>CM055118.1:691520416-692217916 GCA_029206835.1 Rana muscosa | reverse complement strand
GGGCATGTGGGTGGCAGGGGGTGTATTTTTTTTCGATGCAGCAGCTAGGGCAGAGTTATTTGCCTGCTATACTCTACAGATGGTGGTGTGCTTCTGGCAGATGTGTTGCAAGGATCGGTGACACCATTTGCTTTACCATCATCCCTGTCAAAGGAGGCTTCTGAGAGGTCATGAGATATAGCAGGGTAGACATGAAAGATGAGGAGTGAGGAGGAGAAGAATTTTGTTCATTGAGTGTGATTTTTAGGTGCTCTTGCCAATGGGCTAAGTGGTGGGAGGCTAAATGCCTTGTCAAGCATGTGGTACCCAAATGGCTGGTTTTTTTGCCACTCTTGATCTGTTTGCGGCAGAGATTGCAAATTGCAACACTGCGATCGGCTGCACATGTGCTAAAAAAGGCCCACACAGCTGAGCTGTGAGAAGTGGGCCAGGACATAACAGCTCCACAATCTGATGGAGTAGGGTGGCTGCTCTCTACTTTTCCACGATGGCGGCCTCTGGAGGACATCCCGCCTTGTTGGGGTTGTTTTTCCCCCTCACTTTCTTCCTCTGCTCTATCCATCACCCATGTCATATCAGTGACTTTATCATCACCCTCATTCTCATCATCACTGGAGCCAACTTGGCAATATGCTGCAGCTAGGGGAACATGACTTACAATTTGTTGTTTATCAGTTTTCTCCACTCTCTGTAACATCAGAATCAAGTAATAGCTGTGCATTCTACAGAAGCAAGTGACTTACGCTGTGTTCAAATAATTCAACTGACTAATCCATGCATGATACTGGGGCTATGGCAGGAGTAGCTGTGGACAAGGAGGCAGAATAAGCCACCCTGGCAGCTGCAGTGGACTGCACACTAGTGTCAGCTTGGGCCATAGAGGATGAGGATGGTTTAGTAAGCCAGTCCACCACCTCCTCTGCATGCTGTGGTTGGATAGAACCTGTAACATCACTAAACAGAGACAACAAATGTGGCCTGCCTGAGGATGGACCACGTCCACCTTTGCCTGTGGACACAGAACCTGCTGGCCCCCACATAGTGGCATGGGGACGTTTGCCTCTCCTTGTGGGCCTCCCAGACATGATGGGGGCTCTTATTACCCAAATTTAATAGAAACTGGGAAATGTGTGACTAGATGAAAAGTGGTATTTGGTGCACTTTAACCACTTAAGCCCCGGACCATTTTGTTGCTAAAGGACCAGGCCCTTTTTTACGATTTGGCACTGCGTCGCTTTAACTGACAATTGTGCGGTCGTGCGACGTGGCTCCTAAACAAAATTTACATGCTTTTTTTCCCACAAATAGAGCTTTCTTTTGGTGGTATTTGATCACCTCTGCGGTTTTAATTTTTTGCGCTATAAACAAAAATAGAACGACAATTTTGAAAAAAATTCAATATTTTTTACTTTTTGCTATAATAAATATCCCCCATTTTTGTTTAGGCCAATACATATTGTTCTACATATTTTTGGTAAAAAAAATCACAATAAGCGTTTATTAATTTGGTTTGCGCAAAAGTTATAGCAAAAGTTATAGCGTCTACAAAATAGGGGATAGTTTTATTGCTTTTTTATTAATATTTTTTTTTTTACTAGAAATGGCGGTGATCAGCGATTTTTATCGTGACTGCAACATTATGGCGGACACATCGGACACTTTTGACACCATTTTGGGACCATTGTCATTTTTACAGCGATCTGTGCTATAAAAATGCACTGATTACTGTGAAAATGACACTGGAAGTGAAGGGGTTAACCTGTAGGGGCGCTGAAGGGGTTAAGTGTTTCCTAGGGAGTGATTACCACTGTGTGGGGGCGTGGCTTGGCGTGTGACATGGAACAGACGATCAGTGACACTCACACTAGGAAGCACAGGGTTTGTTTACACTTACCTCTCCCCGTTCTTCAGCTCTGTGACCCGATCGTGGGACACCGGCAGCGATCGGGTCCGCGTATCCCACGGGCACGGTCACGGAGCTCAGGACCCGGTCGCGAGCACGCCGCCGGCGTGCGCTCGACCCACGGCTGGGCTTCTTAAAGAGGACGTACCTGTACATGCTTGTGCCCAGCCACGCAATTCTGCCGACGTATATCGGCGTGAGGCGGTCCTTAAGTGGTTAAATTGAGGACTGCCGCTGACAGAAATATAAAAACTATAATAAAAAATTAAAAAAACAGTGTGGCAGTCAGAAATACTGTGGCTGACAATTTTTAAAAAAGGGGGTAGGAGGGGGACAAAAACAAACATGCAGCAACCAACAAAAAAAGGTATAAAGCACTGTATATAGCCCTAAATGGTATGCAGCACTACACTGACACACTATACTCACACACTATACTAACACTACACTAACACTCTACACTCAGAGTCACAATAAGTGAACACACTAATTCGCTAGTAGCAAACTGAGCCCTGCTCTATCAATCTCCACTCCAACACAATGCAAGAGCTTCCGATGGGAAGTTATCTTTTATAGTGTGGGGTGGGACTATGACACTGAGCTTTGATTGGAGAAAGTCATCATAACTTTGTCCAGTCAGGGCTCTGACAGTGCTCTGGTACCCTAATTGGCGAAGCCTTGCACTAGGTCAGGTGCAAGTCTTCATCCAGTAAGGGCCCTAGAATGCATTGTAAAGCATGCAGTGAATTGTGGGGCGCATTGTGGGACACTCAGAGGGCAAACATCCCGAACAGACGAACAGGTGATGTTAGCTGGAGTTTGACTTCAATTTGTTAATGTATTTAAATCTGCTAGTAAATCTAACACTCCCCACGAGACTTACAATGCTCCTGTCCGCTGTGCCCTTGTGCTCCTTTATCCAGAGTGGGGGTATATTAATACATAATAATAAAACAGGAGGTTTTCTGGCCAGATCGCACTACTGGCCAGATCACCAGGTGAAAACAGAGGGAAAAAGAGGTGGTTTATTTTAGGGCAAAAATTAAGGGTCCAGAATAGGGATGAGCCGAACACCACCCGTTCGGTTCGCACCAGAACCTTTGAACGGACCGAACGTTCGCACGAACTTTAGAACCCTATTAAATACAATGGACGCGAACGTTCGAAATCTAAAGTGCTAATTATAACACCTAATATGCATGTTATTGTCCTAAAAAGGGTTTGGGGACCCGGGTCCTGCCCGAGGGGACATGTATCAATGTAAAAATAATCTTTTAAAACGGTCGTTTTTTCGGGAGTAGTGATTTTAATGATGTGTAGCGCTACCCCCAGTTAAGAGAGCCGCTGGATTTTTTTTGTTTCGGGCCCTGTATACAGCACCACCAACCCCCGACAATCTACTCAACCCCTGCTGGCACAGTTAGTCTAGGGAATATTACCTTGTAACGGTCTATACCTGATTATACACAATCTGGCAGTATTGATAGGTAACTACTATCTGCAAGAATAACACTGATACAAGGGTGTTAAAGTATAACTAGATTTACTTTAGTATGAAGGTCAGGATTAAACACATCACATAACATACATGCAGAGCCCTGCAGCAATAAACATGTTCATAAGTGATAGTGCAGAGTGATCACCCGCCACGTGCAACTATCCTTATTTCCTTATGCGCAGTATGGCGCACCTAATAAAGTTTTAACCCTCCTCGGTCAGGCCTGACTCAGATAAACCTCAGTCCCTTATGAAAACAATTTCTTCGCATGCAACTTGAACAGTGGTGCACTTTCAGGAAACAATATTTGTAATCCAAGGGTAATTCACAAATGAGAACACTTCACTGGAGACTATGCAACTCAGTTCCCCCGCTAGTCTCCAGTGGGATAGTAAATGTAAAAGGAAAAGGGCCAAGGCAGTCACTAGACCCAACAGAGTACAGCTAATGTAGTGAGCAAGTGCTCGCTCACCCCTCCGGACGCGATCCCAGTCCGGGCTTCCACCTTCTGTGTATCCGCACACAGTGTTCTCCAACGGCCGGGTCTCCGGTCCAACTGATGTCAGCAACTTGAACAGGAACAGGTGCCACCCAGGCTCCACGGTGGGGTGGAAGCCTCTTTGGAAGGTACGCAAAGCCCCGGCTTCAGGCCTTTCACAGCAGCGGATCCGCACAGGGAGTCCTATTGCTTGCAGCGCGGTGTCCAAAGAGGCTGAGCTTAGCCTCGCCACCTTCTTTTATAGCCCCACCCATCAGTCTCTGTGGTGGCCAAATGCACCCTGGGTGCCGAATGGGGTTCTGGGTAACGTAGTCAAGGGGCCTTAAAGGAGACCCCGCTACACACTCCCCCCACTTAAACTCTTTGGTCTCCAAAGACAACTGTTAACACATACTACGCACAACATGAAACAAAGATGCGTATGATGTCGGCAGAGGAAGTTCCCACCAAAAAAGAGGGGGTGAACTCCCTTGCCCACAGGTCAAACTGTCAGTAGTGGCCTGCCTAGCTGTGCCAGCGGGTGAGTTGGAGTCGCCCCACACTAAATGAACAGTGGAGGGATCAGGGTCTTCCACACTCCTCCTTACAGTAACCACAGTGTCCTCCGAGCTCTTCCCCATCTGTGGGTAAGTCAACTTTCGGGGAGGCCTTATGGCCCTTCTCAGCCTTTGTTCTCTTGGAATTTCTGGTTCAGGTAACACAGGTTCCTCTTTTGGAACCGTCTTGGGAGTTTCCACTGGTTCTGGGGCACTTGACTCAGGAGCAAGAAGATACATGGAATCTCTTGGATCCTCCTCCAAGAGTAGGTCACAGGCATCTTCCCAAGAATCTGACAAAGGGCTGGACGGGGCGAACTCGGTGGCTTCTGAATTTAGTTTGGAGCTCACTGGAGATGATGGGCACCCGGTTGACTCCTTCACCGGGGCCCGCTGAAGTTTTCCGGTGGCTTGCGGTTATTCATCTTTTTCTTCTTTGGACTGGAACACACTTTGGCAACATGACCAGCTCCTCCACAGTTGAAGCAAATCACATCCCCCCAATCTTGCAGGGATGCTGGCGCTGAGGTGTTTGGAAACAGTTCCCTCCTCGGACTTTCCCTCTCTGGTACCCTTTGATCCTTGGCCATCAGGGAGATCAGCATCCCCAATACTTGGGACATCTGTGACTTCAAGGTATCCACCTCTGAGTCTCTTTCGAGGGTCATGGCTGTCCTGACCATCACCGCCGGTGGATGGTTTGGCTCAACTGGTTGGCTCCTCCTTTTGTCTTCCAACATAGCCTCTTCTTCTCTGACCACTCGGATCAGGTCGGGCTACTCCAGGCTCTTCCCGTCCTGTCGGGTGAGTAACGCCAATGCGATGGGGTCCAGGGGCTGAGCTCCCCTCAACACCTGTTGAACACGGGCCTCATCTACCTTCCTTGGGTCGATCCACTTCTTCAGTAGAATTTTATGCAGGATCTTATCCAGGCGCCTCATGAACTCTGACAGCTTTTCCCCTGTCTTTTGTAGGCAGTGTTCCTACTGGTAAGTGAGTTCAGTGACTTTTTCTGTTCCACCGAACACATTCTGCAGAATGTCCAGATAATCCTGTGCATCACACTCTTTCTTGCTCAGCTTGAGGTTACGTATGGCCTCCAAGGCAGGCCCCTTCAGACTTTCAGCGATTCTCTGTTTCTTTCGGTGTTCTGGGACTTCCCATTCTTCTAAAGCCTGAGTGGCACCGTCTAGCCACTCCTCAAATCCCTCTTCCCCCGAAGGTACAGGTTTCCTTCCAGAAAATATCCTAAGTTTCCTGTATCCCGACATCGGGTAGTCTGTAGGGTCCTTCTTACACTGGGCCACAATCTCCCCCAGGACCGCGCACAACTCTGCGCTGAGGGTGGCCGGTGGTGACCGGGACTCTCTTTAGCCTTCTGCTTTCCTGCTTTTGGGGACTGCGGTGGAGATGACGGTTTTGGTGTCTGAAACCATCCTCCCCTGACTGGCAGCGCATGTATTAAGCTATAGGTCTGGTCATCCATTGCTTTTATGCTTGGACTTTTGAAATGCTCTGGGATTTCATTCTTCCATTTTATTGGTGCGTGGGTCAGCGAAGAATTCGACCTGACATCCATCACCCATGCTTTCTGACCTGGGGACAGCGACATTACTAACTGTTTTACCGATACTTCTTGCCAGATCCCCGGGAGTTCAATAACTACTGCCGCGGCTGAATCGGTGCCAGCCACCGTGTACCACTGTTCTACTTCCAGTGGGTCCATGCCGGTATTTGTGGCGCGTTGCTTGCTGTATCAGGAATCCCGGACTCGAGAGCCCCCACGTGTAGCGCTACCCCCAGTTAAGAGAGCCGCTGGATTTGTTTTGTTTCGGGCCCTGTATACAGCACCACCAACCCCCGACAATCTACTCAACCCCTGCTGGCACAGTTAGTCTTGGGAATATTACCTTATAACGGTCTATACCTGATTATACACAATCTGGCAGTATTGATAGGTAACTACTATCTGCAAGAATAACACTGATACAAGGGTGTTAAAGTATAACTAGATTTACTTTAGTATGAAGGTCAGGATTAAACACATCACATAACATACATGCAGAGCCCTGCAGCAATAAACATGTTCATAAGTGATAGTGATCACCCGCCACGTGCAACTATCCTTATTTCCTTATGCGCAGTATGGCGCACCTAATAAAGTTTTAACCCTCCTTGGTCAGGCCTGACTCAGATAAACCTCAGTCCCTTATGAAAACAATTTCTTCGCATGCAACTTGAACGGTGGTGCACTTTCAGAAAACAATATTTGTAATCCAAGGGTAATTCACAAATGAGAACACTTCACCGGAGACTATGCAACTCAGTTCCCCCGCTAGTCTCCAGTGGGATAGTAAATGTAAAAGGAAAAGGGCCAAGGCAGTCACTAGACCCAACAGAGTACAGCTAATGTAGTGAGCAAGTGCTCGCTCACCCCTCCGGACGCGATCCCAGTCTGGGCTTCCACCTCCTGTGTATCCGCACACAGTGTTCTCCAACGGCCGGGTCTCCGGTCCAACTGATGTCAGCAACTTGAACAGGAACAGGTGCCACCCAGGCTCCGCGGTGGGGTGGAGGCCTCTTTGGAAGGTACGCAAAGCTCCGGCTTCAGACCTTTCACAGCAGCGGATCCGCACAGGGAGTCCTATTGCTTGCAGCGCGGTGTCCAAAGAGGCCGAGCTTAGCCTCGCCTCCTTCTTTTATAGCCCCACCCATCAGTCTCTGCGGTGGCCAAATGCACCCTGGGTGCCGAACGGGGTTCTGGGTAACGTAGTCCAGGGGCCTTAAAGGAGACCCCGCTACAGATGCATAAAGTGAAAAAAAAGTGAAATATTCCTTTAAATATCGTACCTGGGGGGTGTCTAAAGTATGCCGTGAAGTGGCACGTGTTTCCCTTGTTTAGAACTGTCCCTGCACAAAATGACATTTCTAAAGGAAAAAAAACATTTAAAACTGCTTGCGGCTTTAATGTAATGTCTGGTCCCAGGAATATGGATGAAAATCATTGAGAAAAATGGCATGGCTAAGTTCTGCCACGGCCTCCCACCAGTGTGTCATAGCGAGCGGGCAGCGGCACTGTACAAATTGTATGAGTCAGTTAGCTGCCGTTACAATGTGTAGAGGATATATATATGCATCCTAGGTGTTGTATATATATTTATACACTGTATTGAGTTTAGATAGATCCGTTCCTGTTAGTCTCTATACCGTGACAGGCAGGCAGGTGATTGTGCTAGCTGCAGACAGTCAGGCCCCTTTCACACTGGGGCGGTTTGCAGGCGCTATTGTGCTAAAAATAGCGCCTGCAAACCAAGCCTAAACAGCGGCTAATAGCATGGTGTACATGGACTCATTGGTAGTATGCCACCAGCCAATCACATGTGTCACATGCATTCTCAAAGAACTGATAATATGGCTGCCTGTGCAATACTAAAGAGATAGTCTAAGTACAACATATATGATAACTCAAGAAATCTTGTGAGCAGTGCATAACCAGTCTGTTATCTGCTTAAGGACAGATCTCTCAGGGGCTTAGGAGGGTCCCTGGTCACAGAGCTTGTGCTTCTCCTCTGTGAAAGAAGTCTGTTAATTTTGTTTGTTTGTTAGCGAGAAGGTAGGGAAAAAAGTCACCATCATGCTTTTAAATTTAATGGTACCCTTGGCCTTGGTTGTGCACCCTGGGAAATGTCTTATAGCAGGCTGAAGTCCAAAGTCTGGCCCACGAGCCAATTGCGGCCCACGTTCCGGTTTAATACGGCCCCCCTGGTAATTTTGTATATATATATATTTTGTGGCCCCCAGGGGCACAAAAGATATATACCGTATTTATCGGCGCTGCCTCGGAGGGGACAGGGAGGGGGTGGGACGAGTGCCATCAGATTACATACTGGAGAATCTCCTGTTTACTCGGTGGTGTCTGTAATAGGAAGTCCTGTCTCCTGGGCTGCCATTGGATGACTGTTCTGTCTATCATAGGAGACGGGACTTTGTATTATAGAGGCCGCTGAGTAAACAGGAGATTCTCCTGTATGTAATCTGTTGGCGCGTCCCGCCCCCTCCCTATCCCCTCCGAGGTTGCAGATGGCAATGGTAAGGCTGCATTCATAGCACATGTGAGGCTGCATTTAAGGCACATGTGAGGCTGCATTCATGGCAATGGTAAAGCTGCATTTATGGCAATGGTGAGGCTGCATTCATGGCAATGGTAAGGCTGCATTGATTGCAATGGTAAGGCTGCATTCATGGCAATAGTAAGGCTGCATTCGTGGCAATGGTGAGGATGCATTCATGGCAATGGTAAGGCTGCATTGATTGCAATATTAAGGCTGTATTCATGGCAATGGTAAGGCTGCATTCATGGCAATGGTAAGGCTTCATTGATTGCAATGGTAAGGCTGAATTCATTGCAATGGTGAGGCTTCATTCATGGCAATGTTGAGGCTGCATTCATGGCAATGGAGAGGCTGCATTCATGGCACTTGTGAGGCTGCATTCATGGCACATGTGAGGCTGCATTTATGGCAATGGTGAGGCTGCATTTATGGCAATGGTGAGGCTGCATTCATTGGCAATGTTGAGGCTGCAGATGGGCACTGATTAGGCTGCATTGATGGCCACTGACCCTTATTTTGCTTCACAGTTCTACATTTAGAATTTATTTTTTTTCCTGAAACCTTCCCTCTTAAACTGAAGGTGCATGTTACAGTATATCCAAATAACACGCCCAAGCTCATCCTTAGTCCTGAATGGTGCTCGGGGATTTGTTGGGGGTCACAAAAGATATATATATATATATATATATATATATATATATATATACAAATAACATGCCCGAGCTCATCTCTTCACCACACAGCCACAACGGCAAGAGAATTCTTGTTGGGCAGTGTATTAGTGCTTGGACGAACACACTTAAACTGAAATTAAATGGTTCAAAGAATGTCAGGCAAAATGGTCGGCCCTCACGCATGTTCACTTCATCAAATTTGGCCCTCTTTGAAAAAAAGTTTTAACACCCCTGCCTATGGGCTCTGTCCTTTGTAAATGATGATTTACTACTGCAGCTTCCAGTGACAACAGCCTTGGACTCTGAGGACTTGGACACTGTTGAGATCCTACTTGTGCTCTTTTACTCCTGTAAGCCATCTAAAGCCAGCAATACATGGATAGAAAATGTACCTGTTCGAAAGCGACCGATCCATGTATGGGCTAACTGGTTGTACACAAGTCAATTTACTTGTGTACAACCAGCCTGTAGGATTTTTCCTGAATGATCAGTGCTGACAGCTATAGCTGCCAAAACTGATTATTGTATTCTGCTGGCGGGGAAGGATCCCTGATGACAAAATATAATAGCTCAGTGGGAGTGATCTCCCCATCCACAACAAATGTGTGGGTAGAGGAATTGGTTCACTTTTTTTCATGTATGGTCTGCCTAACTAAAGCAAGTCCTTTGATTACCTTCCACTCTTAAAGCTCAACTTCAAGAAGTTTTATATAGCAGGATTGCTTCTTCAAATTGAAAATCAATATAGTACCATTACCAGTGAGAGGAGGAGGGTGTATGTGTCCCTTCTCTGAGTGATTCAGCTGGATCCAGGGGCGGATCCAGAGTCTAGTATTGGGAGGGGTACTGCCAGAAAATATGTTTTTTTGGGGGCAATTTATCGGGGAAATGGCTGGTATTGGCGCTTCAATCCAGTGGCGGATCCAGGGGGGGGGCAACAGGGCAATTGCCCCCCCCCCCCGAGACCATCTGTCACACTCACTTGCTTGCTCTGTTTTTTTTTTTTTGCGCCTGATCTCCCGAACTTTGGGGACCCGGTACCGGCCGGCCATAGGACCCAATGTAGCCCAATGTCTCCTCTACAAGTGTGCAAAGATTGGTGACTGGGGGACCTACGGCCGGGGAGCACCGATTTTTTAAATTCGGGCACCCCTTCTATAGACTCCAATGTTAAACGGTCATTTCTCCAGTGATTTTGCGGACCCGGTACCGGCCGGTCGTAGGTCTCCTGAACCCCAAACTTAGCACACA
This sequence comes from Rana muscosa, assembly GCA_029206835.1. Lineage (NCBI taxonomy): Eukaryota > Metazoa > Chordata > Amphibia > Anura > Ranidae > Rana > Rana muscosa. Next base: position 692,207,443 of record CM055118.1, on the reverse strand, counting down.
TCTAGCCCCATATCTTCTCTACAAGTGTGTAAAGTTTGGTGTCTGGGGGACCTACGGCCGTGGAGCACTGATTTTTTAAATCCGGGCACCCCTTTTATAGACTCCAATGTTAAACGGTAATTTCTCCAGTGATTTTGCGGACCCGGTACCGGCCGGTCGTAGGTCCCCTGAACCCCAGTCCTGGCACACATGTAGCCCCATGTCTTCTCTACAAGTGTGCAAAGTTTGGTGTCTGGGAGACCTACGGCCGTGGAGCACTGATTTTTTAAAACCGGGCACCCCTTCCATAGACTCCAATGTTAAACGGTCATTTCTCCAGTGATTTTGCGGACCCGGTACCGGCCGGTCGTAGGTCCTCTGGACCCCAAAATTGGCACACATGTAGCCCCATGTCTCCTCTATAACTTTGAAAAGTTTGGTGTCTGGGAGAACCGATTTTTCAAAGCCGGGCACTCCTTCCATAGACTTCCATGTTAAACATCAGTCTAGTCATGGGCGCAGTGAGGCATGGGCACAGTGAGGCAAAGTGAGGCAAGTATAACCCTAGGACACCCTAGGCTTATACTTGAGTCAATAAGTTTTCCCAGTTTTTTGGGGGTAAAATTAGGTGCCTCGGCTTATATTCGGGTCGGCTTATACTCGAGTATATACAGTACTTGTTCTGCGGCTGCCGCTGCCTCTCTGAGTCTCTCTCTCAGTTTCTCACATCAGTCGATCAGCGGCACTGAGAGAGAGACTCGTCTAATGTAGTTACGTGGTGCACTGACACGATACCAGGAGCGGAGGAGGAGGTGGGTGGAGCCTCTTCCCTGCACTCGCTGCTAACGCCTGGGCCGCTTGGCGTCTAGCAACGAGTGACGTCAGTGAGTCACGTCGGGCCACTCTGCGGGCAGGTGCAATAGCGTGCGGCTCCACAGACGGGTAAGAAAGCGGGCGGCTCCGCTTGCGGCACGGTTTGTTGTCGGGGGGCGTCGCGGTTCGTGGGCAGACCGTGCTGCTCAGTGTGTTGGCAGCGCAGGTGAGAGTGAGAGAGCAGGCTCAGTGTGGCAGCTGGCCAATCAGCTAGCCGGGAGCGGGGGAGCAAAGAGATGAGATTATCTCTCACCGCCCGTGCCTGCCCTGCATTCCTGCAGTGACTTCTGCCCTCACTGTGCAGGCAGCAGAGAGATTACAGTACATTATCTCTCTGCTGCCTGACTCTGGGAGTCTGGGACACAGCAAGAGACAACCAAAACTACACCTTAGCGGGCAAGTTAGTGACAATCCGCAAGGTGTGGCAGGCGATGTGGCAAATGACAATCTGCATCTGGTGGCAGGCAAGTGACAATCAGCAAGGTGTGGCAGGTGACGTGGCAAGTGACAATCCGCAAGGTGTGGCAAATGACAATCCACAAGATGTGGCAGGTGACGTGGCAAGTGACAATCCACAACGTGTGGCAAGTGACACGCTCAGGGCTCCCACTAATTGCAGGCGATGGTGGCAAGTGACACACTCGGGGCACCCACTGATTCTGCATTGAACTATTTAATTTCATATGTAGCGCTACCCCCAGTTAAGAGAGCCGCTGGTTTGTTTTCTCAGGCCCTGTATACAGCACCACCAACCCCCGGCAATCTGACTCGACCCACTCTGGCACAGTTAGTCTAGGGTTAACTTCTTATCACTCTCTGGTGTATAATACTCAACAGTTTCTAAATAGGCAGACAACACTCTGAAACAAGAGTATAAATAAGTAATAGCTTTACTGTAAAATGGTGGCATAAAACATGGCATGTAACACATACATGGGCCTGCAGAGCCCTGCATTAATCAGCGTATCAGAAGCAGCACTATAATATGGCGCCGCGCAGTATCCACCACGCGGAGCTATTATGGTGTGCGCGCCCTATGGCAAAGTAACACAAACTTTATAACTTTCCCCCACCTATGTCAGGCCTGACAGTGTATGAGATAGTCCCCTTTCCCTAAGGAAGTAAGGTTTTCTTCACCGGCCAGCTTTCGTTGGTGCACTTGGAGAAAATGACCAAATTGTAATCCAAAGGGTGGTAACTTGTAGCAACAGTATGCAAATTGGGGGGGTAGGCACTTTAGCTCTGTCCCAACTACCGGACCCCCTAAGGAAACACAGGTGAGCGAACAGTGGGCCTAGGCAGTCTACAGGCCTGAATACAGCTCAGTCTATGGATATGGGCAGGTGCCCGCTTACCGCTCCAGGCGCGATTGTCTGCAACCGATCGGGTCCCCGATCCAACTGGAGTCCTACACCGACGATCCAGGATCCACCCAGGCTCCGCAGGACGGTGGAAGGCTCCTCAGACTTCAGGTAAGGCCTAAGGTTTCAGGCCTTACCCCACAGCAGATCCGCGCAGGATGACTGGTTGCTTGAAGCGCAGCGTCCAAAGAGAGCGAGCTCCACCTCGCCTCTCGCTTAAATAGGCCCTCCCATGAGTCTTTGCGGTGGAACTTCCGCCCTGGGGCTGAATGGGGTTCTGGGTAACGTAGTCCTGGGGCCTTAAGAGAGAGACCCCGCTACACATATTACAATGTAATAATAGAAATAATGCGCTACAATCATCCTGACACCATAACAACGATGGTGCCGGGATGATTGAAGCGCCGACACCAACCATTTCCCCGATAAATTTCCCACAAAAAAAAACATTTTTTGGCAGTGCCCCTCCCGAGAAAAGACTCTGGATCCGCCCCTGCTTCAATCATCACGGCACCATGGTTATTATGGTCTCAGGATGATTGAAGCGCATTATTTCTATTATTACATTGTAATATAAAAGGAAATAGTTCAACTCACAATAATGCAGAATCAGTGGGAGCCCTGAGTGTGTCACTTGCCACGTCGCCTGCCACCAAATGCGGATTGTCACTTGCCACGTCACCTGCCACATGTTGCGGATTGTCACTTGCCACATCACGGATTGTCACTTGCCACGTCGCCCGCCACACGTTGCGGATTGTCACTTGCCACGTCGCCTGCCACCAAATGCGGATTGTTACTTGCCACGTCACCTGCCACCAAATGTGGATTGTCAGTTGCCACGTCACCTGCCACACGTTGCGCATTGTCACTTGCCACGTCACGAATTGTCACTTGCCACGTCGCCCGCCACACGTTGCGGGTTGTCACTTGCCACGTCATCTGGCACACGTTGCGGATTGTCACTTGCCACATGTTGCAGATTGTCACTTGCCACGTCACCTGCCACCAGATGCGGATTGTCACTTGCCACGTCTCCTGCCACACATTTGCGGATTTTCACTTGCCACGTCACCTGCCACCAGATGTGGATTGTCACTTGCTACGTCACCTGCCTACAAGTTGTGGATTGTCACTTGCCACGTCACCTGCCACCAGATGCGGATTGTCACTTGCCACGTCACCTGCCACATGTTGCAGATTGTCACCTGCTGTGTCACTTTCCTGCTAAGGTGCTCTGTCCCAAAGTCAGGCAGCAGAGAGATGATGTAATCTCTCTGCTGCCCATGGCTGCCTGCACAGTGAGGGCGGAACTGCAAGGATGCAGGGCGGATGCCGGGAGATGATGCTCCTGTGCCTGCCGGCACCCTGATTGGCCAGCAGCGCTCACACACCGAGCCACCCAGCTACCCCCCTCTCTCACCTGTACACTCACCGACCGCCCACTATCTCGCCCGCGGAGCCGCACACCTGCAGACTCGCGTAACGGCCCACCCGTGGAATCGCGGAGCCGCACACCTGCGGAATCGCAGAGCCGCCCGCACACCCACGGAATCCAGGAGCCGCCCGCACATTCGCGGAACGACCTGCCCGCGGAATCGCGGAGCCGCCCGCCCGTGGAATCGCAGAGTCACCTGCAGAGCTGCCTGCTCTCACCTGCATTCTCGAAGGGGACAATTGCCCCGTTGCCCCCCCTGGATCCGCCCCTGGCTGGATCATGAATCTGTGTCTTTGTATTCTAAGATCCTAATTTCTATATTAACAGAGCAGTAAAAAAATTATCTGAAATTATGGGTTACCAAGGTAGCAACAACTAATATGAAGAGTGTATAGATAAATAGGTAGATAGATAGATAGATAGATAGATAGATAGATAGATAGATAGATAGATAGATAGATAGATAGATAGATAGATAGATAGATAGATACTATATATAAAACACTGAAGTTAAAACTTCAGTAATACATACATTTCCTGTTTGCAGTATTCCCTATTGAAAATATTGAATAAAAGCATTTTTCAAATTTAAACATATTTCAGACATTATTTCATATTTCATTAAAAGATAATAGTGTAAGAGATGTGTTCTTAATATTTAATTCAATCTATTTCAACATAATTCAGTTGGAACAAATTACAACCCCTGATTTAGCATCAATAATAAAAAAGACATATTCATTATATTTCAAAAATTTTACATCAAATATTAAATTTCATTATAGAACTCAACAGATTAAAGTATCTTTTATGACAGACAACATACTGTCTTTATTTCTTTGGTAACTCGTGATTTTCCTAATCAGCAGACATAACTAAATTAAGATTACTTGTGTAATATATGGTAGGTACAGACATTAGATGTTATATAACATCTTGAAGTACATATTCAAAGCTTTTGCTACTATATTATGCAAGACATTGTGCATATGCATGTCTATTTGCTTTTATCTCTGTAATACCACATGACAGGATTAGCTGCTCCAGTGTAATGAAAGTATAACCACATAAGGACCGCCGCAGGACGATATACGTCGACAGAATGGCACGGACAGGCACAAGGGCGTACAGGTACATCCCCTTTAAGAACCCAGCCGTGGGTCGCGCGCGTGCTGCCGGCAGTGCGCTCGCGACCCGGTCCGAAGCTCCATGACCGTGCCCACTTGACCCACGGACCCGATCGCCGCTGGTGTCCCGCTATCGGGTCGCAGAGCTGTAGAACGGGGAGAGGTAAGTGTAAACAAATCTTTCCCCGTTCTTCCTAGTGGCATGTCAGTTATCGTCTGTTCCCTGTCATAGGGAACGACGATCAGTGATGACACACACCAAGCCACGCCCCCTACAGTAAGAATCACTCATTAGGTCACACTTAACCCCTAGAGGTTAACCTAGAGGTTAACCCCTTCACTGCCGGTGTCATTTTCACAGTAATCAGTGCATTTTTATAGCACTGATCGCTGTAAAAATTTCAGTGGTCCCAAAAATTTGTCAAAAGTGTCCGATGTGCCCGCCATAATGTCGCAGTCACGATAAAAATCGCTGATCGCCGCCATTACTAGTAAAAAAATAAATTAAAAAAAATGCCATAAAACTACCCCCTATTTTGTAGACGCTATAACTTTTGCGCAAACCAATCAATAAACGCTTATTACCAAAAATATGTAGAAGAATACGTATTGGCCTAAACTGTGGAAAAAAAAATTATATATTTTTTGGGGATATTTATTATAGCAAAAAGTAAAAAAATATGTAATTTTTTAAAAAATTGTTGCTCTATTTTTGTTTATAGCGCAAAAAATAAAAACCGCAGAGGTGATCAAATACCACCAAAAAAAAGCTCTATTTGTGGGAAAAAAAGGACGTCAATTTTGTTTGGGAGCCACGTCGCACGACCGCGCAATTGTCAGTTAAAGCGACGCAGTGCCGAATCGCAAAAAGGGGCCTGGTCCTTTAGCAACAAAATGGTCCGGGGCTTAAGTGGATAACTTAAAACAAGCAGTATTACCATTTAGCCTATAGTACATGTGTTGTAGACTCAGTTAACCAGGGTTGTCTTTAATAAAGTCAACAGTGGTTAATCATCTTTATTCTAGAGAATGTGTAATTGTGCTTATCTTTGAATATGATAGATTAATCTGCATTTCTGCCCCCCCCCCCAAAAAAAAAAGTGGGGATGGTTTACTAAAGGCAAATAGACTGTTTACTTTGCAAGGGAGGTTGCACTTTGAAAGGGAATTATCCCAAGAGCTTTGTGAATGAGGTGAAGTTCTGCTGACGCTTATCATACAATCAGGAATAATGTTTTTTATTTTCCTTGCACATGATAGGGTATTTTTGTGAAGTGAAATTGCACCACAATCACTAATCTTTGCCAAGTGAAGCTTTCTTGAAAAGCTAACAGCTTATTTAGGTACTGGCATACTTAGGATCCTGCCCACAGACCGTGTCTCATTTTCAGAAGGGCATGCATTTCAAACTCATTGGCTGTCATATGTTCTCCTGGTAGATGGGCATGCTGGAGCAGCAAGCAGCATAACGTAGTCATAGACAGGAGACATTGTCAGTAACATTCATGTTACTATAATAGAATATTGAACAAAGTGAACACTTTTGTAAGCATTGATGTTTACAGATCTATTTGGATAATTCTTTTCCTGAGCCTTGCTAGTACTCTGTAGTGTTCCATCTTTTGAAAGGAAAATCTGTGTAGGCTTAACAATCAGTCAAAAGCACTATGAAAGGGTAACTAACTAAAATTGCAAGTTTTCATGGCAAATAAATACATTTCTAGGCAAAAAATACAAGCATCTTACTTCAGTATACTGCGTGGGGTCTTTATAACCTAAACTTTGCATGTTTATTCAACTTGTTAGGTGTTAAATATTTTTGTAAAAGGATATATACAGATTAATTAATAGACTTGTGCACGGCATAAAATTTAATTAGTAGAATACATAATTTCGTTCTGTTATATTCGTTATTTCTGTAGAGTATAGATATCCGTTATAATTTTTTGGGGGAAAAATATACTCAAATGAATTAAAAAAACAAAACATTAAAGTTAGCCCAATTTTTTGATATAATGTGAAATATGATGTTACGTCAAGTAAATAGATACCTAACATGTTATGGTTTAAAATTGGCCATAATCATCGAATGGCGACAAACTACGGTGCTTAAAAATCTCCATAGTCAATTTTTTTTTTTTTTTACAGGTTACCTGTTTAGAGTTATGGAGGAGATCTAGTGCTAGAATTATTGCTCTCACCCTAACAATCATGGTGATACCTCACATATGTGGTTTGAACATCAATAAAATATGCGGGCGTGACTTATGTATGCGTTCGCTTCTGCGCTCAAGCTCAGTGGGATGGGGTGCTTTAATTTTTTTTCTTATTATTTATTTTACTTTTTATTTTTTTACACTGTCCCTTTCATTCATTTATTTTGATCACTTTTATTCCTATTACAAGGCATGTAAACTCCCCTTGCAATAGAAATAAGCATGACAGGTCCTCTTTATTGAAAGATCTGGTGTCAAAAATATCCCAGATCTCTCATTTGCCTTTAAAAGCAAAATAATCCCCAAAAAATAACATTTTGCCTTTTTAAAAAAAAATCTGGCAGATTAATGTCTGTCAGACATTGCTCCGGTCCTCCAAGGGCATAGAGCCGAGTGGGGGCTATCTTGCCCTCATTTGGCTTCTTGCCTAGCCATCAGCCGCACCGAATCAGTTCAGAGCTTACCGACGGCTCTGGTAAGTTCGGAAACCACCGGGAAGCAGTGGGAGGGGGTCGTCTCTCCCTCCGCCTATAAAAGCGATCTTGTGGCAAATCCGCTGCTGGGACCACTTTTATCTGAAAGCCAGCCACCTGACTGAAAAAAATATACTGGGGTTATGACAGCTGGCTGCTGCCATAAGCTCGGTATTTAACGTCAAATGTATATTTACAGTTAGGCGGTCGGCAATTATTACTTGCAATAAATTGTAGTAAGCAAGTAGCCGTGCTATAGGGTACCAATTTATTGCAGGATTCAGAAAGTAGTCCTGTACTGGCAAAAATTATTACCAGTTTCAGTGCTATGTAGTAGAATCCACCATCTTTGAGTCAGACATTTCTAGCTTCCATGTGATGGATTTGTTTTCAATATTCCTGGGCAAAAGAGGGGCAAGCTGAGTACTCAGTGTAGCACACAGATCCTTTTGCCCCTTGCTTACCTTCACCTGCGGGGGGTAAGACACACCATGCCTCAAGCCCGTGTCCTCCTTATCAGAGGTCAGGCGGTGTTCACAGATTTGGGTCCTCCAGCTAGTTCTCATCCCTAGAATGTAGGGAAAAGTCTATATTCTTCCCCAATAAGGCCAATGTCCACACAACTGAGTTTTTCATGAGTTTTTCATGCTAAGAGCGTTAACCCCGAGCCTGACTCGGGCTGCATCACAGTATCCAGGGGAAGTTACTTACCTTGTTCCCTGGATCCTGCGATGTCTCCCTGCAGTGTGTGCGAGCCGTGTCTCGCTCGATTCTCACTGCCGAGTGCCGAGCTCCGTTCCCTGCGACGTTGCTGTGCACGGGGGCGGAGTTCGGCGCCTAATTCAAAAAGTGAAAAACACACAATACATACAGTATACTGTAATATTACTGATTACAGTACTGTATCAAATAATTACTCATCCCCTTTGTCCCTAGTGGTCTGTCCAGTGTCCTGCATGCAGTTTTATGTTATAAAAACTGTTCTTTCTGCCTAGAAACTGGAGATTGTCCATAGCAACCAAAAAGTGTCCCTTTATGTCAAAAGTGGTTTTAGACCAGCTAAAAAACAGCGATAATAAATTAGAATCACTCGCAGAATTGAGCGATAGCGATTTGTGGGGAAATTCGTCATCAAACACTAAATCTAATGACAGCGACAATTCTGCAACTGAGCAAATTTCAGTGTTTTCGATTTGATTACATTATTGAATAATTTTTATTATAATTACATTACTATTTGTTATAATTATTTATAGTTATTTATTATATTATAATTTATGATTTTGTGTTTCAAACTTTATCATACCCGGGATGTCTACTAGACTCTTGTTTGGTCAGGTTTAAGTAAGTAATTACTAAGAATTGCAGGCCTACAATACATAACACCAAATTTCCATGCAAAATAATTGTACCGCTTTTGGTACATAATTCCAGACAGAATCATACCGCCAGGGAGGTTAAACCTCTGTGAAACTTAGAGAACCGATGATGCCCATGGGCACTTTACAGGGTTATCTTGCTGAGTTCTGGGTCCTCCCTCTGATAGGCAACCAGGCCTCTCTTTCACCGTGACATCTCTCACCGCTTCATCAGACAGGTCCTCCCCTGGTTTCCTCTCCTTCAGAGTGGGCCGCCCCTCACACGGGCTCCCTGGAACTCCAGCATATTGATCGCAGACCCAGTTAAAGGTACTGGGCCTGCCTGGAACGTTGTAGCCTCGGGCTAAAGGTGCCCAAGACTCCTCGGCCAGTTCACGCACCCCCCCGGCCAACGGGGCCATAGGGCGCGACTTCGCCGTCAGGGGTCCTTGGACTCCCCCTGACACACCACCCCCGTAGGGCACACTCCTCCGGGTACTCCTCTCCCCGACACTCCTCCTACAATGATGGCGTCTGCCCCTTATGTACCCTCGCCCGGCATGCACAGCAGGCGAAGCCCCGCCCACTGCACGGCAGCCGAGAGAGGACACCTAATCATGCTATCGTGTCACCTGAGGTTCGACCCTAAGCCTGGGCAACAGTGTCACCTACAGGCCAAAGGGGAACTGTACACCAGACAACACTTACAGCAGAGCAGAGTCCATCCTAACAAATTAGAGAACCTGAGCCAACTATGGCTCATACTACCACTAAATTTAGAACATAGCGACCCCCGATTTTGGGGTACCCGCTACATCAGCAAAATAGACAGCCAACAGGTAGCTAAACAGTGTATATTTTCCTGTTGAGGATCTCTGGATATCTAAAGCATATGAATGCTGTGTTTCAGGGGTGTAACTAGAACCTTCAGGTCCCCGGTGCAAGAAAACATAATGAGGCCCCCTGACCCCCCCTTGCATCCGATCCCCAGGCTTCCAATTTTAGGAGGGTGTCCATGGATATCCTCCCAGAACTCAGCCTCCCGTATGCCTCCTGGGACGTGCATCCAGCGCATTCACGGTGGCCCTTTACCATGTAATTAGCTGATTACATGTAAACAGACTTGCTGGGTATTGGCAGCCCTTTCCTACCACGCTGTGTCTGTGTAAGGAAAGGAGAGGCATTAACTGCCAAGAATGTCAGTACATTTTTTTACACTGATAATCAGTGCTGCCTATCAGTGCCACCTATCAGTGCTCATCAATGCCACCTATTAGTGTTCATCAATGCTCCCCATCAGTGCCCCCGATCAGTGCTGCATTTTAGTGCCGCCTATCAGTGCTCATCAATGCTGCCTATCAGTACCACCTATCAGTGCCCATCAATGCTGCCTATAAGTGCCCATCAGTGCTGCCTATCAGTGCTCATCAACACCACCTATCAGTGCTGAATTTCAGTGCCGTCTATCAGTGCTCATCAATGCTGCCTATCAGTGCCCATCAGTCCGGCATATCAGTGCTCATCAATACCACCTATCAGTGATGCATTTGAGTGCCCCCTACCAGTGCTCATCAATACTGCCTATCAGTGTCCATCAATTCTGCCTATCGGTACCACCTATCAGTGCCCATCAATGCTGACTACCAGTGCCCAGTGCTGCCTATCAGTGCCTATCAATGCCGCTTATCAGCGTCAATCAGTGCCGCCTATCAGTGTCCATCAGTGCCACCTATCAGTGCTGCTTATCAGTGCTCAATGCCCATAAGTGCCGCCTATCAGTGCCCATAAATTCTGCCAATCAGTGCTGCCTATTAGTGCTCATCAATGATGCCTATCAGTGCCTCCTATTATAGCTTATCAATGCCGCCTATCAGTGCCCATCAGTGCCACCTATCTGTACTCATCAATGCTGCCTATCAGCACCTATCAGTGGCACCTATCAGTGCTCAATGCCTATCAGTGCCACCTATCAGTGCCCATCAGTGCAGCATATACGTGCTGCATTATCAGTGCTCATTAATGCCCATCAGTGCTGCCTATCAGTGACACATATCATTGCTCATCAATGCCGCCTATCAGTGTCCACCAGTGCCACTTATCAGTGCTCATCAATGTTACCTGTCAGTGCTTATCAATGCCCATATATGCCGCACCCCCTATCTGTGCCACAGATCATTTCTCATCAATGCCACCTATCAGTGCTGCCTATCAGTGCAGCCTATCAGTGCCACCTATCAGTGTCCATCAGTTCCAACTATCAGTGCCACCTATCAGTGCTCATCAATGCTGCCTATCAGTGTTCATCAATGCCCACCAGTGCCACGCCACCTATACATGCCACAGATCATTGCTCATCAATGCCACCTATCAGTGCTGCATATCCTTGCTGCCTATCAGTGCCACCTATCAGTGCCCATCAATGCCTCCTATCAGCACTGCCTATCAGCCGAACAGTGCTCATCAGTGCTGCCTGCCTCCTCATCATGGCTCTGAGCTCAGAGCCGACAGTTCTCCCTGCTCCCTCCCACCCTCCATCCTCCCTCCCTCCCTCCTCTCTCGTACAGGATGACACAGCCGATCTGCTCCTTCTCCCCCGACCGTTCTCCTGTATGTGTACCGCGAGAGGTGTGAGCTTGTTAGCTTTACACTTGACTTCCAGCAAAGCAAACACAGAAGAGGGGAGGGGGAGAAGGAGCAGATTGGCTGATTGGCTGTGTCATCCCGTGCGAGAGAGGAGGGAGGGAGGAGGGAGGGGGGAGCAGGGAGAACTATCAGCTCTGAGCTGTATGAGAGACATACTCTGCTCAGAGCCCTGGGACCAGCAACCCTGCTGGGGCCCCTGACAGTGGCGGAATGCCAGGGCCCGGGCGCAAGTCAGACTGCTGCGATCCTGGTAGATCCGCCACTGCTGTGTTTTCTTCAGTATGTACAGTACATGTGAGAAGCTGACAACATAGTCAGTATGGTGTTATAGCTTTATAGCGTCTACAAACTATGGGATATATATATTTGGAAATTGATCAGTTCTGATGTACTAACAGCCTATCTCATTTCTTGAGGCCCTAAAATGCCAAGAAAGTATAAATACCCCCAAATGACACACCAGCGTCTTTATATGACTAGTGTGGCAGTGATCAGGGATACTGACTGGTGACAGTATGTAAAGAAAATTTATTTATTTTTTATTCCAATTTTTTTTTTTTTTATTATTTTTTAAAGATTGTTGTAAAGATTTTTTTTTCATATTCTTATCAGAGTAGTTCAGTGTCACCATAGTGACACTTTTCTACTCTGGAGGGTGATCAGTTTTTTTTTTGTTTTTTTTTTAAACGTTATTATTGCATATAACAGTGATGATTACTGTTATAAGCAATATTTTTAGCTGTTCATTAGGTTAGGTTAAATAGGTTTAGCATTCATGAAAGCTTTCTTATTATCATGATCTGTGATTGGCTACAGTTAATAACATGGTACAGGGTGCTGTGATTGTCCCAGGTACCATTTTAAGGCCGTGGACCAATTACAGCATCGCAATAGTAAGCAAAACAGTCATGAATGGAAGCCATTCACGACTATTTTGTTTATACTGTAATCATGTGATCGCTATGACCAATCACAGTGATTGCATGATACCCCAGCAACTCACAGAGGCCAGGTACCGATCACCTTAATCTGCTGTGTCCATCAGACACAGCATTTGCAGGATTACGCTGCTGCGCACCCCAGGGGGTGTTCCAGTGTGCATGTGCACTGTTACGTACCAGTACATTGTGGTGCATGCAGCTGCCACCCTCTAGCAGTAAAAGTACTGTGGGTGGGTGGCAAGTGGTTACGTTGGACATTGGAGTTTTAGAAGGCACTATAATGACTTTGCTGCACGGCTCTGTCATTTATAATTATGTCCCCATTCAGTACCCTGTTCTGACTTTTCTGGCTTTTACATATGATGCATTTCAATACAAACCATTAAAACTGCCGTTATGCTTTTCAAATATACACCATTCAGTATAAAACTATATACATGCCCTTTTTTCCTATAATATTCTGTTTAAATTTAAAGATGCCTAATCCACTGAGAAAAAAATATTCATACAGGAAGAGGTTAATTTGTTAACATGCTGGTAAAATACATTAACAGGATGCATAAACCTTTGTAGATTGCTTGCTCATGTGAGCAAAGCATAACCTATCCCTTTTAAACACTTCTGATTCAGCTAATGTAGGCATAAAGAATGTACTAATATTTAATGATGGGTTCTTAAGTACTTATTGTTGAAATGGTTCTAAAGGCAGAATAAAAAATCACATATGCGATGCAGTCTGTCACTAGCATTAACACAGCAGTCTTTGTTTGAGTTCCTCCTTTACCTTAGTTTTTTTATATGGTGATCTTGCTAGTAAGTCTGTGCCCATATATCAAGGATAACTTGCCACAAATTTGTGGCAGTGTTGAATTGTAAGTCTGTTAACTTGCTGTACATTTTTACTGGCAAGTTGAACACTTGCAGAGCACTTAAATCACAAGTTCTAGAATACACTTTTCCAATTTGTAGTAATTTTGGCATGGCAAGTCTCTAGCAAGACCAAAGTTGGTGAGTCTACAGCAAGAGCTGTGCAAGTCTATGGCATGAAAATTCAGCCAGATGGACCCTTGTGGCGGGATGACTATTGCACAACATAACTGAACTAAAAGTTGATCTGGAGTCATGCAATGGATCAAAAAAAAAAAAAAACAGAGAAAAAGAATTGAGACTTAAAATGCATTGAAACCTCCTCTCAGAGTAACTACAAGTGCAGGAACATATGTTAAAAAAATTTTTTATTACAAAATGTATAAAAAAAAAGTGTAATGTTAGGAATATACATCTCTTTAAAAAAAACAAAGGAATCTACAGTATAATAATTCATAATTCTGATCATATGCACCCCATAAGATCGTGATATCTCCCTATGTATGTACACAATATATTATAGCTATAATACCACAATTTTTTAAAGAGACAATGTCATATCACATTAGGGAGATGGGGTGTGGTGTTGTCTAACTGAGCTTATACTTCTATTGTGTTCCTGAAATCATGCAATGCGGACTTGCTGCAATAATACTTTCTACCAGACCAAGCTACACAGCAAAAGAGGATTGAGGCAAACCACTTAACACTGACAGGGGTGCTTACAATTGTCAGTTGCTATCAATTTAGTTTAACTGCTTGCCGAACAGCCACCGTCATTATACTGCGGCAGGTCGGCTCGTTCGTGCGGACCGTCATAGCTGTTCATCAGTCCCTTTAAGCGCGACATCGGAGTAAACACACACATCCCTGTTCTGAGAGGAGAGGAGATGCAGTTTGTGAGTTTCTACAAGCTGGGAACCACGATTTGTCATCTCCTATAGTGAGTCCCCTCCCCCCACAGTTAGAACACACATTAGGGAACACAGTTAACCCCAGTGTTAACCCCTTCCCTGCCAGTGACATTTACATAGTAATCAGTGCATTTTTATAGCTGTATAAATGCCAATGGTCCCAAAAATGTGTCAAAAGTGTCTGATATGTCCGCCATAATGTCGCAGTCCCGATAAAAATCGCAGATCACCGCCATTACTAGTAAAAAAAATAATAATAATAAAAATGCCATAAATATATCCCTATTTTGTAGACACCATAACTTTTGCGCAGACCAATAAATATACGCTTTTTGCGATTTCTATTACCAAAAATGTGTAGAAGAATACATATCGACCTAAACTGTGGAAAAAATGTGCTTTTTGAAAAAAAAAATGGGGCTATTTATTACAGCAAAAAATACAAAATATTGTGTTTTTTTCAAAATGGTCGCTCTTTTTTTGTTTATAGTGCAAAAAATTAAAAACGAAAAAGCTAAATTATATAAAAATATATTTGTGGAAGACAAAAACGAGTTGAGTTCATCCAAGACTCCGTCATGTGTGCCTAGAATAAAAGGATCATTGCCTTCCAGGAACTTCTAATCAGAATTTGAGGACTCCACTGGACTGGAATGATGCCGTTTCAAGTTCATAATCTGTAACATATCTTTAGTTTACACTAAGTGCATTTTTTTTATTATTGTACTTCTGTGGATTGCACCACATCCACTTATCTTTAAGCAGAGTAACCTGTTATCAAACAAATATGTATTAAAGATAGACCCATTATTGCAACATTTCAGCTAGTATTTCCATGGTAAAGTTAACTAAATCCCAACTCCAGACATAGTGTTTAACTACTTCCCACCCGGCCACTGTACATATACGGCCGGGTGGGTGCTCTCTCCTTCTGAGTGGACGTTCCTGAACGTCCTTCAGAAGGAGGGGGATCGCGCGCGCGTGCGCGCCGCCGGCGGCTCGTGCGCGCGCCCGCCGCGTTACCAAGGACCCGGTGCGCGTGCCCGGCAGCCGCGATTGCCACCGGGCACCCGCGATTGCCCGGGAACCAAGCAGGAAAGTGGATCTGTGTGTGTAAACACACAGATCCACGTCCTGTGAGGGAGAGGAGGCTGATGGTGTGTCCCTTGTACATAGGGACAACCATCGGTTACCTCCCCAGTCAGTCCCCTCCCCCCACAGTTAGAACACATTGAGGGAACATATTTAACCCCTTCCCGCCCCCTAGTGGTTAACCCCTTCCCTGCCAGTCACATTTATATAGTAATCAATGCATTTTTATAGCAGGGATCGCTGTATAAATGTGAATGGTACCAAAAATGTGTCAAAAGTGTCCGATGTGTCCGCCACAATATCGCAGTCACAATAAAAATCGCAGATCGCCGCCATTACTAATAAAAAAATAAAAAATGCTATAAAACTATCCCCTATTTTGTAGACGCTATAACTTTTGCGCAAACCAATCAATACGCGCTTAAATATTGCGATTTTTTTTTATACCAAAAATATGTAGAAGAATACGTATCGGCCTAAACTGAGGAAAATTTTAATTGAAAAAAAAATGGGTATTTATTATAGCAAAAAGTAAAAAATATTGTGTTTTTTTCCAAACTGGGCGCTCTTCTTTTGTTTATAGCGCAAAAAATAAAAACCGCAGAGGTGATCAAATACCACCAAAAGAAAGCTCTATTTGTGGGAAAAAAAGGACGCAAATATTGTTTGGGAGCAACGTCGCACGACCGCGCAATTGTCATTCAAAATGTGACTGCGCTGAAAGCTGAAAAAGGGCTTGGGCAGGAAGGGGGTTTTAGTGCCCAGTAGGGAGGTGGTTAAACATTTTCAAAAATCTTTACTATTGTATATGATTTTTTAAATTTACATAGCGGTTACTAAACTCCAGTAAGCTGGTGCCAAAAAACACAGACAAAAAGATCTGCTGATTGTAGCTATAAATTGTACAGCAAATAATTAACTCTTTGTGATTTGTGCCAGCTTTGACCCCCTATGATTACCCATTACGTTTGAGCCCCCAACAAAAACTTTTGGATTTAGATTGTTTGGTACTTCCATTGACTTTTTACACATGAATCTCAAAATCTGGATCCCTTGTTTGAGGGATACCCCTTTTTTTGTTGACAGCAGCCATACAAGAGCCATTGGGGGTGATTTACTAAAGACATGCGCCTGTGGTGCAGTGGAGAAATTGGAGAAATTGCACAAAAAACGTGACTCAAAACATTTATCAAAAATGATGGTGCACTTATATGCACCAAACCATATTTACATAGGAAGCGCTGTTGCGCACTTGCGCAATCTTTCCTACCATTAGCAAGCGCAGCCAATGTAATCTTCAACATTTTTGTACGAATACTGTAGATAACTTTACTAGTTTACCATCTTCTGTTACCAGGCTAAAAAGTATGCATATAATATTGTTTAAATGCACAAATTCTGTCCAGAACATGTAGATCTGTCTTACAACTGATCAAGCCTTTTTACACCCTTCTTTCAGCTTACTCAACTGCACATGTGCAATGACAAAGCACACCATTTTATGCTCGCCTGACAGGGCGCACACGCTTTCGCTTGTTAAATATGTGTGTTGCACGCAGGCACATCTGCGTTCTCCAGAGTGCTCAACTGCTTATACATTGAGCTTGTGCTCATTGTAATGCTGATCATGTTAATGAGCTTTTCCTTATCACATGGAGAATATTGCTTCCACTTTTATTCCTTTAATTCACTTCTTTTTGAAACAACTCAATAATCATTCTAGAGATCTTCCTCCTATCAACAACTGTGCAGATGTTTACTGGACTTGTGATTGTGCATTTTATGGTGATAGTCTATAATCATTGGTGGAGCCAAAACTTCCATGAAAACATCTTCTCAGCACATGTCTGTGTATTGTGCATTCTGGACAATTCTTTCCCCATACACTGTCCAATCTGATTGCACAGTGTATGGGGAAATGATTTGCTCAGAGAAATGAGTGGATGTAAATGTCATCCAATCAGATTGGAGAGTGTATGGGGAAAGAATTGTCCAGAATGTATTTGATACACAGACATGTGTTGAGAAGATGTTTTCATGGAAGTTTTGGCTCCACCAATGATTATAGACTTTCACCATAAAATGCACAATTACAAGTCCAGTAAACATCTGCACAGTTGTTGATAGGAGGAAGGTCTCTAGAATGAGTATTGAGTTGTTTCAAAAATAAATGAATGAAAGGAATAAAAGTGGAAGCAATATTCTCCATGTGACAAGGAAAAGCTCATTAACATGATCAGCATTACAATGAGCATGTGCCCGATGTCTGTTTCATATTTAAGAATTTGTATGCGCCCGTACGCGCAACGATTCCGCAAATCCAGCACAAGTGGACAGCATGCGCCATGTCGCAATAATTATTTCTGCCCACGCAAATGCGCCAACATTTTCTTAAATCAGCCCCATTATGCCTTATCACAAGTTATCCTATCTTCTAATAACTTAAATTCAGCACTTAATTTCTACTTGTTTACATTTTTATTGCTGTCTGTCTCCCTACTCCCCAGACACAATCTTGATCTTCTTAGTAGCCACCATCACCAAGACTGAAAGTGAGGGAGAAACCAAAATTTTGAGTTGCCACCAGAAGAGGAATTGATGGGAAATTTTCCATTGGAAAAACTTTAGTACAGACTGGGGATTTTTCGTATTGGAGAGGCTTGCTCTCACTTTTTATTGTCTCTAAAGGGCAGGAAGTGATAGGAAATCTCCCCAATTGGACACAGATAAAAAAACGATATTATTTTCATCACTCTCTACTCTACCCAAAATGAAAAAAAAAAGTTTGCCCTTTAGTTATGCCTTAATGTCTTAAGAGGGGCACCATTTTCTATACCTCGTTTTCTATTTTTATTGTACTGCTTTGTAGAATATTTCTGTATAACATTTAAACACTATCGTATTATTTCCTAGTATTATCTCTAAACTTTTACTACAATCAAATACAATAAAACATTTATGTTTGTTCGTTTTCTTGTATCGTATATTTACATTTTTATATAGTAGTACATAAGTGTAAATAACAAATTTGCTTAGTATGTGCTAAGACACAACACCTGCATTTTCCTTTTTTATTCAATCTGGCAGCTTTTTCAAGCTTATTTAGGAAAGTATTCACACTGATGTGACTACATATAGACATGTGTACTGTAGGTATTAATAGCATTTGAAGCCTTCATGGGAACCACCAGAGAGCACTGTTGGTTTGTCAGAATGTTGATAGTTAATCCAACCTTTTGCTGAAATAATAAAAAAGACAAATACTGCTCTGCTAAATATTTCTTCTCACTTTCCACATGGCAAATGTCACCAATGCAGATGGCATAATGATTTAGTTAGACTTGCAAGGCTTATTGGCCAAATTGTGCTAGCAAATGAGAGGCACCTGGTGCTTTTTAGTGTTAAACATGTATGTCATTTTAGCTTAAACAGTAATGTTCTATGAAACCATGTGCACATTATAAAGAGTGTATGCACGATTTCAAATAATTCATGGCAACTTGCAAACTATTAAATTAATTGTGCATGCAATGGCAAGTTCAACACTTGTTTTTCTCTAGCATTCACTACTTTCTAAATTTTAAAACATAATCACTGTAACACAATAAAGTATAAAGTTGCATTGTCACAAAAACCATATGGTATTATGACTCCATAAGATTTAATGAGTGCTAATGAGTCTTTAGAATGTGGTAATAGTCTGAATATGCTATGCCTGCAGAGTTAGATGCCCATTTAAAGAGGCAGTACCGTTTCCTTTTTTAGCTTTCACAAGGGTTCATCTATACAGGAGGTAAAGAATATGGCTGCATGCATATGGATGCACACAGTGTTTCGTTTTCTTTGCATCTGTATGCAGCAGTATATAAGTATATGGGTCCACATAGCTGTGTCCAGGGCCATAATGTTGCTCTGTGTTCAGTAACATAAAAAAACTAGGTCGTATCCATAAATGTAATCATCATTTGTACTGTACTCATGTAAACATTTGTGTTGTGTTTACATGTACACAAGCATACAGCATTAATGCTGCCTATTGGCCATCTCTAGCAACTAAGGATAACGTTACATTAAGTAAAGCTACGTTTTTCAAGCTAATGATGGTTTAGCTAAAGCAGCAGTCAAAGCTAACAACCTGACAATACTTCCAGGTTTAGCCCTGATGACTACCCCTTTATGGCCTATTGGCAGGCCATTGTATGCATGCCCAGATTCCAGTGCAAGGAAGACCCTGGCATGACTTAACTGACTTCTCTCCTGAACCAATATTTAGTACAGAGGGGCCTGAATTCCCTGCTGACTTGATGGGGTCCAAGCTCAGTATGGAAGTACTGCCTGTACGCCCACATCAGAGGCCCTGATCATACCCAAAGTATAAAAACAAACATAGGGAGGAATAAAAGTAAGGAGGCAACCTATTTCACAATAAAAAATCCATGAGAAAGTCTTATATTCTGGGTGAGCTCTTCTGACTATAACATACTTCTTTCTGCTGAATTTTAATTGTTCACTAAAAGATGATCAAATGTGCCTGGGTTTGATTTGTGTGAAATTATCATAAATTGTGGTAATTACTACATTTAATACAAACCTCAATGAACCTTAAGAATCAATTCTGGACATTTTTAATAGGCATGAAATTGTCCAAAAAAGGGTGGCTGGGCAATAAAATGGAAAACATGTAACAATGCAAAAAAAAATGAAAAAAATTCTGTTCAGCGAGCAGAAGGTGCTATTTTTTATGCAATTTTGAGGATGACATGCGAAAAAACACAAATTCTTTTCTACATGATTGGGTGAGGCCTTTAAGCTGTATGTGGTGTTAAGAAGTAGTACTATTCTCACAGACAGCATTAGCAGAAATGTATTCTGCATCACATACTTTGCATGTATACTCACTGCACATTATGTAAGCCATTTTACTAGAGTACAATTGAATAAGAAGAGACAAAGCAGGCTTTATCATGAACTAAAATTTAGAGTGTATTATTTTAGAGACAACAGGCAGACATATTTTATTGATTCAATGCATACTACATCAGGTTTTTTTTACTAGTTGGCATTTTCAAAGTCCGTGACTGGGCAGGTTTTATCTTGAGTTTTTTTTAAACTAAACTATTAAAACTATTTAGAGACTATATAGAGACTCCATAGTAATAATTTTATTGGTTATATTTGAAAAATCACACACTCTATTCAGGTTTTAGGACCAATATTAGCTAAATAGAATTTTTTTACAAAAAAAAAATAAAATAAGGCATTTTATAAAGATTCTATAAACAGCATTTAAACAATCTCTTGTAGAGATGGCAAAATTACATTCCTAATGCAGCTTTTGTGGACAAACATATCACAGTAAAATGTATATTTTTTACAAAGGAATTTGTATAGACTGAGCAGACAGTATTTAAAAAAACTGTTGTAGCCCTTATTGTCAAAATCCCATTCCTAATGTAGCTTTTACGGACCAAAAAAAACCACAATAAAATTATTATTTTTCACTATAAAACAAAAATTTGTATAGATAGACAGTATTTTAAAACTCTGTTTTAAGCTGCATTGACAAAATCACATCCCTAATGAAGCGTTTATGGACATAAAGTACAACAAAGAAATACTGTACAGATTCCACAAACAGTATTTAAACACAATGCTGTGGGCCACATTTTTAAAATAACCCATGGCATGCAGAATTTTAAGCCCAGAAATCCAAATGTAAAGTAGGTGTATATATTTATTTATGATACCCTTACAGAAAATGTAAGAACTTTTACAAGGCTGCTTTTTTATAGGGAGACACCAGGCAGTTTTTAATGATAACGTAAGCATAATATTGTAATTTTTTCACTTTTAGTTGGCCACATTTTGAACAAGACAGAAAACAATCAGCTTTTCAGATTTTAATCCAAAAATCAACTTTAGATTGCATTTATTCAAAAATAAAGGTAAATATTGCACTGACTATATACATATAAAAACTTTACTTGGCTGTATTTTAAACAAGACAGAAATAGGCACTTTTCCATAAAAAAGTACTGGTATGTTATTTTACCCCAAAAAAAGTCAGCAGAATATTGTACTGACTTCATTCACAGATAGAAGAGACCAGGCAAGTTTAATCAAGAAATCACAATTAGAGTGCATTATTTCAGAGAGACAAAGGCAACACATTCTCATCATTGTTGGAAAAGCTGTAGAAACATAAGGTATGGTACCTTGACAGTACCTGATAATCATACACAGTGGCTAAGTGGTTAGCACTTCTGCCTTGCAGCACTGGGGTCATTTGTTCAAATCCCAACCATAACACTACCTGCTTGGAGTTTGCACATTCTCTCTGTGCCTCGTGGGTTTTCTCTGGGTACGCCAGTTTACCCTCACACTCCAAAAACATGCTGATCCTGTTTAAATTGACCCGAGTATGTGTGTATGAATGTGAGCTAGGGATCTTTGATTGTAAGCTCCTAGAGGGCAGGGACTGATGTGCATGTATAATAAATATGTAAAGCGCTGTGTAAGTACCTATAATAAATAATATTACACTGGAAACTTTGGGGCACAAAAAGAATAGTAAATAATGACTTTAAAGTATGAGGCAGCCATTGCTGCTCCCCTTTGAGCAATGTGAGAATGTTGGCCATGAAAGAAGATCCTGCCACTTTCTGGAATTGGTACCAATATATTCTGCAGCACCTTGTCCAAGTGGCATGCTTTTCGCTTGCTCTCAGGGATTCAAAAGGGCGCGAACCAGTAATGGTCCCTCTCATGCATACCTGGAACCCTGGGGTCCTTGCACAGGTACTGCAGTATAAATGAGCTAGTTCATCACAAGCCTCCTGTGGCAGAGAACCCAAAATCCTCAATGATCTCACTCCATCCATGCAGAACTCCCAGGGTTTGTGAGGAGTAAAATGCACCCCTGTAAGCTTGCTCCATGTCCTCCTCCTCCTCGCCACCAGTCCCCCTAGCTCCTCTTCCTGCCACTGCCTCACAAGGATGGAGTCAGTACTGAAAGGTTCCCACAGGCCCTTCCACCTGCTTTGCTGCTTTCAGGGCCTAGCCTATTATACAACACAGTGTGTGCTCCAGGAACACCAGAGAGATCATGTCACTGATCCCAACCTTATCACAGATCACCATTCTAGTTGCCTCTTCAAATGGAGACAAAAAGGAACATGCATTCTGAATAAGGAGTCACAAATATGGTCAAAAGAACTCAATATCCACAGAATCTGTTCTCATCTCATACTCACACAAATATGGTGGTGATAGCCCACTGCGGTATGTGCACCTGCTCCAGCATGTCCAATACTATGCTCCAGCATATAGGTGTACCACCATCAGGTGGGTGTCAGGTAGTGCTTGCTGTTTAATTTTGACCAGGTGAATGCTCACTGGGTATGACATCATGAAGTGGCTGCATACTCTTCCTGCCTGCTGAAGCACATCACTGATGCCAAGATAGTTAACTAGGAACTACTGCACCACCAGGTTGAGGACATGTGCCATAGGACAAATAGCAGGTTGATGCAATTATAACCCACAACCTTGGATGGCACAAGATAGCGTGGGGTCAGCCATCCCCTGGCCTGCCCCTGAAGAGTTGCCAAAAACTATGGCTCAGTGTGACTCCTGTCCCCCAGGTATACCAGCTGCAAAATTATAAACCATGACATTCTTGCAGTGTGTTAAAAATAAATTGGAAAGTAGCACACCAGATATCAGACAATACTAATTTTTTTAATAAAAATAATAGGTGTATTTTCCCTTTAAAACAGTGATTAGTGATCAAAATCAACCTATTTGTGTCACTAAATGTTTCCACGATTGAATTGAATTCACACACACACACACACACACACACACAAATAAATAAAAAGGTGCATATGCCTTTAAAAGTGAAAAAAGAAGGTCCATGAGTGAATTGGCAACGGGTACATTGTACCCCTACCATTTCACAAAAGAAGTGTCAAAAATAGTAACAAAAAAGACAGGGGACACTTCGGGACAAGTCCTTTATTAAAAAAAAAAAAAAAAAAATGTCCCGTGATGTCCATTCATCTTCTATCATGCCACCCGACGAGCCGAAACACGGGAAAAGAAAGCCGAAACAGCTCCGCCTCCATGGGAGGCTCCCGCTGAGAGACGCTTCTTCTCGGTGACAGCTGTTATATAGCTGAGTGCGGGGCCACCTAGTAACGTAAACGGGTGATCCCGCCTTCCCCTGCCCCAAAGCACCCATCCCCCCATGTTGAGGGCATGCGGCCTGGTATGGTTCAGGAGGAGCGCTCTCTTGTCCCCCCTCTTTTCCTGTGGCATGCCAGGTTGCGTACTTCGGATAAAAGTCTGGTATGGATTTTGGGGGGACCCCACGACATTTAAAAAAAAAAATTGGCACAGGGTTTCCCTTTATATCCGTACCAGACCTGAAGGGCCTGGTATGGATTTTGGGGGGACCCCCACACAATTTTTTTTTAATTTTGGTTTGGGGTTCTCCTTAATATTCATACCAGATCCAAAGGGCCTGGTAATGGACTGGGGGGGAACCAAATGCCATTTTTTTCAATGAGTTTTATCTGTATTGCTGAGACCTGACAATTCATTACAGCCGCGACCAGTTTTAAATGACTATTCTTCCTTTTTAGAATTGTCATTTTGCTTCAGGACTGTTCTAAACACGGGAAAAATTTGTCACTTTACAGGCATACTATAGACTCCCCCCAGGCACGATATTTAAAGGAATATTTAATTTTTATTGTTTCAATTTAAGCATTATTAAAATCACTGCTCCCAAAAAAACATCCGTTTTTAAAACTGATACATGTCCCCTGGGGCAGGACCCAGGTCCCCAAACACTTTTTATGACAATACCATGCATATAAGTCTTTAAAATTAGCACTTTTGATTTTTCATGTTCGTGTCCCATAGACTTTAATGGTGTCCGCGTGTTCGAACAAATTTTTATAGGGAGCAGTGGCAAGATTGTTTGGGACTTGATGTCACCCTTATTTCAAAAGGGGTACCACTTGTACGTGGACATTTCTTATACAAGCTTGTCACTTTTAAGACACCTTTTAAAACACCTTTTTGAATTAGAAATTGGCTGCTGTGGCACCATGCGACCTAATCGCCAGGGCTTCCCCTAACGGCTTGTAAATACCCGACTTAGACAGGGGGAGAGAGCCTGCTTGAGAAACAATGAATTGCTTGCAGTGAAGTGGAAGGACAAATGGGATGTTTTTGTCCTGTCTTCCATTCACGCTGATACAACAGTCCAAATTACAACGGTAACTGGTGTTGTTGAGAAGCCCCTCTGTGTCCATGACTACAACCTTAACATGGGAGGGGTGGACTTCAATGACCATATGATGGCGCCATGCTTAATTTTTCCATAAGGCTAGATGCTGGTACAAGAAAGTGTCTGTATATTTATTCCAATTGGCCATGTTCAACACTTTTGTACTATACAAAGCGTCAGAAAGAAGTGGATCCTTCCTAGAATTTCAGGAAGAGATCATCACAGCCCTTTTGCATCCAGAAGGTGCTGTGGCCCAATTTCCCAATCCAGATACAGTGAGCCGGCTGCATGAGAGGCATGTCCTCCCTGGTACCACAACCCAATGTGCAACCAAAAAAGATTTTGTGTCTGTAGTAGACACGGATATAGGCATGACACCTGCTATTTGTGTCCCTCTTGTTCTGGCCAATCATGGTGTCTGCCTCAAGGACTGTTTCTCTCACTACCACACACTAGTAGAGTATTAGTATAGGGTACAGCATGGCACAGTCTAGGGCACACAGTCACACAGGGTCTCAAAAGATGTTAGAAAAGTAAAAAAAAATGAAAGTTAAAAATAATTAAATTAATAAAAAAGCCAAAAATAGTTGTCATTTTATTGAGTTAATGTTCTGTTGTTACTGAGCTTTATTGTTAACCATTTTTTGCATTCAGCTGTAACACTGATCTGTTTATTCTGATAGCAACAGGGTTTGCTTTCATAATACATAAATTAGTGATTGCAGCACTGTAGGATGTGATTTCACCACCACAGAACATTGCATGTATACCATCATTAGAAGTGGGTGGATGTAGGGCTGTATATTCTAATGGTGGGCATACCACACACTTTTTCTGGCAGAGAATTCAGTAAAAAAAATAAGTTGTTGTTATATTGAGTTAATGTTTTATTGTTTTTTTTTATTGTTAACCCTATTTTGCTTTGCAGGAATTCCATTCAACTGCAGCACTGATCGGTTTATTCTGAGGGGTAATTCTGCATATACTCATGGCGTGTGTGAGCAATATATAATTTAAGTGACAACTTTGTGTACAAAAATAATGTTTTTTTTTGTTATTTTCCAGAAACTTGTGGAAAAAAATAAAATATTTCATAGGCTCAAAATGCTTCTCAGAAAATAGCTTGGGGTGTATACTTTCCAAAAAGGGGTCATTTGGGGGGGTGCTATCTTGGCATTTCAGGACCTCCGAAACTGTGATAGATAATGAGGTATTGAAATGAGCAATTTACGTCTTTTGAAATCCTGAAGGCAGTGATTGGTTTTCGGCACCCGTACCTGAATAGGCTCCCAAAAACTCTCCCACATGTGGTATCCCCATACTCAGGAAAAGCATCAAAATTTATTTTGGGGTGTAATTCCACTTTTACCCATGGAACGTGTGAGCAATATATAACAGCTACTGTATATGAGTAAAATTAGTATTTATCAATTTCTTCTTATCACTGTACCTGTTTTGTTGGCAAACGCATTACATCTACTCTGCTTTTAGAAAATTTCTCCAACAATATTGCTTTTTTTTTTTTCTTAAAGCAGCATGACTATTACATGCAGAGATGTCAAATAAAAATACATTTATATAGATGTATGGATTAAAGAGTGAATGTGTTGTGTTCTTAGCTTATTGTGGTACTTTCTACTTGTCTTGTAACACACTAATGGGTTTTTATATAAGTTTAGTTTTATAAGTCACATTTGCAATTTTTGCACTAAGGTGTGGAAAAGTTTGCCATGATATACCATTAGAGGTATCTATCATCATCCTGCACATAATAGGCCCAGATTCTGAATATCACCAAACCCTAATAATCTTTTTATAGTCTGCTTTCAGTAAAGTGAGTTCATAATTGATTACCATTGATTACAGTATTTTGCTTACTGACTAATCCTAAAAATGTTTATGGATAAATGAAAAAATAGATACTGTGCTTATAGTATATTCCCCACTCTAAAAGTGATGGCTAACAATAATTGAATAATTAAATAGAGCAGCAACAATATTGGCTAACAATAATTTAATAATTGAATACAACAGCAACAATATTTTACTATCACACTTTGTGGTTTCTACATTAGGATAATATATAATGGTATTCATTGTTTCCATTAGAAATGTGCTCATATGACTGAGCCTACAATCTTTGAAATTCTCTTCAGAGTGACCTTGTTTTCTTGTTTTATTCCCCTTGATCTTTATTGGCTTTGCTAACTTTACATCCATGTTTAACTTTAATCCATTTGATTGTATTGAGCTTGTATTAGGTATGTGATAACTTGGCACTAAGAAGGATTTTAGCCTTTAATCTAGTATAAGGGATTAGAAAAAAAACTGATTGTTGCCATAGGCTAGACTTGAACTAAATGAGATTGAAGGACAAATGAAACTAAATCTAGAAATAAATCAACATAATGCTGAGTACAAAGCATATTTTTTATTTCATTCCTTAATGTAACTATACAAAATGTATCCATGCATCTCTCTCTATCTCCTACACACACGCACATAAATATCAGATTATCAGATATCAGAGTGAAGAAGAGATAAGCAAATCTTTAGATATCTACACTTTGATGGCAGTTTGTCCATATTGCATGTGAACTGGTTTTACTGGGAATATCCATTCTTACATTCATATTAGTCAACAGAAATTATTTTTTCAGAATAAATTTCCTGATTTTTCATATAATTTAGCTTTTTATTTTTTAGTCTTTTACATTTTTGTAATAATAAAGAAAACTATAATATGAAAAAGTGTGTTTTGCTAGGGATGCATTACTCATTTTCTCAGGCATTTTACTGTTGTATAACTAGGTTAAAAAGACACATGTCTATTGAGTTCAACTAAAAGCCCCAAAAAAATAACATAAAAAAATAAGTTGGGGGGGGGGGGGGTTTACTAAAACTGGTGGATACAGAATCTGGTGAAGCTTTGCATAGTAATTCATTTGCTTCTATGTTTTTTTGTCAAAGCTTAATTGAACAAGCTAAAGCTGATTGGGTACTATACCCAGCTGTACCAGATTCTGTGTGCACCAGTTTTAGTAAATCTACCCATTTGCATCCAAAAGAACCATAGTAGACCCAGAAAAAATCAACAGCCCTTATACGTGTATTTTAACTTACTCTAACATGGAAATAATGCTTCCTAATCTATAGAGACTCCCTAGATTGACATTCTACAATATTAATATCCAGCCATATTTTGCAGATCTTATATGAACCCACTGCTCTCATAAAAAGTTGTAAAAGCTCTTCACACAAACTTCTGTGTCCTCACCAAAATATGTTGCGGTGTTGCCAGTTTTGTTTTTTAAATATGAGGTTTCTCACATATAAGTAACACCACAGCAGTTTCTGCACTGCCAATCCAGCCAGCTACCTAGATCTCACAGTGTTGATAAGTCCATGCATGATCACACAGTCCTTAAAGGGTTTGTAAAGGTAATAAAAATAAATAAATAACAAACATGTCTATACTTACCTACTCAGTGCAATGTAATCGCACAGAGCGGGTGGGAACCTCCTCTTTTCAGGTTCCCCGGCGGAGATCCTGGCCCCTCCTCTCTGCCCAGTGCCCCTATGGAAAGCCGCTTCCCACAGGGGCATTCGTGTGTGCTAGCGCCCGAGCCCCTCTGCTGCGTCCACTGACACAGACAGAGGGACTCTGCCCTGCTCCCCTTCTCCATTATCACTGGCTCACTGGCCAATGGCTTCCTGTGCCCCAGCAATGCCAGTGAGACCCAGAAGTGAGGGGAGAAACGATCTGCAACCGTGCACGGCACTGGATCGAAAGGGGTCTTAGGTAAGTAAGCGGAGGGCTGATGGGGCGATGCTGACACCTAAACATTTTTTACCTTAATGCAAGGAATGCATTAAGGCAAAACATGTTTAGACTTTACAACCCCTTTAACGTGGCATTAAACCCAAAAGTAAACATTTATTATATTGCAGCTTACAATTTCTTACATGTGATGGCTGCAATTATTTTCTTTTTTAGGCTTTCTTTAATCTATAAATAATAATAATACTTTTTGAGCATTTGACCGAAAAAAATTTGCAAAACTATTGATAAATCCCCCCTTATATCCTTTAGATTTTACACTGCAGGTAGAAAAATATTTCCCATTGCTTTTTACAGGAATCCCAGGCTTCAGTTACTCATTAAGACACTTGAAGTTGTTGTAAAGTTTGGAGGTTTTTTACCTTCATGCATTCTATGCACAAAGGTAAAAGCCCTTCTGTTTGCTCCTCCCCCACAGCCCCTCTAATACTCACCTGTGTCTATTTCCATCCAGTGACATGCATGGGAGCCTTGGCTGCCTTGAGGCGATTTAGTTCACATTTGTAGCGCTATACAAGTTATTCACTCACTCACTCAGGTCTCTCTATCCTCATTGGTTGAGACACAGCAGGGGGATCAATCACAGCCTGTGAGCCAATGAGAAGAGAGTGCACACCGTAGCAGGCACTGGTCAAGGGTGGGGAGTCAGAAGCAATGGCAAGGGACTCGAAAAGAAGGGGATCATGGCTGCTCTGTGCAAAATCATTACATAGAGCTTTGTAGGTATACAATGTTTGTTATTTAGGAAAATAAAAGAACCATTAATATCAATTTAATCTTCCATTTAGGCGGTCAAGTAAAAAAAACAATACTGTACTGTAGTTAAGGGTCAACAACAAATTATTCTTTGATCTCAAAATAGGGTTAAGTACACACAAATCTGAAATCAGTCTGAACTTTACTTGGTGTGCATATATGCAAAATGTTGTGGTTTTAAATCAAAAAGCATGCCACTTTGTTTCCCTAATAACAACTGCTGGGCCCCACCTTGCTGCCTTTTAAAACCATGTTATACTTCTATGTGCTTTTTCATGTAACCATCAGAAACAAACCCAGTGTAATAATTCTGCATAGAACATTAGCTGACATTTTCTCCAGTACCTTTTACAGTTACAGTGTACAATGTGGGTTGCTCTCATCATAATCCTACAATCACAATCTCAGTTTATTGGTCAATTCCCAGTGTTTACTACAGCTGTCCATAATTTTCATCACCATTATTTAACATAGTACAGTGATGATGGTTGGACAGAGAGTTACTGCTTCCCATCCAACCTAGATACACATCTGCTCTTGGGCCCACTACATTGACTGCTGGGATTGTTATCCCACCCTTCTATATAGCATGGATTGTGAATATCTGCTTGGCAAAGAGTGTTTCACCTTCCACTCCAACAAATATTCTAAAAAGCTTATCAATAGCAGATTAAAATAATATTAGATGTGATGAGGAAAGTCTGGTTCACCTCTTATGTTACAAAAATGCTTTACTAGCTTTGTAAATACCTACAACTCTTAAGCCCTGTACACACGATCGGATTTCCTATGGTTTTTTGACCAATGGATTTTTCCATCGGAAATCCGATGAAGCTGACTTTCATCAGTCTTGCCTACACACCATCAGTCAAAAAACAGACCGTTCCAAACGCGGTGGCGTAAAACACTCCGATGAGCCGAGAAAAATTAAGTTCAATGCTTCTGAGCATGCGTCGACTTGATTCTGAGCATGCGTGGGTTTTTTATCCGATGGAGTTCCCCACAGAGGATAGTAATTTGCTATCAGTTTTTTAACCATCGGATAAATTTAAAACATGTTCTATTTTTAAACACCGATGGAAAAAAGACCGATGGGGCCCATACACGATCGGTTTGTCTGATGAAAAAAGTCCATTGGACTGTTTTCATTGGTAAAACCTATCGTGTGTACACGGCTTTAGTGTATAATATTACCACTTTGCAAATGTTTGACCACAAATTTCTGCAGTACTCATTAGTAGAAGAGATGATTGCATGTCTTTGAGCCCAGTCAGTGGCAGCAAATTATAGAAGTTGGTCAGCTATTAGGTCCCCGAACAATGAACCTTGTAATTTCCCTCATCCTTTGATGAATTTTGTGTACAGTAGTTTACTGGTTTGCCAAGTCCCCAGAGCACAACTCCTGCAACATTAACCACTTAAACTGTGGAAGGTTTTACCCCTTTCATGACTAGTGCATTTTTTGCTATTCAGTACTGCGCTGCTTTAACTGGTTATTGTGTAGTCATGCAAAACTGTCTGCAAAAGAAGATTGTATCTTTTTTTTTTACACAAATAGAGCTTTTTGTTGGTGGTATTTGATCATCACTGGGTTTTTTACTTTGTGCAATATAAATGAAAATAGACCAAAACTTTTGAATAAAAATATATTTTCTGCTTACTGTAATGAAACATATCCAATACATCAAATTTCATCATAAATTTAGGCCAAAATGTATTCTGTTACATGGCTTTGATAAAAATAAATCACAATAAATGTATAATAACTGATTTGTCTGACAGTTATAGTGTCTGCAAACTATCGTTTATATTTTTGAAAATTGATCAGTTTTGATGTACTGGCAGCCTCTCATTTCTTGTGGCCCTAAAATTCTAGGACAGTACAAATTCCCCCAAATTATCCCTTTTTGGAAAGTAGACAGTCTGAGGCATTTAGTAAGAGAATAAACACAATCAGCTGGGCTAGGTATGTACACATAAATCAGTAAATAATAACTAAATACTAGCAGCTGGCACACTATGACTGGATGACATAATAAATAATACAAATACACTATAAGTGCAGCACTAAAAACATAATCAGATTCTCACATCTATATTTTTTTTTAAAATAGAATAAAAGTCCTTTTCAGAGTAAATCCAAAGTTGCTTGGGAGAGACAGTAGAACCAACACAAAGCTGGGTGCTCCAAAGAGCAGGAAAGACCACCTGACACTGGACCCTCACAAAAGAAGGTCAAAGTGCAGTATGATAACACACCTGGAAAGATCTCCCATGGGGTTTATTCGTCACACTTGTCCTAGGTACGCTCCTAATCTCCCTATTAGCTTCTCTGATTGACTCCCCAATATTATAAGTGTAGCGCCCTCACCCGCTCCCTCCCTTCTTCTTCTCGGCTGCTCACTCGTCTAGGGGGACCAGGGAGAGGGGTGAGGTGCTGCCACCAGCTCGCACCTCATATGTGTGTAGAGGTTTGAGCTAAGATCTTTACCTTCGGGTCTGTGTCCCCGTCCGGAGCTTCCACTTCAAAAATGACCAGTAGATAGGTGAATGTAGAACACTTTGCTCCCAGAAAAGTAAGCCCACACCAGGTGACAGTACAACATCTATATTTATTTCCGCAGAGATAAATATGCCTATTTGCAAGCAGACAGGTTGATACAAACACGAACTTGGTGGGGAGAGGGTTCAGGCACAATCCTTTCGGATCAGAGAAGCTGTTAGGAGTTCACAACAACTTTTGGCGCACGGTCGCTGCCACCGACCGTGAGGTTGGTCCCTGCCACGGACCGGGTGAACGATGAGGCCTCTGCCAAAGACCTTTGGATAGGCCTCTGCCACCGACCTAATGTAGCTGGGTCTCTGCAAAGACCATAGAACATGGACTACCTTCTAATAGCGACCCCTGTTAGGAAGATGATCCATCCCGGACGGTTCCCAGAGGCCTCCACTGTCACCAGCCAATGCTGCACTGGATCTTCAGGTCAGGTCACCTCCCTGGGTCTCCTCGCCCAAGACTTGGGTCCCCTCACTCGGTGGGCCCCTAGGTATCTTCTCCCATATGGGACCCAGTCGAAGGTACTGGGCCCCAGGCCTCGGCTAGTACCTCACCCCAGGCTTAAGGTGCCTGGGATGGAACTCGAACTCCCTTGCACCCAGGCCGAGAGCACCTGGGCGTGGACGAAAAGAACAGCAGCCCCCAGGCTGAAGGTGCCTGGGGCTCAGACCTCATGCGCAAGATGTCCGCCCCCTTTATACCCCCTCTCAGCAGGCACAGCGGGTTCCCCGCCCCGCTGTACTACTGCCGCGAGAGGACACAAAGGGCACAGCCCTACAATGATGGTTCAACCCCAGCCCAAGGCGTCAGCGCCACCCAGAGGCCGCAGGGAACTGAACACCATTATATCCTCCACGAACCAAAATGGCCATAAATCCCTAATAATTTGTGCATCTGGGCCATGCTACCGCCCAGATACTCCCCCTAAATGTTGACACCCGCTACATAAGGAAGAATAAAAAATGCCTCTCATAGTGCAGTATATCCGACTCATTGGGGTCGATTTACTAAAGGCAAATCCACTCTGCACTACAAGTGCACTTAGAAGTGCAGTCGCTGTAGATCTCAGGGGTAGATCTGAAAGGAGGGGAAGCTCTGCTGATTTTGTCATCCAATCATGAGCAAGCTAAAAGTAGGATTTTTAAAACAGCTTACCTGTAAAATCCTTTTCTTGGAGTACATCACGGGACACAGAGCAGCATAGTCATTACTATGTGGGTTATATAGAATTACCTTCAGGTGCTGGCACTGGCAACTTCCAAAACAGGAAGTACCCTCCCCTATATAAGCCCCTCCCATCCGGGAGTACCTCAGTTTTGTAGCAAAGCAATACGTGTCCCCAAAAGAGGGGTGGGAGCTCTGTGTCCCGTGATGTACTCCAAGAAAAGGATTTTACAGGTAAACTGTTTTAAAAATCCTACTTTCTTGTTCATACATCACGGGACACAGAGCAGCATAGTCATTACTATGTGGGACGTCCCAAAGCAATGCCAAATGAGGGGGGGGATACACCATACATAAGCTGGGCGCCATCAGGCATGAGGATCTTTTGCGGCCTGCAACCCACCGCGCCCAAAGGCGACATCCTCCTGACTTCTAACGTCCACCTGGTAGAACCTAGTAAACGTGTGTACTGAAGACCATGTTGCGGCCTTACAAATTTGAGCCAGGGAGGCCTGGTGATGCACTGCCCATGAAGTTCCAACTACTCTCGTGGAGTGCGCCCTAACTTTGAACGGAGGCGGTCTACTTCTCAAGCCATAGGCTTGTATTATGACCTGTCGAATCCACTTGGCTAAAGTAGATTTTGATGCTGCCTGACTCTTTCTGGGGCCTTCCGGCAGAACAAACAAAGAATCCGTTCTACGAATCTGAGCAGTGGCTTTTAGATAAGCTTTTAACTGCTCTTACTACATCCAAAGAATGCAATAACTTTTCCTCTACCGAGCTTGGTTTGGGGAAAAAAGAAGGAAGAACCACATCCTGGTTCAAGTGAAACCTCGATACCACCTTAGGAAGAAAGGCTGGGTGAGGGCGTAATACTACTCTGTCCTTATGGATAACCAGACATGGCTCTTTACAGGACATGGCGGCTAATTCCGACACTAATTCCGGCTAATTCCGACACTCTTCTTGGAGTACATCACGGGACACAGAGCAGCATAGTCATTACTATGTGGGTTATATAGAATTACCTTCAGGTGCTGGCACTGGCAACTTCCAAAACAGGAAGTACCCTCCCCTATATAATGTGACTTACTTCCCTCTGGGCTGCACGACTCCTGGTGCCTCCCTGATGATTGATATATGCCACTGCTGTGGCATTGTCTGATTGAATTCTGACAGGGGACCCTTGGAGTCTGGATGTCCAGGCTACTAGGGCATACCGGGCTGCTCGTATCTCTAAGAGATTGATGGGCAGGGTTTTTACTACATTTGACCATCTGCCCTGGAGAGACCATTGCTCCAGTACTGCCCCCCAGCCTATAAGGCTGGCATCTGTAGTGACCACCTTCCAAGATATCGGACTGAAGGGTTTTCCCTTCTGGAGATTCTGGGGGATCAACCACCAGCAGAGACTCTTCCGAACGGAAGGGGACAAAGCCATCGGGAAGTCTAGAGCCTGAACTTTTCCGTTCCAGGCTGACAATATGGCCCTCTGTAAATTCCTTGAGCTACTAAAAATATCAATTTTCTGGTGAGTAGAACCAAGGAAATGTGCCGCAAAGGTTCAAACGGCTGCTTCTGCAGAACCGACAGAACCAAATTTAGATCCCATGGGCATATGGGAGCTTTAATCGGTGGAATAATACGAGTCACCCCTTGCATAAAGGATTTGACAAGTGAATGCATAGCCAGGGGCCTTTGAAATAGTATTGATAAGGCCGAAACCTGGCCCTTGATAGTACTTAAGGCAAACTTCCTGTCTACAGCCCACTGCAGGAAGTCCAGAATTCTGCCTATAACGTACTTACGTGGATGCCATTTTCTGGCCTCGCACCAAGTGATGTACGCCTTCCAAACTCTATAGTAGATCTGCCTGGATACAGGCTTCCTGGCATTGATTATAGTTGATACCACAGAGTTAGAGAGACCTCTCTTCTTTAGGATGTGGGATTCAATAGCCAGGCCGTTAAACTTAGAGTTAGTAAGGAAGGGTGGTATATCGGTCCTTGCGAAAGCAGGTCCGGACGACGTGGAAGGGTCCAAGGACTCCCCACAGACATTTTGATGATCTCCGCGTACCAGGCCCTTCGGGGCCACGCTGGAGCCACCAGGATCACCGGCTTCTTCTCCAACCTGACTCTGCGAAGGAGTCGAGGCAACAATTGTAGCGGAGGGAATGCATATATCAGTCTGAACTGATCCCAAGGGAACACCAGAGCATCCGAGCCGCAAGCGAGGGGATCCCTTGTCCGGGAGACAAATCTGTCCACCTTTGCGTTGAATCTGGATGCTAGCAGATCTACATCCGGTGTTCCCCACCGCTGACATATTGCTCGGAAGACCTCGGGATGAAGGGACCATTCCCCTGGGCATAACTGTTGGCGACTCAGAAAGTCCGCCTTCCAATTCTCCACCCCTGGAATGAAGACAGCTGATATACATGGGACATGCTTTTCTGCCCATTCCAGGATGTGACTTACTTCCCTCTGGGCTGCACGACTCCTGGTGCCTCCCTGATGATTGATATATGCCACTGCTGTGGCATTGTCTGATTGAATTCTGACAGGGGACCCTTGGAGTCTGGATGTCCAGGCTACTAGGGCATACCGGGCTGCTCGTATCTCTAAGAGATTGATGGGCAGGGTTTTTACTACATTTGACCATCTGCCCTGGAGAGACCATTGCTCCAGTACTGCCCCCCAGCCTATAAGGCTGGCATCTGTAGTGACCACCTTCCAAGATATCGGGCTGAAGGGTTTTCCCTTCTGGAGATTCTGGGGGATCAACCACCAGCAGAGACTCTTCCGAACGGAAGGGGACAAAGCCATCGGGAAGTCTAGAGCCTGAACTTTTCCGTTCCAGGCTGACAATATGGCCCTCTGTAAATTCCTTGAGTGGAATTGGGCGTATGGCACAGCTTCGAATGATGCTACCATCTTTCCTAGCAGCCTCATGCACAGGCGTATGGACGGCTGTCTTTTTGCACAAAGCAGACGGACCAAGCCCCTCAAAGAGGATACCTTGTCTAGAGGTAAGAAAATCTTCCTCTGGTCTGAATCCAGCCGTAGCCCTAGATATACCAGGTTTTTCACTGGCTGTAGGGCTGACTTGTCCAGGTTGATGACCCAACCGTGAGATTCTAGATACTTGATTGTATCGACAATTACCACTTCTAGCTTGGCAACTGAGTGGTCCATCAACAACAGGTCGTCTAGGTATGCCATTATCGTTACACCTCGTGTTCTTAGATCGGCCAACAGTGGGGCCAGAATTTTTGTGAACACTCGTGGTGCTGTGGCCAGACCGAATGGTAAGGCTCTGAACTGAAAATGGCGCCCTTCTACTGCAAAGCGTAGAAATTTTTGATGACCTGAAAAGATGGGAACATGCAAGTAAGCATCTTTGATGTCGATCGAGGCTAACCATTCCTCCCCTTGTAGGGCAGCGGTGACCGATCGGATCGACTCCATCCGGAAAGACCGGACGTTTAGAAATTTGTTTAGACTCTTTAGGTCCAATATGGGTCTTATGTCCCCGTTTGGCTTCGGGACTGTGAAAAGGTTTGAGTAGAAACCCAACCCCCACTCTTCCATAGGAACCTCCATAATTACTCCTTGGAGCAATAGTTGTTCTAACGCCAATAGGAGAGACCCTCTTTTCCGAGGGTCTCTTGGCATGCCTGACCACATAAAATGGGAAGGAGGAGACTCTTTTAACTCCAACTTGTATCCCAGAGTTACTGCGGAGAGCACCCATCTGTCTTTGATCGTCTCCTGCCAGGTCTCTGCGAACAACTGAAGTCTTCCCCCCACCCGTTTGAGTGTTGGCAGCCCTTCATAGGCTTGACTTGGAGGCTGGTTTAGTACCCCTTCGGATCCAGGGTTTCTTATTACCCTGTGACTGTCCCTGATTTTTACCCCCTGAGTTTGACCGAGGAGGCCGTCGGAACTGCTTAGTAGCAGACGTCGCAGGGATAGGAGAGGTAGTCCTCTTAAAAGATGGACCCCTAGACGTCTTGTTACTCGGTAAGAGAGTACTTTTACCACTGGAAATCTTCTGGATATACTTATCCAGGTCCTCGCCAAAAAGG
Source organism: Rana muscosa (assembly GCA_029206835.1). Lineage (NCBI taxonomy): Eukaryota > Metazoa > Chordata > Amphibia > Anura > Ranidae > Rana > Rana muscosa. The sequence goes on along the minus strand of CM055118.1, from coordinate 692,170,452 downwards.
CGTTCCCCATGAAATGGGAAGCTAACTAAGAGCTTCTTACAGGGAGCTTCAGCAGACCAGTTTTTGAGCCACAGAAGCCTACGCATATGTACCAAAGACAGCGTGAGGCGGGAGGCCTGATGGATAGAATCCTTGATGGCATCAACCGCAAAGCATAATGCTCTAGGCAGATCAGCCAGAGCCTGGGCCTGCTGGTCTGGCAAATCCCTCAGGACCATCTTCATTTGATCCTTTAAAGCTTGGCAGACCCCAATAGCTGCCACTGCTGGCTGTGTAACAGCCCCTGCTGTGGAAAAAGCAGATTTTAATAAAGATTCCAATTTTTTATCCACTGGATCTTTGAACATTTGAACATTATCTACTGGACATGTCAGTGATTTGTTCACAGAAGAGATGGCTGCATCCACCGTAGGAACATTCCATCTCTGGGTGAACTTTTCCTCCATGGGATAGATCACCGGAAATTTTTTAGGCGGAACAAATAGTTTATCAGGATGTTCCCAGTCCTGGTATATAAGTCCTTCCAATAATGGATGTATTGGAAAGGAGCAATTAACCTGGGGAGCTTTTAGCGACCCCAATGAGGAGACAGCAGTAGTTGATGGTTCAACAAGAGGCATTTTAAATGCAGATCGAACCATGTCAGTTAGGGTCTGGACCCACAATCTTTCAGTCTGTGATGCTGAAAATAGTTCATCTACTGTCGATTCCTCAAAAACAGAGTTAACCTCCTCCTGATCCCCTTCAGGTAGGTCGGTCCCTTCCTGGGACTGTTGCTCTGCCAACAGGCACTCTAATGGAGGTGATGGAGATCTGGCGCGCTTTCTTTCCTGTAGAGAAGAAGCGATCAATGCTGCCAATCTCTGCTCCAATCCCTCCAGAGTTGAGGAAAAAACCTCCTCTGTTATATATGCAGGAGCAGGTGGACTGAGGACAGCCGCAGTACCTGGCACTCCCGGGGGTTCCTTATGGGTATTAACCTCTGATTTCTCAGGGGAGGAGGGTGCAGATGACTGCTCCAGATCCTCAGAGCCCGATGGAGACCCCCTACACTTCCTGAGAGGTATATCTCAGAGTTTTTTAGGCGGCATATTCCTTAGTTCAAAGCTGAGGTATTCCAGCCGCAATACACCCCTTACTGAAATAGTCTAATGCAATTTTGCTGCTATGTACATCAGTGGGTGTCTACTAATGCGTCTTTCTGGGGATGCCTGTATCAACCGCCCGCTGTAAGCCCCTATACCATGCTACCAGCTCCTTTTCATGCTCTGTGTCCATAGCAAGCAGCGTGGAACTGAGTCCTTTTATCTTGCTGGGACGCCCGCACATGCGCAGAAGCGCTGGGCGCACAGAGCGCGTCATCCGCCAGGCTCCGCCCCCTTTTTTGAAGCTAAATTTTATAAAAGAAAGCGTGTGTGCGCGCCCGTGCGCGCGTGCACGTGTGCACTTTTGGCGCCATGTAGGGAGAGGAGCCAGGGTCCCTGTTTCACCAGGACTCGGGGATGGAAGGAAACTACTTGGCAGCATGACAGAGGAATGCAGCTTCCCTGATAGAGAGCCCACTCATCTGCCTGGACTTTCACCATGGAAGGAATAGTCCCAAGAAAAAAAGATGTTCCACAGCGGCCTCTAGTGGACAAACACAGGTACCGCACTTTTGTCTTTTTTTTTTTTTTTTTTTAAAACCTCCTTTATGAAAAAACATTTCTAGGTTTACAGTTTTTAAAACTTCCTTTATGAAAAAACATTTCTAGGATTTCTTAGGCATATACAGCTATTAGCGGGAATACCTTTTAGGTAACAGGCAGAAAGACATATTAGGCTTGGGGGTCCCCTCAATAGAACCAAGTTCCTGAGGGGCCCCCACTTACCTTTTCCCCGCCGCAGGACTTTGTTTGGTCCACAGAAGCCCAAACTTCACCTTTCACGGCAGGCATTGTAATTAAACCTTCAGGGACCGGGTTCCCAAGGATTCCACTCCCCTGGACCTGTATAGCACCCTGCACAGATAGCCTCTTGGTTTTGGGTATGACCAGAGCTCTGGATCCCAGGGTCCAGCCCTCCTAAGAGAGGCATTACAGGCAAAACCTTGCTCTTCTCTGCAAGGCCCGGGTACCGACCGTTTAGCTATGAAGCTTTTTTGGTCGGATCCGGAATAGCTTGCTAAGGCCCAGAGAACCTGTACACAAGCCCAGATGAATACATGTTAACCTTGGCCAACACCTTAGACACTGGCAAAAAACTGAGGTACTCCCGGATGGGAGGGGCTTATATAGGGGAGGGTACTTCCTGTTTTGGAAGTTGCCAGTGCCAGCACCTGAAGGTAATTCTATATAACCCACATAGTAATGACTATGCTGCTCTGTGTCCCGTGATGTATGAACAAAAAATGCTGTTTTTTTATTTTCCTTGTATGTCCCCCTCAGATCTAAAGGGACTGCACTTCCAAGTGCACTTTTAGTGCAAAGTGGATTTGCCTTTAGTAAATAACCCCCAATTTATTGTTTAAAAAGTAATACACTCACTTGAATATCAAAAAAAAACGCATGTCTGTATATCCCAGCATTACTAACCAACAGGATGGCCGCTGCATCCCGATGCACAATGATGTCACATGTCTCTGACTCCTCCCTACACGTTTTGTCAATATATGATGTCATCAGGGGCGTGGCTAGCGTGTAACATCACACCTTAAACCTCAGGAACCTCTCTGACACTAAGGAGAATGTCTCCAACAGCAAGATGAAGTCAAATATATAGCAATAATACCCATAAACAAATGAAATAAGGGAACCCAATCCCATAATATAAAGGCATCATTCTAGACATATATAATTTGGATAGACATGCAAGAAAACTAAATAAAAAATACAAGCTATTATAATCATAAAAAGCCACAGCGGGAGACCGCACCATCTTGTGGTTGCTAAAAATATTGCACAAGAAATAGTACAAAGCGATATTGCACATTAATTCATATAAAGACAGTACACATGCAATTTTATACAATCATTTATTATTGAATTTTTTAAACATTTTGTTTAGTTTTTTTTTACAATTTTTTTACATACTTTTATCAGAGTACAAAAAGATACTTTGATACAGAGCAGGGATTTTTTTGCGTTTGTTTTTGGTTCCTTTACATTTTTCATGATTTCTAGTCATTACTGGCCCCAATTACTCCTCCTGCGGCTAGCATTTCATTACCTCAACCCCTTCCTTTGGGTGTCCACCTTTTGCTAAACTTTTATTGGATCTATGGACTTTGATGTCGCACAGTTTTTGGATTGTTGTCCACACAGCTATATCAAATTGGTAAGATGCCCCCCCCCCCCACAAATCTTTATATCACTTATGTTTTGCTTGTTCTCTTTTTTGTACTGATTGATTTTGACATGCTATGTATTTATGTAACACATCTATGTATGAATTATTTAATTGGAACTATACATCTGCTTATTTATGTATTTGATCTGCCTGCCCAGGTGTGGTAACATATATCTTCTGAAAAAGACTATTAATTGGTGAAAAATGTCGGGATTGCTATACCACGATTACATCTATAGTAGATCATGTCTGTGAATATTCAAAATAAATGATCCAATGTTTTTAAGGAATCTTAAATGTCCTCTTTCACGTTCTTTCTGATTTCTATTACATTTTTTATATGAATTGATTAAATAAAATATATAAATTTTATCTGATGTTGTGATTTAGGTTACTGGCACTTAAATATCCTCACTCTGTGTCAGAGTATCTTTTTGCGTTTTGTGTAATATAGATGTGGTGCCTATGAGATCTCCTCTGACCAACCTTTCCTGTATCAAATATTTTATCAGCGTAGGTAAGTGTCACCGCAGTAACACTGTACTACTCTGGGGGATGATCAGGGTTTTTTTCTACACTTTGTTTCCTGTTACAATGGAGGTCCTTGTAACAGCAAAGTTTTCAACTATCATGAATGCATTACCATTCATGACAGCTGTGATCACTAGTGATCTGTCATTGGCTACAGCTGATCACATGCTACAGGGTGCTGTGATTGGCCCAGGCATTATATGATAGCTGTGGGCCAATCAAAGCATAAGCAACACATCTGTAATAAATGACAGCTTTGTTGACATTGTGACATTGTGATCATGTGATTGCATAGTGATCACATGATCACCAGGCCCCGAGTACCTGGATCCACAATTCGCTGTGTCTGGTGGACTCAACGGTCATAGGGAGCATGTTGCTCCTAAACCTGGAGCAGGCACATATTGTACATGATTGTGCCTGCATGTGCCGCCCAGACACAGTATATGTACTGTGGTGGGTCGGCAAGTGGTTAACTGGAAAAAGTAATTTAATAAAAATGCATAAACACATATCTAATCACCCATAGACAAGCAGAGACGAATAAATATGTATTTATTCTTAAAGCGGTTGTATAGCCCCAAATTTATTTTATTATTTTACTCACCTGTAAGGCAAAAGGCATAAAGAGCTAGTATGCACTGCATACTAGCTCATTATGAAATACTTACCTTAGAACGAGGTGTCGGTAACTCACCTGGTCCACGTCGAGGTAGCTGATATGTTGCCTCGGCGTGCCTTTTGGGTATCGCGGCTCCAGCGCTGTGAGTGGCTGGAGCCGCGATGTCGTCACTCCCACGCATGCGCGCGGGAGACTTCTTTACGGCAAGGTCCAACGTCTGCCGGGCCTTCAGCCGAGAATCCCCTGTGCGCATGCGCCGCTGCAGTCAGCGGCTCATTGCGAGGGGAATATCTCCTAAACCGTAAAGGTTTAGGAGATATTTTTTTTACCTACAGGTAAGCCTTATTATAGGCTTACCTGTGGGTAAAAGTTACAAAAAAGACTATACAACCACTTTAATATAGCAGTCTTGACTAAACATAGCTTGGCTCTTCCTTTTTTCTGAGGTCTACTGGCACCCTGGTGCCCCTTTTGATTGGCTCCATGCTGTCAACAAAGACAGCACATGACATAACTAAATAGTAGTTTTTGGTGTTATTCCATCGTGTATGGGACATATACAGTATATATACCTAGGTGCATCACTATGAATACCATTTCTTATTTTTTTTGGACGATATGCAAATATGGTCATGAGAGATCTCGTTGATTTATAGCGCTTATTAGTGATGTATAGAGTAGGCTGTGTTTAGTTCTATTTTGCATAGGTATGGTGGAAACTATATATGGGGGGAGTCTCCCTTTTTTCTTATTTTTTTTTGTTTGATTTGGGATGGCGGAGGGGAGCGGCCCAGTGGGCAGCCGGTCGCCCCCCGGGGCGGGATAGAGGTAAATGGGGCCCGTTACGCTCCCGATGGGTGGACCGGAGAATACTGAGCCACCTATTGCTGTAGATATAATAACTAAAATAAGTTTAGATTAGTCAATTAAAGAATGTAAAAACATGGTGTTTTGGATTAAATGCGTGTATAGGTAATAGAATGAGACTGGGGACAAGGGGAGCCCAGACAGGGTTCTGGACTGCTCTCTTTCTTTTTCTTTTTTCTCTTTTTCCTTTTTCTTCTTACCATTGGGAGCACCAACAACCAGGAGGTTGGGGGGTGTGGGACATTTACATTTTTTGTAGTATTGTTTTTACCCAATGGAATTGGTACTAAACCGTGGAATTACAGATCCTCCGGGATGCACCGCGACATTCAGATATGCGGTAGTATCCACTGTATTTCTGCTACTAATGGGAGGGATGTTTATTTTTTTCTGTAGGTTCTTGTGTGTCTGTTTTCTTTTTTTGTGTGTGTCTTCGTCTTATGGGATGATGTTGTTGTTTTTTTTGTATTTAGTTTGTGTTTTGTTCCTCTGGGGGGCCCGCTCTGTAGACCGATATCATGCGCCATGCCTGCTTGAGCCCTATCTAGATCCACCATGAGGAGCCTTAAGTTTGGATCCCTGAATGTCAGGGGTCTGAATATTCCGCAGAAAAGATCACAAATAATATATGATATGCATAAGCAAAAGGTGAATATTTAATTTTTTCAGGAAACTCATTTTAAATCTTCGTCGGTCCCTAGAATGCCCACTAGGTATTTTTCTAGATGGTTCATGAGTCATAATCAAATAGGAAAATCAAGAGGGGGGGCGATTGGTTTACATTCCTCTATCCCAATCTCTGATGTTCAGGAGCAGATTGACCCTGAGGGTAGATATCTGTTTATTAAATGTAAAATCTTTGATCAGCTATTTACATTGGTTAATATATATGCACCCAATCAGGGACAAGGCACCATGATGTCGGCAGTTTTAGGGAAACTTAGAGATTTTCGAGGAAGGAGTCTTAGTTATGGGAGGTGATTTAAATTTAACTATGGATCCGGCTATGGATACCTCAACGGGCAATCTACATATCTCATGCGTTCGTTTGAATAGATTAAAGTGGACGTTTCAACTAGTAGATGTTTGGCATGCATTACACCCTCGAGATAAAGATTATACGTGCTACTCTGCGACCCATAATACGTATAGCAGGATAGATTATTTCTTGGTTTCACATCGTATGTTGGACTGGGAACCGTGGTCCGAGATAGGCATACAAAAGTGGTCTGATCATTTTCCCGTATATTTTGCGGTGAAGGTTCCAAACACTATAAAACCTAAATTTACTTGGAGATTAAACGAGAATTTGTTAACCACTTAACGACCGCTCACTGTATATGTACGTCGGCAGAATGGCACCGACAGGCACAATCACGTACAGTGTACGTGATTTCCTTTGTACAGTTGGGGGGTCCGATCGGACCCCCGTCCTATACAGTGAGCGGTCGGTATTCGTTGGGGAGATGAGATGAGATGAGGGGACGGCCGTTCGATTCCGGACACCCCCCGCGATAGCTCCCGGCGAATGAAAATGCTTCCTCTGTCCGTGTAATGTAAACACAGGCAGAGGAAGCAGGAGGAAGTGATGTCATCTCTCATGCGGCGCTCACATATACCGAGCGCCGTACAAGAGAAGACACACAGGTTAGTGCACAAACAGTACACTGACACCAGGACACATAGGCACACAAATCGCCCCCCCAGGCCCCCCCCAGGCCCCCCCAGACACCCCCAGATCACCCCCAGCCCCCAGTCACAGTGTCACATTGCAGTGACCATTTATTTACTGATCACTGCAATCAGTGACATTTGTGACTGTAAAAGTGTCACTAAAGTTAGTTTTAGGTCCAGTGTAGCCCCCTAACCCCCCTAATAAAGGTTTAACCCCCTGATCACCCCCCAGATAACCCTTTCACCCCCTAGCACCGCCGTCGATAAGCGATCATTTTTCTGATTGCTGTCTTAGCGTAGGTGATGCAGATCGGTAGCCAGTAATTTTTTTTAGGTTTGCCGCAGGTTTTTATAACGTCAGGTACCCCCATAAATTATCTAATAAAGATTTAACCCCCTTGATCTCCCCCCGGGTAACCCTTTCACCCCCTATCACCACTGTCGCTAAGCGATCATTTTTCTGATCGCTGTCTAAGCGTCTGTAATGCAGATCGGTAGCCAGTAATTTTTTTTAGGTTCGCCGCAGGTTTTTATAGCGTCAGGTACCCCCATATATTACCTAATAAAGGTTTAACCCCCTGATCACCCCCCAGATAACCCTTTCACCCCCTAGCAGCGCCGTCGCTAAGCGATCATTTTTCTGATCGCTGTCTTAGCGTCGGTGGTGCAGATCGGTAGCCAGTAATTCTTTTTAGGTTCGCCGCAGGTTTTTATAGCGTCAGGTACCCCCATAAATGATCTAATAAAGGTTTAACCCCCTTGATCGCCCCCCAGGTAACCCTTTCACCCCCTATCACCACTGTCTCTAAGCGATCATTTTTCTGATCGCTGTCTTAGCGTCTGTGATGCAGATCGGTAGCCAGTAATTTTTTTTAGGTTCTCCGCAGGTTTTTTTAGCGTCAGGTACCCCCATATATTACCTAATAAAGGTTTAACCCCCTGATCACCCCCCAGATAACCCTTTCACCCCCTAGCACCGCCGTCACTAAGCGATCATTTTTCTGATCGCTGTCTTAGCGTCGGTGATGCAAATCGGTAGCCAGTAATTTTTTTTAGGTTCGCCGCAGGTTTTTATAGCGTCAGGTACCCCCATAAATTATCTAATAAAGGTTTAACCCCCTTGATCGCCTCCAGGTAACCCTTTCACCCCCTATCACCACTGTCGCTAAGCGATCATTTTTCTGATCGCTGTCTTAGCGTCTGTGATGCAGATCAGTAGCCAGTAATTTTTTTAGGTTCGCCGCAGGTTTTTATAGCGTCAGGTACCCCCATAAATTATCTAATAAAGGTTTAACCCCCTTGATCGCCTCCAGGTAACCCTTTCACCCCCTATCACCACTGTCGCTAAGCGATCATTTTTCTGATCGCTGTCTTAGCGTCTGTGATGCAGATCAGTAGCCAGTAATTTTTTTAGGTTCGCTGCAGGTTTTTATAGCGTCAGGTACCCCCATAAATTATCTAATAAAGGTTTAACCCCCTTGATCGCCCCCCAGGTAACCCTTTCACCCCCTATTACCACTGTCGCTAAGCGATCGTTTTTCTGATCGCTGTCTTAGTGACGGTGATGCAGATCGGTAGCCAGTAATTTTTTTTAGGTTCGCCGCAGGTTTTTATAGTGTCAGGTACCCCCATATATTATCTAATAAAGGTTTTAACCCTTTCACCAGTGATCACCATATAAGTGTTACGGGTGACGCTGGTTAGTTAGTTTGCTTTTTATAGTGTCAGGGCACCCGCCGTATATAACCCAATAAAGGTTTAACCCCCTGATCGCCCGGCGGGTGATATCAATTAGGTTTTAGCGCCAGAGAGGGTCTGCGTCACACCCCAGGCAGCGTCAGGTTAGTGCCAGTAACGCTAACACCCACACGTGAAGCATACACCTCCCTTAGTGGTATAGTATCTGAACAGATCAATATCTGATCTGATCAGATCAGATCTATACTAGCGTCCCCAGCAGTTTAGGGTTCCCAAAAACACAGTGTTAGCGGGATCAGCCCAGATACCTGCTAGCACCTGCGTTTTGCCCCTCCGTCCAGCCCAGGCCACCCAAGTGCAGTATCAATCGATCACTGTCACTTACAAAACACAACACACATAACTGCAGCGTTCGCAGAGACAGGCCTGATCCCTGCGACTCCAGTGCTGTAGGAGGTGATTTCACCACCACAGTTAAAAAAAAAAAGCATATATGCCGAAGCATTAGGACAGCAGGGGCGGAGGAGCGGAGGAGCAATTTTGCTCCTAATGCCGCGTACAGACGGTCGAAATTCCGACAGAGGCTTGCCCGTGGAAAAGTCCGACCATGTGTACGCGGCATAACTATTTTGCGGGAGGATGCCCCCATGCTTCGGCATATATAAATGGTGCATGTATGCCCATCATTAGAAGTGGGTGGATGAAGGGCGGTATTCTAATGGTGGGCATACCCACCGATCAATCTCTTTTTTCGTTCAGTCAACTGGCTGCATGAAAAAAAAAAGATTACAATACATGTCCAACAAGGACCAGCAACGTACTGGTATGTTGCTGGAATTTGAATGTTTATACCAGAATGATGCCTGCGGGTTTAGGTATCATCTTGGTATCATTCTTTTCAGCCAGCGGCCGGCTTTCATGTAAAAGCAATCCTAGTGGCTAATTAGTCTCTGGACTACTTTTACAAGCAGTGGGAGGGAATGCCCCCCCCCGGATATAAAAAGCGCCATTGGGAAATTGGGAAAGCATTTTATCACACCGATCTTGATGTGGTCCGATGCTTTGAGGGCAGAGGAAAGATCTAGGGTCTAGAAGACCCCAGTTTTTTCAAAAAAAGAGTACCTGTCACTACCTATTGCTATCATAGGGGATATTTACATTCCCTGAGATAACAATAAAAATGATATAAAAAAAAATATGGAAGGAACAATTTAAAAATAAAATAAAAAAGCAAAATTAATAAAAAAAAAAAAGCACCCCTGTCCTGCCCTGCTCTTTCCCAATGGCGAACGCAAGCGTTGGTCTGGCGTCATATGTAAACAGCAATTGCACCATGCATGTGAGGTATCACCGCAAAGGTCAGATCGAGGGCAGTTATTTTAGCAGTAGACCTCCTCTGTAAATCTAACGGGGTAACCTGTAAAGGCTTTTAAAAATGTATGTAGTTTGTCACCAATGCGCGTTTGTGCGAAATTTTAAAGCATGTCGTGTTTGGTATCTATGTACTCGGCCTAAGATCATCTTTTTTATTTCATCAAACATTTGGGCAATATAGTGTGTTTTAGTGCATTAAAATTTAAAAAAGTGTATTTTTTCCCCAAAAAATGCGTTTGAAAAATCGCTGCACAAATACTGTGTAGAAAAAAAAATGCAACACCCACCATTTTAATCTGTAGGGCCTTTGCTTTAAAAATATATATAATGTTTGGGGGTTCAACATAATTTTCTTGCAAAAAAAAAATGTTTTCATGTAAACAAAAAGTGTCAAAAAGGGCTTTGTCTTCAAGTGGTTAGAAGAGTGGATGTAAGCTTCCTAATGTTGTGTATAAAATGCCAGAACAGTTCAAAACCCCCCAAATGACCCCATTTTGGAAAGTAGACACCCCAAGCTATATACTGAGAGGCATGTCGAGTCCATGGAATATTTTATATGTTGACACAAGTTGCGGAAAAAATACAAATTTTTTTTTTTTTTGCACAAAGTTGTCACTAAATGATATATTGCTCAAACATGCCATGGGCATATGTGGAATTACACCCCAAAATACATTCTGTTGCTTCTCCTGAGTACGGGGATACCACATGTGTGAGACTTTTTGGGAGCCTAGCCGCGTAGGGGACCCCAAAAACCAAGCACCGCCTTCAGGCTTTCTAAGGGTGTAAATTTTTGATTTCACTTCTCACTGCCTATCACAGTTTCGGAGGCCATGGAATGCCCAGATGGCAAAAAAAAAACAAATGACCCCATTTTGGAAAGTAGACACCCCAAGCTATTTGCTGAGAGGTATTGTGAGTATTTTGCAGATCTCGCTTTTTGTCACAAAGTTTTGAAAATTGAAAAAAATATATATATATATATTTTCTTTCTTCATTTTCAAAAACAAATGAGAGCTGTAAAATACTCACCATGCCTCTCAGCAAATATCTTGGGGTGTCTACTTTCCAAAATGGGGTCATTTGGGGGAGTTTTGTGATATTTTGGCATTTTATGACCTTCGAAACTGTGATAGGTAGTGAGGAGTGAAATCAAAAACTTGTGCCTAGAAATCCTGAAGGCGGTGCTTGGTTTTCGGGGTCCCGTACACGGCTAGGCTCCTAAAAAGTCCCACACATGTGGTATCCCCGTACACAGGAGAAGCGGCAAAATGTATTTTGGGGTGTAATTCCACATATAACCATGGCATGTGTGAGCAATATATCATTTAGTGACAACTTTTTCTAATTTTTTATTTTTTTTGTCATTATTCAATCACTTGGGACAAAAAAAATATTCAATGGGCTCAACAGGCCTCTCAGTAATTTCCTTGGGGTGTCTACTTTCTAAAATGGGGTCATTTGGGGGTGGTTTTGTGCTATTTTGGTATTTTATGGCCTTCAAAACTGTGATAGGTAGTGAGGAGTGAAATCAAAAATTTGCGCCCTTAGAAATCCTGAAGGCGATGCTTGGTTTCCGGGGGCCCATACGCGGCTAGGCTCCCAAAAAGTCCCACACATGTGGTATCCCTGTACTTAGGAGAAGCAGCAAAATATATTTTGGGGTGCAATTCCACATATAACCATGGCATGTGTGAGCAATATATCATTTAGTGACAACTTTTTGTAATTTTTTTTTTTTTTTTAGTCCTTATTCAATCACTTGAGACAAAAAAAAATATTCAATGGGCTCAACATGCCTCTCAGCAATTTCCTTGGGATGTCTACTTTCCAAAATGGGGTCATTTGGGGGGGTTTTGTACTGCCCTGCCATTTTAGCACCTCAAGAAATGAGATAGGCAGTCATAAATTAAAAGCTGTGTAAATTCCAGAAAATGTACCCTAGTTTGTAGACGCTATAACTTTTGCGCAAACCAATAAATATACGCTTATTGACATTTTTTTACTAAAGACATGTGGCTGAATAAATTTTGGCCTAAATGTATGACTAAAATTGAGTTTATTCGATTTTTCTTATAACAAAAAGTAGAAAATATAATTTTTTTTCAAAATTTTCGGTATTTTTCCGTTTATATCGCAAAAAATTAAAATCGCAGAGGCAATCAAATACCATTAAAAGAAAGCTCTATTTGTGGGAAGAAAAGGATTCAAATTTCGTTTGGGTACAACATTGCATGTCCGCACAATTTACAGTTAAAGCAGCGCAGTGCAAAATTCTGAAATCACCTCTGGTCCTTTAGCTACCAAATGGTCCGGGGCTTAAGTGGTTAAATGATACGCTGACAGTTGGGGCCATGGAGGAAACAATTTCAGCTTTCTTTAATGATCATAAAAATGATACAACAGCGTCCCCTATAAAATGGGATGCCTTAAAATGTGTGTTGAGGGGAATACTAATATCACATGGTACAAGATTAAAGAAGGAAAGGGCTTCCACTATGGCCTCCCTGTTGAAAGAGATCCATGAATTAGAATTGGAACATAAACAACACTTAGGGGTTGCTATCTTTCAATCTCTTCAACAAAAAAGATTAAAATTGTACTCATTATTTGATCAGGCCTATGTGAAACATAAGGAATGTACGCAACATATGATGTACGAACATGGAAATAAGTGTAGTAAAGCACTCGCCCGATCTATTTCTAAGAAACAATCTAGAACCTATATCCCAAAGGTGCAGTGCCCTCAGCATGGTCTTGTATGTGCCACAGAATAAATCGCCTCCACCTTTCATGAGTATTACTCCTCATTATATAATTTAAAGGATACAAATTCAGTAAGATCAGATAGAATTAGTTATGCCCAATTCTGTAACTACATACAGAGCACTGGCCTGCCAAATATGCCAAAGGAGAAGGCAGAGTGCCTATTGACTCCATTTACACTGGCAGAAGTCACCCAGGCCAGTAAATAATTGAAGCCAGGCAAGAGACCGGGGCCCGATGGATTTTCAGGAGTATTTTAATAACAATTTGGAGAACTTCTTAACCCTGTTCTGTGTAATTTGTTTAATGACATAACAGCAGACTGCCCATTCACTAAACAGACCCAGGAGGCGCATATTACACTTATAGCTAAACCTGAAAAAGATCCTACTCAGTGTTCCAGCTACACGCCCATCTCTTTGATTAATGTGGACCTAAAAATATATGCCAAAGTGTTGGCTGCACGTTTACAAACAGTGATACCAGGTTTAATAGGGTTAGATCAGGTGGGATTCGTACCGAAGTGGGAAGCGCGGGATAACATCTTGAAGACCAACCCTTTGATACATTATGCCCGGAGATCCAAGAGCCTGCTCTGTTTGTTAGCCTTAGACGCTGAGAAGGCTTTCGATCGTTTAGACTGGAAGTTTATGGCAGCGTCTTTGGAACAAATAAGACTCCCAGGAGAATTTATACAGAAAATAATGGCCCTTAATACAGCTCCGTCAGCAACAATAAAGGTTAACGGGACATTATCCTCACCTGTTGAAATTTCAAATGGGACATGCCAGGGCTGCCCGTTGTCACCATATTTGTATATGCTGGCCATGGAACACCTGGCGATTGCGCTTCGGTCCAATTGTTCAATTCAGGGGGTTCAGGTGGGCAATAACTCTTATAAACTGAGTATCTTCGCAGATTATTTACTTTTATATGTATCTAATCCAAAAATAGCTTTTCCGAATATTCTCTATGAATTGGAACAGTTTGGCCTTTTTAGCAACTTTAAAGTAAACGTCGCAAAATCTTGATGTGTCAATATTACGTTATCAGTAATAGATAAAGAAACGCTAGAAAATACCTTTCCCTTTCAGTGGGAATCACAAGCTCTCAAATATTTAGGAGTGAATATTACCTCGGTAGAAGAAAAAAATGTATGAGTTTAATTATCTCCCTTTACTAAATTGTACAATTAATAGATTGCAGCTTTTGGCTAAAAGGAAACACTCATGGTTAGGGAGAATGGCAATATACAAGATGGATATTCTGCCACGTTTCCTATATTTATATCAAACACTGCCTATAGCGCTACCACAGAGTTTTTTTCGATCTTTAAGATCAAGCTTACTTCACTATCTTTGGTGGAATTAATCGGCAAGATTGCAATATGATATTCTGGTAAAGCGGAAGACAGAGGGAGGAGCAGGGTTACCGCAGATGGAACTATATTATATAGCTGCAGTGTTGGCTAGAATACTGGATTGGTTCCACTGTGGAAGTACAAAATTATGGGTAGCCATAGAACAGCAAATAATAGAACTCCCGCTGGTCTCTCTTCCATGGACTTTACCGAAACTGCGTTTTGTGGAACAAACACCTCCACCTTTGACCCAGTCCTTATTGAAAGTCTGGGATAGGACGGTAAGAAGGTGGGGTGTTTCTTCAATACCAGGCCCATTAACCTCAATAGTGGGTAACCCAGATTTTCCTTCCGCTCTGTCATCAGATAGGTTTCTAAAATGGATAAGGCAGACTCCCTCTCCGATTATACAAGCTTTGTCATCAAAAGGACTCCAGCCACTTAACATGATAATGAACAATGAACGCAGATATGCTGGTCAGTGGTTTCATTATCTGCAGGTTCAACATTATTACAGTCATCTATCTAAAAGCACTCTATTACACCGGGACTTAACACCATTTGAGTCCCTGTGTAATGGGACGACAGGTTGTTCTAACATCATCTCCACGATATATGATATACTGCTGTCATACGCTACCCCAACTAGCCCCTATTACATCAGAGATTGGGAGAGAGAATTGGGCCATTTGATTTCTGTAGAAGATTGGAAGAAAGCTTATGCGTTAACCTTTAAATCTAGCTCCGCAACATTTATACAAGAAAATAATTATAAAATATTAACTTGATGGTATAGATGCCCGGCAAGGTTACATAGAATTTCACAGATTTATCCTGGGGAATGCTGGCGATGTGGAGGAGATGAGGGTACAATGATCCATATCTGGTGGACATGTCCCCAGATTAAAGAATTTGGGGATATTGTATTCCAGATCTGCTCCTATGTCACCGGGGTATCTTATGATAGATCTCCAGAAATAGCCTTACTATCCATATATCCAGGGGCCTTGAGAAAGGTTACAAGGGGATTGTTTTCTAATCTAATTTCTGCCGCGCGAATAATCATACCCAGATACTGGAATACAAGAGTTGCTCCCACTATTCAAGAGTGGGTAGCCGAAATTAACCAAATAAAAAGAATGGAGGAAATAACAGCAAGTAATCAGGGACACTATCACAATTTTATGGAAATTTGGTCACCCTGAATCGACTTTTTAAACTCAGAGATTCTGAGACTCTACCTGTGAAAACTAGTATGATGGGGTTTTGGTTGGGCTGGGTAGGCGTGGCATGGTGTGGTATGGAGTCGGGAGGGGGCTTCCCAGAGGAATGTGTAAGTATGTCTAGGTCTATATCTGTGTGTAGTGTTTTTTTTTTTTTTGGTTTGTTTTGTGTTTTGTTCTTTGTGTTTTTGGTTTTGTGTGTTTGGGCTGATACGATTCAGAACCACTTGATAGCACTAAAAAATGACTATGAAGGAAGGGATAAAAATCTTTAATTATTCAGGATCTCTCTGTTTTGTATTTTTGTTTTTCGATCTGATAGTAGTTATGCAATAGAGAGTAAAACTATAGGTGATGTGTTGGGAATAATCCAATCCTAAAACTGGTATATATACACATGATTATGTTTTATATGTGCTATGAGTGGAATCTGTATGTAAATGTATAAAACTCATAATAAAATATGATTAAACAAAACATTTTTTTATCAGCGTAGGTAAGTGTCACCACAGTAACACTGTACTACTCTGGGGGATGGGGGGTGATCAGGGTTTTTTTCTACACTTTGTCTGCTGTTACAATGAAGGTCCTTGTAACAGCAAAGTTTTCAACTATCATGAATGCATTAACCATTTATGATAGCTGTGATCACTAGTGATCTGTCATTGGCTACAGATGATCACATTCTACAGGGTGCTGTGATTGGCCCAGGTATTATGTGATAGCTTTGGGCCAATCAAAGCATAAGCAACACATCTGTAATGAATGACAGCTTTGTTGACATTGTGATCATGTGATTGCATAGTGATCACATGATCACCAGGCCCCGAGTACCTGGATCCACAATTTGCTGTGTCTGGTGGACTCAACGGTCATAGGGAGCATGTTGCTTCCAAACCTGGAGCAGGCACATATTGTACATGATTGTGCCTGCATGTGCCGCCCAGACACAGTATATGTACTGTGGTGGGTCGGCAAGTGGTTAACTGGAAAAAGTAATTTAATAAAAATGCATAAACACATATCTAATCATCCATAGACAAGCAGACACAAATAAATATGTATTTATTCTTAAAGCGGTTGTATAGCCCCAAATTTATTTTATTATTTTACTCACCTGTAAGGCAAAAGGCATAATGAGCTAGTATGCACTGCATACTAGCTCATTATGAAATACTTACCTTAGAACGTGGTGTCGGTAACTCACCTGGTCCACGTCAAGGTAGCTGATATGTTGCCTCAGCGTGTCTTTCGGGTATCGCGGCTCCAGCGCTGTGAGTGGCTGGAGCCGCGATGTCGTCACTCCCACGCATGCACGCGGGAGACTTCTTTCCGGCAAGGTCTGACGTCTGCCGGGCCTTCAGCCGAGAATACCCTGTGCGCATGCGCCACTGCAGTCAGCGGCTCATTGCGAGGGGAATATCTCCCAAACCGTAAAGGTTCTCCTGAGTACGGGGATACCACATGTGTGAGACTTTTTGGGAGCCTAGCCGCGTAGGGGACCCCAAAAACCAAGCACCGCCTTCAGGCTTTCTAAGGGTGTAAATTTTTGATTTCACTTCTCACTGCCTATCACAGTTTCGGAGGCCATCGAATGCCCAGATGGCAAAAAAATAAAACAAATGACCCCATTTTGGAAAGTAGACACCCCAAGCTATTTGCTGAGAGGTATTGTGAGTATTTTGCAGATCTCGCTTTTTGTCACAAAGTTTTGAAAATTGAAAAAAATATATATATATATATTTTCTTTCTTCATTTTCAAAAACAAATGAGAGCTGTAAAATACTCACCATGCCTCTCAGCAAATATCTTGGGGTGTCTACTTTCCAAAATGGGGTCATTTGGGGGCGTTTTGTGATATTTTGGCATTTTATGATCTTCGAAACTGTGATAGGTAGTGAGGAGTGAAATCAAAAACTTGTGCCTAGAAATCCTGAAGGCGGTGCTTGGTTTTCGGGGTCCCGTACGCGGCTAGGCTCCTAAAAAGTCCCACACATGTGGTATCCCCGTACTCAGGAGAAGCGGCAAAATGTATTTTGGGGTGTAATTCCACATATAACCATGGCATGTGTGAGCAATATATCATTTAGTGACAACTTTTTGTAATTTTTTTATTTTTTTTTGTCATTATTCAATCACTTGGGACAAAAAAAAATATTCAATGGGCTCAACAGGCCTCTCAGTAATTTCCTTGGGGTGTCTACTTTCTAAAATGGGGTCATTTGGGGGTGGTTTTGTGCTATTTTGGCATTTTATGGCCTTCAAAACTGTGATAGGTAGTGAGGAGTGAAATCAAAAATTTGCGCCCTTAGAAATCCTGAAGGCGGTGCTTGGTTTCTGGGGGCCCGTACGCGGCTAGGCTCCCAAAAAGTCCCACACATGTGGTATCCCTGTACTCAGGAGAAGCAGCAAAATATATTTTGGGGTGCAATTCCACATATAACCATGGCATGTCTGAGCAATATATCATTTAGTGACAACTTTTTGTAATTTTTTTATTTTTTTTGTCATTATTCAATCACTTGGGACAAAAAAAATATTCAATGGGCTCAACAGGCCTCTCAGTAATTTCCTTGGGGTGTCTACTTTCTAAAATGGGGTCATTTGGGGGTGGTTTTGTGCTATTTTGGCATTTTATGGCCTTCAAAACTGTGATAGGTAGTGAGGAGTGAAATCAAAAATTTGCGCCCTTAGAAATCCTGAAGGCGGTGCTTGGTTTCTGGGGGCCCGTACGCGGCTAGGCTCCCAAAAAGTCCCACACATGTGGTATCCCTGTACTCAGGAGAAGCAGCAAAATATATTTTGGGGTGCAATTCCACATATAACCATGGCATGTGTGAGCAATATATCATTTAGTGACAACTTTTTGTAATTTTTTATTTTTTTTTAGTCATTATTCAATCACTTGAGACAAAAAAAAAATATTCAATGGGCTCAACATGCCTCTCAGCAATTTCCTTGGGATGTCTACTTTCCAAAATGGGGTCATTTGGGGGGGTTTTGTACTGCCCTGCCATTTTAGCACCTCAAGAAATGAGATAGGCAGTCATAAATTAAAAGCTGTGTAAATTCCAGAAAATGTACCCTAGTTTGTAGACGCTATAACTTTTGCGCAAACCAATAAATATACGCTTATTGACATTTTTTTTACTAAAGACATGTGGCTGAATAAATTTTGGCCTAAATGTATGACTAAAATTGAGTTTATTCGATTTTTCTTATAACAAAAAGTAGAAAATATAATTTTTTTTCAAAATTTTCAGTATTTTTCCGTTTATATCGCAAAAAATTAAAATCGCAGAGGCAATCAAATACCATTAAAAGAAAGCTCTATTTGTGGGAAGAAAAGGATGCAAATTTCGTTTGGGTACAACATTGCATGTCCGCACAATTTACAGTTAAAGCAGCGCAGTGCAAAATTCTGAAATCACCTCTGGTCCTTTAGCTACCAAATGGTCCGGGGCTTAAGTGGTTAAATGATACGCTGACAGTTGGGGCCATGGAGGAAACAATTTCAGCTTTCTTTAATGATCATAAAAATGATACAACAGCGTCCCCTATAAAATGGGATGCCTTAAAATGTGTGTTGAGGGGAATACTAATATCACATGGTACAAGATTAAAGAAGGAAAGGGCTTCCACTATGGCCTCCCTGTTGAAAGAGATCCATGAATTAGAATTGGAACATAAACAACACTTAGGGGTTGCTATCTTTCAATCTCTTCAACAAAAAAGATTAAAATTGTACTCATTATTTGATCAGGCCTATGTGAAACATAAGGAATGTACGCAACATATGATGTACGAACATGGAAATAAGTGTAGTAAAGCACTCGCCCGATCTATTTCTAAGAAACAATCTAGAACCTATATCCCAAAGGTGCAGTGCCCTCAGCATGGTCTTGTATGTGCCACAGAATAAATCGCCTCCACCTTTCATGAGTATTACTCCTCATTATATAATTTAAAGGATACAAATTCAGTAAGATCAGATAGAATTAGTTATGCCCAATTCTGTAACTACATACAGAGCACTGGCCTGCCAAATATGCCAAAGGAGAAGGCAGAGTGCCTATTGACTCCATTTACACTGGCAGAAGTCACCCAGGTCAGTAAATAATTGAAGCCAGGCAAGAGACCGGGGCCCGATGGATTTTCAGGAGTATTTTAATAACAATTTGGAGAACTTCTTAACCCTGTTCTGTGTAATTTGTTTAATGACATAACAGCAGACTGCCCATTCACTAAACAGACCCAGGAGGCGCATATTACACTTATAGCTAAACCTGAAAAAGATCCTACTCAGTGTTCCAGCTACACGCCCATCTCTTTGATTAATGTGGACCTAAAAATATATGCCAAAGTGTTGGCTGCACGTTTACAAACAGTGATACCAGGTTTAATAGGGTTAGATCAGGTGGGATTCGTACCGAAGTGGGAAGCGCGGGATAACATCTTGAAGACCAACCCTTTGATACATTATGCCCGGAGATCCAAGAGCCTGCTCTGTTTGTTAGCCTTAGACACTGAGAAGGCTTTCGATCGTTTAGACTGGAAGTTTATGGCAGCGTCTTTGGAACAAATAAGACTCCCAGGAGAATTTATACAGAAAATAATGGCCCTTAATACAGCTCTGTCAGCAACAATAAAGGTTAACGGGACATTATCCTCACCTGTTGAAATTTCAAATGGGACATGCCAGGGCTGCCCGTTGTCACCATATTTGTATATGCTGGCCATGGAACACCTGGCGATTGCGCTTCGGTCCAATTGTTCAATTCAGGGGGTTCAGGTGGGCAATAACTCTTATAAACTGAGTATCTTCGCAGATTATTTACTTTTATATGTATCTAATCCAAAAATAGCTTTTCCGAATATTCTCTATGAATTGGAACAGTTTGGCCTTTTTAGCAACTTTAAAGTAAACGTCGCAAAATCTTGATGTGTCAATATTACGTTATCAGTAATAGATAAAGAAACGCTAGAAAATACCTTTCCCTTTCAGTGGGAATCACAAGCTCTCAAATATTTAGGAGTGAATATTACCTCGGTAGAAGAAAAAAATGTATGAGTTTAATTATCTCCCTTTACTAAATTGTACAATTAATAGATTGCAGCTTTTGGCTAAAAGGAAACACTCATGGTTAGGGAGAATGGCAATATACAAGATGGATATTCTGCCACGTTTCCTATATTTATATCAAACACTGCCTATAGCGCTACCACAGAGTTTTTTTCGATCTTTAAGATCAAGCTTACTTCACTATCTTTGGTGGAATTAATCGGCAAGATTGCAATATGATATTCTGGTAAAGCGGAAGACAGAGGGAGGAGCAGGGTTACCGCAGATGGAACTATATTATATAGCTGCAGTGTTGGCTAGAATACTGGATTGGTTCCACTGTGGAAGTACAAAATTATGGGTAGCCATAGAACAGCAAATAATAGAACTCCCGCTGGTCTCTCTTCCATGGACTTTACCGAAACTGCGTTTTGTGGAACAAACACCTCCACCTTTGACCCAGTCCTTATTGAAAGTCTGGGATAGGACGGTAAGAAGGTGGGGTGTTTCTTCAATACCAGGCCCATTAACCTCAATAGTGGGTAACCCAGATTTTCCTTCCGCTCTGTCATCAGATAGGTTTCTAAAATGGATAAGACTCCCTCTCCGATTATACAAGCTTTGTCATCAAAAGGACTCCAGCCACTTAACATGATAATGAACAATGAACGCAGATATGCTGGTCAGTGGTTTCATTATCTGCAGGTTCAACATTATTACAGTCATCTATCTAAAAGCACTCTATTACACCGGGACTTAACACCATTTGAGTCCCTGTGTAATGGGACGACAGGTTGTTCTAACATCATCTCCACGATATATGATATACTGCTGTCATACGCTACCCCAACTAGCCCCTATTACATCAGAGATTGGGAGAGAGAATTGGGCCATTTGATTTCTGTAGAAGATTGGAAGAAAGCTTATGCGTTAACCTTTAAATCTAGCTCCGCGACATTTATACAAGAAAATAATTATAAAATATTAACTTGATGGTATAGATGCCCGGCAAGGTTACATAGAATTTCACAGATTTATCCTGGGGAATGCTGGCGATGTGGAGGAGATGAGGGTACAATGATCCATATCTGGTGGACATGTCCCCAGATTAAAGAATTTGGGGATATTGTATTCCAGATCTGCTCCTATGTCACCGGGGTATCTTATGATAGATCTCCAGAAATAGCCTTACTATCCATATATCCAGGGGCCTTGAGAAAGGTTACAAGGGGATTGTTTTCTAATCTAATTTCTGCCGCGCGAATAATCATACCCAGATACTGGAATACAAGAGTTGCTCCCACTATTCAAGAGTGGGTAGCCGAAATTAACCAAATAAAAAGAATGGAGGAAATAACAGCAAGTAATCAGGGACACTATCACAATTTTATGGAAATTTGGTCACCCTGAATCGACTTTTTAAACTCAGAGATTCTGAGACTCTACCTGTGAAAACTAGTATGATGGGGTTTTGGTTGGGCTGGGTAGGCGTGGCATGGTGTGGTATGGAGTCGGGAGGGGGCTTCCCAGAGGAATGTGTAAGTATGTCTAGGTCTATATCTGTGTGTAGTGTTTTTTTTTTTTTTGGTTTGTTTTGTGTTTTGTTCTTTGTGTTTTTGGTTTTGTGTGTTTGGGCTGATACGATTCAGAACCACTTGATAGCACTAAAAAATGACTATGAAGGAAGGGATAAAAATCTTTAATTATTCAGGATCTCTCTGTTTTGTATTTTTGTTTTTCGATCTGATAGTAGTTATGCAATAGAGAGTAAAACTATAGGTGATGTGTTGGGAATAATCCAATCCTAAAACTGGTATATATACACATGATTATGTTTTATATGTGCTATGAGTGGAATCTGTATGTAAATGTATAAAACTCATAATAAAATATGATTAAACAAAACATTTTTTTATCAGCGTAGGTAAGTGTCACCACAGTAACACTGTACTACTCTGGGGGATGGGGGGTGATCAGGGTTTTTTTCTACACTTTGTCTGCTGTTACAATGAAGGTCCTTGTAACAGCAAAGTTTTCAACTATCATGAATGCATTAACCATTTATGAAAGCTGTGATCACTAGTGATCTGTCATTGGCTACAGATGATCACATTCTACAGGGTGCTGTGATTGGCCCAGGTATTATGTGATAGCTTTGGGCCAATCAAAGCATAAGCAACACATCTGTAATGAATGACAGCTTTGTTGACATTGTGATCATGTGATTGCATAGTGATCACATGATCACCAGGCCCCGAGTACCTGGATCCACAATTCGCTGTGTCTGGTGGACTCAACGGTCATAGGGAGCATGTTGCTTCCAAACCTGGAGCAGGCACATATTGTACATGATTGTGCCTGCATGTGCCGCCCAGACACAGTATATGTACTGTGGTGGGTCGGCAAGTGGTTAACTGGAAAAAGTAATTTAATAAAAATGCATAAACACATATCTAATCATCCATAGACAAGCAGACACAAATAAATATGTATTTATTCTTAAAGCGGTTGTATAGCCCCAAATTTATTTTATTATTTTACTCACCTGTAAGGCAAAAGGCATAATGAGCTAGTATGCACTGCATACTAGCTCATTATGAAATACTTACCTTAGAACGTGGTGTCGGTAACTCACCTGGTCCACGTCGAGGTAGCTGATATGTTGCCTCGGCGTGTCTTTCGGGTATCGCGGCTCCAGCGCTGTGAGTGGCTGGAGCCGCGATGTCGTCACTCCCACGCATGCGCGTGGGAGACTTCTTTCTGGCAAGGTCCGACGTCTGCCGGGCCTTCAGCCGAGAATCCCCTGTGCGCATGCGCCGCTGCAGTCAGCGGCTCATTGCGAGGGGAATATCTCCCAAACCGTAAAGGTTTAGGAGATATTTTTTTTACCTACAGGTAAGCCTTATTATAGGCTTACCTGTAGGTAAAAGTTACAAAAAAGACTATACAACCACTTTAATATAGCAGTCTTGACTAAACATAGCTTGGCTCTTCCTTTTTTCTGAGGTCTGCAGGCACCCTGGTGCCCCTTGTGATTGGCTCCATGCTGTCAACAAAGGCAGCACATGACATAACTAAATAGTATCTGTAAGTAAAGGCAGTAGTGAAATACTGAATATGTTAATATTAGGATAGTGTCACTTTGTTTTACAATACCCAGATGAAGCAAAAAGCAGCAATGGGAAAGTGTAATTTCATGTTAAATACTTTAGTCCGCTGAGTTGAAATATCAGTCTTTAAGATCAATTTGCCAGCCATGAAAGTGAATTGAATGACAAATTAATTTAAATTTACCAATAGAATTTAACATACTCTTGCTAACCACACTGTAGCAAAACCCAGACAATGTTAAGGCATTAGAAACCAGGCAGCGTTATAGTAATGAGGTAAAAATGTACTTTTATATTCGATTGATATGTTTAAGATTTTTGTTTTAATCATTACATTTATTAGCAAGCATTTCATGAAGCCTTTATGAATTACTACTAATAAGCAGAAACGATAGACAAGTGCAATAATTAGGTATGTCAGGTGCTGACAAATCACAGCAAATCAGAGATGATGGCCTCCCCAGTGTGTTCCTGCTTGAACCATCCCACTTAACTCCGACATTGCTTACCCTTGAGCATGAGACACTAGTAATAAAGCTAAGATTTGCTCAGTAATAGAACGCTGATTTTTTTAAAGTAATATTATGATATTAAAGTACTTGAAAATACAGTGTTGTCGTTTTTACACAGTTAAAAATATATATAATATATTAGGAGTATTGTAAAATGAATCAAGTGACACAGACTGGACCACGTTCTGTAACAAAATATTCTTTGCCATTGTACTTTTGTGTAATCATTGTATTGGCAGTTAGCAGATATTCTCATACTTCTTGCACACATTCCAAGCCCCTATCAGGTCTTTGCACCCTAAGCAGCCATTATTTATCAAGTGTGATCTCATTAAAGTGTATCTAGAATGATTCAGTATATTGCAGCTTACCAGTCATTTGGATGTTGTGGCTAAATGTGTTTTCTTTTTTAGGCTTTTTCCCTTTATTTTAACCTGGTGACCCAGACAATAACACACGTCCTGCCCTAGGGTTGACAATGATAATTCACAATGCTGTATTTGTGGAGGAACAGCCTTATCACCCAAAGCTGCTTGAGTTTGGAATGATCTACAGAACACCTTGAAAGCAAGAATGTGGAGCAGTTACAGGGGATAAACCTAAGAACAGAAATTATTTTATGCTATGTGGAGCCTTTGGTCTCTTTTTGGTGCCCAACTCCTATCCAACTCACTAAGTGAAATCGGAAGTGTGGAGAAGCCCTGAGATGTGGAGAAATACCCCAGCTGGGTTTTTAAGCCACAGGTGTACACCGGCGTACACCGACCCACTATAATAAAGGGTCTACATGGGCTGGTAAGCAGTTTCTACAGCTAGTAATCAGCTGGTAAGCAGTTTCAAGAGCTGGTGGTGGATTCACTGTGTTTTTTGGTGATGGATGATGGACACTGCCATTAAATAGATTGATTCATTAACACATTGATTGTGGACATTTTTGCACAGATGAATATAATCCATATGGATTCACCTATGGACTTCACATTTATAATTTAGCTTGATTCTTATTTCTTTACTTTTTTCTACAGTACACCTCTCACTAAACATATATCATTTCCCTAACATAGTGGTGTTGATTTTCAGAGGATCTGCATGAAACATTAATAGCTTAAACATGAATGATCTTAATGCATTACACCCTACATATGGACAAGCACGCACATAGTGAAGTTAGTTACAAAGCATATATCATTTTATCTCAAATAATATTCCTTGTATGTACTGTATATAAGTACAAATCATTAGTTATGTGGTTTCTTAAAAAAAAAAAAAACATGCTTTAAAGTTTTAGACTATTAAGGAACTATAGTTGTATTTCTATTGTGATATTTTGTGCGTACAGTACTTTAATATACTAAACCTAACATAAAATTCCCACTTCTAAAACAACAGCACAACTTAAATAAACAATAGTATATATACACATGTATGTGGTACAATTAAAACATATAATCACTTAGTCAATTTGTAATTTTAATGGTGTAATGAAATAAGGAAGTGAATGACATGACAGGCCCTATGGCATTTCCCAGTCCCATTGCAAATCACCAGCTGACAAACTCAATGGTTTGGAACCTGGAACAGACAGGTCCAATAAAACCTCTCTCCAGTCACACAGTCTAGTTTAGTCTACTTGACAAGCCACAGAATGAGTTCTAGGACAAATATACTTAACATTATACTTGTTTCTTACACAAATAATATTATGTAATTTCATCCTTCCTCAAAAGTGTCATCTTAAGCTGAGTTTGTGTAACTTGAAAATGGTTAGTAAAAATGTTCAGCATCTTTTGCCCGCTGACATGGTTTTAATTTGCGCTTAATTAAAATACACAGTCGTAGAGTGAAGAAAATTGCTTAAAATCTCCCTGTGGAAAAATTAAGTCTTCCTAGAAATGTGTGCTTTAAGTTAACTCAGTACTGATAAATTGGGAGGTTTTATTGTGCTTTCATATACTTTGTAGACACAGTTATTAACAACATTAAATACCTGTTCTGTAAATTAGATGGGCTAAAATCCCAGGAGCCTGTTTTCAAAAATAATATAATGCTGCACTAGACCATTAAATCATTAATAGCATATTTACTAACAATCATAATTTTAAAAGTTTGCTAAATAGAAAAAGCTGTCTAACCAAAATGTCTTAATACCTACAGCTAGAATAGTTTATTTAGGCGCTCCATACACTTAATATTGATGGA
The DNA here is from genome assembly GCA_029206835.1 of Rana muscosa. NCBI lineage: Eukaryota > Metazoa > Chordata > Amphibia > Anura > Ranidae > Rana > Rana muscosa. Next base: position 692,144,127 of record CM055118.1, on the reverse strand, counting down.
TTTTTCCTTGCATGTGATTACATAATGGAAATCAACAGAGCTTTACCATATTCATAAAGCTCTGGGAAAAATGAGAACAGCTGCAGTTGCAGAGTCCAACTGCACTTTAAAAGTGCACAGTCTATTTGCCTTTAGTAAATCCACCCCTATGTATTTTATGGAGTAGAGCCTATGTGATAAACTAAATTGTACAACCATGTATTGTAGGTTATGGTGAGGTGGGTTAGAAGGATACATGTATCATGAATCATAAATAACCATAAAATACATTCCGACATTTTTAATAAAGCTTCAAAGCTGGGGAAAACTCCATAAGGATTTTCTAATCTCTAAACTAGCAAATGGGTTTATTTAAACTAAATGGTTACAGCTACGATTTACTGCTGAATCAGATAACATTTAAGCTGGAAGCTACACATGTATTACTGGTCAAGTGCTCCATCCATGGGGGGGGGGGGTGACAAATGGGGTGATTTACCCAAATTTAAGCTTAAGGAAAATTCCCTTGCAAAATGAACAGTCTGTTTGCCTTTAGTACATCAAGCCCAAAATGTAAATTGATTGATGCACAAGGATAGAAGTGGTAAGGCAGCGACTGGCTGTGGACTGAGGGGAATAGAGGAGGGAGAGTAACAGAAATATATGATTATGGAAGGGTGGAAGATAGAAAAGACAATGTGATATGATGATGGACTATTCATAAAATAGACAGAGACAGACTAAGCATGTGTAGCGCCCTGCTCCTATTGGGTAGGTGCTAGTGGTAAATTTAGTTGTCTGAGCTGTAGTTTAGCTCAGAATAATTGTACCAAATTATTGGTCTCTGTTCCAGTTTAGCTGGGTTGCACATTTTTCAACCTGACTGTGGTTGTCGCTGTCACCACAGGTCAGGGTCGGAAATGCAGCAGGCTAGATGTATTGGGTACCTCTTGCCCAGAAGCAGCTCAGTAGGATTGGTCACCCCGCGGTGCATTCTGGGAGAGGGTACTTAAGGGACAGACACCGTCTTCTCAAGGTCTTTCGATACAAATAGGAGGAAGTTGGCGCTGGTATCAAAGACTGTGTAAAAACTAATGGGAATAAGGGAAAGGCACTAAATAAAAAATATATAGTAAATGAGTCAATCAATACATAATAATAAAACCACATAAGACTATAAAAAGTCCTTTCAGTCCGTCCTAAAAGCACCTAGAAGGCAGCCCAGTGAGGAATAGAAGCAAATCCTGAAGGAGCTGTAGGGAGAAGCACAGAAGCGCCACTCTAAGTGCAGTATGATCGATAAAATTTTATATAAAAAATGGGAGGGAGCATATATGTACTCACAAACATGATATTAAACCAATGGTTCTCTGATCACCCGGAATATCACCGCAAGTCACGGCCTGCCAGCACCCGGAAGTTGATCAAGAGACACGGTCTACAATATGGTCCATCGCCCGTTGTGGATCCCCCTCATTCTGCCTTTCCTGTACTAGCAGAAGTGCGGTACTGCCACACACCAGCTCCAAGCAGCGCCATTTGGTCTGCGCCACCGCTTCTCCACAGATAAGACTTTCTGTTTACATGCTCATTTTCATATCATGTTTGTGAGTACATATATACTCCCTCCCATTTTTAATATTACATTTTATCGATCATACTGCACTTAGAGTGGCGCTTCTGTGCTTCTCCCTTCAGGGTCTTCTGATCCTGACCTGACAGCCCTCCTGGCCTCAGGGATGTGTTAACTTTTTTTTTGCCTCAGGGTCTGCAGGCCCGAGGCTCCGTTACTGAGAGTAGGCCCAGGAGTTTCTGGGGCCTACTGATCCGGGGATGGTCCTGTGTCGCCTTGCCTGTGGGAAGGGACCGAACAATTGGGGGGTCAATTGGAGGACGCATCTGGATAAAAATCTACCTCACAGTGCTGCCAGCTGGCTGAAAGATCCTGGCACTGTGTGTTATGTTTTCAGAACTTTACCAAGCGTGTGTATTCTTCAAGTCTGTGGCAGAGACTATGTGAATTCTTCAAGTCTGTGGCAGAGACTTTTGACCGAGCACCACACCGGCTGCTAGGTCAGTGAGGGAGGCCTATCCGGTGGTTGCTAGATCCAGTGTGGAAGCTGTTTGTCCCCTGGATTAAGGAAAGTACCTGTGATCCACAAAAGCAAGGTGCCTGAATCTCCCCCAACCCTCCATCCCTCTGTCTGGAAGTTTCTTTAATAAAACCCTTGAGAAAAAGAGACTAAGTGTTTGGTGCAGACATTTGTGAACAACTCTTCAAGGAAGACCCCTAGGACGGACGTGGTGAACAGTAAGGTAACGGCAGGCCCGAAATTTTAAACCAGCGGCCCCTTCGGGGGTATTGCTACATATTGTTAGAGGGGCAAAAGATGAGATGATAGGTACTGGGGGTAGGAGTTAGAGCAGGCTCTGTTCATGGACAGAGAAGAAAGGAGGCTGATTGAGTACTAATTGCTGCAGTTAGTTACATGCTATTGAACACCAAACCATTATAGTTTCCCCTTCAAGGAGAAGGTATAGCCTTTTACTGCATAATAATGGTTGGGAATATTTGTATTTGCAAAGGTGGAGCCTCTGCCTCGATTTCCTAATTCCTCAAGCTAACAATTTTTACACAGTGAATGCATAAGATGACTCTCCTTTTAGGCAGCTCTATATGGGTTTCTTCCAGAGGCAGATTGACTGCAATAGTGCAGCTTCTGCTTTTTTCTTGCTTCAGAAAACTTGCAGGTTTCTGAAAATTATGTGTAATGTGTGCACCCCAAAATAAATGAAAATAAAATTGATTCTAAACCATTATTGTCTTTCTTTAATTATATACACAAAAATGTGATTTGGGTTGCAACTTTATTTGGTACAAATATGTCATTTTCTAGACTACAACAAAAATAATCATAAAATAGATCTCCTTATCACTGCTCTTGCAAGATGAACCAATAGTCACTAGCTTACTTTTTTCCTTCTGATGGAATTTTCAATTGCTTTTGATGTAATACTCTATTGCAGGGATATGCAATTAGCGGACCTCCAGCTGTTGCAGAACTACAATTCCCATGAGGCATAGCAAGACTCTGACAGCCACAAGCATGACACCCAGAGGCAGAGGCATGATGGGACTTGTAGTTTTGCAACAGCTGGAGGTCCGCTAATTGCAAATCCCTGCTCTATTGGTTTATTCGTTGCTCTACTTCGGTTTTTTCATTTCTCCAGTCCTCAAGGTGCCCCAACAGGTCATGTTTTCAGGATTTCCCTCATATGAAACGGCTGTGGTAAATACTAAGGCAGTGAAATTGATCAAATCACCTGTGCAAAATAATGGAAAGCCTGAAAACATGCATGACCTGTTGTGGCGCCTTGAGGACTGGAGTTGAGAAACACTGCTCTACTACATTTACAGTTACATTTTTACATTGTTATGTACTCATTCTGTTCATAAATCGATATATTTAGCTTTATTGCTATTTGAATATTGTACCACCTTTCTTGTATGTACTCAATTTGTCAATCTTTGTTATATTTAAAAAATAATAAACAAATGTTACGAAAAATAATCATAAAATCAAATAATCAGCACGCTGTCCTTATTTTACCATCACTGTTAATAATTTCCAGATTTCTGTACATATGAATTAGACATGCTAATTTTTAAGAACTGTGAATCTTGCAAGAAAAAAGAGAGATGAACAAGGCAATTGTATGAGAAGAAATAATTGGAAATCTGCTTATTTCATTCTCCTTATTCTTTGTGAAAGCCCTGCTGTTTCAATTTTTATTGGAAATCTAAATAATGTTACAAAATATGTGTTTATTATTCAAGAGATAAGTATTATATTATTTTGGTAAAAATTGCTTTTATTCCATATAAAATGAATGTGAACATTGTTTTTCAAGCTTGTTGTACTATACTTTTCCTAATCCTTTCCCTTCCTCACTAAAATGACTGTGTAATTTTGGAACATTACTTTGTCTCTGGATCCATGTATAAAACATACCAGGGGTGCAATAGTCACTGAAGATTATTGCAAGCGTCTGCCATAGGAGACTGCAGGTGAGATTTTTAGAACCCTGCACACATACTATACCCAATTTAGGCAATTTCTTTTTATGGTGTGCACTTGAGCAGCTTTTTTTCTTTTTTTTTTTGCAGCAGACAGTGCAGCCCATGTTCTTGCTTAATGCCTGTTGTGAGAAAATCAGATAGGGAGAAGCCAACTGAAGAGCATATTTTTCACAAATAAAATCAGCTGGTAACTATTCAGTTATTACATTCACTCCAGCATGAAAATGTAACTAAAATTAGTCAAGTAAAGTTTTAAGTTTTTCATCACACAGGTTATTCAACATGATTTAGCTATAGTAACTATGAAGATATTGTAACAAGTCTTTGAAGCTTTTCATTGCATATTGGGAAATAAATGTTTTTTTCGTATAAATAATTACACAACCAAAATCCAAAAAAGTTTAATAATTCAAAATAGGAGTCTGTTATGAAATTAAACATAAAAGAAAATTCAGATGTCAGTATATTATTGTTTCACCACCGCTGGCATTACATTGAACATTTGCACAACTGTCATGTAATTTACTTTTACATGTTTAATGTAAATAAGCATAGAAGAGTGTACATTAAAGTAAGTTAACCCAAAACAGATGTTCAGTAGTCATATGTTTCTTTTGTTTTTTGACACGGTTATTAACCGCCAGAATGTTTCGGATAAGAATATGTATTCCAAAATCGAGAAATACAATTGATATTCTGTACTAATCATTACACCTAAACCTCATATAGCTTAAAATATAATTATACTTTTATTGCATTTATAACATTTTAGTCAAATTTCCCTTTGGAATAAGCCAAATAAGTTAAAAATCTAACAGGAACAGATACAGAATTTAAAGTTTCTTTGGCAGATGGGGAACAGAATCTGGAAATTTATAGATTCATACATTGTTTTGAATAAATGGCTTTATAATATAAAGCTTTATATGTACTATAAACCGGCAGTTCTGGATGTACAATTGTACCCATGACAAATAAAAAAAAAATATTTGTATGCTCCACCTACTATCCTATTATGAGGGATACATCGCTATAAATTTAGATTGCATTTGCACTATACACCAACTGTTCTAGATAAACAGCTACATAGTTACAGATTTACATAGTTAGGTTGAAAAAAGACACAAGTCCATCCAGTTCAACCCAAAAAAAAAAAAAACTCAAACCTATACCCACAGTTGATCCAGAGGAAGGCAAAAAAACCCAGCAAAGCATGATCCAATTTGCTAGTGCAGAAGAAAAAATGCCTTCCTGATCCCCCGAGAGGCAATCAGATTTACCCTGGATCAACTTTACCTATAAATGTCAGTACCCAGTTATACTATGTACATTTAGGAAAGAATCCAGACATTTTTTTAAAGCAATCTACTGAGCTGGCCAGAACCACCTCTGAAGGGAGTCTATTCCACATTTTCACAGCTCTTAAGCCCCATACACACTATCAGATTTTCTGCTGATTTTTGTCATCAGATTTACCAAAACCATCTAATATGAGGTCAAACCTTAGGAGTTTCAATTTGTATGCAATCAGGCTGGCCCTTGTACTACATGGTTTTGGTAAATATGATGACAAAAATCAACAGAAAATCTGATAGTGTGTATCAGGCTTTACTGTGAAGAAAGCTTTCCGTATTTGGAGATGAAATCTTTTTTCCTCCAGACGTAAAGAGTGCCCCTTTGTCCTCTGTGATGATTTTAAAGTGAATAACTCAACACCAAGTTCACTATGTGAACCCCTTATATATTTGTACATGTTAATCATATCCCCCCTCACTCTCCTCTTCTCAAGAGGGAATAAATTCAGTTCCTCTAATCTTTCCTCATATCTGAGCTCCTCCATGCCTTTTATTAGTTTGGTTGCCTTTCTTTGTACTTTCTCCAGTTCCCCGATATCCTCAAAACGTCAAAATGTCACTTATGCCCATAGCTCTTAAAGGGATTTTTTTTAACCACTTCAGCCCCAGAAAAATTGGCTGCTCAATGACCGGGCCATTTTTTTCGATTCGGCACTGTGTCGCTTTAACTAACAATTGCACGGTTGTGCGACTCTGTACCCAAACAAATTTGATGGTCTTTTTTTCCCCACAAATAGAGCTTTCTTTTGGTGGTATTTGATCATCTCTGTGATTTTTATTTTTTGCGCTATAAACAAAAAAAGCAAACATTTTGTACTTTTTGCTATAATAAATATCCCCAATCTTTTTTTAAAAAAGCAAATGTTTTCTCAGTTTAGGCTGATATGTATTTTTGGTAATAAAAACCGCAATAAGCTTATATTGATTGGTTTGCGCAAATGTTATTGCATCTACAAAATAAGGGATAGATTTATAGCATTTTTTATTTTTTTATTTTTTTATTAGTAATGGCGGTGATCTGCAATTTTTATTGGGACTGCGACATTATGGCGGACACATCGGACACTTTTGACACTTTTTTGGGGCCATTGGCATTTATACAGCTATCAGTGCTATAAAAATGCACTGATTACTGTAAAAATGTCACTGGCAGGGAAGGGCTTAACACTAGGGGGCGATCAAGGGGTTAATTGTGTTCCCTAGTGTGTTTCTAACTGAAGGGGGAGGGGACTGACCTATAGGAAATGACAGATCGTGGTTCCTAGCTATTAGGAACTCACAATCTGTCTGTCCTCACAGAACAGAACAGGGATGTGTGTATTTACACGAGCATCGGGCCACGAGCATCGGTGCTAAAGGGACCGACGTACAGCTATGGCGGTTCGCGGGATTGTGCCGACCTGCCGCCGTATAACGACAGCGGCAGGTCGGCAAGTGGTTAAACTAAATTGTTTTTTATTGCATTTTAGTGTACATATGAGATATTTTTGACCCCAGATCTCATATTTAAGATGTCCTGTCATGCTTTTTTTCTATTACAAGGGATGTTTACATTCCTTGTAATAGGAATAAAAGTGACCCAAATTAAGACAGTGTCAAAATTTAATATTAAAAGTAAAATAAATAAGATATTTTTTTTCTTAAAGCACCCTGTCCCGACGAGCTTGCGCGCAGAAGCAAATGCATACGTGAGTAGCGCTTGCATATGAAAACAATGTTCAAACCACACATGTGAGGTATCACTGCGATCGTTAGAGCGAGAGCAATAATTCTAGCCCTAGACACCCTATGAAACTCAAAACATGCAACCTATAGAATTTTTTAAACGTTGCCTATGAAGATTTATAAGGGTAAAAGTTTGTTCCATTCCACAAGCAGGCACAGTTTTGCAGCGTGACATGTTGGGTATCAATTTAATCAGGGTAACATAATCTTTTTCAATATAAAAAAAAATTGGTCTAACTTTACTATTTTCTTATTTTTAAATTTTTCCAAAAAAAGGGCACTTGTAAGACCACTGCGCAAATACAGTGTGACAGAAAGTATTGCAACTACCACCATTTTATTCTCTAGGGTATTAGAAAAAAATAATATCTAATGTTTCGGGGTTCTAAGTAATTTTCTAGCAAAAAAAACATGATTTCAACTTGTAAACACCAAATCTCAAAACGAGGCTCTGTCCTGACGTGGTTAATAGCCCAACCATGAGAAGAATGAAGCCAAGATTCAGCAATACCAATTAGATCATAGTTCTCCTCGTGCACCAGAGATTCCAACTCACCTATTTAGCTTGGTAGACTTCTGGCATTGGTGAGCAAACACTATAATTCATTGTCACATTTTTCAAATGTATGTTGCATATTTTTTATTTTAGTACAAATAGTACCATTTCCAATGGTTGATTGTAACATAGGAACCTTCATATCATCTGCCATAGCCCTCCCCTCATCTTTCCCCATTCCAACCACCAATAAGGGCTGGACCCTGTCTGACATGTCTGCCTCATAAAAATCTAATTAACCCACTAGGTTGTCCCAGGAGAAAATAAGGAATGTGTTGTATGCTCTGCCCACTATCCTAAAATGATACAGGTGAAAAAATTTGACATGTCTATTTTTTATTAAAAGTTGACTAAATAAACAAAAACTTGGATTTTGATGCAAAGGTAAATTATTATATAAAGTACAGTGTTTAAAAAAACTTGCTTTAAAAGAGTTCAGACTAAAACTGCAGAAGCGCTACGGACAAAAGTTCGTATGTACGTCTTCTATATCAATAGCTTGTATAGGTGATGAAGTAGTGGATGGTGAGTCTAGTTATATTTAATCCAAATCTTATTCTTAGTGCTCCTTTCACCAAAGTGTATTTCACCGCGTGGGGGGATTTTTGAAAGTCCCCTTCAGGGGGCGCACTCATCAGATATAAGAAAAAAGCAAGCCTAGATACACAATCCTCCTTCAGCAATATTACAATAACTTTCTCTTCTTCTCCACCATAAACTCCACACGATATCACAGGTATATGTAAGGGTAAAGAATAGGGCGCCCTCAGAAGAAGTCAGGAAGTGATGAAACGTCAGGGCGTGACCAACACATCTAGCAAACCGGAAGTGACGCGGATGCGTTCCAGGACCTGCCTCACAGGAAACGTTAAATTTGCAATAAAGCCCACTCTAGGAAACGTTAAAATTCTCCATTGCAGTGACTTTGCAGCCACACTGCAAGGGTTAATTGCTTATTTAGGTCTAGAGGAAATAAAGAAGTAGATTTACTTACCCAATCCTACGCTCCTCTAACCAACTAGACCAGTCCCCACAGAGTCTTCTTCCCCATGCTCCAGCAGTCTATGTTCCTGACATACACAAGCCTGATGCATGGTCCATAGCCCTGCATTTGACATGAGGATGCCAAGAAACAGTCCACCCCTGAAGCATAGCGGGGCACCATCTGCAGGAGAGAGGAATAGTAAGCAATTTGGAAATTTGGAAATGTCTGTACATTTATTATGCATTTACTTCCTATTCCGAAGTTGTTGGCTTTGAAACCTGGAAGGAGGAAATGTAGAGATAGAGAAAGCCCCTATCTTGTCCTTGCTGCTAAACCCCAAGACAGAAAATATTATTATGCAAATATTCCTATGATATAATAATTTAACTGTGGCTTCTGAGGATATATCCAAATCCTTGTGACAGTCAGCGTATCCCCATCCTTGCTTTTATTTCACATGCACAGTGCCAGATAGCTAGGCTTGTGTGACTGTTTGTGTAGTGGTGACCTTCTGGTATATTGGAAGGTAAACCTGTTCATTGCAATATAGTTTATATGCAGCTCTTGTTATTCTAGTTGTCCCTTCTGGTCTTGTATTCTATAGCTAGTTTTAGCTTAAGGCTCAATAACTAGCTTAAGGCTCAATAACTAGCATAGGCTTGAACCAGGTTGGGCTTATGGTGGCCATGTTGGGATCAACAGAGGTCTGGTTGCATGTCAGATTAGACACTATCAGGGAGGGACTAAATAGCAGAGTAGATAGGCTGACTCTGGGCTCCAGTGCCACAGTCCCAATGCCATATCACATTTCCTGGCAGGAGGACGTTCTTTTCCGAGCTGATTGGACAACAGTTGGAGGATCTCCACATAATTGCAGATCTTGTCTTTAGGTCTCCAACAAAAATACAGACACCACATCATCCTCAGGGGCCCCTGCAACTAGACTTTGCTGCAACATTCATTTAGAGGCATTTCTGTTAATTAACAGTATATACCGGGGTATATGTGTACAATTCCACCAGGAATCCTCTCAGGCCCTTTGCTGATAATACCTGTTTGTACATTGGATGTATCTACTGTTATTTTTTTATAATATACATTTTTATTTTAGAAATATTCCATCATGAGTTGCATGTGCGCGGTTAACTGAGCAGGACATGGCTGCTTAGAGTTCCGTGAACACCGGGACCGGTTAGCCTCATAAAGCGTGTCATAGCGGAAATTTAATTTCCACACGGTAACTATATTGCTGCTGGAACTCTTGGGCACAATTCAATATTACCCATCATTCGAATTCCGCGGTCTCTTCCTGTTCCTTACTTGATAGGCGAGTCTCAGCAGACACTCTCCGCCTATCACGATCATTCTCTCATCCTTAGTTTTCCCAGCAGACACTGTGTTGGGTATTCCGCCAATCACAGACGTCTGCTGGAAAACTGAGGATGAGAGAACGTTCGTGATAGGCGGAGAGTGTCTGCTGAGACTCGCCTATCAAGGAAGGAACAGGAAGAGACCGCGGAATTTTGAACGATGGACGCCGCGGAATTCGAACGATGGACGCCGCAGCCGCAACTTCTTTACAGGTAATATTTACAATGTAAAATTTATATGACTCGAGTATAAGCCGAGGGGGGGACTTTCAGCCCCAAAAAAAGGGCTGAAAATCTCGGCTTATACTCAAGTATATACGGTATGTACAGCGGGAAGAGAACAAAAACTAAGCCGGGAAAGAGTCTTGACACTCTGACTAGAACTGCATCTAAAATGGCGGCAGCATCAGCCACCCGCTCAGCCCTGTCACATAAACAGTCACAAGCAAAGATTTCTACTTCCTCAAAGAGAGGTGAGCTAGAATTTGACTTTGGGATGACTCCTATTACATTACTGAATTCTCCCCCTGGCACTGACCTTCTCTGTCAGTTTGAGAAGGTTCTACAAAAGGCATTACAAATCCCCTCAGATACCATTACTGAAAAGCTCACAAAAGAGATTCGTGAGGTGGGACATCTGTTTTGGAACAGAGAAAGGATGAACTTGATAGTATCACAAATAATCATAATGATGAACTGGAAGCCCTTAGAGAGGAAAATTCTACTCTCTATTCCCATCTTGAAGACTTTGAGAACCGGGCCAGGAGGTCTAATCTCCGTGTCCGTGGCATACCTAAGGCAATAGAAGACCTCCAATCTACCATAACAGCGCTTTTTCAGGAACTAGCTCCATCAATACCCATAGAACGCCTAGAAATGGACAGGATTCATAGAACTCTGGCTCCCCGAAGAGATTATGCCCCCCCCCCCCCGGATATAGTAATAAAGCTACATTACTTTCACACTAAAGAACAGTTAATGGAAGCTGCCCGGAATAAGGATTCTTTAACCTTCCAGGGATACCGCTACCAAATCTTCCAGGATCTCTCTCAGCAAACCCTATTGAAAAGAAAGGCGATGAAACCCTACTTACAGACTCTTCAACATCATCACATTTCTTACCATTGGAGCTTTCCCTTTGCCATCCGCTTTGCCCAAAAGGGCACCTCTTATAACTGCAAAACTGTAGATGATCTTATTGAAGTGATACAGGATCTTCGTTTGTCAACACCTGAAACAACTACTGAGGCATCCAAACGCCAAGCAAATTCGGGTTCTCCCAAGAACCCCCAGAACATTCCTGACTCACCAGGACATTCCAGTACCTACAAGAGGAGTCGGTTTGCCTCCCCGCCACCAGCCCCAGAAGAAGTGATGGACTGATGTTTACTTCTAGGTGATGTCTGACCTTACAGTCTTCGTTCTCCTCTTTATTTTCATACATACTGTGAAATAATTTATACTATGATAAGCCTTACTGTTTGGAAATAGAATTAATGTATCAACACACATAGTGGTGTTGTGGATACAGGTAATAACAATGTGCCATGTCCTATAATATAATGAGAAAAGGATATGTTGGGGACTTTGGACTTTGTAGGCACAGAGTAACAATAATTCTAGAAAAATATAATACATTAATTTGAATACAAAATACATAATTCATAATTAAAATTAAAAAGACCTCTAAAAGCAGAGAATAAATATGCACATAGACATCTAAATCAATTGCAAACAACTGGAGGATAGCCAATACAATAACAAAACCTAAGGGAGGAATTCCTCTCCATGAACATGAGGTCCTGAAGGATGACTAGATACCAACAGCAATAGATGTTGATGTTGCAAAGAATAGAGTCCGAGGCTTTAACATGTTTCACGTGAGAACACGCTTCTTCAGAAAGCAGGACATAGTTGACTAATAAAGGAAAACACAATAATTAGAAATACTAGTAATAGTAGTAATATCATCAGAGAAACAGTTAAAGAAAAACAATATATGTAAAAAATGATGCACCAAGAAGAGGGTTGATGTCATAGAGAACAACAGAGAGACATGAGACAGAGACATCCAGACAAATCCAGACTCCATGGGGGCGTGGGAAACAGTTAAATTGTAATAAATTGTATGAAGATTGTTATATTACTAAGTAATATTTTTTGAAAACCAACCAAAGAATACAATAAATTTAATAGGATCAATTAGTCACTATATTGGAAGAACATTTGAAGTATACTTATATGGACAAAATACTGATGGTAAACCTATACTTACAGTAATAGATCGTTGTGATTGGGAAAAATGATTATACAGAAAAAAAAAAAAATGAAAAGAAGAAGAAAAATTGATATAAATAGATCTCCAAGAAAATCCACGCGGGGGCAATTGGGATAAACTTATACTTCGTAGAGAAACTTTTTGGATAGAGCGTTTGAACGCAATACATGCCTCTGGCATCAACGAAGCTCATTCCTACAAGTCTTTTTTATAATAGTCTTTCCCCTCCCTCCTTCCCTTTACCTTTTGTTTTTCCCTTTATCCCCCTTTTTGTGTTTTCCTTTATTAGTCAAATATGTCCTGCTTTCTGAAGAAGTGTGTTCTCACGTGAAACATGTTAAAGCCTCGGACACTATTCTTTGCAACATCAACATCTATTGCTGTTGGTATCTAGCCATCCTTCAGGACCTCATGTTCATGGAGAGGAATTCCTCCCTTAGGTGTTGTTATTGTATTGGCTATCCTCCAGTTGTTTGCAATTGATTTAGATGTCTATGTGCATATTTGTTCTCTGCTTTTAGAGGTCTTTTTAATTTTAATTATGAATTATGTATTTTGTATTCAAATATATTTATTATATTTTTCTAGAATTATTGTTACTCTGTGCCTACAAAGTCCAAAGTCCCCAACATATCCTTTTCTCAAGCCTTACTGTTTGTCACAAATACTGATGGTGAAGGTTACAATTACATGTTTTTTTATATACCGTATATACTCGAGTATAAGTCGACCCGAATATAAGCCGAGGCACCTAATCTTACCACAAAAAAATGGGAAAACGTATTGACTCGATTATAAGCCTAGGGTGTCCATCTGCATGCCTCACTGTGCCTCACTGTGTCCATGTGCATGTCTCACTGTGTCCATGCCTCACTGTGCCCATGCCTCACTGTGCCCATGCCTTACTGTGTCCATGCCTCACTGTGTCCATGACTAGACTGACGTTTAACATGGGAGTCTATGGAAGGGGTGCCCGGGTTTGAAAATTCGGTGCTCCCCGGCCGTAGGTCCCCCAGACAACAAACTTTGCACACTTGTAGAGAAGAAATGGGGCTACATGTGTGCAAAGTCCAGGGGACCTACGACCGGTCGGTACCAGGCCCCCAAAGTCACCAGATAAATTACCGTTTAACATGGGAGTCTATGGAAGGGGTGCCCGGGTTTGAAAAATCGGTGCTCCCCGGCCGTAGGTCCCCCAGACAACAAACTTTGCACATTTGTAGAGGAAGAGTGGGGCTGCATGTGTGCCAAGTTTGGCCAGTACCGGGTCCCCAAAGTCCGGGAGATCAGGTGCAAAAATGTGACTCGAGTATAAGCCTAGGGGGGCATTTTCAGCACAAAAAAATGTGCTGAAAAACTCGGCTTATACTCGAGTATATACAGTGCTTTTTTTTCTTCCCTTTTTTTGTCTCATTGCCCTCCCCTATGCATGCAGAGCAGGGTTTTACTACCCTGGTCTGCATGCATTTGGAGGTTGGAGTTTGCGACTAAGTTCCCCTACAGCCTTCACTCATAGCCCTTTCTACAACCTTCTGTTGTGAATTTGGTTGTTGCTCCTCACTTATTTCAACCCACCAGTTCCCTGCCCCGTTGCATTGTTCATTACAATTAATTAATACAATATTAACAACTTGCAACAGGGCAATCACTAAGTTTGTTATATGTTGTTTTTTTGCCTTCCCTAATATTGTTAGATTGTTTTGTTGCACTTTTCTTCTAAAATTAACAGCACTAATAATGACTTGCTTGCTATATTGTTAGCATAACATTAGTCATGGCTGTCGCAAGTACCGGTGACAGCCCACTGTGCCTCCCATTTGATCCTCGAGTACCCGACGTTGTTATTCGGATACTCTTTGGACTTTAGGTACCCATTGGATGGTGATTTTTTTAACCATCCTTTGGACACTCGCTCCATATAGGAGCTACTCTTTTTCTTTTCCTTTTTAATTCCTTTTTTCCTTTTTTTGGGGGTTTTGTTACAGAGCTTCTCTTAAAACTTTTAACCCTGTATCAGAGGTGGATTAGGTGTCCCCAATTTCTCCAAGTATTACTATGCAGCCCAACTGGCCCAGCTACCAAAATACCATGCCACTAAAGAAACTTCCCTTTGGGTAATGATAGAAGCTGTCGACTGTAATCCCTTATCAGTAGCAAATCTCCTATGGCTTTCACCGGCACAACGCCGAACACTAACAAACTACGTCACAAAGCTTAGTCTCTCAATCTGGAATAGATTACGATCTCGTTTTGGTCTTCAATCTAGTCATAATCCCCTTCTTTCTTTCCTTAATAATCCTTCCTTTTACCCAGCTTGGACACTCCCTTCATTTTTCAAAGTTTGATCAAAAACTGAACTTACATGAGCCCATCACTTTTACAAATCCACAACCATTACTCCCTTCACTACACTTCAAGAAACACATTCTCTGCCACATACGGAAACATTCCGCTATCTACAAATTAAAAACTTTCTATCCCAGAATGTCCCCTCAGACTCACCTTCCCCAAGTTTGACAATTTTCGAGCAAGCCTGTAACTCTGATCCTCAAAGGCGTGGACTTATCTCTGATCTCTACGTGCTACTTCTGTCGCACACATCTGCTTCCCTATCTTACATCGTAAAATGGGAAGCTGATTTCAACCTTCAACCAGACACTCTAAATTGGACCCAAATATGGCAAAATACTAAAACGGCCACTCCAAATATAGTGGCCTTAGAGACCAATTACAAGGTGCTCACCAGATGGTACCTAGTACCGGCCAGGATCGCAAAGTTTTCTCCCCAATACCCCTCTCATTGTTTTCGAGGTTGCTCTGACCTGGGCACATATTTACATATTTGGTGGGACTGTCCCAAAGTCCGAACCTTTTGGTTTGAAATATTCAAGATTCTCTCCACCATATTCAAATACCTCCTGACCCAACAGTAGCAATCCTGAATAAGAAGCCGCAATCACTGACACACCGCCAGTTCAAACTTTTACTCCAAATAACCAGAGCTGCAAAACAGACCATTGCAAAAGCTTGGAAAACATCTACACTATGCATAGTATCTGTTAAACATCGAGTAACGCAGGCAATGATCCATGCTAAAACAGAAGCACTCTTACTTGACAAAATAACCAAGTTTGAACTATTATGGCTCCCATGGATCAAGCACTATCTTCCACCTGATCTTGATTTTTCCTTCATATTGTCCTGAGGTTATATATCCACCCCATATGATGTCTCTTACCCAACACTATTGATCTACTGTACCACTGACACTGTTTGAAGATACATGCCATCCCCCTTTCTTTCTCCAAGCCCTTCTTATACCTCCCCTCCCAACCCCCTTCATTACATATTGATTTTTTTATATAAACTGTTATTTTAATACAATTTTCATTTACTCACTATTTATAGAATATTTCAAGTTAGGAGATTTATGTGATAGCTAGTTCGCTATTCTTTCTCACCAGAATAAGCTAAGCTACATGGTTAGATCTTGGCCCTGGATTAGAAACATGTTTTACCTCTATCCCGTTACATGTAACAATTTATTTTTCAAACTATGTTAAACCAGGTCTCCTCAGCATTTCACTACGTAAATTATTTTATATGGTCTAAATTTTGATGTTACAATTAGTTTACTTAGTATATTGGTCTTAACCCACTACTTGTTTTTAAATTATATTTTGACCAATATAAGTATACATAATACATACTTTCTGTTATGCTTTTGAGAAGCCCTGTCTTTGAAATTTATATATCTTGTATTCATACAAAATGTTGTATAAATAACTTGTACTGTATTATTCTCAATAAAATATTTAAAAGAGAAAATATTCCATCATACAATATCAAAACAATCGGTGATCACATTACATGCCTATAACCTATGTTATATAATGTCCTTTTACTAAGGTATCTATATACCTCTAACTTATTCATCTAGAACAGTGGTCATCAACCCTGTTCTCAGGGCCCACTAACAGGCCTAGTGTTGAGCGAACCCGAACTGTAAAGTTCGGGTCCGTATCGAACTTTAGCTTTTTCCCGAACCCGAACCCGGACTTTGCGCAAAAGTCCGGGTTCGGGTTCGGCAATCTAATTACGCATTTAGAAATGCTTCAGGGGCCAGCCAATCACCTTTTGGTTAGCTGGTGTGCCCTTAGAGGCCATCATAGCCATGCCTACTAATGGCATGGCTGTGATTGGTCAGTGCAACATGTGACCCAGCTTCTATATAAGCTAGAGGCACACAGCACACACGTCACTCTGCTTCAGAATAGATAGGGAGAGGATCTAGTCTGCTGCTGCTGCTTTTAGGGAGAGATAGAAAAATATATGAGTTAGTCCTGATTCTGGAATCTGAGGGAAAAGATAGAGACAGTGTAGTGTAGGGCCAGGTTCCTGTTTTTTGCTTTTAGGGAGAGAGATATATTATATAGGAATAGGAGTCCAGATTCAGAGATATAACTCAGCGATCTGCATAGGTTTACCTGTTTGTGTTGCAGTGCAGTCTTTTTACACTGCTATGAGCCCAGTGTCAGAGAAAATCTACCTTTTATCTGCAAGCTCAGTGCACCAGCACTGCATATATTACGTTGAGAGATACACCGTTTCCATACTGTGGGTGTATTCTGCTCTTGGAAAAACATCCATTTAGGACAAAAAAAAAAGGCACTTTATTGTGCTCTTTTCCAAAAAAAACATTGGGAAAAAAATAAAAAAAATCCATTTTATTTTGCTCGTGCAAAAAAAGACCAGTTTAGGGCAAAAAAAAAAAAAAAAATTTGCACTTTAATGTACGCTTGCAAAAAGAGCCATTTAGGGCCACGAAAAATATTTTGCAGTGTGTTATACATATGTGGAGGTGTGTGAAATAAACAATTTATATAAAGTTTTCTACTACTGTGCCATACTAAAAAAAAAAAAAATTTTTTGAATAGCATTTTCTGCAGTTATGTAGCTGTGCGATTCAGTGGTTACGTACTGTGGGTGTATTGTGGTCTTCCAATAAACGTCATTTAGGGCCACAAAAAATATTTTGCAGTGTGTTATACATATGTGGAGGTGTGTGAAATAAACAATTTCTAAATAGTTTTCTTCTACTGTGCTATACTAAAAAAACAACATTTATTTTTAATAGCATTTTCTGCAGTTCTGTAGCTGTGCGATTCAGCGGTTACGTACTGTGGGTGTGTTCTGCTCTTCCAAAAACACCCATTTAGGGCAACATCCTAAATTTGGAAAATATGAGGAGAAGGTCAAAGGGACGTGGTGGTCCCGGTCGTGGTGCTGCTGGTGGAGCTCCTGTTGCAGGGAGAGGACGTGGTGGATCTGTGCCAGATACACGCACAAGTGAAACACCTTCCTCAGGTGCGAGTAGGCGACCGAGCCTGCGGCGGTATTTTGTCGCGCCTAATGAGGCTGTACGAATGTTTAGGCCAGGACAAGTACAAGCGATAGTAGATTGGGTTGCTGACAGTGCCTCGGGTTCCTTCACATTGTCTCCCACCCACTCTTCTGATGAAAGATCAGAGTTGGCACCTGAAACCCATGTCCATCAGTCTTTCACCTCACCCCCTTGCAAATCAGCCAAGCAGTCTGAGCCCCAAATCATGCAGCAGTCTCTTCTGCTTTTTGATGACTCTGTTAGCAGGGTTTCCCAGGGCCATCCACCTAGCCCTGCCCCAGAAGTGGAAGAGATTGAGTGCACCGATGCCCAACCACTTATGTTTCATGATGAGTACATGGGAGGACCATCGCAGTACGTCTCGGATGATGACGAAACACAGGTGCCAACTGCTGCTGCTTTCGCAATTGTGCAGACAGACAAGGAGGGCAGGGGTGAAGACTGGGTGGAAGATGATGTGGAGGACAATGAGGTCCTCGACCCCACATGGAATCAATGTTATGCAGGTGACCAGTGTAGTTTGGAGGAAGAGGCGGTGGTCGCAGAGAGCCACCAGCACAGCAGAAGAGGGAGCAGGGTGCAAAAGCGGAGCGTCCGTCCCCTAGACAGTATGTCTGCTACTGCCCAACGCAGCAAGGGACCGAGCACACCAAAGCCAGGTCCAAGGAGTTCCCTAGCATGGCAGTTCTTCACACAATGTGCTGATGACAAGACACGAGTGTTTTGCACGCTGTGCAATCAGAGCCTGAAGCGAGGCATAAACGTTCTCAACCTGAGCACAACCTGCATGACCAGGCATCTAAGTGCAAAGCATGAGCTGCAGTGGAGTAGACACCTCAAAAACCAAGAAAGGTCTCTGGCTCCTCCTGCTTCCTCTTCTGCTGCAGTCTCGGCCTCTTCATCCACCTCTGTAGTGACAGTGGCACCTGCCACCCCGCAAACAGAGGATCTGCCAGCAACACTACCACCTGGGTCACCAACCATCTCCACAATGTCCCATGGAAGCATTCAGCTCTCTATCTCCCAAACATTGGAGCGGAAGAGGAAGTACCCCCCTAGCCACCCGTGATCCCTGGCCCTGAATGCCAGCATTTCAAAACTCCTGGCCTTTGAAATGCTGTCATTCCGTCTGGTGGAGACGCAGAGTTTTAAAAGCCTGATGGCATTGGCTGTCCCACAGTACGTCGTGCCCAGCCGCCACTACTTTTCCAGGCGAGCCATCCCTTCCCTGCACAACTAAGTGGGGGAAAAAATCAGGTGTGCACTGCGCAACGCCATCTGTGGCAAGGTCCACCTAACTACGGATGCATGGACCAGTAAGCACGGTCAGGGACGTTATATCTCCCTAACAGCACACTGGGTAAATGCAGTGGCGGCTGGGCCTGAGGCAGATAGCAGTTTGGCGCATGTCCTTCCACCACCGAGGATTGCAGGGCGCTTCAGTTTGCCTCCTGTTGCTAACTCCTCCTACTCCGCTTCCTCATCCTCTACCGCCTCCTCATCCGGTCAGCGTAACACCTTCACCACCAACTTCAGCACATCCAGGGGTAAACGACAGCAGGCAGTTTTAAAACTTTCCTGTTTGGGGGAAAAACCCCACACCGCGCAGGAGTTGTGGAGGGACATGGAACAACAGACCAATGAGTGGTTTCTGTCAGTGAGCCTCAAGCCCGGCCTGGTGGTGTGCGATAATGGGCGAAATCTCGTAGCAGCTCTGGGCCTAGCCGGTTTGACGCACATCCCTTGCCTGGCGCATGTGCTGAACTTGGTGGTCCAGCGGTTCCTTAAAAATTACCCCAATATGCCAGAGCTGCTGCAGAAAGTGCGGGCTGTCTGTGCGCACTTTCGGCGTTCTCACCCTGCTGCTGCTCGCCTGTCAGCGCTGCAGCGTAACTTCGGCCTTCCCGCTCACCGCTTCATATGTAACGTGCCCAGAAGGTGGAACTCCACCTTGCACATGCTGGCCAGACTGTGCGAGCAGCAGCAGGCGATAGTGGAGTTTCAGCTACAGCAATCACGCGTGAGTCGCTCTGCGGAACAGCACCACTTCACCACCAATAACTGGGCCTCCATGCGAGACCTGTGTGCCTTGTTGCGCTGTTTCGAGTACTCCACCAACATGGCCAGTGCCAATGACGCCGTTCTCAGCGTTACTATCCCAGTTCTATGCCTCCTTGAAAAAACGCTTCGGGCGATGATGGAAGAGGATGTGGCACAGGAGGATGAGGAGGAGGAGGAGGAAGCGGGATCATTTCAAAGGCTTTCAGGGCAGTTTTTCACAAGTGGCTACGAGGGTGGGTTCCTGCACCAACAAACGCCAGGTACACAATTGTCCAGCAGAAAGGGCACAGTTCTGGAGGTTGACGAGGTGGAGGAGGAGATGGAGGAGGAGGAGGAGGAGCCATGTTCACAGCAGGGTGGCACCCAGACCAGCTCGTGGCCATCACTGGTGCGTGGCTGGGGGGATACAGAGGACACAGACGATACACCTCCCACAGAGGACAGCTTTTCTTTGCCTCTGGGCAGCCTGGCACACATGAGCAATTACATGCTGCAGTGTTTCCGCAATGACCGCCGAGTTGCCCACATTTTAACTGGTGCTGATTACTGGGTCCTTAATTTCCTCACTGGAGTGGGATCGTAAGATGCGCGAGTACAAGCGCACGCTGGTAGACGCGCTGCTGGTGGCATTCCCACCTGACAGCGGGCGTACGGTGGAAGCACAAGGCGAAGGCAGAGGAGGAGGAAGAGGTCGCCAACGCAGCCGGGGCACCGGCAGCACCTCAGAAGGCAGTGTTAGCATGGCCGAAATGTGGAAAAGCTTTGTCAACATGCCACAACAACCAGCACCACCAGCTGAGATGGAACGTCTTAGCAGGAAGCAGCATTTCACCAACATGGTTGAGCAGTATGTGTCCACAGGCCTACACGTACTGGATGACGGGTCTGCCCCCTTTAACTTCTGGGTCTCCAAATTGGGCACATGGCCTGAGCTTGCCCTTTATGCCTTGGAGGTGCTGGCCTGCCCTGCAGCCAGTGTATTATCTGAACGTGTATTTAGCACGGCAGGGGGCGTTATCACAGACAAGCGCAGCCGCCTGTCCAGAGCCAATGTGGACAAGCTCACGTTCATTAAAATGAACCAGGCATGGATCCCACAGGACTTGTCCGTACCTTCTGCAGAATAGACATGTATACCGGTGTTGTGACAAAAATTGTCCGGCCATCGGATTGTGTCCGGCCCGTACTGCGAAGGCGCAGCGCTTGCGCTGTACAGAGGACAAGGAGATTCACAAAATCTCCGAAGATGAACGGCGCCTGCGCAGTGAGTGCAGGTTCAAGCCCCACCATCCAAGTGGACATACGGTAGCACATAGTGACGGGCTCGCTTCGATCGCCACGCTTCAGGCACGGCCTCACTTGGCTCGGCTTGAACCACGGATGGTGTGGCCTTCACCTGAACTCACCACGCAGGCGCCGATCGTCTAGGGAGATTTTCGAAATCCACTTGTCCTACATACTGAGCAAGCGCAGTACAGGGTGGACACTATTTGACGGGGGACAGAATTCGACACATCACTGGCCTTACCCAGCCATTGTTGTATTTTTGAACCAGTGTTGGCTACCTCGTCCTCCTCCACCGCCGCTTCCACCTACACAGCCACATCCACCGCCACCTCAACCTCCTACTCCATATGGACCTCGTCCTCCTAGGTCAAGATTATAATTTTTATTTTATTTTTTTGTAGCGCATAGATCCTTTCCCCCTTACCTGCCTTTATGTTGTTGGCTCCTCGCAGGAGGGAGAAAGGCACACCGCACTACCAGCCCGTACCCTCCTATATAAAGAGGTTGAGCGGTGTACTTGACGGGCCGTGTCCACAGCCGGAGTCAAAACTCCTCCAGAGGATGATTCTCACCTCTACTGTAGGTAGAGGCAAGTCCTTTAATTCCCAGTAAAGTCAATGTCCACACCAGCTGAAATTACAACTCTTATTCTCTCATGGCAAAATAAATTGTACTCGAATAGAAAAGGTTAGAGCAAAGAAACAGGACAGCTTAAGGTGTGGAGGAGGTCCAGGCACAAACGTAGCACATACACTTCACTGCTTAGGTTTCTCAAACAGTTTTAGGTGCACGGTCTCTGCCACAGACCTTGAGGTTGGTCTCTGCCACAGACCGGGTGTACAAGGCCCCTGCCACGGACCTGGAGAACTTTGGTCTCTGCCACAGACCAGGGTGTATAAGGCCCCTGCCACGGGTCGGGTGAATAAGGCCTCTGATACAATCAAGATGACCTTGAGCTTCTCCTTCTACGAACCTAGCCCATATCAAGGGGAAGACATCTCTCCAGGGAGTCAACAGACCCTTCCTTCACCGTGACTCCCGCATTGGTCCATCAGAATGATCCTCCCTTCCCTGGAACAGGGTCCCCTACACGAGGCGGCACCCTAAGACTCCTCAACCCTTAGCGGACTCCAGACGAAGGCTCTGGACTTCAGGCTTTACTCCCACACCTAGGCCTCCATACCCAGGGCAGCAGGAACTCCAGGATAGTACCTCACCCCGGGCTAAAGGTACCCGAGATGGAACAGGAACACATGCACCCAGGCCGAAGGCACCTGGGCGCGGACCCCACTGAACATCAGCCCCCAGGCCAAAGGTCTGCCCCTTTTATATGCTCTCCCGGCATGCACAGCAGGTTCCCCGCCCCGCTGTACTACTGCCAAGAGGGGACACAAAAGGCACAGCACTGTATCGGCGGTTCAACCCTAGCCTACCATGGCAGTGCCACCTGTAGGCCGCAGGGAACTGCACACCAATACTGCCCCCCGAGGACAAAATGGTCCATGAATCCTACAGAATTAGGGTGTTTGAGCCTATTTACCACTCAAACACTTCCCTTAAATTTAGCACCCCGCTACATTTTTATTTCAAAGTATTTTATTTTCCCACTAGCTTATCCATTAAATTGAATAATTTATTCCAGAAAGGGCGTATTGTGGGGCATTCCCACCATATGCGTGGCATCGTGCCGTTGAGTTTCTGAGGTTCTTAATGACTTCCTGTACCTCTTCTGCTGAAAAGGGGGCCTCCAGCATATTTTTTTTTTTTTTATGTTATTTTAAGTTATTTCCCTATCCACATTTGTTTGCAGGGCACTTGCCATGCTCTTAACAACATTTTGCTGTCATTTGCAGCCCTCTAGCCCTTTCCATTACTTTTTTAGAGCCTTTTTAGTCCTTAGAAGTCCGGGTCCCCATTGACTTCAATGGGGTTCGGGTTGGGGTTCGGGTTAAAGTTCGGTCCCGAACCCGAACCCGAACTTTTTTCCGAAGTTCGGCCGAACCCGTCGAACCCGAACATCCAGGTGTCCGCTCAACTCTAAACAGGCCAGGTTTGCAAGATAACTGAAATACATCACAGGTGATATAATTTGCTGCTCAGTGATTGCAGTATTCTAGTCTGCATCTCCCCAAGGTAATACATAAAACCTGGCCTGTTAGTGGGCCCTGAGGACAGGGTTGATGACCACTGATCTAGAATATTCACAAGAAAAAACTAACAAAACAATAGCTTTTCATAATTCATGCCCCCTGGTACCCATTAAAATAAGAAGATCTTGAAGGACGATTTATTTTTGTAAAGGATAGAGTGCAAGGCCAGTGCTACACCTTTGCGTATATGTGCCTAAAAAACTCTAAAACTCTGGAAATGTTGGGAATGTTCAGGGAAGGTTTTTTGATATTGGGAGGGGATTTTAATATTTCACTAGACCCTAGTCTGGACACCTCATCGGGTAAAACTTTAGTGTCTTTTAAAGCTTTAAAACATAATAAACAATGCTTACGCTCGCTTAATTTAGTGGATAGTTGGTGTGTGTTACACAACAGAGATAGGGACTATAGTTACTACTCTAAAATTCATAATGCATATTCAAGGATTGACTTGTTAATGGTGGATCAGTTCTATCTGAACCATGTGCATTCTTCCACTATTGAGTCAATTACCATATCTGATCACGCACCTAAAGTATAACCCTGACTTTTGGTTTAATTCCTTTTGGTAGCATGGATTGGACATGGAGATTGAACAAGTCCATTCTGGATGATAATTTGGTCTTGAAATCTCTATCCCGTACACTGCCACTATATTTTGAAACTAATATGCCCAGTGAGGTGTCAGATCAAGCAGCGTGGGAAGCCCATAAGGCATTTTTTTAGAGGGGTATTGATTTCCCATGTATCTTGCATTAGTTAGAAAGGAAAGACAGAAAGAAATTGCAGATCTTTTAGAAGAAATACGTAAGCTTTAAGTCAAACATAAAGCTCACTTGGACCCTGCAGACGTCCAGAAACTGGAGACACTACGGGGTGGTCTCTCTCAGTGTTTGGAACGGAAAGCTAAAAACAAGCATATGTATTTTGCACACCGCTTTTATAAACAGGGGAATAAGGGGGGTAAGTTGATGGCAAGACAACTAAAGAAGCAACAAGACTCACACCATGTCCATACCCTAAGTGCCCATGATAAACAAATAGTAGACACTCAAATAAAGCCGCTGAATTCCACCTCTTCTACGGATCGCTGTATAATATAGACCCGACGTCCGCAAGTGCTGCTGGAGAGGGGCAGATGGGCAGGATCCAAGAATATTTAAAGGCCTCGGGTTTGCCTGCCCTGTCGCCAGCAGTGCTTGAGGAAATGGAGTGACTGATTACTATTGAGAAGCTGAATACAGTAGTGGCAGCTCTGTCAATGGGTAAAAGTCCGGGGCCTTATGGCTTCACGAATACCTATTATAAAAATTTTGGCCAGTGATGTCTTCCGCCTTTGTAGTTATTTTAACTCTATTATGGCCTCCAACCCTTTGCCCTCAGAAGCATTACTGGCATATGTGACGGTCCTCCCGAAAGCTGGGAAGGATCCTCAACATTGCGTTAATTATAATCACATTTCCCTCCTTAATTCGGATACTAAACTTTTGGCAACTACCCTATCCCTTCGATTGCAAGATCATATATTGAAGTTAGTACACCTGGACCAGACAGGCTTCATAAAAAGGCAGAGAAGCTAGAGATAATACTATTCAAGCCCTTCATGTACTACACTGGGTACAAAATGGACCGGATCAAACTCCAAGTGTGGTATTCTCAAAAGATAATGTAGATGGGTGTTGGCATTGTATGTAGATCCCAGGGCAAGGATTAAGGTAAATGGTAGATTATTAGATTATTTTAATATACGTAATGGGACTAGGCAGGGATGCCCTCTGTCTTCATTATTGTTTGCCATGGTGCTGGAACCTTTTCTTTGTACGATTAGGAAAATAAGGAAGATTGCAGGGATACAGATTGAATCAATGGAACATAAGATTTCAGCATATGCGGATCATTTATTATTCTATTTTTCCACTCCCCACAAATCCTTGTCTGAACTGATGATCAAAGTACATACATTTGGCTAATTATCTAAATTTAAAATAAATTCTGAGAAATCGGTACTGATGCCAAGCTATGTTCCATTAAGGATGGTGACCTCTCTGCAACAGTCTTTTCCTTTTATATGGTGTCATGATTCCATACCCCCTTTCTGCAGGGGCCACCAAACACACAGGAGGAAGAGGAGGAGGAGGATTATGTCAGCATGGAAGTAGAGGATAACATGCAGCAGTATTCAAGGGATGATTTTCAGTTCCCAGAAACCCAAGGAGTTGCACGTGGCTAGGAGCAGGTAGTTCCTGACAATGTCATCCTTAGTGACCCAGAGGACTCAGAATCTCATGTCTCTTCAAACTTACGCTGCATGGGCTCCCTGATTCTGCAAAGCCTGCGAAAGGACTCAAGGAATCGTGGTATCAAGGAGGGATCATTACTGGCTGGTAGACATGTGCACTGCCGAAAAATTTGTTTGTTTTCGTTTCAAAAATCATAAATTAGAAAATTCGTAAATTCAAAAATTTGATCATTCTGAAATATGAAAATTCGGAATTCATAAATTCTTAAATTCAGAAATTTGAAAATTCGAAATTTGAAAATTCGAAATTTGAAAATTTGAAAATTTGAAATTAGAAAATTAGAAAATTTGACAATTCGGAAATTCAAAAATTCAGAAATAAGAAAGGAAAATCTGAGAATTAGAGAGAATGAAATTTCAAAATGTTTAAATAATAACTAACTAACTAATAGGGATGAGCCGACCACCCCCCGGTTTGGTTCGCACCAGAACTTGCGAACACACATAAAGTTTGTGCAAACATTCGAACACCGTTAAAGTCTATGGGACATGAACGTGAAAAATCAAAAGTGCTAATTTTAAAAGCTTATATGCAAGTAATTGCCATAAAAAGTGTTTGAGGACCCGGGTCCTGCCCCAGGGGCCATGTATCAATGCAAAAAAAAAGGTTTTAAAACCGCCGTTTGTTCGGGAGCAGTGATTTTAAGAATTCTTAAAGTGAAACAATAAAAATGAAATATTCCTTTAAATATTGAGCCTAGGGGGTGTCCTTAGTATGCCTGTAAAGTAGCAAATTTTTCCCATGTTTAGAAAAGTATCGCAGCAAAATGAGATTTCTAAACAAAATTTTAAATTGTTCACGGCTGTAATGTATTGCCAGATCCCGGCAATATACATAAAACATTTTTTTTTAAAACAGCGTGCGTCCCCCCCCCCTCAGTCTATACCAGGCCCTTCGGGTCTGGTATGGATATTAGGTGAACTCCACGCCATTTAAAAAAAAATGGCGTGGTGTCCCCCCCCCCCAAAATCCATACCAGACCCAAAGGGCCTGGTATGGACAGGGGGGAACCCATGCCGTTTTTTCCATAATTCTGTCATAGGGCTCCCCTTAACCACTTCAATGCACTATATTATATATTGTATACTGCACTATATACCCTACACTGCATTATATATACTACACTGAGTGCACTATATACTCTGAACTGCATTATA
Source organism: Rana muscosa (assembly GCA_029206835.1). NCBI lineage: Eukaryota > Metazoa > Chordata > Amphibia > Anura > Ranidae > Rana > Rana muscosa. The sequence continues at coordinate 692,117,439 of CM055118.1, read as the reverse complement.
TATACTATACGGACTGCACTATATACTCTGAACTGCAGTATATATACTATACGGACTGCACTATATGCTCTGCTAAAAAATTGGGCCTTAGGTGTTGGTGGTGCCAGAACACTGTAACCCCTCGCAGTTACTCTTGTTGGGTGCAGGAACGGTCCCTCCTATTACCGTAAATATTATTACAGAGGCTGCTTGCCCGCTTTTAGTGGCCTGTGAGCATCTGGCTCTCCTTGGAGGCCTTCCTGACATGATGGGTATTTTTTTTTTTTTTTAACACCGCACTACACAATATTATGTACTGTGTACACCGCCTGAAGTGTATTTGAAACACTGCCGAATGCACTGTATATATATATATATATATATATATATATGAATGCAGAGTATATATATATATATATATATATATATATATACAGTATATATACATACACATTAGTAGACTGTATATATATCAAATATACTGCCTGTACTGACTGAATATATCAAATACACTGCCTGTACTGACTGATTATACAGTTTACACTGTATATATAGACTACGCTGAATGCAGAATATATACTGTACATATCAAATACACTGCCTGTACTGACTAAACATAGAGTTTATACTTTATATATAGTCTACGCTGAATGCAGAGTATATATAAATATATATATGTATATATATATATTGTACAGGACGCCGTGGCTGGGTCCTGGAAGGACACTATATTTCCCCTCTGTTTGGGCTGTGGTTCCTTTAAGGGAACAGAAAAGGTTAACACATGCATGACCTGGTGCAACTGGTAAAAAAATGGCTGCAGCCTGAGGTGTTGTCGGGCCCCCAAATCGTGGAACGGGTTGTGCTGGACCGATACCTGAGATCCCTGCCAGACGACCTTCAACGGTGGGTCAGCCATGGAGACCCCAAAACAGCAAACCTCCTTGTCGAGATGGTGGAACGATATACAGTGGTGGAGGACCTGCTCGGACCTACCAAGCGCATAGGCCCCAGTCTACCACGGCCTGTTCGACCAACTGCTGCCTTTCGAAAGGATGTTCCAAGGAGTCCTGGAGCAAACACCCCGGAAGGTCAAGAGTCACTCCCGGTACCTCCTCAGCGTTCTGTTCCTTGGAATGCGGGGTTCTTCGGAGGGGGTCTTTTTATGCCCATAAAGTATGCACCACACAGCTCGACCTGGGTGAGGAAAAATTTGAGTGTGAAGTCCAAGTGAACCATCTCCCTGCCCAGGCTTTGTTGGACTCCGGAAGCATGGTAACCCTGGTTCATCCTAGAGTAATTGGGAAGATCGGTCCGGTAAGAAAAATCTTACGGGTGGTGTGCATTCACGGGGACACTAGAGAGTACCCTCTCATCTCGGTGACCATCTCCTCAGCATGTGGCACTGGTACTCAAGAGGTGGGGGTGGTAAAGAACTTGGTACATGATGTTATAATAGGACGAGACTGTCCGTTGTTTACAAAACTGTGGGAACAAGGAGAACAGTTCAGAGATTGGGGAGAAACTAGCCTGCCTGTTCCTGCTACTGAGAGGAATAACCCTGAACTGCCAAATGTTCTTAATGTGGATCCAAATGATGAAATTGCTAATGGTTGGGTTAATGGTGATGAAAGTAGAGCTGATACTGTTGAGAATGTCAAGATATGTGGTCCACAGACCTACCAAAACACTGAGGGGGGAGGACCTTCCCCACTTCAGGTAATGCTGGGGGAAGAGGACGAGGATGTGGCCTCTACCCCTGCCCTGCCAGATTTGGGTGTTCCCCAGGGGGCGTTTGGTACTGCTCAGATGCAGGACCCCACTTTGGCCCATGCACGGGAACAAGTTGTAGTAGTAAATGGGGTTCCCCAAGAGCCAGGTGCGAATGAGCGGTGGCCACACTTCGCAATATATAATGAGTTATTGTATCGGGTTACCAAGGTGAGAGAAAATGTGGTAGAACAATTGTTGGTACCCCAACAATATAGACGAAAGGTTCTGGACCTGGCTCATGACGATGTGTTAGGGGGACACCTGGGAGTTGAGAAGACGGAGGCACGGATCACCGACCGGTTTTACTGGCCAGGTCTGAAAGCAGAGGTAAAGAAATACTGTACCTCTTGTCCCACCTGTCAGTTGACCGCTCCGGTGACCAACTTCCGGAGCCCTTTTATCCCTCTGCCCATAATTGAGGTCCCGTTCGAGAGGATAGCCATGGATATAGTGGGTCCCTTGGTAAAGTCAGCTCCAGGTTACTCCTACATATTGGTGATTCTTGACTATGCCACCCGATATCCGGAAACTTAATGAGGTTTCACGGTTTGATGCCTACCCCATGCCACGGGTAGATGAGCTTATTGAGAGACTAGGTCCAGCCAGGTATATCACAACATTAGACCTTACCAAGGGGTATTGGCAAATCCCGTTGACTAAGGCTGCTAGAGAGAAAACTGCTTTTTCTACCCCAGAAGGGAGTTTTCAGTACAAACGAATGCCTTTTGGACTGCAAACTGCTCCAGCCACTTTCCAGCGAGCAATGGATAGGATTTTACGACCTCACCGGGAGTATGCCTCAGTGTACTTGGACGACATAGTCATTTTTAGCAGAGACTGGGAATCACACTTGCCCAAAGTCCAGGCAGTACTGGACTCTCTTTGGAAGGAGGGGTTTACAATAAACCCTGAAAAATGTGCTTTGGGAATGGAGGAGGTGAAATACCTGGGCTATATTGTGGGTAGAGGGGTGGTGAAACCTCAGGTTAGCAAGGTAGAGGCTATACAGAATTGGCCCCGCCCCCTCACAAAAAAGCAGGTATGTGCATTCCTGGGCATGGTGGGATACTACAGGAGATTCGTACCCAACTTTGCCACATTGGCGGCTCCATTGACCGATCTGACTAAGGGTCGGAAATCGGTCATGGTGGAATGGAATGCAGATGCTGAAAAGGCTTTTTTGGAGCTCAAGTCAGCACTGTGCCAACACCCTGTCCTGATAGCACCCAATTTTTCAAACAAGTTCGTTGTCCAGACTGATGCTTCCGATGTAGGATTGGGAGCTGTGTTGTCACAGGTTGTTCATGGGGAGGAGCACCCAGTAGTCTTCCTCAGTAGGAAGTTGACACCAGCGGAAAAAAACTATGCTATAGTTGAACGAGAATGTCTGGCCATTAAGTGGGCTCTGGAATTACCTCTTGGGAAGGAAGTTTAGGTTGATTTCTGACCATGCCCCTTTAACATGGATGAGGCAGGGTAAAGGGACTAATGCCAGGATTACACGTTGGTTCCTGGCGCTCCAGGAATTTATATTTGTAGTGGAGCATAGGCCCAGGAGACTGCATCAAAATGCAGATGCCCTCTCCCGAGTCCATTGTTTTAGCTCCACTGTTGCCTCCACCTCCTTGGCGTTGGGGCACAGGGGGGGGGGGATATGTACAGGACGCCGTGGCTATATTTCCCCTCTGTTTGGGCTGTGGTTCCTTTAAGGGAACAGAAAGGGTTAACACACCTGTCCAAGGAAGTGGTTTAAGAGAGACATGAAGTTTTAGGTGAGAGGGAGGAGTGTAGTGATGTCTGTGCATGGTGAATGGTGGACACTGCAAAAGCTGTGGAGGCTGTGAAAAGCTCTGGAAAGCTGTGAATGTACATGGCAGTGGCCTGCATGGAAGCCTGCTAGCTGGGAAACTTACCTGCAACACCAAGTAAGGACTGTTTAACTGCAACAGCAGTTATAAGCTCTACAAGTCGGTGAGACTGTTATTTATTTTTGTTTTGCTGCTGTGAAACCATTTAAGTTTAATAAACGTCCTTTTGTTTGAAAAGCCTGTGTCCTGCGATCCAGCTGGTTCCCCGAACGCTACAATATATATATATATATATATATATATATATATATACTAGTCTGACTGTATATATATATATTGTGATAGCATGCAGGTAAAATCACCAGGTTGCATCCAGGATGGAAGGTATATATGTCCTAGATTCAGGCTTTATGCCGATTTATACCACTAGGGGGAGTGCGGGGAGTCTTGCAGGGGAAGAGTTAATGAGCCCAGCTGAAGTAAGTGGGCTCGTTAGGGCCTCTACAAGAACTCCCAGCATGCTAAGGGAGATGCTCCAACCTGGAACCAGATCTGTGTGGATAGTCTGGGGAGTGTGATCTCTGTGCGGTGAGCCAAAGCCTGTGTGGTTATTGCTAAGAACTTCAAAAAAGCAGGGAGCTAGGGACTGGGACAGCACAAGGCTGTACCCAGTTGTTAGTTAGGGACACCAACGTGTGTAGTGAGCGGTCAAGTTGACCAGGATTTATTTTCATGTTTCTTTTGTTTTTGCTGTATTTTTTTGTCTGTATATAGTTCAAATAAAACCACACCCTTTTGTTTTCTCCTACCACTGTCTGCTGTGCCTGTTTTTGTGTGGTGAACCCAACCAGGGGGTCACACACACCCGCTGCTGAGCTAACCCCCTCACAATATATATATATATATATATCAAATACACTGCCACTAACTAACTAACCTGCCTGCCTAATCTAGCTCAATCTCTCTATCACCGTCCACTATACCACACTATACGAGCGCTGTGTAAGCAGCCTTATATAGTGTGGGGCGTGAACTTGGTCGCCCTAAGCCATGATTGGCCAAAGGCACCCTGCCTTTGGCCAATTATAGCTCTCGCTGAGGAGCGTGCTGTGATTGGTCAAAGCATGCAGGCCAGGTGTATGCTTTGGCCAATCATCATACAGCAATGCACTGCAATCTCGCAAATTTCCAAATTTTAGAACTTCTGAATTTCCGCATTTCCGAATCTTCTAATTTCTGAATTTTCGAATTTTAGAATTTCCCAATATCCGGGAAAAATTCGGAAATTCATATATTTGCGAATTAACGAATTTGTCTAAATTCATTAAAAAACGAATTTGGCAACCCTTCTTGATCCACGTTACAAGGGTAAAGTTGCAGAGCTCATCCTGCCTTTGCAGAGGGAGCAGAGGAGGAAACATCTTGAAGACAAATTTGTATAACGCCTTTTTAAACCCTGGGAGGTTACCATTTCCTGGACGACATGTTTCTGAGGCTTTGTTCGGTCAGAGGAAATGCGGTGGAGAAGTTGGCCGGCTGATCGATGCCTTTAAACAATTTTTTAGTCCTCAGCGCCCAGGGCTGTTGGAAACCATCGGCAGTGTCTGCTTTATATGGTGCAGGAATATCTAGGGGCAGGAGCATAACTTTCCAACTGAGCATCCACTGGGTTACTGGGTCTTGAGGATAGACCACTGGCCAGAACTTGCTCAATATGCAATTGAGCTACTGGCCTGTCCTGCATTCAGTGTGCTTTCTGAATGGACATTCAGTGCTGCTGGAGGGTTTGTAATGGATCAAAGAGTGCGCCTGTCCACAGACTCTGTTTATAGGCTGATAGGCTGATATTTATCAAAATAAATCAGTCCTGGATCAGCAGCTATCAAGCCCCTGATGCTGATGTAACTGATTGAAGTTGCTAGGGATCTGGGATCCCTTGAAGACTGCCTATGCTGCCTATCCTATTCCTGAATCTTGATTATGCTAGCTTCCAGCAATATTTTTGGTTTAGGATATCACCAACACCTAAGGCCCAATTTTTCTGCACCTGTTTTTTTTTAAATTGTCGTAGGGTCCCCCCCAAAATCCATACCAGACCCTTATCTGAGCATGCAGCCAGGAAAGGGAGGCGACGAGCGAGGGTCCCCCTCCTGAACCATACCAGGCCGCTTGCCCTCAACATGGGGTGCCTCCTAAAGCACCTTGTTCCCATATTGATGGGGACAAGGGCCTCTTCCCGACAACCCTGGCTTGTCGGGTTCTGTGGGCAGGGGGCTTATCGGAATCTGAAAGTCCCTTGGCCTCCCCCTATGTGAATAGGTATCGGGTACATTGTACCCCTACCCATTCACCCAAAAAAGCGTCAAAAAGTAAAAACCACAACAGACAGTTTTTGACACTTCCTTTATTAAAAAGAAGATTTTTTTTTTAAAAAAGCTCCGCCTGAGTGCGCATGCGCGGGACTTCCGGGAAGACGCTCTGAACGGGAGCTCCGCACTGCTCCGGCCTCTCGCAGCCCCCTGAGCCTTCAGACCGAGCGGGAACCGGCCAGGACTGACCCCATCACCTCCCGAGTGACCAAGGCACACTTTCACATGCCGGGTGGCTCGCAAAAGAGCGAGGTCAGCCGCCAGCTCAACTTTACACTGGCAGCCCCTGCATCATCCAAGATGGCGGCCGCAGCACAAGGCAGCATGGAGGACCCGGACTCCATTGCGGATCCTCCATCCCATTACCAGCACCAGATCGGTCTGCTGGCAACTCCTGTGAGTACCTGCAACCCCCAAGGGATCTCCCCAGCATCCACTGAGTCCCTGCTGAAACTGACTTTTGGAGATCTCCCCCACTCTCCCATGCTGCGTTCCCCTTTAAGCCTGGCAGGCTCCCACCTCTCCTCCCCCTTGCAGCCAGTTCACTCCGCTGACATGCAACTCATGCTGCAGAACTTTTCTGAGATGCTAGCCACAGGCCTAGCTCACAATGCCACTCAAATCACTGCTACCATTAAGGCTGATTTGCAGAGCCTGGGAGCCCGCATGGATGCAATTGAGCAGGCTGTGGATAACACTGCCGCCCGTACTAACCAAAATACCACATGCATCCAAACCTTACAAGATCAACTTGAGACAGCTCTCTCTAAAATCGATGATTTAGAGAACAGAAGTAGGAGGTATAATTTCCGTATACGTGGGATCCCTGAATCTGTTACTGATGTTCCCAGCACAGTTAAATTGTTCATTAAAGAACTCATGCCAGACATTCAGGACCACAGATTGGAACTTGACAGGGCTCACAGAGCCCTCCAGCCCCCCCGCCCAGATGGTCTCCCAAGGGACATTGTAGTCAAGCCCCATTACTATGGTGTGAAGGAGGATGTTATGAGACAGACCCGCAACCTGGACAATCTCTCCTTCCAAGGGAATAAAATCCAAATCTTTGCTGACATCTCACCCACCACGGTCCAGAAACGGACGTCCCTTAAACCCCTCCTGGAGGTCCTCAACCAGAATTCCATCAAGTACCGCTGGGCTTTTCCGTTCCGCCTACAATTTCATTTCAGGGACAAATCCTTTGGCTTTTCCACCTTTCAAGATGGCGAACGTCTCCTGCTTCAACTTGGTCTTATCTCCCAAGAACTTGCTACACAACAAGCGACAACCAAATCAGGCTCCTCAAAGCGTCCACCCCCAGGCAGTCCTCTGACCCTGTTATGGAATAAACAACAAACGAAGAGACAGAGAGAATCCCGACCCCCGAGCTGAGGGACTTCTTTTTTACTCCCGGATGGGAGATGTGTTGTTTTTGACTACCCCTAATGATTCAGAGAGCTAACTACTCTCCCCCTCTAGTATGGTGGTAGACAGACCCGCACAGCCCTGACTTGCATCAGGCGGGCCAGGGTCTTAATCTGTTTGGTTTGGGCCCCACTTGCCCATCTTATGGCTAGTTGGGACTCCCAATACCTCCCGTTCCTCCCACCCCGATGAGGAGGACGCTTTCATTGCCTTTCTGACTTGTTGCATATATGATATGCCTTTCCTAGTTCCTACCTATGGTTAGGCCTAGTAGCCTCTACCCTTCCTTCCCCCTGCCCCCCCCCCCCCCCCTTTTTTCCCTTTCCCCTCCCCCTTCCCCCCCCCTCCCTCTCTTGCATTCCCTCCCCACCTTCCCTTTCTCTCCCTTGCAGGTTCCACTCCATGCACTGGTTATGTTCTGGCTATACAGTTTTACGGATCGTTATATTTGTTTGTTTACAGTATTTTCTGCACTTTGGCCGTTCCAGTACTGTTTTACCCCCCATTGGGGGCTCTGACGGCCGAGCGGCTCATCATGCCACTCTCTCTGTTGTGACGCGGAGGGACTTTTAATCCCTCTGGTGACATCAGGTAGACAACCCCTATTGGGGTTGCACCCTCTCCAAGACCCCTCTTGCAGGAGTCCTTGCACTTGGACCCGGCTAGCCGGTCCTGTTGAATTTTATCTGAATTTTTGCATATGTTTGTTTTGTTCTCTTTTTGTGATTTAATTAACCAACATAATGACATCTCTGATCTTTTCTCCTCTTTTTCTTCTATTTCTTCTCCCCCCCTTCTCTCCTCCCCACAGTGTTCTCCTCCCCCCTCCTCCAGGATTCCTCGCGGAGAACTCCCCCAGGCCTTACTCCAGGGCGTTTGTTGATAGCCTACCTCACGCTGGATGTCCGGATTCTCTCTTCTCTTCAGGTAAGCTCCCCTTTTACATTCTCGCACCCCCCTCGGGCACCCATGGCTGAGACTGGCACTCGCAAGCTGCCTTTGAAAGTAGCTTCCCACAATACACAGGGTCTTAATTCCCCCTCTTAACGCCGGAAGGCCTTTCAGAGCTACCACGCCAGAAGCCTTGATGTTGTCCTTCTTCAGGAGACCAACTTCCCCACTAGCTATACCCCTCCTTCCTACACCGTAGCTTTCCCACCTTCTACCTTGCGAATGCTGACACCAAACAGAGAGGGGTAGCCATTCTCTTGGCTAAGCGTATCCCATTTACCCACATCCACACAATTCGTGATGAAGATGGTAGGTACCTGCTGGTCAAAGGGCTCATAGAAGGGGTGACGTACTCTTTTGTTTCATACTATGCCCCCAATCGGGGCCAGGCAAATTTTTTCGCATCCATGTTCTCAACCCTCTCCTCTCATCTAGAAGGTAGAGTCTTAATAGGGGGTGACTCCAATATCACGTTTGACTACACACTTGACAAATCCCACCAGAACAGGCCCCGCCTTAAGAGACCCTCCAAACAAAGCCTCAGAATCGCCCGACTCCTACACGACTTGGGCCTGATTGATTCTTGGAGGGAGTTGAGTCCCACGGCCAAAGACTTTACCCATTACTCTGCCCCACACAAAACATTTGCCAGGATTGACCACATCTTCGTACCCAATTCGGACATTCACACTGCCACTCACTCCTCAATACAAGAAGTTCCGTGGTCGGACCACTCCTTAGTAACCCTTAGAATCTCTAGCTCCCTTTCACCTTCAGGCCCCCCTCAGTGGCGCTTGAGTAAATCCCTCCTTGCCAACCTGGTTCACTGCACCATGCTGGAAAAGGACATCCAAGAATTTTTCCTCCTCAATGACACCGGGGACACGACCCCTAGCTCTCTCTGGGGAGCTCATAAAGCCATCTTGAGGGGGAGGATAATTCAAATGGCTTCCAACCTGAGAAAAGGAAGGAAGGTGGATGTAGAAAACTTGGAAAGGGATTTTAAACTACTTAGTAAAGCCCATAAGTCTAACCCCACTCCCGCCAGTCTGGCCAAGTTGGAATCCCCTCGCATTGCTTTAAATCTTGCCTTAACTTCTAACGCAGACAAACACTTGACCTGGTTAAGCGGCAAATTCTACTTACAAGCTGATAAAATCGGCTCACGCTTGGCGGCCAAACTCTCTCCAAGGATCAAAAATTTCTCCTTACCCAAGATTAAATCGTTATCGGGTTCTCTCACCCAGAACCCCCATAAAATCCTAGAAACCTTCCAAGCTTTCTACTCCAAACTATACACATCCCTCTCCTCTGCTGACCCTGTTCCCTTAGAATCATTTTTGGCTGACATTGATCTCCCCAAACTTTCAGAGTCCCATAGATCCATGATGGAATCATCTTTTAGCACTGAAGAGGTCCAGGAGGTCATCGAAAATCTCAAAACAGACTCGGCGCCAGGGCGGACGGCTTCTCCGCCCTTTATTACAAAACCTTCTCTGGGGTCCTATCTCCTCGTCTGGCCCGTCTCTTTAACTCCCTACGAGAAGGCTCCACTCTCGAACCCGCTGCCAATCTCGCATATATCTCTGCGATCCCCAAACAGGGAAAAGATCCTAGTGATGTAGGCAACTATAGGCCGATTTCATTGATCAATAATGATCTGAAAATCATGACCAAGATTTTGGCCAACAGAATGGCCTCCTTCATCGCTTCTTATGTTCATAAGGATCAGGTGGGTTTCATTCCCGGGAGACAGGGACCGGACCAGATCAGGAGAGCGGTAGATTTGATTTCCCTCATGCAATCCTCCTGGGATGGCGGGTCCCCCCAGATGGGATACATTCTTTCCATAGACCTCCAAAAGGCCTTTGATACGGTCACCTGGCCATACCTTTTTACCATTCTACGCCATTGGGGCTTTGGCCCGGAATTCCTAAGAACCCTGGAGTCTCTATACTCCTCCCCGAAAGCCCAGATCAAACTACAGGGACGTCTCTCCGACCAATTCCCAATCTTAAAAGGTACCAGACAGGGCTGCCCGCTCTCCCCTATTCTCTTTGCGATAGCGATAGAAACCCTAGCTCTAGCAATTAGACAACACCCGGACATTCATGGGGTTCAATGTGGTCAACATACACACAAATGCGCCCTCTTTGCGGACGATGTCCTCCTTTTCGTCACCTCCCCTCTCAAGTCGACCCCCAATATTCTCCAACTCCTCAACACTTTTGGAAAGGTTTCAGGCCTTCAGGTCAACATGGCAAAGTCAATGGCCTTGAACGTCACTGCACCCCAAGATATAGTCGATAGACTCAAAACAAACTTCCCCTTCTCCTGGTGCGCCTCTTCTCTTCCCTATTTAGGTGTTTTCCTCACCCCAAAAGTAGAGCTCCTATTCCAACACAATTACCCTGCCATGTTCAAAAAACTCACAACTGAACTTACACAATGGTCTCTCTATAAATTGTCTTGGCTGGGTAGAGTCAATTCGGTCAAGATGACCCTCTTGCCCAAATTGCTTTATCTTTTCCGGTCCCTGCCTATCCCTGTCAAGAAGCGAGCACTGGATAGACTCCAATCAAAAATCATACAGTTCATATGGGGGGGCAAGGGACATCGTCTATCTAAAAAAGTTCTGTATAGGGCAAGGAAGAAAGGAGGCCTTGGCCTTCCCAATATGTGGTGGTACTACCAAGCAGCCCAACTCTGTCAATTCTCAGCAATATATACTAAAGGACCTAAACCGGACTGGGTAGACATAGAAAGGCAGGCAACCCCTAACCACACATTGGACTATTTAGCCTGGAGACCACGTAAGGACCGCCCCTCGATCCTGTCACCCGCCCTTTCTCACTCAATGGCCCTCTGTGATGTCCTTCATAAACATCCCGCACTATCCTCTTCCTGGCATCCCCTCGCTCACATCTTCCACAACCCCCAATTCCCCCCGGGTCTAAACATCAGGGCTTTTGGATGGTGGCTTGACAAGGGTCTATACAGAATAGGACAATATTTTAACAATGATGGCCCCATCTCGCTCAAATACTGCACTTCCAAACTGGACATGCCCTCCTCCGAAACTTTCCGCTATTATCAGTTATTACATTTTCTGCGTGGGGTCTGGAAAAGTTCAGACAACCCACTCTCTGTTACCAAATATGAGCATTGGTGTTCCTCAGCCATGGGCGTCAGGGGGGGCATCTCCCTGATCTATTCAGCGCTAGCTGACCCTCAGGGCAAAGCGAGCTATATGTTGAAGTGGGAGCATGACCTCCAGTTTGAATGGGACCTAGACACTTGGCACACAAATTTCTCCCGTTCATTTAAGGGTATCTTAAACACCTCCCTGATGGAGGCTGACGTTAAGGTTATCTCCAGATGGTACCTGGTCCCTACTCGCCTTTCTAAGCTCTATCCGCAGTCTTCCCCCCTCTGCTTCAGAGGATGTGGCCTCGTAGGCTCTCTCCTCCACACCCGCTGGGAATGCCCTAAAATTAGGGGGTTCTGGAATAGAATTTTCAGCCTCATTCGCAAAGTCACTGGTTTCGAGGTGAAGCAAAACCCTACTATTGCCCTCCTTAATGATGCTCTCCCTAAGGTCCCTAAATTGTCCCACTCTCTCATACACTTCATCCTTCTGGGGGCCAAGATTACCTTAGCCCACGCCTGGAAGTCGCCCTCGGCGTCATTTTGCCCAGCTAAACACAAGATTTCCTGGATAATGACACAGGAAAGGGTTTCTAATACCTTACTAGACAATCCAGAAAAATTCCGTCTTATTTGGGAACCCTGGGCTACACATGTAGGCATATCCCTTCTTCCCCAATAAGTGAGCACTGGACAGCCCCGATTTGGCTCGTTGCTGACCATTCTTCCCCCCTCTCACAGAGGAATCCTGACTTCCCCCGCCCCCTCCTTTCCCTCTTATTCTCTAGTTCGCTCCCCCTTCTCTTCCCTACCCCTATTTCTTCTTTTCGTTTCTTCCTACTCTCAATCTCTGTCTTAGACTGTCACTGGCTACTCAGGATTTACATCTGTTTAGTCTTTCTGGTTTTATGTTGATGGATACAGCTAGATGCTCCGCCTTACAGGCATTTGGAAGCCATTCCATTAGTTGGGTTCTTTAACCCCTTCAGACTATTAACAGAGGTTCGAGCTCAGACTCCCCCTGGATGGTCCGCCCCCTCAGGGGATCAGCAACCAGGACAGTTTGGCGGGTTGCCAAGCCCTTTGTTCATATCCCTCCCTGGGTGTTCTATTCCCGATCGCTCCGTGCACAGCAGGATCCCAATTGGGGTGCGTGGACTGGTCGGGAGTAGACGTAGGGCCGTTGTCCCTCAGGGCCTGCTTTAAATTTGTTGGCGCCTATTTATTTATTTTTTATTTTTTCTCTCTTTTTTTGTATGCTGAGTCTGCTCTACCCTCTATAATAGGTGCTGTGGTCTATGATATTGTGATGGAACATAATTCCAAGTGGCCTTCTTTTGTTTGTTTCTGATGATCATATTTTGTACCGACCTCGTTTGGGGTCCTTTGTTACCTTCTTTTATAATTGTACTGCTTCTAATCACAATAAACCTTTTAAAAAAAAAAAAAAAAAGCTCCGCCTACATGGGAGGCCTCCCGGACGACTGCTGTCTTTGACAGCTGTTATATAGGCAAGGGCGTGGCTACCTGGTGACGTAAATGAGTGACCCTGTCTCCTTCTGACATCATGAGATGTCATGTGATGTCAGAGGGGGCGGGGTCATCCGATTACATCAGCGGGTGACCCCACCCTTGCCTATAGAAGAGCTATCAAAGCCAAAAGACAGCAGTCACTGGGAGGCCTCCCATGGCAGAGTTTTTAGTTTTTTTCTGGTCCGTCAAGCGACATGATTGACGATGGACACTTTTTTTTTAGGAATTTCTCAAAAATTGTCTCTTGTGGTACTTTTGACATTTTGATGCATTTTTTGGTAATGGGTAGGGGTACAATATACCCAATACCCATTTACATAGGGAGGGGGCTGGGATCTGGGGGCCCCCTTGTTAAAGGGGACTTCCAGATTCTGATAAGCCCCCTGCCCGCAGACCCTGACAACCACATCCCTGGGTTGTCTGTAAGAGGCCCTTGTCCCCATCAACAAAGCACCCACTCCCCCATGTTGAGGGCATGTGGCCTGGTATGGTTCAGGGGGGCGCTCGAAAATCCCCACGATCCTGACCTCCAGGCTGCATGCTTGGATAAGGGTCTGGTATGGATTTTGGGGGGACCCCACGCCAATTATTTAAAAATAATTGGGGTTGGCCCCAACCCAAAAGCACCTTGTCCCCATGTTGGACCCTGGGCTGTGGTTGTGGGGGTCTGCAGGCAGGGGGCTGATCAGAATCTGTAAGCCCCCTTTAACAAATTGGTGCATTACCTTACCTATTTAACCACTTGAGGACCGCCGCACGCTGATGTACGTCAGCAAAATGGCACGGCGTACAGGTACGTCCCCTTTAAGAGCCCAGCCATGGGTCGCGAGCGCGCCGCGCTGCCTGGTCCTTTCCTCCATGACCGTCCCCGCGGGAACAGCGGACCCGATCGCCGCTGGTGTCCCGCAATCGGGTCACAGAGAGGAAGAACGGGGAGAGGTAAGTGTAAACAAACCTCTCCCCGTGCTTTCTAGTGTACCTGTCACTGATCGTCTGTTCCCTGTAATAGGGAACGATGATCAGTGATGTCACACGCTAAGCCACGCCCCCCCACAGTAAGAAACACAAATCAGGGCACACTGAACCCCTACAGTGCCCCCTCCTGGTTAACCCCTTCACTGTCAGTGTCATTTTTACAGTAACCAGTGCATTTTTATAGCACTGGTCGCTGTAAAAATGACAATGGTCCCAAAATAGTGTCAAAAGTGTCCGATGTGTCCGCCATAATGTCGCAGTCACAAAAAAAAACGCTGATCGCCGCCATTACTAGTAAAAAAAAAAATTATAAAAATGCCGTAAAACGACCCCCTATTTTGTAAACGCTATAACTTTTGCGCAAACCAATCAATAAACAACAATTGCAATTTTTTTTACCAAAAATATGTAGAAGAATAAGTATTGGCCTAAACTGAGGAAAAAAAAAATTATATATTTTTTGGGGATATTTATTATAGCAAAAAGTAAAAAATATTGAATTTTTTTCAAAATTGTCGCTCTATTTTTGTTTATAACGCAAAAAATAAAAACCTCAGAGGTGATCAAATACCACCAAAATAAAGCTCTATTTGTGGGAAAAAAAGGACGCCAATTTTGTTTGGAAGCCACGTCGCACGACCACGTAATTGTCAGTTAAAGTGACGCAGTGCCGAAACGCAAAAAGGGGCCTGGTCCTTATGCTGCGTATTGGTCCCGATCTTAAGTGGTTAAGAGGCTTAGATCAGGGCTTAAAATGCACTGTACAGAGCACAGTGCATTGTGGGGCACTCGGTGGGATGCACTGCACAAATGGGAGAACAGACTTATGCTTGGTCCGAACCACTCGCCCAACACTATCTAGAAGTTCCAATCATCCTCTGACTAGTTTGCCCAGATTATTATTATACGTATTATATAGTATAGGTGATTTGTGCAGCACATTTACACACAATATTTTAAGGAGCTTACAATCTAAGTTCCTTATCTAACACATACTGGGGACAATTTGGACAAGAGCCATTTAATCAACCAACATGTTTTGAAGTGAAGGGGAAACTGGAGAATCTAGACGATACATAAGAACAGAGAAAACATGCAAACTCCATGCAGATAGTGCCCTGAACATTATTCATCCCTACAGTACAATGGGTCAGAAACAGCATTTTTTAAAAGCAGAAATTTGAAGATAACCTTCAGGCCCTCACTACTACCATGAGTAGGGGACTTGCAGTCAGTAAGTGATAAAACCCTCTGAACACAAAGTACAATTTCAGTCATTTAACTTTGTCTGGTCTGCTGTCTCTATCTCATCCTTAATATTACATGGTCCTTTATAACCATGCATATTGCTATTGAGCTATCTTTTTTCTAATAGCTGTATACTATGTTCTTCCGTGGTGGTTGACTGTTACACCAAAATCAACTATTCTGTACATTGTCATCTGCTCCATAATTGGGCCAGTTATTCATAGACCTTTAACAGTCATGGCATTCTTCACAATATGATCTCTAGTGGTAGGATATAATTTACCCTTCTCCTTTTCTGCAGCCTATCATATTGTTATACAGTTCTTCAAATATCTTGTTTCCAGTACACATACCTTATGGGCCTGTGACGTTGCCTTTTCAGAGTTGTTCATAAATATCTTATTCCACATAGATGTCTCCCTTTAACCACTTCAGACCCGGACCATTTGTCAGCCTAAGGACCAGAGGTCTTTTTACAATTTCGCACTGCGCTGCTTTAACTGGTAATTGCGCGGTCATGCAATGTTGTACCCAAACAAAATTTGCGTCCTTTTTTTCCCACAAATAGAGCTTTATTTTGATGGTATTTGATTGCCTCTGCGATTTTTATTATATTTTATGAAAAAGACAGAAAATCTTGAAAAAAAAAGATATTTTCTACATTTTGTTATAAGAAAAATCTAATAAACTCAATTTTAGTCATACATTTAGGGCAAAATGTATTTAGCCACATGTCTTTATTAAAAAAAATGTCAATAAGCGTATATTTATTGTTTTGCGCAAAAGCTATTTGCTGAGAGTCATGGTGAGTATTTTACAGCTCTCATTTGTTTTTGAAAATGAAGAAAGAAAATAATTTTTTTTTTTTTTTTCAATTTTCAAAACTTTGTAACAAAAAGCGAGATCTGCAAAATACTCACCATACCTCTCAGCAAATAGCTTGGGGTGTCTACTTTCCAAAATGGGGTCATTGGGGGGGGGGGGTTGTGCCATCTGGGCATTCCATGGCCTCCGAAACTGTGATTGGCAGTGAGGAGTGAAATCAAAAATTTACACCCTTAGAAAGCCTGAAGGCGGTGCTTGGTTTTTGGGGTCCCGTACGCGGTTAGGCTCCCAAAAAGTCTCACACATGTGGTATCCCCGTACTCAGGAGAAGCAACAGAATGTATTTTGGGGTGTAATTCCACATATGCCCATGGCATGTTTGAGCAATATATCATTTAGTGACAACTTTGTGCAAAAAAAAAAAAAAGTCTTTTTCCTGCAACTTGTGTCAAAATATAAAATATTCTATGGACTCGAGATGCCTCTCAGCAAATAGCTTGGGGTGTCTACTTTCCAAAATGGGGTCATTTGGGGGGGTTTTGAACTGTTCTGGCATTTTATGCACAACATTTAGAAGCTTTTGTCACACATCACCCACTCTTAACCACTTGAAGACAAAGCCCTTTCTGACACTTTTTGTTTACGTGAAAACTTTTTTTTTTTGCAAGAAAATTACGTTGAGCCCCCAAACATTGTGAATTTTTTTAAAGCAAAGGCCCTACAGATTAAAATGGTGGGTGTTGCATTTTTTTTCCCACAAAGTATTTGTGCAGCGATTTTTCAAACGCATTTTTTTTGGGAAAAAATACACTTTTTAAAATTTTAATGCACTAAAACACATTATATTGCCCAAATTTTTGATGAAATAAAAAAGATGATCTTAGGCCGAGTACATGGATACCAAACACGACATGCTTTAAAATTGCGCACAAACGCGCAGTGGCGACAAACTACATACATTTTTAAAAGCCTTTAAAAGCCTTTACAGGTTACCACATTAGATTTACAGTAGGTCTACTGCTAAAATTACTGCCCTCGATCTGACCTTCACGGTGATACCTCACATGCATGGTGCAATTGCTGTTTACATATGACGCCAGACCGATGCTTGCGTTCGCCTTTGCACAAGAGCAGGGGGGGGGACAGGGGTGCTTTTTTATTATTATTATTATTTATTTTGCTTTTTTATTTTATTTTTAAACTGTTCCTTCCATTTTTTTTAATAATTTTTATTGTTATCTCAGGGAATGTAAATATCCCCTATGATAGCAATAGGTAGTGACAGGTACTCTTTTTTTGAAAAAATTTGGGTCTATTAGACCCTAGATCTTTCCTCTGCCCTCAAAGCATCTGACCACACCAAGATCGGTGTGATAAAATGCTTTCCCAATTTCCCAATGGCGCTGTTTATATCCGGGGGGGAAATTCCCTTCCACTGCTTGTAAAAGCAGTCTAGAGGCTAATTAGCCACTAGGATTGCTTTTACATGAAAGCCGACCGCTGACTGAAAAGAATGATGCCAAGATGATACCTAAACCCGCAGGCATCATTCAGGTATAACCATTCAAATTCCAGCAACATACCAGTACGTTGCTGGTCCTTGTTGGACATATATTGTAATCTTTTTTTTCACGCAGCCTGTTGGCTGAACAAAAAAAAAAGGGATTGATCAGTGGGAATGCCCACCATTAGAATACCTCCCTTCATCCACCCACTTCTAATGATGGGCATACATGCACCATTTATATATGCTGAAGCATGGGGGCATCCTCCCGCAAAAGTTATGCCGCGCACACGCGGTCAGACTTTTCCACGGGCAAGCCTCCATCAGAATTTCGACTGTATGTAAGCAGCATAAAAAGTTATGCCGCGTACACACGGTCTGACTTTTCCACGGGCAAGCCTCCGTCGGAATTTTGACCGTATGTACGCGGCATTAGGGGCAAAATCGCTCCTCCGCCCCTGCTGCCCCCATGCTTTGGCATATATGCTCTTTTTTTAACTGTGGTGGTGAAATCACCTCCTACAGCGTTGGAGTCATGGCTTTATGTATCGTGGGAGAAAACGCTGTTGCTGTCAAGGTGAATAAATCTGCGCTGCATCTGAATGGCATACCTGCTAAGCAAATGATGGTTAAAGCGGAGGTTCTGCGGCGATTGTTTTTTTTTTTTTTTTGGTGCATTCTATTGGGTTTCACAATACAAGGTTAAACTCACTTGTTTGGTGTCTTCAAATATCCCCTGTCCGTTTTCATGGCAAATAAGAACTTTTAAAATCGGTTCCTGACAATTTCCATTTTGCTTGTGGGCATTGTGAAGCCCACAAGCAATCATTTCCTGGAAGCGCCTGCAGTGTTTACGGCGAGTAGCTGTATCGATAGAACACCGCCCCTATGAGAAAAGCATTGGCTGTATAGAACGAGCGAGCGGCGTGTATAACCAATGAGCGACGAGCAGCATCCCCAGCTGACGAACTGTTCAGACTCGGGGATTTCCGTCGGATTCAATTGCGCCTGCGCAGACCATCCCGGAACCTATCCGATAGCAGAACCGGCATGATAGAACAGCAGTGTTCCGTATTGTCTCCTGGGAAACATGACTCTGTGCTCCCAGGAGACATCGCGGTGCCGAGGAAAGGAGTAGGAACGCCTACTCCCGTGGGAGGGAAAGCCCGGAAGTGGCAGCTAAAAACTAAAATCTAAGGTATTTACACTATAATTTTTTTTTTTTATGTGGCTATTTAACTTGGTGATAGTGTTCTGCTTGTGCCGGGATGTAGTTGTTTTTCTGGGTGGAACTCCACTTTAACATTAAAACAAAGTAACATTACAGTATAACAGTTAGACCTTACCATACCATACCTGCCAAGCAAATACCAAAAAAAAACAAAGTAAAAAAAAATTTTTTTTTAATGCAATCTGTGCCTAAAATATATATATGCTGAAGCATGGGGGCATCCTCCCGCAAAAAGGTTATGCCGCGTACACACGGTCAGACTTTTCCACGGGCAAGCCTCCATTGGAATTTTGACCGTATGTACGCGGCATAAAAAGTTATGCCGCGTACACACGGTCAGACTTTTTCACGGTCAAGCCTCGGTCGGAATTTCGACCGTATGTATGCGGCATTAGGAGAAAAATCGCACCTCTGCCCCTGCTGCCCCCATGCTTTGGCATATATGCTCTTTTTTTTTAACTGTGGTGGTGAAATCACCTCCTACAGCACTGGAGTCACGGCTTTATGTATCGTGGGAGCAAACGCTGTTGCTGTCAAGATAAATAAATCCGCACCTGAAAACAAAAAAATGGTTAACAATAAAACACAGTAAACAGTAAAGTCTAAAAAAATCACATACCTGAAAAGCAAGCATGATAAAACATAATAATAAAACATAGCAGAATATAATACAGTAAAAAAGAGCAGAACAATAGAGAGAACATTAAAACGACAACTATTTTTTTGTGTTTTTCTTTTTTCAAAATTGTCGCTCTTTTTTTGTTTATGGCGCAAAAAATAAAAACTGCAGAGGTGATAAAATACCATCAAAAGAAAGCTCTATTTGTGGGAAAAAAAGGACGTCAATTTTGTTTGGGAGTCACGTCGCACGACCGCGCAATTGTCATTCAAAGAGTGACAGTGCCGAAAGCTGAAATTTCGCCTGGGCAGGAAGGGGGTATATGTGCCCAGTAAGCAAGTGGTTAAAGATCAAATAGAACAATTGGGTCCCAAATTTGAAGATGCAAATAAAGTTCACTGTATGTTTCCACTCACAAAATTGCACCATCTCAATCCATAGATAGGTCAATATTCCATTTCCAACCGCTTGCCAGCTTCAAGGTTCCACCAACAACTATCATAGTCAAAGCTCAAACTGAACATAAAGCAAATAGAATATATTTATTATTTGAGAAGTGTTGGATGGGTTTTGTGGCTACTCAAAATTTATTCAAGTATTTATTTGTTTCTAGAAGTGGCATAGATGAAAAACCCCTATGCCTTTGGATGACGGGATATAAGGCTTTGAAGAGGTAAAATATTTCTTTACAGTTGTACAAAGCGAAATTCAAGGAATAGTGGGAATAAATTAAAGCACCTATAATGATTCCCAGTAGATGTTATCATGGTCTGTGAAAGCAGTTTAAATCCCATCTCTTTTCAAGGATTACAAAGGTTTATCTGCGTAATACCATTATAAGACCAATTATCACATATAACACTGAATATTGGGCCCTGTCACAAGCAGATAAGGACAGGATTGATATATTTGAAATGATAATGCTTAGGGAGAATATAAGGTGGTGTACTTCAAAATGGAGTATGGAAATCCAGATATAATAACAAGCTTTTCAAAAGACAAAAGGTTGCTAGATCATCAGAAGTAATACACATTTCTCATCTAAAATGGCCTTGTTTAATTATAGAGATGACTGAAAATTGTATTCTAGAAAACAAGAACAGGTGGAAAACACATAGTTGCTGACCTTGTGTAATGGCCAAATACTTTCATTAATGAAGCAAGGGAGATAACATTTGGGGGATGGTGGGCTGTTCCCAAGGGTGCAATGGAAGAAGCACCCGCAGGATATCTTGACTCTCAAATGATTCTTGTGCAGCTGCTGAAGCCAAAGATGGTTGGTGATGATGATGATGGTGATAATGATGATGATGATGATGATGTTTTCAAAAGTAGTAAACAATTACAGTGCTTCTGTTCTGCTTTTTATTAAAGGAAAAAATATGGTTGTACATACATTATATTGAACATACCATCTGCAGATGTAACCATGACATATTAACACATCGAAACATTCTTATGTAATAATACATCAGTAAACATGAAAGATAGGACAGCAGGGATCTGTATATATAGATAAATCTTACAGGCCTATGTAGGACTTAAGGACGACCAGCACATAAACATAGCAAGATCAAGTATCTGGGTGAAAACAAGTCACCCTGCAATTGGTTGCACAAACCCCATAGACCACTATCAACAGGTCTAACCACAGTCATGATAGACGTCATAGACTTGATATTACTGTGGGCGTGTAGATTGCAGGAGCCCATGCTAGGGCCCCTAGCTAAAGGTAGGTCGGTTATTTCGCTATAAAAATACAGGGGGGTCGGAGGAGGGAAAAATATTTTAAAAATAGACATGGATTGAGACAGCAGGGTTAAATAGAAGAGAGAGAGTGTTGTGGGAAGGGGAAGAAAAAGAAAAAAAGAAAAAAAAAGGGGGGAAAGTAGTAAGGGGTGAAGGGAGAAGTAAAGGGTAGTGGGAGCCCCTCCACATCTCGGCACCCCCAGGCCATACCAGGGTGCGAGGGTAGTTGTAGTGGGTAAGCTCAACATATTAATGTTGTGTTGGAAAGTAGGACTTGTAGTGGTCTGTGGTCTTAAAATGTATCCAACATGCCCAAGTTAATGTAAACTTCTGAATGCGGTCTTGGGAGGTATATATCAATTTCTCCATCTCCTCTATTTTAGTTATTCTGCACAACCATTCTCTAATGGATGGGATAACTGTTGAACGCCAGTGAACAGGAATTCAAAGTCGGGCTGCATTCACCATATGCATCTGTTCTGCTTTTTATTACTTATGAAAAATCTAGAATTTTAACTTTTAGTTTTGGAAATAACTGGTCATGATGGAAATATGGGTAATGCTAAAGTTAATGGAAATATGGGTTCTGCCAAAGATGAATTTCTTTAAAAGTCAACAGAGAAAATTAAGTACTGTCCGTGATACTTTTTTTATTTGCACTAACATAGAATTTTTCAGGACAAGCTTTCGGGGTATGTCCCCTTCTTCAAGGTCCAAGCAGTACTGATTCACAATTTTTTTAGCAGAATGTTAAAACAAAACAAGAAAAAAATCTCAGAGGGAAAGGAAAAAAAACACATACAAATCAATGGTAATAAAGATAGCAGCAGAGTTAGTGAGATAAGACAGAGGGAGAGCTATAGACTTGAGGGGGGAGATGCTAGTCACAGAGGGGGTCATAAAACCTTAGTATAATGGGTAAGGAAACCAATATCTAAATTTAGGCCATTCGTTTTTGTGTCAAAAAGAATTATCATTCTTAGTTCAAATGTTTTCCTTTCCTGGATAGTTCTGAAATTCCCCTTAAGAACTAAAACATTGAGGTCTTCTATAGTGTGGTCCGGTTGTGAGAAGTGATGTCCCACAGGTGTGCAGAAACTGTCTTCTTTATGTTCTTTGATGGTATGTCTGTGAAAATTCATCCTCGCTTGCAGCTTCTGTCCTGTTTCACCAACATAAGATCCTTTGCCACACCTGTTGCATTGGATGAGGTACACAACATTACTGGAGGTACAGTTGTAAGATCCCATGATAGTGAAGGTCCCATTTGTGTGTGTGACACTTTTGGATGGATTGATCTGGTTGCACAGTTTGCAGCGTTTTTTATTGCAGGGTTTGCTTCCATTATTTGTGACTTCATAATCAGAGTGAAGTTTCCTGCTGATTAGTTTGTGTCTGAGGTTGGGTGGTTGTCTGAAAGCCAATAATGGGGGTTGTTGGAATATTTCTTTCAGAGTTTCATCCTCTGTTATAATGGGCTGTAAATCTTTGATTATCTTTTTGATCCCTTCTAGTGTTGGGTTGTATGTGGTGACCAGAGGTACTCTGTTATTTGTTTTTTTCTCTTTGTATTGGAGGAGATTTTCTCTTCGGGTTTTCAAGGCTGTGTTTATGCTGTTGTTGATGGTTTTGTCTTTATATCCTTTCTTCTGGAAAGAGCCTGCCAGTGTTCTGAGATGTTTATCTCTGACTTCTGGGTCTGAACAAATTCGGTGGTATCTGATGGCCTGGCTGTGTATGATGGCTCGTTTAGTGTGTTGGGGATGAAAACTGGAACTATGAAGATAGCTGCATCGGTCAGTCGGTTTTCTGTATATGGAAGTGTGAAGCTTGTCATCCCTGATGTATACTGTAGTGTCTAGGAAGTTGACATGTGTGTTCGAATAGTCCATTTTTAGTTTGATAGATGGGTGAAAAGTGTTGATCAATGAGAAGAATTGGTTTAGATTTTCTTCACCTTCAGTCCATATTATGAAGATATCATCAATATAGCGATAATATCTGTATGGCTTTTGTTGTATGCTGTTCAGGAATTTGTCCTCCAGGTCATCCATAAATAAGTTTGCATATTGGGGTGCCATTTTGCTTCCCATAGCAGTACCCATACATTGGAGATAGATGTCATTGTTGAAAGTGAAGTAGTTGTGTGTAAGAAGAAAAAAAGACGATGAGCTGTGTAACATCCTCAGCCGTGTATTTGTGGTTTGGTGTGGATGATAAGAGTCTGTGACATGCTGCCAACCCATCCTTGTGAGGGATGTTACTGTACAGAGATTCTACATCCATAGTGACTAGAAGTGTATTTGGTGGTAATTGTTGTATATTGTTAAGCTTGTTCAGAAAATCAGTGGTGTCTTGCAGGAAACTAGTAGTGTTCATGACTAACGGTTTTAACATTTTTTCTACAAGGCCTGAGATATGTTCGGTAAGTGTATTCATACCTGTTATAATGGGTCTGCCTGGATTTCCTGGCTTGTGAATTTTGGGCAGCATGTAGAAGTCTCCAATATCTGGATTATCTGGAATCGCATTGATGAGTTCTGAATGCAGGTGGCTTGGTATTGTCGCAATCAGACCTTTTAATTGCTTAGTAAAATCCTGGGTCGGATCATAATCCAGTTTTTTGTAGTAAGTAGTATTTGCCAGCTGCCTCTGACCCTCTTGTATATATTTGTCTGTATCCATCACAACGACTGCTCCCCCTTTATCTGCTGGTTTGATGGTTATGGCCTGATTCTTGCGCAGATCGTGTACAGCTCTTCGCTCCAGTGGTGAAAGGTTGTATAATATTTTCTTTTGCTGGGTGGATATCAGGGATGTTACTCGCAGCCTGAAGCTGTCAATATAGGTATCCAGTTTGGGGTTGCGTCCTTGTGGAGGTGTGAAGTTGCTGTTCTTTTTCTTTTTATCACCTCCTATTGTCCTAGGATTCCTTTCATTACTGTGAAAATATTCTTTGAGCCTCAGTCTCCTAAAGAATTCCTCCATATCTGACCATACCTGTAAATTATCCAATTTGGTGGTTGGGCAGAATGTGAGGCCTTTGGAGAGGACTGTTGTTTCTGGTGCAGAAAGTTTATGAGCTGACAAATTTATGATTCCAAGATCCTCTGTTATATCCACATTTTCTGTCAGGTCAGCATTTACACAAGGGATACCTTGGGATTCTGGATCGGGTTCCAAGTTGCTGATAGCAGGAGTTATAGAAGTTGTGTTTGTTTTGTGTTGTTTAGGTTGTATCCAAAAGGTCTGCTCTTGGTGTAGCTTTTGGAGTTTTTTTTGCTTCCTGTTCATGGCATGTTTTTGCAGTTGTCTTTGTAAGGTTTCAATTTCATTCTTAATTTGGCTGATGTTTGTAGGGTCCAGTGATGTTGAGGTTTCAAACACCAACTGCTTTTGTTTCCTGATTGTCTCCCTTTTACCATACAGTTTATGAATGAGGTTGTTCCTTAACCTTTCGCTGGTACGTCTGCAGAGTCCTTATGCATAAGGAGAGTTCAGTGTATTGGCACAAGGATCTCATACCACAGGGTCTCCGGATTAAAAATCCTTGTGCCAATACACTGAACTCTCCTTATGCAGAAGGACTCTGCAGATGTACCAGCGAAAGGTTAAGGAACAACCTCATTCATAAACTGTATGGTAAAAGGGAGACAATCAGGAAACAAAAGCAGTTGGTGTTTGAAACCTCAACATCACTGGACCCTACAAACATCAGCCAAATTAAGAATGAAATTGAAACCTTACAAAGACAACTGCAAAAACATGCCATGAACAGGAAGCAAAAAAAACTCCAAAAGCTACACCAAGAGCAGACCTTTTGGATACAACCTAAACAACACAAAACAAACACAACTTCTATAACTCCTGCTATCAGCAACTTGGAACCCGATCCAGAATCCCAAGGTATCCCTTGTGTAAATGCTGACCTGACAGAAAATGTGGATATAACAGAGGATCTTGGAATCATAAATTTGTCAGCTCATAAACTTTCTGCACCAGAAACAACAGTCCTCTCCAAAGGCCTCACATTCTGCCCAACCACCAAATTGGATAATTTACAGGTATGGTCAGATATGGAGGAATTCTTTAGGAGACTGAGGCTCAAAGAATATTTTTACAGTAATGAAAGGAATCCTAGGACAATAGGAGGTGATAAAAAGAAAAAGAACAGCAACTTCACACCTCCACAAGGACGCAACCCCAAACTGGATACCTATATTGACAGCTTCAGGCTGCGAGTAACATCCCTGATATCCACCCAGCAAAAGAAAATATTATACAACCTTTCACCACTGGAGCGAAGAGCTGTACACGATCTGCGCAAGAATCAGGCCATAACCATCAAACCAGCAGATAAAGGGGGAGCAGTCGTTGTGTTGGATACAGACAAATATATACAAGAGGGTCAGAGGCAGCTGGCAAATACTACTTACTACAAAAAACTGGATTATGATCCGACCCAGGATTTTACTAAGCAATTAAAAGGTCTGATTGCGACAATACCAAGCCACCTGCATTCAGAACTCATCAATGCGATTCCAGATAATCCAGATATTGGAGACTTCTACATGCTGCCCAAAATTCACAAGCCAGGAAATCCAGGCAGACCCATTATAACAGGTATGAATACACTTACCGAACATATCTCAGGCCTTGTAGAAAAAATGTTAAAACCGTTAGTCATGAACACTACTAGTTTCCTGCAAGACACCACTGATTTTCTGAACAAGCTTAACAATATACAACAATTACCACCAAATACACTTCTAGTCACTATGGATGTAGAATCTCTGTACAGTAACATCCCTCACAAGGATGGGTTGGCAGCATGTCACAGACTCTTATCATCCACACCAAACCACAAATACACGGCTGAGGATGTTACACAGCTCATCGAATTTATTCTTACACACAACTACTTCACTTTCAACAATGACATCTATCTCCAATGTATGGGTACTGCTATGGGAAGCAAAATGGCACCCCAATATGCAAACTTATTTATGGCTGACCTGGAGGACAAATTCCTGAACAGCATACAACAAAAGCCATACAGATATTATCGCTATATTGATGATATCTTCATGATATGGACTGAAGGTGAAGAAAATCTAAACCAATTCTTCTCATTGATCAACACTTTTCACCCATCTATCAAACTAAAAATGGACTATTCGAACACACATGTCAACTTCCTAGACACTACAGTATACATCAGGGATGACAAGCTTCACACTTCCATATACAGAAAACCGACTGACCGATGCAGCTATCTTCATAGTTCCAGTTTTCATCCCCAACACACTAAACGAGCCATCATACACAGCCAGGCCATCAGATACCACCGAATTTGTTCAGACCCAGAAGTCAGAGATAAACATCTCAGAACACTGGCAGGCTCTTTCCAGAAGAAAGGATATAAAGACAAAACCATCAACAACAGCATAAACACAGCCTTGAAAACCCGAAGAGAAAATCTCCTCCAATACAAAGAGAAAAAAACAAATAACAGAGTACCTCTGGTCACCACATACAACCCAACACTAGAAGGGATCAAAAAGATAATCAAAGATTTACAGCCCATTATAACAGAGGATGAAACTCTGAAAGAAATATTCCAACAACCCCCATTATTGGCTTTCAGACAACCACCCAACCTCAGACACAAACTAATCAGCAGGAAACTTCACTCTGATTATGAAGTCACAAATAATGGAAGCAAACCCTGCAATAAAAAACGCTGCAAACTGTGCAACCAGATCAATCCATCCAAAAGTGTCACACACACAAATGGGACCTTCACTATCATGGGATCTTACAACTGTACCTCCAGTAATGTTGTGTACCTCATCCAATGCAACAGGTGTGGCAAAGGATCTTATGTTGGTGAAACAGGACAGAAGCTGCAAGCGAGGATGAATTTTCACAGACATACCATCAAAGAACATAAAGAAGACAGTTTCTGCACACCTGTGGGACATCACTTCTCACAACCGGACCACACTATAGAAGACCTCAATGTTTTAGTTCTTAAAGGGAATTTCAGAACTATCCAGGAAAGGAAAACATTTGAACTAAGAATGATAATTCTTTTTGACACAAAAACGAATGGCCTAAATTTAGATATTGGTTTCCTTACCCATTATACTAAGGTTTTATGACCCCCTCTGTGACTAGCATCTCCCCCCTCAAGTCTATAGCTCTCCCTCTGTCTTATCTCACTAACTCTGCTGCTATCTTTATTACCATTGATTTGTATGTGTTTTTTTTCCTTTCCCTCTGAGATTTTTTTCTTGTTTTGTTTTAACATTCTGCTAAAAAAATTGTGAATCAGTACTGCTTGGACCTTGAAGAAGGGGACATACCCCGAAAGCTTGTCCTGAAAAATTCTATGTTAGTGCAAATAAAAAAAGTATCACGGACAGTACTTAATTTTCTCTGTCACAATTGCACTAATACGGCTACAATTACGTCAAGTTTAAAAGTCAACTAAAGACAGAATGGTAAACTATGGGGCATTTTTGAGGTATTGATATGTCCTACACTACTAAACAATTAAACATCACTACTTTACAATGCATATATAATTTCATCCAATTAAAACTTTTCGAAAATAATTTTTATTAGTTTATAAAAATATAACTAATACAGTGCTGTAGAGTACATACTCAGAGTAACAATTTGCATCAATATAAATCACAAACTACTGAGTATTTCCATAGCAATCATCCATAAAAGTATATAAAACAACCATCTGATCATGTACTCAAAGTCGGCCCGTAACCGTTTAATATATAAGAAAGAACGAGAAATTGTATTCTCCTATAAAACATTTAGTAACTATTTACCATTTTTTGTTCCCTTCTCCTTTACAAAAACATAAATACCTGTGTAGTATTGATTTGCAGAAAGTACATTTCTTCTTTTTTTTTTCCCTTTTTCTTTTTTTACTTTTTTGTGCAAAACAAATTATCTAGTAGGCCTGTAGGTTCCCCATAAGTGCCAGTTATTTGTGAATTCCTTTACTTTCCCCTCTTTGACAGCAAAGGATTTTTCATATGAATAAGAGTCATCCACTAACTTCAATACTTCCCCAACCCGAGGGGGTTCTGTCGATTTCCATTTACGGGTTAGTACTAGTCTGGCTGCATATAGGATGTGCATTACAAGTGGACGGTAGGGCTTGGGGTAGATATCCATGTCAAGACTCAATAAAGCTTGTTTCACCCTTAATTTATTAAGTATCCCTGTCAGATTAGCTATTACCTGAGCTATTGCAGCCCAGAAGCTACGCAGAGATACACAGAACCAAAGCACATGGGCCAAAGTGCCCACATGTCCACACTCCCTCCAGCATAGGTTGGATGTATGGCCCTGACATTTAGCCAATACGTAACGGGTTCTGTACCACCTCAATTGTATCTTCTGTGCTATTTCTCTGTAGTTAGAACATTTGGTGTAAGAGTAGTTTGCTTTTATTGCTCGCATCCACTGTACTTTAGATATGGTTATTTTCAAGTCTGACTCCCATTTCAGGAATTGCTTTGGGGTTACAAAGTGGAGTTTACATTGCAGTAGGTTATAGAATATTGTTATTCCTTTTTTGGGTGTGGGGAAAGAGTGCCATAGGTCATAAATGGATTCTGGTATGTCTAAATGTTGTGTTTTAATAGCATTTATGATGCTGGTAATTAGGGATGAGCTCGGTGTTCGAGTCGAACATAGGTTTGACTCGAACATCGGCTGTTCGCACGTTCGGCGAACAACGAATGATTTGGGCCGATTTGAGTGACGCGAACGGCCCACAATACACTGCGCCATCGCAGTGTAATCCCGGCTCTGTGATTGGCCAAGCACGCACTGTGACCCTGCATGCTTGGCCAATCACAGCACCGGCAGCGAGGAGAGCAATGATTGGCCACAGGCAGGATGCCTGTGGCCAATTATAGCTGAGGGGGTTTAGTACACGCCCCACACTATAAAAGGCCGCCAGCGCGGCGGCCTCGTGTAGTGTGTTCCGGAGCAGGGAAAGTGAAGGATAGGCAGGGACAGTGTCAAATCCATTCTTTGCTAAACCTTGTGTGTAGGGACAGAGAAGGATAGGCAGGGAGAGTGTCAGTGTCATATTCTTTGCTAAACCTTGTGTGTAGGGAGAGAGAAGGATAGGCAGGGAGAGTGTCAGTGTCATATACTTTGATAAACCTTGTGTGCAGGGAGAGAGAAGGATAGGCAGGGGACAGTGTCAGTGTCATTGTTGCTAAGCCTCCTGCACATTATACACCTGAAGTTATCCCGTATTGCTGCTTTTTCCTGGTGTGTTACACCAACAGGATTTTGCGGCACTTACAGCGGGCGGAGTGTGCCTCCTGACCATATTACACCTGAACTTAGCCTGTATTGCTGCTTTTTCCTGGTGTGTTACACCAACAGGATTTTGCGGCACTTACAGCGGGCGGAGTGTGCCTCCTGACCATATAACACCTGAACTTAGCCTGTATTGCTGCTTTTTCCTGGTGTGTTACACCAACAGACATTTGCGGCACTTACAGCGGGCGGAGTGTGCCTCCTGACCATATTACACCTGAAGTTAGCCTGTATTGCTGCTTTTTCCTGGTGTGTTACACCAACAGACATTTGCGGCACTTACAGCGGGCGGAGTGTGCCTCCTGACCATATTACACCTGAAGTTAGCCTGTATTGCTGCTTTTTCCTGGTGTGTTACACCAACAGGCATTTGCAGCACCTACAGCAGGCATAGTGTGATTCCTGCAAAATATACTCCTGAAGCTAGGCCTTATTGCTGGTTTTCCCATTTCCCTGCAGGCCATTAGAATGTCTGGAAGGCAAACAAGGAGAGGCAGACAGTCAGGAGCCAATAAAAGAGGGCAAGCAGGCTCTGTGTCTAGAGACAACAGTGCTGGTCGTGGACGCGGTGCATCGCCATCAGCACGTGGCCATGGGACACGCTTGTCCTTCTTTTCGGCAGCTGGACGTGTTGAGCCGCATCATGCCGAAGACTTGGTAGAGTGGATGACCAAGCCCTCCTCATCCTCCTCATCCTCTCTCACCCAGGCTCAGGGTACTGGCAAAGCAGCTGCCAAAGCGTCCTCTTCCCTGGTATCAATGTCATCATCAGTCACTCCTTCCCTAGACCAACCATGTCCTCCTGAGGAGTCCCCCGAACTGTTTGAGCACAGTGTTGGGTACATGCTCCAGGAGGATGCCCAGCGTTTCGAAGGGTCTGATGATGATACCCAGCTAGAGGAAGGCAGTAGCGTGAGAGCAGAGAGAGGGGATGCTCAAGAAGGACACCAATCTGGCAGTCATGTTCCAGCAGCTGCAGCATACTGCCATATTGGCTCCAGTGATGAGGAGGGAGGGGATGATGAGGTCACTGACTCCACGTGGGTGCCTAATAGCAGAGAGGAGGAGGAGGAGGAGGAGGATGAGGAGGAGGCACATCTCCAACGAGGCAGGATGCCCTCAGGGGGCCAGCGTAAGGGCAGCACACCGACGGAATCACACCGCAGAGCTCCGCCTGTGCAGGGCGCTGCCTCTGCCTGTTATTCAAAAAGTTCTTTGGTGTGGGCCTTTTTTGAGTCGAGTGCATCAGATCGCACAGCTGCTGTTTGCAACATATGTCTCAAGCGTATATCGCGTGGCCAAAACATCACCCGCTTGGGCACCACATGCTTGACCAGACATATGTTGACCTGCCATGCAGCTCGTTGGCAAGCCTACCTTAAAGACCCACACCAAAGAACAAAGCGGACCTCTTCTTGCACCGCATCAGCTGGGATCTCCAACCCCACTATACCTTCAGTCCTCTCTGAAACCTGCTCTGAGAGGAATGAAGGTGTAGAATTAGGTGTGTCACAGCCAAGTACTTGCGGGCACTCTGCTAGCAGTACACCGACGTCCGATTCTAGCAGGCAAATTTCCCTGCCCCAGCTGCTGGACTGTCGAAAGAAGTTCACTCCCAGCCATCCACATGCCCAGCGGTTGAATGCTAGCTTGGCTAAATTGCTAGCGCTTCAACTGCTGCCTTTTCAGTTGGTAGACTCGGCCCCCTTCCGTGAGTTTGTGCAATGTGCGGTTCCTCAGTGACAGGTTCCCAAACGCCACTTTTTCTCACGGAAGGCGATTCCGGCTCTCTACCGGCATGTGGAAGGCAATGTCTTGGCCTCGCTGGACAGGGCGGTCAGCGGTAAGGTGCATATTACCGCTGACTCATGGTCCAGCAGGCATGGACAGGGACGTTACCTTTCTTTCACGGCCCATTGGGTCACTCTTTTGGCAGCTGGGAAGGATGCAGGACAAGGTGCAGTAGTGTTGGAGGTTGTTCCACCGCCACGCCTCCAAAATGCTACTACTGGTTGTGACACACCTCTGTCCTCCACCCCCTCCTCTTCTTCTTCCTCCGTGGCCTCTTCCTGTGCTTTGTCCTCGGAACCAGCGGTGCTCCATAGGCGTTCAAGGGGCTACACAAGTACGCAGGCAAAAAGATGCCATGCTGTGCTTGCGCTGGTGTGTTTGGGGGACAGGAGCCACACTGGGGCAGAGGTTCTGTCTGCTCTGCAGGGGCAGGCCGAGAGGTGGTTGACGCCACGCCAGCTTAAGCCAGGAATGGTAGTTTGCGACAATGGCACCAACCTCCTCTCCGCTCTCTGACAGGGACAACTGACCCATGTGCCCTTTGTGGCTCACGTCCTTAACCTGGTGGTGCAGCGGTTCTTGGGCAGGTACCCGGGCTTACAGGATGTCCTGAGGCAGGCCAGGAAAGTCTGTGTGCATTTCCGCAGATCTTATAATGCCAGTGCTCGCCTGGCTGAGCTGCAAAAGGAGTTGAACCTGCCCAAGAACCGCCTTATATGTGACATGCCCACCAGGTGGAACTCAACGTTGGCCATGCTGCAGCGGCTGCACACGCAGCAGAGGGCCATCAATGAGTACCTGTGCGACTACGGCACCAGGACAGGGTCAGGGGAGCTCAGGTTTTTTTCACCATGCCAGTGGGGCATGATCAGGGATGCATGCACTGTCCTGGCACCATTTGAGGAGGCCACGAGGATGGTGAGCAGTGACAGTGCATGCATCAGTGACACTGTACCTCTTGTCCACCTGTTGGAACATACGCTGCGTGGAATAATGGACAGGGCACTTGAGGCAGAACAGAGGCAGGAAGAGGAGGAGTTCCTTGCCTCTCAAGGCCCCCTTTACCCAGACAGTGTTCCTTCTGTCCCACCCATCGCACAGGAAGAAGAGGAGGAGGAGGATTGTGTCAGCATGGAGGTGGAGCCTGGCACTCAGCATCATCAGCAGCAGCCTTTTAAGGATGATTTACAGTCCCAAGAAACCAGTGGACTTGTACGTGGCTGGGAGGAGGTGGCTGCGGATCATGTCGTCCTTAGTGACCCAGAGGACTCCGGACCGAATGCCTCAGCTAACCTACGCTGCATGGCCTCCCTGATCCTGCAAAGTCTGCGGAAGGATCCTCGTATTCTTCGGATCAAGGAGAGGGACCATTACTGGCTGGCCACTCTCCTTGATCCACGGTACAGGGGGAAGGTTGCAGACCTTATCTTACCATCGCAGAGGGAGCAGAGGATGAGACAACTCTGGGAGGCCTTGCAGAAAGGTCTGTGCAACGCGTTCCCAGAGACTGGGAGGTTACAAACTCCTGGTCCTGGACAACAAGTTGCTGAGGCTTCGGTCAGTCAAAGAAGGAGCGGTGGGGAAGGTGGCCATCTGACCGATGCGTTCAGACAATTCTTTAGTCCGCAGCCCCAAGGTATGATCAGTTCCAGCAACCATCGCCAGCGTCTGATATACATGGTGCAGGAATACCTAGGGGCAAGGTCAGACTTGGACACCTTCCCCACCGAAAATCCTCTGGCTTACTGGGTCTTGAGGATGGATCACTGGCCAGAGCTTGCACAGTATGCAATTGAGCTACTGGCCTGTCCTGCATCCAGCGTTCTTTCAGAATGCACATTCAGTGCTGCTGGAGGATTTGTCACGGATCACAGGGTGCGCCTGTCCACCGACTCTGTTGATCGACTGACTTTCATAAAGATGAACCAGTCTTGGATCACCACCAGCTACCAAACACCTGAAGCTGATATAACAGACTAATTTATTTTCAAATGTCACATCCCTTCAAGACTGATGCTGATGCTGAGAGACTGTCCTGTTATGTTGACTGACTATCCTCCTCCTCCTCAATGATCCGATTGATGATGATAGCTTGGAAGAACATTTTTGTTTCTGGGTGCCGCCACCAGTGGCTAAGGCCCAATTTTTCAGCCCCTGTTTAACAGGGGCGTGTTATTACAATTTTTTATGCAATGCTTTGCAGCAGGGCTCATTCCTGCACTCCAACTAGAGTATCAGGGAGAGGTTGCAGTGTCGTGGCACCAGCACCAGTGGCTAAGGCCCAATTTTTCAGCCCCTGTTTAACAGGGACATGTAATTACAATTTTTGATGCAATACTTTGCAACAGGGCTCATTGCTGTGCTCCAAGTACAGTATCTGTGAGGGGTTTCAGTGTTGTGGCACCAGTGCCTAAGGCCCAATTTTTATGCCCCTGTTTAACAGGGGCATGTAATTACAATTTTTTATGCAATGCTTTGCAGCAGGGCTCATTCCTGCACTCCAACTAGAGTATCTGGGAGAGGTTGCAGTGTCGTGGCACCAGCACCAGTGGCTAAGGCCCAATTTTTCAGCCCCTGTTTAACAGGGGCGTGTAATTACAATTTTTGATGCAATACTTTGCAACAGGGCTCATTGCTGTGCTCCAAGTACAGTATCTGTGAGGGGTTGCAGTGTTGTGGCACCAGTGCCTAAGGCCCAATTTTTCTGCCCCTGTTTAACAGGGGCATGTTATTACAATTCTTGATCTAATAATTCACAGCAGGGCCCATTCCTGCGCCCACCAAGACTAACTGTGAGGCCTTACAGTGTTGTGTCAACACCACCACCACCACCACCACCAAAGGCCGAATTTTTCAGCCCCTGTTCAACAGGGGCATGCAATTACAATTCTTGATCTAATAATTCACAGCAGGGCCCATTCATGCGCCCACCAAGAGTAACTGTGAGGGCTCACAGTGTTGTGGCAACACCAACATGTAAGGGGCAAATTTCAGCTGAGTATATACGGCAGGCCACTACTTTCAAACATCCAACTTACAAACGACTCCCCTTGCAAACGGAAGGATACAACAGGAAGTGAGAGGAAATCTACCCCTAGGAAGGGAAATTCTCTCCTGTAAGAGTTAATATGGGAAAAAAAGTGTCTCCTCTCCACTGATGCTTTATCACCAATTCTTGTTTCAATAAAAACCCCAAATTTTCAAAACACATTTGTCATTAGGACGGAAAGTGAGGTGAACTGTTCTGAACAGGTGCACACTGCACAGACAGCAAAACAAATGTTACAGGGGTGATAACCCTTCCCTATGTTTTCCAAAAAGCTTAAAAATAGATTTTTGGGCTGGAGCTACACTTAAACAATGTACCTGTTCAAAATTACAAACAGATTCTACATAAGAACAAACCTACAGTCCCTGTCTTGTATGCACCGCCTGTATACGGCTGTTCGAAGTATATAGGGCCTTTTTTATTTTGTGTGCGGGGTTCCCCTTAATATCCATACAAGACCCAAAGGGGCTGGTAATGGGCTGGGGTAGGGGAGGGTCTGTGATGGGGTAGCTATGCCATTTTTCTTAAAGATTTTCATCCATATTACCGGGACCAGAAATTACATTAAAGTCGCAAGCAGTTTTAAAAGGCTTTTTTTCCTTTAGAAATGTAATTTTGTGCAGGGACAGTTCTAAACACGGGAAACACGTGGCACTTCACAGGCATACTTTAGACACCCCCGAGGTACAATATTTAAAGGAATATTTGACTTATTTTTTTTCACTTTATGCATCATTAAAATGACTGCTCCCGAAAAACGGCAGTTTTTAAAACTTTTTTTGGGATTGATACATGTCCCCTGGTGCAGAACCCGGGTTCCCAAACCCTTTTTAGGACAATAACATGCATATTAGTCGTTATAAATAGCACTTTAGATTTCGAACGTTCGCATCCATTGTATTTAATAGGGTTCTAAAATTCGTACGAACTTTCGGTCCGTTCGCGGGTTCTGGTGCGAACCGAACCCGGGGGTGTTCGGCTCATCACTACTGGTAATCCTGGCATATTCCATAAAATCATTCTCAGGGATAGACCTAGTAGTTTGTAGCTCAGGGAAAGTTATGAGACGTTCCTGGACAAACATATCTGAAATATTAACTATACCATATTTCCCCCAGTGTCGTATATCTAGATTCGGAGATAGGAATGATAGTGCTTTCACTGGGATTGGTATCTTTTTATGAGCAATATGGGGATTTTTATTTGCCAAGAAATATTCCCATGCTGATAATGTGGCTGCTACTGTTTGGATTGTCCTACAGGGTGAGTGTTTGTCTGAAGCCCTGTACACACGATCGGATATCCTATGGATTCTAATCCAATGGTTTTGTCCATCGGAAATCCGATGAAGCTGACTTCCATCAGTCTTGCCTACACACCATCAGTCAAAAAACCGACCGTTCCAAACGCGGTGACGTAAAACACTCCGATGAGCCGAGAAAAATTAAGTTCAATGCTTCTGAGCATGCGTCGACTTGATTCTGAGCATGCGTGGGTTTTTTATCCGATGGACTTGCCCATAGACGATCGGAATTTGCTATCGGTTTTTGATCCATCGGAAAAATTTAAAACATGTTCTATTTTTTAAAACCGATGGAAAAAAGACCGATGGGTCCCATACACGTTCGGTTTGTCCGATGAAAAAAGTCCATCGGACTGTTTTCATCGGTAAAACCAATCGTGTGTACAGGGCTTAAGAGTGAGATCAACAAAAGGTTTTGAATCTCCCCGTGTCCTATCTGAGCTTGTTCTGCTCTACACCAATGGATTGGGTCTGAGGAATGAAACCATGCTTTAGCTTGGTCCAATATTGCTGCCATATGATAGTCCTTAATATTGGGCACCCCCATTCCACCTGCTGTTCTGTGTTTCATAAGTAAATTATGAGAGCATCTGCCTCTCTTCCCTTCCCATATGAATTGAGACAAGGTCCGTTGCATAGTTACATAGAATGAGCTAGGTATTTGAAGTGGAAGGGCTCTAAAATAGTACAATAATTTGGGAAGCATAATTATTTTATATGCTGCTAGTCTACCAGACCAGGTGAGGTAAAACTTCTTCAATCTAAACATTTCCTGTGTAAATTTGTCTATCAGGGGCTCGAAGTTGCAGCTGTAGAGTTGGGAGATCGAATGAGTCAGTGTAATGCCTAGGTACTGAATCTTATTCTTTGCCAAGGGATATGGTAGCCTCTCTTGAATGAGAGATTTTGTTTTACTGTTAACCCCTAGGCCAAGTACACTGGATTTGGTAGCATTCACTTTGTAATAAGACACCGCATTGAACAACTCTAGTATTTCATGTACCACTGACAGGGAATGAGCCGGATTGGAGAGCGACAGAATCACATCGTCTGCAAATAGGGTAATTGTATGCTCCTCTTTACCTAATCGGATTCCCTGAATTTGGGGGTTTGTTCTTATCTTCCCAGCCAAAGGCTCCATCACAAGAGCAAAGATCAAGGGTGACAAAGGGCACCCCTGTCTCGTGCCATTCATGATAGAGAATTGCTCCGAGAATATGCCTTCTGTAAAAACCATAGCTGAGGGATTCGAGTATAAAGCAGAAATGGCGGAGCAGATATGCCCTGAGAATCCGAATTTCCCAAGAACTTTTGACAGATACCCCCAGTGGATCCTGTCAAAGGCCTTTTCTGCATCCAATGACAGGAGGACTGAGGGCCTCTTAGAGGTGGAGGATGAGTGTATTAAATTTATAATTCATCTTGTGGCATCCGTAGCTTGCCTACCCGCCACAAACCCAACCTGATCAGGTTTAATCAATGTAGGGAGCAAGCCCGCAATTCTATTGGCCAAAATCTTTGCATATACCTTTAAGTCAACATTTAAAAGTGAAATAGGCCTGAAATTCTGTGCTCTGTCCGGCTCCTTCCCTGGTTTAGGCAATGTAACCACTGTAGCTTGCAACATTTCTGCGGGAAATGAGGCAGAGGAGGCAGCAGCATGGAACACTCGCACCAGTATGTGAGACAATATATTAGTAAATTTTTTGTAGTATTCCGAAGAGTACCCATCAGGGCCGGACGATTTATTGTTTGGGAGGTTTAAAATGGTACTAGTAATTTCTGAAGTAGAAATCTGAGAGTTTAAGGATCGTAGGTCCTCTTGGGATAGCTGAGGAAGTGATATGTCTTCTAGAAAGCTTTCTATCAATTCTGGGGTGGGTTGGGGTGTTTCAGAATCACTTTTTAGGTTATACAAAGTGCCATAATAGCTACTAAATGCATCTGCTATCTCTTTAGGGTTGGTCAGTTTGGAACCGCTCTTGGGGTGGAATAAGTGTGGGATTTTTTGTTTCAGTACTTTCTCTTTAATTTGATTTGCTAGTAACTTGCCAGCTCTATTACCATGAATGTAAAAATTGGACCTAAATCTGTGGGTGATACGAACATGCTGTGAAAGAAGTAAAGTTCTAAGGTCATTTCTAGCTGCTGCTAATTTATTGCTAGTGTCCATGGTAGGGGTAGATTTGTTTTGAATTTCCAACTTTGTGATAGTTTCTAGAATGGAGTCCATGTGCTGCCCCCTCTTTTTTCTCAGAGAGGCACTATGTTTCATTAGCAACCCTCTTATAAACGCTTTATAGGTATTCCACAAAGTGAACGGGTTTACTCCCGTAATGTCATTATTGGCAAAA
The DNA here is from genome assembly GCA_029206835.1 of Rana muscosa. Lineage (NCBI taxonomy): Eukaryota > Metazoa > Chordata > Amphibia > Anura > Ranidae > Rana > Rana muscosa. Next base: position 692,079,439 of record CM055118.1, on the reverse strand, counting down.
AATTCTGATAGAGATTTCTCAATATCTTTGGCAATTGTTGGATCTGAAAATAAATGGATATCATTTCTCCATCTAATTGCCCGGGTATTGAACCCCGGGCTCCCCACTGTGATGGATACAGGAGCATGGTCAGACCATGTGATATGACCAATATCCGTATGTGAGATTTTTTGTAGCAAAAATTTGTCCGTTAGGAACATATCAATCCTCGAGTAGGACATGTGGACTGGGGAAAAATAAGTAAAATCCTTTTCAGTGGAGTGTTGGCACCTCCAAACATCATAGAGATTATTCGCACTGATAAAGTTCGATAAAGTGTGCCTGATGCTTTTCCTGGCAGTGGCGCTAGAAACATCTAGGTGAGTGTCAGATATGGAATTCATATCACCGCAGAGTATGACATGTCCAGAACTGTGTTTCCTAATTTTCTTCCACATTTTATTCAGGAAATGTAGCTGCCTATTATTTGGGGCATAAACATTGACTATGGTGTACTTAACGCCATTAATCTCGCAAGACAGAATAATATATCTTCCTCCTTCATCACAGTGATTAGAAATCAGTTTAAACGCCACTGTGTTCTTCACCAAAATAGCCACCCCCCTTTTTTTTGAAGGGGCACACGCGACAAAAGTGTGAGGGTACAAGTTGTGTGATGAATTAGGATGATTTTGCGCTTTAAAGTGGGTCTCCTGGATACAGAACACATCACAGTTTTGAGCACTGGCTTCCTTCCATAGCATGTGTCTCTTCTGTGGGCTATTTAAGCCTTTCACATTCACAGAGGTGATTTTAAACGCCATTGTTTGGTGAGTTGGTGTATTGGCGAAGGAAAGATTGTGTCAGACCTTGTGGGGCTGCTAGAGAACCGGCTTCTGAAAAGGTGTGTTGTTACACGTGTGATAGGTGTAATCGTATACCTGTAGTAGGAGAAGTTGTTGAGGCAGTCCTTTTCAGTATATTCGTGGGCCCCTACTGCAGTTGTCGCTGAATTTCAGAGATCCTGTTCTGTGGTAAGGTATGTTTTGCTGGTTATTGCAGAGTAGAAATCTGGCTGGAGATGCAAGTCAGCAGCTTGGCAGGAAAAAAGAAAAACTGAACAAAAGACAAAAACTGGTCAAACGTTTGTAGAAAGAAACAATCTGCGCAAAACGAGGCACACTTTAAAAACGTGCGATTTCTATTGAAATCTGGGCAGGGATGAACCTGCTAACTAGGGGGTGTAAAGAGATTAAGAGATTATGCCGGTAGAGCTTCCCGGAGCATGTTGAGGTAAACTACTATGATAGGGCAGCATATGTTGTTTTGCCGTACAGTCATTTAGGGCGGGTGTGATAGAAGGCATGCGTTTGTTGATCATCCTCTGTCTCATCAGGGAGAATTTTCCATCTCTCTAACAATTTGATACCCTCTTCCAAGGATCTCACCAGAAATTCCTTTTCTCCCTTAGTGTTCAGTAGGTTAGCGGGGTAATTCCAGCGATATGGAATCTGGTGATTCCTGAGAGGTTTGGTTATGGTCATGAGGTTTCTTCTCCTCTGCATCGTGTGCGCAGATAGATCCGCAAAGAAGGATAGTCCTTTCATGCATTCAGGTAGATTGTCAGCTTGTCTTGCCACATACATCATTTTTTCTTTAACTGTATAATAATGGATTCTGGCTATGGTGTCCCTGGGCAGCTTCTCAGGGATGTGTTTAGGTTTGGGCAGTCTGTGTATTCTATCAATGACAATTTCCTCCAGGGGGAGTTCAGGGAGGGCTTCTTTTAGTATGTTAGTGAAGAAAGCATTCAATTCTGAGTTTTTTACTGACTCAGAGATTCCTCTAATTCTAATATTGTTCCTTCTGGAACGATCTTCGAGGTCAGCGACCTTTGATTTGAGCCAGACAATGTCCTCCTCATGGTCATTGTGCGCGTCCACCATTGCATTAAAAGTCTCAGAGAAATCCCCCATCTTATCCTCTATGTGAGCCAACCTGTCTCTGACTTCAGTCACTTCTGCTTTGCATTGGTTTACCAGCTGCAGCATGTCAGTGTGTATAGCACCTCTAAGGGACACTAGCATGTCTTTCAGTGTGGCATCCATTACAGGCTGGTTATTTGTAGGGAAAGCTGCTATGGCATCCTGGAATTCTAGTGTGTGATCAATCCGCACTCCTCCCTCCCCTTCAGCCATTGTCCCAGAAGCAGGCACAGATAATCTTTGTCTGGCTTTAACAGGGCTGTTAACTGTGTAGGAAGACTGTGAGCTTGGTAGTGTCTGATCAGAGATAGGTTGGGGAGAAGCACCCGCCATCTGGTTTCTGGGATGTTTCAGGCCGTGTGTGTGTGCAGAGCCCTGCACGCTGCCAGCGCCATTTTGGCTGCTGCGGTGGTCTGACAATGAGAAGAAATCCGTCATCTTACCCAGCTCAGATCTTTCTCTTCTCCTCCTCTCCATGCTCCGGTAGTGTCCCCGCTCTGGTATGTCCCAAAACCGCCATTCCTGGGTGCTCTATGTAGCTGTGAGAAGCTCCGGTGTGTTCAGGTGGCCGGGAGCTGTGATCTCATGCGGCCATACTCCTTGCTTGCCGGCTCCGCCCCCCCAATTAAAACTTTTAAAATCCTATGCATCAGACATAGACATTGTCAGAGTATATACAGTATATCATTCTTATAAAAAATGCCTGCTATTACCTACCTATAGTTCCTTCAATATAATATCAGTCTAGTTGGCTTTTCCTTTCATTTACATATAGGCAATCAAATGGTAGACTGGTGACATTAACTGTTATGCATTTCACAATGCTGCTTTAGACAGTGTAGGAGAAATAAAGGTTGGGCTTCCCCTGGGATAGTTTGGACCGAAGCAATAATATGGACTGACCATTAAATTGTATAAAAATAGAAAAGATTTTATTACATGTAATGAAGTCACAAAGATTCAACAATAAAGAGGATTTTGTATGAAAAGGTTATTTGTATGTCATAAAAACATAGTTGATGGACTAACATTAATGTCAATATACATTACATTCACATACATGTTAATAGACAATGGGTGTCAGTACAGAGGGAGGCGAATGAGCACCGACATGTTTCAGATAACAAATGGTAGTTCAATACCAATGTGTATATATTCCTTCTTCAGGGTAAGTATATAGGCGAGACAATATGTTATATTGAGTCTGTAGTTCAAAAGAACAAAAAACAATATGTAAAAATAAATTCAAGAATTCTATATATTTTTTACTATGTTTCTTTTAAGCATTGCATGGAAAGCGCATTGCATAATGATATACAGAATATGCTGAACATCCAGCTTTATATATATCTATAAAAAAATATTAAACAAAAAAGGAAGGAAAATTGTTGTTATTCATTTTTATATATTTTTTACTTACATCTCACAAGGAGTTCTAGCAACATGCAGATGTAGAATGAGACGTCATTGGGTGAGTTCCCTGGGACTTTTAGGGATCCAATCCAAAATTAATAAAGAGAATGTTCAGTGTCAGAAGGAACCTTTTAAAGGCTTAAAGGTAAACAGAAAGCCTGACCCCTAGTGGGAGTTAGAAAGCATCCGTTTGTAGACGGAGACTGAAATTTTTTTCTGTAAAGGCGGATTAGATATATTGTAATATCTTTATCCCAGTCCGCTCACACGGCATGTCAAGAGTCACAGGGATGGAAAGGTTAGGACAGCGATTGCTCTGCAAAAACAAATTAATAACAGAGTATGAGAAGAGTTAATATTTCTCTCATTCCTTGAGAAACGGTTAATTTAGCCGTTCTCAATATAGTATCATAGTTAGTATTTAAAAGGAGTACTGGTATGGTTAAGCAGTGACTCAGTGACTCATTTAGACAGTTTAGGGATGATATATACAATTACAAAAACACATGTTACAGCATTGATAGCAAATATCTTAAGCCATGTATTTATTCAGGTTTACATGTAATCAAAAGATTTCCTACATAGTGAAGGTGTACAGCAACCCGTACAGACATATATGATTCCCCAAGGGACTGTAGAGGACACAGTGGAGAAGGCAAGACAGACTCCCTAAAATATTCACAGGAGGAAAAAATCCTATACAAACAGTGCCAATACCAAGTTCTATAGAGGTACCACCACTTTTACCTTGGGCTTCTGTTTTGTGCTGCTGTACACCATCGTGGGTGGCGCTGGGCTTCCTCGTCAGTGAACAGAAGCCCAGCGCCACCCACGATGGTGTATGGAAGCACGGGTCAGGATGCGCTGATGCCGAGCTCCGTGGTCTCAGAAGGTGCAGAGCGCTAAGTAAGCATGTCTTGCTCAGACGGTTTCAGGCATGCATCCCCTTAAAGAGCTTCAACAAGATCCTAAAAGCTAGGATCAACTCCACTTTTCATGGTTGAGTGGCATAATAAAAATTCTTATCTTCCCGTGATTGCGTTTTGTTTTCAAGCAATACATATTTGGTTACCTTTAACCTACATACATACCATCATGTGAATATGCAGCAAGTTCTTTTGGAGCGACCTAACCCCAAGACTTGGGTACTATTCCTTATCCTTACTAAAAAAAATCTAGAAGGCATGGGCCTTTTGACTTTCAAAAATATTACTGGTCCTCATCTTGCCAGAATAGTTAATTGGAATATACATGATAGGTCTAAAAACTAGATTTCCTTGGAACATAAATTTGTACCAGGGCACATTGGTTCTCTGCCCTGTATTCAGGTGCACTGTATTCCAACAGGAGCTGAAGATTCACCCACTTATTGGAGCAATTCTGCATTGTTTCAGTTTGACATGTTGGGATCTTTCCCTCTCTTACATTTCTGGCCATCTGATACTGATCTGATGTGTCAGAACCTGGAATTCCCTCAATGTCTCCGCAACACCTATCTGTTCAATTGTTGGCCCCATTCACAGCTATTAGCTAAGGATTTCTATTCACAGAGCAATATTAGAAGTGGGGAAAGATCTAATTTTTCCCCATTGCTCTTCTCAGTTCCCAAAATGGACTTACCTACAAATCATTTACAATTCTCATAACATACACCTTTACTCTAGAGACCTAACTGTGCTGGAGTTTCTCCACCTCTAAGGCTACATAAATACATGTCATATCTACTCTATACATGGGTATGTTAGCTTTTTATAAAGCTAAAGATGATGTAGCCTGTGCAGCGTGGAAGTCAGACCTGAGGAGTAACTTCATGAAGGAGGATTAGGAGCATGTAATCTGTCAATTGCAAAAGGCTTGATGTCTGTCAGTGTTCAGGAGAAGAGTGAATACAAGTTGAGATCCTAGTGGCACACAACTCCCTCCCTTATACACAGAATCTACCCAAGAGCTGTATTCAAACTATGTGAATGCATGGAGGGCCGCATTCACCTGCTAATAAATGAAAATAATAATAATGGCACTGTGGACACTAATGACACTGTGAACACTGATGGCACTGTGACACTGATGGGTGCTGTAGACACTCATGGCTCTGTGACACTGATGGGCACTGTGAGCACTGTAGGCACTGTGGGCACTGATGGCCATGTGGGCACTGTGCACACTGATGGCACTGTGGACACTGATGGCACTGATAACACTGTGGACACCGATGGCACTGTGGGCGCTGATGGTACTGTGGACATTGTGGACACTGATGGCACTGGGGCACCGATGGCACTAATGGGCACTTATGACAATGTGGACACTGATGGCACGGTGGGCACTGTTGACACTGTGGGCACTGATGACACTGTGGGCACTGTGGACACTGTGGGCACTGTTTTGGAAAGGACAAAACACTCCCTCTGCTCTCCCTCCTCACACACGGTCATTGACGCGTCAATGAGAGTTGATCTCATATGTTTACATTTAAGATTATCTCTCATTGGATGAGGCGATCCCATGGTAAATGGCCGCTGTGATTGGCCATTTACAATGATCTCTGATTGGCTGCGTCCAAGGGGTTAAAAGGGTTAAAATGTCTGCAGCCAGGTGCACGTGAATTCATCACGTGCACTGAAAGGCCGGACATTTAGAGTTGGCGGGCCGGGCGCGGCCTGCAGGCCTTAGGTTGTCGACCCCTGTTGTAGACAATACTTAAAATATCTGTCCATGCATATGGTACTGTGGCCAGAATATGTATAGCAGAGCACTTTATAAATATATCCTTTCAATAACTGGTACATATTTCTCAGGACAGGCAGACTGAATATATACTCATTTGCATGGGCCTTCTGGCTGCAATTCAAATTGATGCCTGCATACTCAGACCTAATCATGCTTACCTTTTAATCCATTGCGTGCATCTAGGCAAATTATGGTTTGGTTGGGTTTGGTGGGGGTTAAACCAGTGAAGACTTCCCATCCAAACCTCATTCGCTCACATTTGCAGTTAACCTTGCTCTCTGTTTTCTATTCTTTCTATTAATGTCATTATTTTACCAAGACTTTCACATTGGGGAGAATTTTTTTTATCTGCCTTCCTCACCAAAGAGAGAGTACCGCAGCAGCTATAGCTCAACTTGGGATTTAGTGGTGTTTATACATCCCATAGGGGTATTTGGAACCTCATTGTGCTAGCACAATAAGGATTTATAGTACAGAAGGCAATCATGAGCAATTCTATTGTTTTTGAACACATGACCATGATATATCATTTATTAGCCTTACAATACATCTGCATTAAAGCTTGTTCTACTCATATGTGCTCATACGTTACCCTCTTTTGATCCTTTCCCGTTTTCTTCCTTTAAATTCCCTATTCTCCCCCACACACACAAACACACACACATTTTCTTTTCTCTTGTTATTGTTTTTATTTGTATGTAAATTATGTGAAACGCTATCCTAATGTACATTGATGAGATATGAATATTTTGTCTAATTGTTCTGTACTAAGATATACCAATAAAATATTTTTGGAAAAAAGTTTGAAAGCATAAAACTTTCTGACACGTGACTAGGCATCCCTGTTCTGTGGTCTAAATGTGGTTTATCTGCAATGTTGCTGCCTGCTAATCTGAGAAGGTTTGGAGCGAAGTTTGTTGAAGTTTCTGCTGTGCTACTGTGCACAAAACCTAAGGATTTGAAGATGAAGCTACTACTGGGGACCTTCAGTATGAGGACTGTCTGATTCACGTTTTTCTTTATCTTTGTTCATTCTGTGAGTCTATACTTTCTTCACCTCCACTGCTGCTTCTTGATCACTCCCAATATCAGTCATCAGATCACCAGTTATCAGGGGAGAAACTCTAACATGAAGACATTCTTGTTGCCTCTTGCAGCCTCACGGACTCCTGGGGAGGGTGGAGGTTTGCACACCTGCACACTAAGCCATATTCCCTCCCAAAGCTCTTTGAAGCCTTTGAACTCCAGACCCTGAACTATTGTCAAGTCCTTGTACATCTACACACTAAGTGTGCTGGTCTCCGGCAAGACACAGACACAGGATTAGAATCTTCCTCCCTCCCAAAGCTCTTTGAAGTCTCCATATTCTGGACCCTGATCCAGGAATTACAAAACCTTGAGAAAAAAACAACAAAAACAGTTTCTCCTTTTAAATCCACTTACTCTGCATCTGTGAGAACCCTGTTTACTCTTTACCTATTGTTATAGTGTGGCATTGCCTAGCACTGTCACAAAGAATAAAGGACTCTTTATGCTTACTGAAATAATGGGTCGAAGAAAAGTACAAGACAATGCGACCAATCAATTCCTGTAGAGGATGTATGGATAAAGTGTTACACTCTGATGCCGCGTACACACGATCATTATTCACGGCGGTTTAAAAACCGCCGTGAATAATGACATTTTAAACGAGGGAACAGCTTGTTCCCCACACACGGTCATTTTTCTCGTAATTTTTCTCGTAATTTTTTAAAATGACGAGAAAAAACGATTGTCTATGGGCTCCGCGGCAGTGTTTCCCTATGGGAAACACTGCCGCGGAAGAAATGTCAGGAAAAACGACGAGAAAAATTAGAACATGTTCTAATTTTTCTCATCGTGATTAATGCCGTTTTTCCCGTCGGGAAAAACGGCAAAAAGCCCACAGACGATCGTTTTTCTCGTCCAAAGGAAAAAATGACATTTTTCCAGACGGGAAAAATGATCGTGTGTACGCGGCATTAGGCAGAAAACAATCACTCAAGCACCAGCAACCCCCACTATGGACCAACCGCTGTCTCTGAGTTTATGAAAGCCATTAAAAAGCATACACTCTTAACTACCCTTACAAATTAGGACACCACTTGCTTATGCGACTAAGCATACGCACAAGTTTCTACTTATAAACAATGCACTGTAGCAAAGAATACTGTATTGATATTGTATTATACGACTGTTACAATTTACATTTAATGCACTTTCCCATATCACCTCTAGTTCTTTGCTATTTTTTGCAAACATATGACATTTTAAAGTGTGTTAACTAGAACATTTTAGCTAACATAGTTTAATTAAAAAATAGGAATATCAAATGACAATAAAGCTATCTCTCATACAGTAAAATTATTTATGTATACAAAAATGTTCATTTCTATTATTGCAATATGTTTTAACAGTTAAAAACAAGTGAACAAGGTTATCTTTTTCAAAGTAATCAAGTGTGTTTATTTATTTTGATTTAGGCCTAACTTAACAAAACAGTATAGCATAAAAAGGAATTAGAATTCACATATGTATTTCTCAAGGTCAAGCAGTGAAAGCATGTAACTAACTCAGTGAGACAATTTCAGATCATTCATATTCTCAATTGAGAAACCCTTCAAGCATAAACCATCAACCTATTTGTCTGTAAAGTTCTTAGAGCCATCCCTGATTTTGCTTAACTTTTTTGAAATTAAAGTTGATAGGATCTTTTTTTTAGTGCTTGCAATTATTTTTGGAATAACTGCATTCTTAAAAATGGCAGGCTAGATGGATCACTTTTTATCTGTCATCAATATTATATGTTTCTTACTTTCAAATATTATTTTCAGCATTCTTTCTCAGAATCAAAGTATTTTTATTTTTCAATTTTGTCCATTTTAATAGTAACATTTTGTAAAAGCATTTCTGGATTTCGAACTTCAGAGTAAAAATATAAAAACCTAAGAATATATTTGATAAAGCTAATTTCAGCTTGGCCAAATATTTTATACTGTAGGAAAATTGTATACTATTGATAAAATTAATCTTTGACAGAAACAGTTTTTCTTATAAATACAAAATATCCTTTTGTCCTTGTGCATTTGTAACTAAAAATACACATATTAACCTCCCTGGCGATATGATTCTGTCTGGAATTATGTACCAAAAGCGGTACAAGCGGGTATGATAAAGTTTGAAACACAAAATAATAAATTATAATATAATAAATAACTATAAATAATTATAACAAATAGTAATGTAATTATAATAAAAATTATTCAATAATGTAATCAAATCAAAAACACAGAAATTTGCTCAGTTGCAGAATTGTCGCTGTCATTAGATTTTTTGTTTGATGATAAATTTCCCCACAAATCGCTATCGCTCAATTCTGCGAGTGATTGTAATTTATTATCGCTGTTTTTTAGCTGGTCTAAAACCACTTTTGACATAAAGGGACACTTTTTGGTTGCTATGGACAATCTTCAGTTTCCAGGCAGAAAGAAAAGTTTTTATTATATAAAAGTGCATGCAGGACACTGGGCAGACCACTAGGGACAAAGGGTGTGTGTAATTATTACATACAGTACTGTAATCTGTAAGATTACAGTATACTGTATGTATACTATGTGTTTACTTTTTTGAATCTGGCGCCGAACTCCGTCCCCGTGCGTCGCAACGTCGCAGGGAACGGAGCTCGGCACTCGGCAGTGAGGATCGAGCGAGACACGGCTCACAGACACTGCGGGAGGACATCGCAGGATCCAGGGAACAAGGTAAGTTACTTCCCCTGGATACTGCGATGCAGCCCGAGTCTGGCTCGGGGTTACCGCTCTTAGCATTGAAAACTCACCCCGAGCCAGACTCGGGATTACCGCTAAGGAGGTTAAGTGATCACAAGCTAATTTTCATTAATATATAGTATATATACAAAACAATATACAATACAATATACAAAAATAAATGTATTTAATTAAATATCCAAGTCCCATAGAAAAAACAGTATTATGAACAATACAGATTAAAAACACATATGTAACTGTCATGTAGCCATGTATGCCACGTACACACGATCGGAAATTCCGACAAGAAAAACGTGGATTTTTTTCTGACGGAATGTTGGCTCAAACTTGTGTTGTATACACACGGTCACACAAAATTCCGACCGTCAAGAACGCAGTGACGTACAACACTACAATGAGCCGAGAAAAATTAGGTTCAATGATTCCGAGCATGCGTCAAATTTATTCAGAGCATGCATGTTTTTTTGCGCGTCGGAATTGCATACAGACAATCAGAAAAATTGAGAACCAGCTCTCAAATTTTTGCTGTCGGAAATTCCAACCAAAAGCTCACATCAAACTTTTCTTGTCAGAATTTCCGATCGTGTGTACGCGGCAATACACTTAAGAGCTGAGTATAATATAACAACTTCAGCTGTCATGCAAACATGCCAACTTCAAACATAGTAGGTATCAAATGGTGTCAACAAGTCTCATGAACTTTTTGCTTCCTTTAGAGCTTTAATGTCCAGTAGATATTCCTATCTGTATTTGAAAGAGGTTTCATACACACTGTATGTATAATAGCATAAGCCAATGCAGGACTGTGTTTACCTGCATGGGGTTGCACAGGTTTTCCATACATTCTCATGCAGGTAGTCACATTGGGACATGGTGGTGCCATGAAACACAGCCATTGTGTCCCATTACACAGCTGCTGTGTCTCCACAACTTCCATCATATCTCTTCCCAGTGTTATATTTTTAGGAGGCTTCTTCGCACATTGCAATATCCACAATTTTTCTGTTTTCCACTCTTTTATATTAATATATAAAATCTGTCATGTGAATAGAAGAGCCTCTTATTTTTTCTTGTACCTCATTATCTGGCATTGACAAATCCTCTTTGAAGATTGATGAAAATAATGCATTTAAAGCTGACCATGCACATTACGATCTGATTGTTTAAGGAACCACCTGAATGGGTTCCAAATAAATGAGACATACAGTATCTCACAAAAGTGAGTACACCCCTCACATTTTTGTAAATATTTTATTATATCTTTTTATGTAACAACACTGAAGAAATTACACTTTGCTACAATATAACAGTGTAAATTTTCTGTCCCCTCAAAATAACTCAACACACAGCCATTAATGTCTAAACTGCTGGCAACAAAAGTGATTACACCCTTAAGTGAAAATGTCAAAATTGGACTCAAAGTGTCAATATTTTGTGTGGCCACCAATTTTTTACAGCACTGCCTTAACCCTCTTGGGCATGGAGTTCACCGGAGCTTCACAGTTTTCCACTGGAGTCCTATTCCACTCCTCCATGATGACATCACGGAGCTGGTGGATGTTAGAGACCGTGCGCTCCTCCACCTTCCATTTGAGGATGCCCCACAGATGATCAATAGGGTTTAGGTCTGGAGACATGCTTGGCCAGTCCATCACCTTTCCCCTCAGCTTCTTTAGCAAGGCAGTGGTCATCTTGGAGGTGTGTTTGGGGCCGTTATCATGTTGGAATACTGCGCTGTGGCCCAGTCTCCAAAGGGAGGGGATCATGCTCTGCTTCAGTATGTCACAGTACATGTTAGCATTCAAGGTTCCCTTAATGAACTGTAACTCCCCAGTGCTGGCAGCACTCATGCAGCCCCAGACCATGACACTCCCACCACTATGTTTGACTGTAGGCAAGACAAACTTTTCTTTTTACTCCTCACCTGGTTGCCGCCACACACACTTGAAACCATCTGAACCAAATACGTTTATCTTGGTCTCATCAGGTTCCAGTAATCCATGTCCTTAGTCTGATTGTCATCTTTAGAAGAGGCTTCCTTCTGGGACGACAGCCATGCAGACTAATTTGACGCAGTGTGCGGTGCATGGTCTGAGCACTGACAGGCTGACCCCCCACCCCTTCAACCTCTGCAGCAATGCTGGCAGCACTCCCAAAGACAACCTCTGGATATGACGCTGAGCACGTGCACTCAACTTCTTTGGTCGACCATGGTTCTGAGTGGAACCTGTCCTGTTAAACCGCTGTATGGTCTTGGCCACCGTGCTGCAGCTCAGTTTCAGGGTCTTGTTTCTATAATCTTCTTATAGCCTAGGCCATCTTTATGTAGAGCAACAATTCTTTTTTTCAGATCCTCAAAGAGTTCTGTGCCATAAGGTGCCATGTTGAACTTCCAGTGACCAGTATGAGAGAGTGAGACCGATAACCACAAATTTAAAAGACCTGCTCCACATTCACACCTGAGACCTTGTAACACTACCGAATCACTTGATACCGGGGAGGGAAAAATAAGCTAATTGGGCCCAATTTGGACATTTTCACTTAGGGGTGTACTCACTTTTGCTGCCAGCGGTTTAGACATTAATGGTTGTGTGTTGAGTTATTTTGAGGGGACAGAACATTTACACTGTCATACACTGTCATACTGTCATACAAGCTGCACACTCACTACTTTACATTGTACCAAAGTTTAATTTCTTCAGTGTTGTCACATAAAAAGATATAATAAAATATTTACAAAATGTGGAGGTGTACTCACTTTTGTGAGATACTGTAATATTGCATACAATTTGGACAGAGATTGTACGCACAGACTGGTCAATGTGAGGCCAGGGTTACACCCTAGGTTTTTGAGGCAAATAAACACTTTTTTCTAGAGGTGGCTATACATGGTTATTAAATCCCACGTCACAAAACCAAATTGACCGTGGTGCACCAAGTATACTGGGGATCTCTGTGGCCAGGAGCCCAAGTATTTTCTGAGAGCAATGGCCAGAAAGCCTGTACAAGTCAAAACCAGGAGCAGCAGATATCTGCCACATGTAGTGGTTACATGTAATTAGGGACAGATGATCAGCCCTGGATGCAATCTGTTTGTGGGATTATTACCTTTCCCTAACCCAATGTGTGGATACATGTGGATACATGCGTACAGCACTGGACAGTCACGGCTCCTGTCAGCCTGTCTTGTGCAAGCTCTCTGGTGGCAGCTGTCCTCAAACACATGGTTTTCACAGTAAAATGTCACACTATGAACAAACTGGCAAGTGAAAAAAATTAATGAGAATTGCAGTCAAATTTTACTCCTCTTTAACCAGTTCCTGCCCAGCCTATAACAAATAGGAGAGGCCTTTCGTTGATCCTCGTGGACATCATATGACGTCCTCTTAGATCGCGGCTGCAATCTGTCACCAGCTGTGTCTGTCAGACACATCAGATGACTGATCAGTGTACGGTACTGTGTGACCACTGTGACCAATCACAGCAGGTCACATGACAGTTGTAAACAATAGATGGCTTCATGCCATCCATTGTGTACAATTGTTTGGCTATCTGTGATTGGTCAGTGTGATCACATGTTACAGACAGGGCCCATCACAGTCCATCTGTACCATGTGATTAGCTCTGGCCAATCACAGCTAATTAAAACAAAATAAACTGAATTAATCAGTTTCATTCAGTAAAATGCTTGCTTACAGCAATGAAATACATGCTATAAGCAATCATAATGTGTAAAATTAAAAATCCTGATCACTTCTCCAGAGTAGGACAATGTTTCTATGGTAACAATATATTTCTAAAGTCACACTGTGTTAAAAAAAGTAAAAAATAAATAAAACAAATGTAATATAAAAAAAAATTAAGAAAATGTATTATATATATTTTTTTTTGTTGTACTGTCACCAGTCAGTAACTCTGATCACTGCTACACCAGTTATATGAGGATGCTGTACTGCACTGGTGACAGTATGTTAAAAAAAATTTTTTTTAATATTTTCTTTAATATATTTCTTTCAAAACAATTATGAAAAAAAATGTACAACTTCAAAAAACTCACTATTCCTCTTATTAAATACCTTGGACTGTCTATTTTCCAAAAAGGGGTCATTTGGGTGATATTTGTACTGTCCTGGCATTTTCGAACCTCAAGAAATGAGATGTCAGGCTGTCAGTACATCAGCATTGATCAATTTTCAGATATATACCATAGTTTGTGGACTCTATATCTTTCCTACAGATTAAATAAAATTCACTGATTTGGGTTTTTTCACCAAAGAAATGTAGCAGAATACATTTTCACCTAAGTTTATGAAGAACATGTTTTTTTTTTTTTTCAAAATGTTCAGTCTTTTTTCAAAATGTTCAGTCTTTTTTCATTTTTTTAACAAAAATAAAAAAGCCCAGTGGTGATTAAATACCACCATAAAGAAAACTCTACTTGTTTGAACAAAATGATAAAAATTTAGTTTGGATACAGAATTTCATGACTGTACAATTGTCATTCAAAGTTGACAGCGCTGAAAGCTGAAAATTGGCATGAGCAGGAAGGGGTTAAAAGTGCTCTGTATTGAAGTGGTTAATTTCCCCACTGTATGTAATTCAGTCAGTTTTAGTAAGAGAGCACATGGCAATTGCTGCACACAATCCTTCCACAGTCTGCAGCTTTGTGTTCCAAAAAGCAACATACTGTATTCAAGTGAACACCTACCCACAATTCCACTTCCTGCCAACACAACTTTTTGTTTAACTAACATTTTTCAACTAGCCAAGCAACTTCAATAGCATGTAAATAGACAAAGCCCAGATAGTGACTGACAGTCACTAGTGGAACGGAATTAGAAAAAATAGCATTTAAAGACAATTACACTATCTCACTATTTTTAGAGACCCCTACCAGTAACATTCTTTGTACTACTATAATCATTCTCAGTGTAGTATATGTCAACTTGTTTCTAGGAGGCATATCTTACTTCCGCACTGCTATGCATGGCCTTATCTCCCCAAAAACATTAATACCAGGATTATGTATTATGGTTTTTACTTACAAATATAGCCTCCAAGATACACTTTTTCCTACACCCATCTTTCTACCAATAAATTCTAATTGGGCCTTTACTAACACTACCCTGGGCTTGCTTAGTGAACTGCAAACCCTTACACAAGACTTTTCTGTGCAAGGCACTGAGAAAATTTTGTCAGTTTCTGGCAACATTGCCATAGTTGTGAGTTTTGAGAAGATATCTGCTTTGGCTTAAGGTCATTGGCTACCATCTGAACAACTTTTTTCAGCCCTTGACACTCCTACACAACAATGTCCATTACAGTTCACATGGTTAAGTATATGGTATTGCTTACACTAATGGAAAAAAAGACAAAACCAATAAACTTCAATTAAATTATCCGCAAACAGTGAGTTTAAAGTGTAACTAAAGGAAAAACTTTTTTTTAGCTTTGGATAAAGTGGAGAAGAATTAGAACACATCACATTTTATTGCTTTCTGTGCCCCTGTTGAAAAGATTCATCTGCTATTTGTCCTGTTTACTGTTATCATCAAAAGCAAAAGAAAATCCCAAATTTTGGGTTGTCACTAGAGCAGTAATAGAGTGGAAACTTTTATGATTAAATCTTACAATACATTTCTCATGTCCTTTTTTAAAACAATAAACTCACGGTGGTTGTAAACTTCAGACATGAAATGTGAACATAGCATATCCCTCTATAGCAGGGGTCTCAAACTGGTGGCCCTCCAACTGTTGCAGAACTACAAGTCCCATGAGGCATTCCAAGGCTGACATTTACAAGCATGACTCCCACAGGTAGAGGCATGATGGAACTTGTAGTTCAGCAACAGCTGGGGGGCCGCCAGTTTGAGACCCCTGCCCCACAGTGTGCACTTTTCTGAATCTAGGGCACTAAGTGTCATTTCTATCCACAGCCCCATTCCTCTGCTATCTGCATGAGTCACAAGTTTTTCTGACACCAAGAGAAAAAGGATTATGGGGAGGGATCTCCAGCACACAGTCTGTATTTACCAGCCTCAGCTCTGTTTTTGTGTGCTGTGTGAAAGGAGGTGTCCTCTTTCCCTCCATTCAGTTCTCAGAGCTCTCCTCACTTAGCTCTGCAATGTGTAATTTCAGCTTTCCATCCCGTTTTCTGACAGATAAGACAATCTTTATAAATTCTGGACTTTGAATGTAGAGAAGTGAAGACTGCAGATAAACATGTATAATGTATGTATGAAGATTTGTTTCATCTCTATGTATCATCTGCGGGCAGTCACTTCACTGGATATATGTAAGGGTTTACAATCACTTTAATTCCTTAGTTTCTCTTTAATGACAAATGCAAGTCTCAGTGTGCTTAAAAAACTTTGCTTATAGTTGCGGAAATGTGTACTTCAGACTGTTATCATATCCTTCCATGTCTATTTGTCTTTAGATATTTATAATCAAACCAAAATGATAAAAATACAAGATGTGGATCACTGCAAAAAAGAAAAATTTCTGTTGCACCAAAAAGTATCTTACTACCGGTTGAAAGCTTTGTGGTATTTAGGTATTGGTTTATTGCATAGATACCATATGTGCTTGAGTATATTGATGGGTGACTAGTTAGATAGAGCTGTGACCTAGAAATGGGCAGAAGAATACATATTTTAGCAAAAAAATTAAATATATATATATATATATATATATATATATATATATATATACTGAACAAAATTATAAATGCAACACTTTTGTGTTTGCCTCTATTTATCATTAACTGAAAGCAAAGATCTAATGCCGTGTACACACGATCGTTTTTCATGCCATTTTTTAAACCAACGTTTTTCTCGTCGTTTTTTTTCTTGTTTCCTCTCAAGCCTGTCTTGCATCCACACGATCATTAAAAAAAAACGCTCGAGCAAAGCGCAGTGACGTACAACACGTACGACGGCACTATAAAGGGGAAGTTCCGTTCGGATGGCGCCACCCTTCATGTTAGTAAAGTTTGTTGAGCAACGATTCGCGCTTTTCAGCCTCGTGCTTTTCAGTCCGTTACAGTGTGACGAATGTGCTATCTCCATTACAAACGCTAGTTTTACCAGAACGAGCGCTCCCGTCTCATACTTGATTCTGAGCATGCGCGTTTTTTTTCACTTCGTAAAAGCATACACACTATCGTTTTTCATGTCGTTAAAAAAAACGACATGAAAAACGACGTGAAAAAATAGAGCATGTTCGAAATTTTTAATGGCCGTTTTTCACGCCGTTAAAAATGCTCTGGAGCATACACACGATCGGTTTTAATGGCCATTTTTAAAAATGGCATTTTTAACGGCATGAAAAACGATCGTATGTACGCGGCATTAGACTTTTTCTATGTACACAAAAGGCCTATTTCTCTCAAATATTGATCACAAATCTGTCTAAATCTGTGTAAGTGAGCACTTCTCCTTTGCCAAGATAATCCATCCACCTCACAGGTGTGGCATATCAAGATGATAATTAGACAGCATGATTATTGCACAGGTGTATTTTTGGCTAGCCACAGTAAAAGGCCACTCTAAAATGTGCAGTTTTACTGTATTGGGGGGGGGGTTCTGGGGGTGCGAAAACTCGTCAGTATCTGGTGTGACCCCCATTTGGCTCACGCCATGCAGCACATCTCCTTCACATAGAGTTGATCAGGTTGTTGATTGTAGCCTGTGTAATGTTGGTCCATTCCTCTTCAATGGTTGTGCAAAGTTGCTGGATATTGTCAGTAACTGGAACACGCTGTCGTAGACGCTGATCCAGAGTATGCCAAACATACTCAATGGGTGACATGTATGGTAAGTATGCTGGCCATGCAAGAACTGGGATGTTTTCAGCTTCCAGGAATTGTGTTCAGATCTTTGCAACATGGGGCCGTGCATTATCATGCTGCAACATGAGGTGATGTTTGTGGATGAATGGCACAACAATGGGCCTCAGGATCTCGTCACGATATCTCTGTGCATTCAAAATGCTCTGTGCACCTGTGTTCGTTGTCCATAGCATATGCCTGCCCATACCATAACCATTCCGTCACCATGGGCCACCCGATCCACAACGTTGACGTCAGCAAACCGCTTACCCACAAGACGCCATACACGCTGTCTGCCATCTGCCCTGTACAGTGAAAACCAGGATTCATCCGTGAAGTGAACACCTCTCCAAAGTGCCAGATGCCATCAAATGTGAGCATTTACCCAGTCAAGTCGGTTATGACGACGAACTGCAGTCAGGTCGAGACCCCGGTGAGGACGCTGAGCATGCAGATGAGCTTCCCTGAGACGGTTTCTGACAGTTTTTGCAGAAATTCTTTGGTTATGTGAACCGATTGTTGCAGCAGCCATCCGGGTGGCTGGTCTCAGACAATCTTGGAGGTGAAGATGCTGGATGTCGAGGTCCTGGGCAGGTGTGGTTGCACGTGGTCTGCGGTTGTGAGGCCGGTAGGATGTATTGCCAAATTCTTTGAAACACCTTATGGTAGAGAAATTAACATTCAATTCAAGGGCAGCAGCTCTGGTGGACATTCCTGCAGTCAGCATGCCAATTGCACGCTCCCTCAAAATTTCCTGAGAAACCAGCCTCAGCTCGGTTCCCTCCAGCAAAGTCCTCCCCTGGAATCTTCTCCGTTTGAGTGGCTTCTTCCCGCAGGGAAGACAGCACAGGACCACCCTCAGTTAAGTAGGCCCCAGACAGACTTCTGGGCCTACTTGTAGTAGCACAGCCTCGAGTCAGCAGGGCCCGAGGTAGAAGAGTCACGGCCCTAGGCCAGGAGGGCCATGAGGTCAGAAAGCCCGCAGGCCCACGGGTAGAAGAGACCCCTGCGTAGAAGAGAGAACGAAAAACATGGCGCCTGTCCCTTAAATATCCTCTCCCAGAATGCACAGCAGTAAGAACACTCCCACTGGGCTGTTTCTGGGAAAGAACAGTCAATGCACTTGGCTTGCTGTAATTCTCACACTGGCCTGTGGTGACAGCGACTTCTACCTGCAACAGTGGGACATGTGCACAACACAGCCAAACTGGAACATAAGAAAATCACTTTACACAATCACTCTGAGCTATTTACAGCTCAGATAACATTAAATTTACAGATAGCCCCTATTCCATAGGAATAGGTCGCTACAAATATTTGTGAGAAATAGGCCTTTTGTGTACACAGAAAAAGTCATAGATCTTTGCGTTCAGCTCATGATGAATAGGGGCAAACACAAAAGTGTTGCGTTTATAATTTTGCTCAGTGTATATATATATTATAATATATTATTATATTATATATTTACCAAAAAAAAAGAGATTATCAGTATAGCTATACATTTTAATTATTATGAATAAAACATTCTACAAGAAAAACTACTGATTTTATGCTAGTTTAGTTTTTTTTTTTTATAATTGTAATTTTTATTAGTTCAAAAGAAAAGAATGTTACAGTACGTATTCTACATAGACATCTCAAGGCAATTATCTGAGAGAAATTAGCACATTTAAAAGGCAGTTGGTACATATAAAACAATACACTCAAGATATTATCAAAACCATAGCAGTACGAATTGTATACAAGTCATCAACAAATACAATTTACAGAGGGCAATATGGACCAATACAGGTTACAGAAAAAAAAAAAAAAAAATGTAAGTCAGCTCACAATGAAGGGATCCGTATAGAAAGAAAGACTAATCTTTAATCTCCTGCTCTCCATAACTCGAGGAGTCCCAAAGTTCCCAAACCCTGTCAAATTGAATCACTGTGTCGTGAACTTTGTCCGTAAGAGATTCCATTCTCCAAACCTCCGCAATTAGTTGCAGGAACTGCAGATGAGAGGGGGGGTGGTGGACAACCAACACATCGGTATGGCCCTTTTAGCAGCCAAAAGTACATATGAGATTAAACGTTTAACAGATTTTGGGACCCCTGGAAAGGGAAGTCCAAGCAAATAGTGGATAGGGTCTAGAGGGAGAGGTAGACTTGTTATAGCCTGAAGGGTTTGCATAACCTCCCCCCAAAATGGCCGTATAAGTGAACAGGTCCAAAATATATGAAAGTGTGAGCCTATCTCAGTTTTGCATCTCCAGCATGTAGGAGGGAGGGCAGGGTTTATTCGATGAAGTCTATCAGGGGTTTTATACCAGAACATCAGAATCTTCACTGCTGTTTCCCTCTGAGCTACACATTTAGAGGACTGAAAAATTGAGGACCATATTGCAGTCCACATTTGCAAAGGAATAGGGCGCCCCAGTAGCAGACTCCACTTGCGCATGTATAGGTGTGTGTCAGCCGTTAAATCTTTAGATTCATGTAAAATGTGATATATGGATGATATAAGATGTAATTGATGGGGGCCTTCCGCACATACACGTTCAAAAGGAGTCGGCCTTTCTAGGGTAAGAGTAGGGGACAAGGATTGAAAAAAGTGCCTGACCTGAAGGTAAAAATAAAATAACTTGTGGGGGATAGAATACTTGTTTTGGAGGGTAGCAAAATCAAGAAATTTGCGAGTGACCGGGTTGACCATATTTCGCAATTGAAACAGTGGAGACTGCATCCATTGTAACAGCCGGCCATAGACCAGACTATCCGGCAATACTGGATTCAGTAGTACGTTAGTAAGCGGAGGACATAATGATGCAAGCGGAAATCTCGATCTGCATTTATTCCAAATGGATTTGGTGAATAGCATAGGTGCAAGACACATTCTCTTCAGTATGGGGTCGCCGTGTAAGGGTCTAGACCACACTAAAGAGCATGGATGTAAATATCGATAAATGGCCCCCTTCTCTATCTCCGACCACCTATTAGGGCTGCTTTGACATGACCAGGAAACAACTGCCCTTAAATGAGCGGCGAAGTAATATCTAATGATATCAGGTGCTCCCATACCCCCCTGTGACCTCAAGGAAAATACCACCGAGCTGGCTATCCGGTGTATGCTATTATTCCATATGAACTTCAAATACCCTCTCTGAAGAGCTTTAAGCTGACTGGTAGGAATGGCTACAGGGAGCGTGTCAAGAAGATAAAGAAGTCTAGGCAACACAGACATGTTTAATACATTAATTCTGCCCAACATAGTAATAGGATAGGTAGCCCACTGGCGCAGGTTTTTATAAATGTCCTGGAATAGAGGGGGAAAATTTGCAGCGTACATAGTATTGTATGAGGAAGTAATCTTCACGCCCAAATATGTCAGAGCATGTGAACACCACCTATAAGGGTATGCGTTTTGTAATTGCAACAGCAGATCTGGCGGGACATGTATGGGAAGTACTTCTGTTTTAGTCGTATTTATTTTATAGCCTGATATAGAGCCGAAAGACTGAAGGAGTGCATGTAGGGAGGGGAGTGAAGTAAAGGGACTCGTTAATGTCAGGAGGATGTAGTCCGCAAAAAGGGATAATTTATATTCTCTATGTCTCATCAGAACCCCCTTAATATCTGGGTGACATCTAATAGCCTCTGCAAGTGGCTCCAAACAAAGAATAAAAAGGAGGGGGGACAACGGGCACCCCTGTTTAGTACCATTGGACATAGGTATATATGGGGACAAAAAAGATGCCATTTGTACCTGAGCAGATGTGTCCATGTACAAGGCCTCTATAGCTTTAAAAAAAAGCCCGTCAAACCCAAATCTCCGCAGTACAGAAAACATATAAGGCCAGCTTAAGCGGTCAAACGCCTTTTGTGCATCCAAGCTCAAAATAAGTGTTGGGCGCGGGAATTTGTTTATCAGATCAATCAAGTCCACAGTACGTCTTGTGTTGTCTCCAGCGTGTCGGGAAGGAACAAATCCTACTTGATCTTTGTTAATTAATTTGGGAATGAGCTGGGACAGTCTAGATGAGAGAAGTTTCGTGAAAATTTTATAGTCCGAGTTCAATAGGGCTATAGGCCTATAGTTATCCGGTAAGGAATGGTCTTTCCCTGGCTTTGGAATCACTGAAATATATGAATGTGTAAACTGGCTATGTGGGATCTCCCCCCGTAAAAGTGATGTATATAAGTTTGTCATATGTGGCAGTAGGGTGGGCAGAAAGGTCTTGTAATATAAGTAGGTGAGGCCGTCGGGTCCCGGAGATTTATGCGTGGGTAGGTCTTTGATAATTTTCGTAAGCTCCTCAGGGGTGATGGGGGCATTAAGCTTTTCCAGATCGGAGGAGTTCAACCTCGGCAGGGGGAGATTCTGGGCGAATTGGTCAAACCTATCCTGAGTAAAATGGAAATTATTTTCGGGGGTAAGATAATTATATAGTTCTTTGTAAAAGTTACCAAAAACTTTGGTCATAGTTTGGGGACAATGAGTGGGGGTGCCATCTTTTTGGATCAACAATTCAGGGAAAGAGTGGAACGGACGCGGTCTAAGTTTGTTCACTAGCATCCTATGTGGCTTGTTGGAAAACTCGTAGAATTTTTGTTTCACCCACATAAGAGATTTTGTTGCCTTGCTATATGCTAACGTTTTCAGTTGATTGCGTAGAGCTACAACTCTACGGAGAGCCTCAACCGTTGGGGAGCCCAGAAGACCCTGCTCCGCCCGCTTTAAGTCAGCTAATAGGGAAATCCGATGACTCTCGCCATCCCTCTTCAGACGAGAGCCCTCAGCAATACATGTTCCACGGAAACAGGCCTTGTGAGCCTCCCAAAGGGTAGAGACCCTATGCACGGAACCCACATTTAGTTCAAAATATTCATCCAGGCTTTTGATCAGTCTATCCCTAATAGGGGGCGAACTAAGTAGGTGTTCATTAAGTCTCCAATGGCAAGTCCTAGAGGGCGAATTATGCAATAGTAGTTCTAGTGAAATAGGAGCATGGTCCGACCATGTAATAGGAGAAATGTTGGAGTCTACTAGGAGGGGGAGTAATGGGGATCTTGAGTACATCTTATGTGCCATGGAATAAAAGGTGTACTGTCTTTGGGTCGGATGTCTGATTCTCCATGAATCAAGCAGTCTATGTGCTCTGACCAGTTTCCTAAAGGAGGCGGACTGAGACGACACCCGTTGGGAAGGGGTGTCCCCAAAGAGTGTGTGACGATCACGCCTGTGGGACATAATCAGGTTGAAATCTCCCCCTAGTATCATGAATGGCTTTGAGTACCGTTGAAGCCTGTCAAAAAAATCGTCCAGAAATATCAATTGGCCTGAATTGGGTGCATAGACATTGACCAATGTAAAAGTAGACGACATGTAATCACAAATCAGGATGACAAACCTCCCCTGGGGGTCGATGTATTTTTCTCTGAACTTTACCGGACATGATTTTTTAATTAAAATAGCCACTCCAGCTTTGCCAGAAGGAGCAGATGCCACATAGGAAGTGGGATAGAATTTAGATGCAAATTTCATCGAGCCCCCAGTACGGAAGTGAGTCTCCTGTACTAATATTATGTCCGCCCCAGATCGTCTAAAGTCTTTAAGAGCAATACAACGTTTTGAAATTGAGTTTAAGCCCTTGACGTTGTGAGATACTATTTTCAAAGCCATATTAAATCAATAGAACTACTGCTTTGGTGACCTTGAAAACACATTACCTGTATGACTCTTGACCACAAAGTTGCCCTATACCTTAACAAACAATCAGCTCTGGTATGTTGTAATTGAAATGTATTGGAAGAAAGCATAAGAAAAATATTAACAAAAGAACCCAGGGGGGGTTCTAAACAAAAAAAAAACATAAGAATCAAAGTTGTTACACCTGAGTAATGAAAAACACTCAGGAATCCCATACCGAAGCCTGGGACCGATCGGGGCCACATGGAAACTCCCATCACATGGAGACGTGAAGAGGGGGATCCCCCCGCTCTCCATCAAAAAGAAATAAGAAACTCTCGGGGGGCGTGGTCTGGTGCCGTTCCAGGATGGACGTGTAGTGTGCGAGCTCCCGTCCCGAGGTCCAGCAACTTCAGCTTATCAGCTTACCTGCTCCACCGGACATGGTGAGAACGGCTCGCAGTGCCTCGGCAACCCGTTCCCGATCCCCGCTGAACACCGACACCCCGCTGAGTCAGCAAATCCCCGAGATATTCCGGTCACGGCCTACGGCCAGGATGCAGGCCTCGCAAGCAGCCTCCTCCCAAGCGCCACGCGCCCAGAGCTCCAGCCCGCAGCGACCCGAGGAGCAGAGATCCCCAGGTCTGGCAACGGGGATGACTCACCCCCCGGCAGTGAGCCTTAATGACCTGCACAGCGTCGCTACGGATATTAAAAACACCCTCATGGCGGCCATCTTGGACATGAGGTCGGACATACACGCCATGACGCTTAGGGTGGAAGAGGTGGAATACGCTCAAGCCCGCCAAGACACAGCGATTTGTCACGTTCAACAGGTAACAGAGTCGCATGCGATCCACCTCAGGGAGATCAATCGCCACATGGAAGATTTAGATAATCGCGGAAGGCGTCACAACCTTAGAGTGAGGGGTATTCCAGAAATAATCTATGCCAGCCAGCTCCCAGTGGCAGTAACTACCATCTTTAACGATCTACTTGAAAGAGCCCCTGATACCCCGATCGCGTTCGAACGGCTCCACAGGGCACTGCGCCCGCGGGGAAGGGACACAGATCCCCCACGGGATGCAGTCTGCTGCCTCACAGACTTTCCCTTGAAGGAGGAAATATTACGCAAGGCCAGACACCGCAACCAACTGTCTTTCCAGGGAACGGATATCAGAATCTACCAGGACCTATCTAACATCACCCTGCAGCGCAGACGCGAGCTACGTCCCCTCCTGGAAACACTGAGGGCCAGATCCATAATCTACCGATGGAAGTTCCCCTTCTGCCTGACAGCAACTCACCAAGGCCGCACAGCCAATCTAAAAGTCCCGGAGGATTTAGACCACTTCTGCACGGCCATGGAGATACCGTATGTGGAAGTACCAGACTGGTACAGCGACTTCCGTATACCGCCACTCAGAAGAGTCACCTCCATGGAAGGTATCGCAGAAGCAGGCAACTTTAGTATCGGCCGCCGACGCTCTCACCCACCTCCTCCCCACACTCCTTCAAAGGATCAAAGAGCCCCGCGTAATGGTAGCCAGACGGCTTCTCCAGTGCCCCGCAAAGCACGCATCGCCTAACAAGAAACATGAATACCGTCCTTCTGTTTCCACCTCACAGCTGGACTCTGGACCACTCCAATTCGCAGGTAACTTTATACAGCAATCCCTAGGGAACACTGGCAGAACGGTTGGTACCCTCTTTCCCTCTTGGACAACTCCCGAAGGTTTCCCCGGTCGCCCTAACTTCCTTATGTCGGGTCAGAGACTACCTTCTCCCGCACTGATTGTCTTTTCCTCCTTCTCCTCACACTGTATTCATTCTTGCTCATCGGCTGTACCCTTTTTCTATTGAAGCCTTCTTCCTACATTCTCCTATCTACTCCAATGCAGCTAATGACATGTCGATATATAATCCCCCGATTGCATTATGTGCTGTCTTTCTCCCCACAGGCCCTACTAGCTCCTAGCTCCTGAATTTTCTGCTTTACAGCACTGAGGGTGGTCGGGGATCCGAGGGGGACATGCACAGGTGTGTGGCCTACGTGGATGTCGGGTAGAATCCATTCTCAGGTTTGGGAATGGGCGTGCCCCCCTCGGATTTAGACAGCCTGCCCTTAACCCCTGGGTATGATTTTGTTTACTATGTTTTTGTTTACTATGTTTTGTTTGCTATGTTATCCATATTTGGATTTTTGATGTCAGCCATAACTGCAGATGCATACTTGTTCACGGTAACGCAAGCTGTACGTTCTGTTCTGTTCTGTTTTAACTAATTCACCATGTTACTGACTCTGTTCCCTGCATATTCCTCTAAACCAAAGTATATGCCCCCTATTCTCTGTCATGTGACATCTGAAATTTGAGCAATACACTTAATTTCTTATCCCCCTCTTCCACACAAACCCCCAGATTACACAATGCTAAACATCCTCCTCTAATTGCCGAATAAATGCCCTTACAACTCCACAGCCTTCATGCTTTATGAGAATAAGCCGTTACACACAGCCCTGAAGTCACCTACGAATCACCCTCTCACCATGTCCTTATAGGATGACCTGTCCGTCATCTACACAACAAGATTACTCCTCTGACACCAAAATGAGCCATAGATGACGCTAACAATCAGCAGCGTCTGTTATCCTTAAGACCTCATAGAGAGACGCAGACCTCACCTCTCTCTAGTTGAACTCCACCTACCGCTCTCACACACAGCGGACTCTGGTAGACACCGCTGAACCTCACCGGTACCCCCACTCCTAATTGGTGGGCTTGCAGGTCAAGTCCCACACCCGGTATAATACCCCATCCCCCTACCTGTCCCCTCCTTCCTCCCTGGTTATCTTCCTCCTCAACGTCCTAACCTCACCTACCCCACATCTTCCCTTCTCCCCATCCGCATAACCCCCCCCTTTCTTTTCCTCCCGTCTCTGACTTCCCCATATCCTCCCGCCCCCCACTCGCTTAAACCTCTACTACCAACATGAGCCCCGATAATGTCCGAGGCGCCAACCTGTCCCTAAAGGTAGTCTCCCTTAACGCCAAAGGACTGAACATACCTGAAAAGCGAACACAACTCTTTTCCCTCATGCGCAGCATGAAAGCTGACATAATCTTCTTACAGGAAACCCACTTTTGTAAGAAATCAGTTCCCAACATGACTAATCGCCTCTTCCCCCATAGTTTCCATGCCACCTCACCTATCTCGAAATCCAAAGGAGTCTCCATAATCATTTCCAAAAACCTTCCCATCCAAATTACAGACACTCACCTTGACGAACTAGGCAGGTATATCTTCCTAAAAGGGACACTCAGGAACAAACCAATCACTTTGGCTAACATATACAGCCCCAACTCGTCCCAAGTTCCCTTTTTTAGGGCTGTAACAAGACACCTAACCAATTTCCAAGAGGGTATTCTTATACTGGGAGGGGATCTCAATGTACCCCTGAACCCCCTTTTAGACACCTCGTCGGGGAAATCCCACCTACCATACAGGGCACTCCGACAAATCAGAAAATGTTTCCAAGAACTCTTGCTACACGACACATGGCGCACCTTACACCCGAACGTAAAGGATTTTACATTCTTCTCCGCCCCACATAACAAATATTCACGACTAGACTACATATTTCTTACCCAACAGGATCTCCCGTCCCTGAAAGCAGCAACCGTCGAACCGATGACCTTCTCGGACCACCACCCTATCTCAATGACCCTCACTTTCCCTGAAAAAGTATACCGCTCGCAAATTTGGAGACTAGACCCTTCCATCCTGACAGACAAAACCAAAGAATTAGAGATTCAAACTTGCCTAAGCAATTATTTCACTGAGAACAACACCCCGGACATTTCTAAACTTACTCAGTGGGCGGCTCACAAATGTGTTGTCCGAGGGAAATTGATTTCCCTGGGGGCCGCAATTAGAAAGGAAAAACGGGCCAAACTGGCTGATCTCTTTTCCAAACTTAATAAACTAGAAGCACTACACAAACGAAACCTGGCCCAGCAAACCCTCGTAGAACTACTAGAGACTCGTACACTCATTCAGGAAGAATTGGGCCATCACCTCAGGAAGAAATACACTCTATCTCAGAAACTTTTTTACGAATTCGGCAACAAAAGTGGCCATCTTCTTGCTCAAGCCTTACGCAAGAAAAGGGCTGCTAATACGATACACCACATACAATCCCCCACGGGTAAGACTCTCACGAATAACAATGACATAGCCAGAGAGTTTGAGAAGTACTACTCGTCCCTATATAATCTAGATAAATCCGAACCCCCTACTACCTTATCGAATGACAGACCCAATGATATTAACTCGTTCTTAGACCAATTTGCTCCAGGAAAGCTCCCCACTGACACCACCACGATTCTGGAATCCCCGATCTCTATTCAGGAATGGAAAAAAGCTTTAAAACAACTTAAGCCTGGTAAGAGCCCGGGACCTGATGGTCTTTCCGCCGTATATTTCAAGACATTCTCAGACCTTCTTCAACAACCCTTCCTTGACGCCTTCAATACACTCTCTCCCACAAATCCTTTCAAAAGCGAAATGTTAGAAGCACATATCGTTGTTATCCCCAAAGAAGATAAGGACCCCACCCAAACGGGAAATTATAGACCAATCTCATTATTGAATGTAGATGTCAAAATCTTTTCTAAGATTTTGGCAAACAGACTCTTACCGCTTCTCCCTTCCTTAATCTCTCATGACCAGACCGGCTTTATCCCTGGACGTGAAGCCAGGGACAACACTGTTAAAGCAATAAACTTACACCACCTTATGACACAGACAACCCAAAAAGGCCTGTTTTTGTCACTCGATGCGGAGAAGGCGTTCGACAGAGTAGCTTGGGACTATATGACAGCGGTTCTGAGGGCCATAGGATTGGGCCCATATATGTTAGGCCTAATCCTGTCACTATACACGGGACCATCTGCTAAGGTACGGGTCAACAATACTCTGTCGGACGCCTTTCCCATCGGAAATGGCACAAGACAGGGCTGCCCCCTGTCCCCCATCCTCTTTGTACTCACACTTGAACCATTCCTCCGTAAACTGACATACAACCCAGATATCCAAGGTATAAGTTCCTCCAAAAGAGAATATAAATACGCTGCTTTCGCAGACGATATTTTGTTGTTCCTGTCGAACCCACTGATCTCCCTACCAAACCTTCTTTCTGAATTTAAACAATTTCAGTTCCTCTCCCACCTTAAAATTAATTTCTCGAAATCCTTTGCCCTTAATATAACATTACCTCAACACATAGTTGATCAATGTAAGGCTAACTTCCCGTTCCAATGGAAACATGATTCCATCACATACCTAGGGATACAACTCCCTTCCAAACTCTCAAACCTCTACGCTAAAAACCATGTTCCTATCCTACACAGAATATCCTCTGATCTTGAAACATGGAACAAACCGCTTTTCTCTTGGTTTGGCAGAGCGGCGATCCTCAAAATGAATGCCCTCCCGAGAATACTCTATATATTGCAGGCGATCCCTATACATATACCTCCGGCCTTTTTTAAATCTTATAGAAACATATGCACTAAATTCTTATGGGGGAACCGTAGACCCAGAATCAGCTTTACGCAGCTCACCCGACCTAAAAGACTTGGGGGCATAGGCCTCCCCAACCTTCTCAATTATTACACTGCTACACACCTTACCAGGATAGTGGACTGGAATACTCAATCTCTCCACAAAGATTGGGTTTCCCTAGAAGCATCTTTTTCTGCTCTCCCTTTGGAGTCTCTCCCATGGTTACTCTCACCCCACGTCCCCTCTGAATTACACGTACACCCACTTATAGGCCCAACCTTGCAATGCTTCAAAAAGCTTTGCTACCGATCACCCATATCTTCGATTCCCGGCCCACTGACACCTGTAAAAATGAACCCTGGGTTCCCACCAGGTATGCACGCAAAGTTTCTTACCGATAACTGGACACAGAGCCCAATTAGATCACATCAGTTCTTCCTCCGGGGCAAACTATTGTCTACATCCCAACTCTCCTCCCAACTAAACAAGCCACCCATTCCCCCTTGGACATATATTTTAATTGCTCATTTTCTAAAATCCCTTAACAAGAATATACAATGCTCCAGAGAACTCACCCCTTTCGAAAAGCTATGTATCCAAACGACACCCCAATCTCATCTAGTTTCTACCACACATGAACTCCTCTTCGCCGAGATGAAAGCTAACGAGACCTTAGCCTGTAAGAACTGGGAGTCAGACCTCTCGGTATCTCTTTCAGCGGAACAATGGGAACTAATTTTCCTCAACATACATAAAGGGTCGACGAATGTGTCGACCCAGGAAAACGGCTTTAAGATCCAATCTAGATGGTACCGCACGCCCACCCTTCTGCATAAATATAATCCCACAATCCCAGAGGTTTGCTGGAGATGTCTCCGGGAAAGGGGAACCCTTCTCCATATCTGGTGGTCCTGTCCATCTCTAAAAGACTTCTGGGAAAAGGTATGCCATATAACCTCTCGAGTCACCTCATATCATTTGGACCTTTCCCCTTCTCAATTCCTTCTACACCATTCACCCCTGTCGCACAATTCCTATCACAAATCCCTAGCAATGCACATGATCAATGCGGCAAAGCAGTGTATCCCTATACACTGGAAATCGACTCACCAACCAACCATAAAAGAATGGTTTAACAGAATATGCAAAATTGAGGAAATGGAAAATCTTATACATATTGCAAGAGAGACTCCGTCATCATTTAGTAAAAAATGGGCCTGCTGGTTACACTATAAAACGACCCCAGAATTTGCAAACTCCCTGAACCCTGACAAAGGATAAATTACTCCTCTGAGAATTGTCATTAAAAATCTACGACGTGCCAGGATCTCCCCTTAACCCTAAACCTTACAAAGACACCTCTCTCCTCCTATATCTCCCCCTATACAGATCCGCCCCTAGTTTCTCATAACACGCCCCTTGAACACCCCAAGGGGTCGGGGAAGTCAGAGACGGACCCCCTGCCAACGCCATCCCTTCCTGCCTCACTCCCCTCCCCTCGATCCCCACCCCTTCTCCTTCCACCACTTACCCCCTCCTACTTTCTCATCCACAAGCTTCTGTACAATACAACCACTAACATAGCTCCAGCCTACACTCCCGCATTCATACACTCTCAACGAAATAAACCTGTTTATAGCTCCTTCCCTCCCTTTCTGCCATATTGCACCTGTTGGCCTTTCCCTCCCACACAGACCAAAAGTCCATAACGGCATCCGTGAACCTACCTAGCTCTAACCTACCAACAAGATCTATCCCCGTCAATGGTAGTGGACTTTGACTAGACCCCACAACTACCTTGAATTAAGGTAGCCCACCCCAACACGGCCTAGTTCATGAAGGATGCACATAGCCATTTCATTTTCACTACCCGCAAGTTGAATTGTATGTGACACATGTTATTCATCCATGTTTTGTGGTTGTATTAATACCTTATTGTACTACTATTGTTCAAGATATCTGTAAATGCTTTTTACATTTCAATAAACTGTTTTTGGAAAAAAAAAAAAAAAAAAG
This sequence comes from Rana muscosa, assembly GCA_029206835.1. Lineage (NCBI taxonomy): Eukaryota > Metazoa > Chordata > Amphibia > Anura > Ranidae > Rana > Rana muscosa. The sequence goes on along the minus strand of CM055118.1, from coordinate 692,048,444 downwards.
AAACTCTCATGAAAGTACGACCAATAGGGCTGTCAAAAACACTAGTGTCATCTCAATAAGATAGAAAGAAACTGTCAAAACTTTTAAAAACTTTACCCCATGGGTGAGCAGGGTTTGAACTCCAAATGTCGGATTTCTTGTCCACTGGTTATTCAGATTGGCGAAAATAAACAAACGAAAACAGCAAGTAGAGCACAGGTCAATTATCTGGCACCAGGGTACAGGCTATTTCAGGCAAAAAGAAAAGAATAAAGCCAGCCTTGACTTCTTGACCCTTCAGGGAGTGCGTCTGGAGCCACGATGCGGAGTGGAGAAAGATTTCATCTGCCTTCTGTGGACTGGGGTCCATTCTCTGGAAGGCGTAGTTGGTGCAATGCGATTTTGCTGGGTTGCAGGAATCGGCAACAGATCTTCAGGCAAGGGAGGTAGGCCCAAACTTTTTATGAATGCTTCACCTTCATGCATATCATGAAGACAATGTTGATGACCATCCCGAGGTACAATCAAATGAAAAGGGAACCCCCAGAAGTATGGGATGCGCAGGTTTTGCAGATGGGATGTGATCGGGCGCAGGTTCCTGCGTTTCGCCAGAGTCACTGGAGACAGGTCATTGTAGATCTGTATTTTAGCCCCATTATATTCAGTAGCTGATTTGTTACGTGTAGCAAGGGTCAATGCCTCCTTGCTATCATAATAATGAAAACGTACTATGACATCCCTTGGCCTGGTGCCAGCGGGCGGTTTGGGGCCCAGAGAAGGATGCACACGATCCAGGCACCAATCAATATCTGCGATTCTGGGGGCTAAGGCATTAAACAACCCCAGCAGGTATTGGCGGAGGTTGTTGTCTCCCACCGACTCCGGTATTCCTCGGAATCTCAGGTTCTGTCTCCTCTCCCTGTTCTCCTGGTCCTCCTGTTGTAGTTGGAGTTGCGAGAAAGAGTTTTTTAATGCGGACGTTTCCTCCTCTAATTCCTGCAAATAATTGACCAAGTCATCAAATTTAGACTCAAGAGCATCTGTTCTGTCTCCGATTTGAGCTATTTCACTCCTTAACTCCTGCGAGAGTTTTCCCATTTCAGCAGCCATGTTGCGTGTCATTTGCATGAGGAGAGCCTGGAGCTTTTCATCCATGAGCTCTGGGGTTAAAATGCTCTGTACAGCATGGGAGGACATTACGGAGGGTGTCCGAGTGCCCCCAGGATGTGTGTTTTGCGTAGCTTGACTCCCCATATCCTCCATCCCCAGCAAGGGATCCATGGCCGCGAGCGGTTCCGCAAGTGTAGGCAAGGCCGGGGATTGCGGCCTAGTGACGAATCTGTCCATCGCGGTCAGCGTATGTGGGTCTGTTTGCGACTTGTAAAACTGCTTTTGCTGACCGATTTTACCCATGGGGTGCTGTAAGCTTACCGGATTAAGATGCGCTTACCCCCGTGGCGATCGTTGCTGTGTGGAAGCGTTATAGGGGTCAGGAGTGCGGGCGGGATCCGGAGCTCAGCCTCTACACGTCCGCCATGTCCAAAAGCCGCGCATGCGCTCCTAGTTTAGTTTTTTAGTACAGTTATCTTTAGTCCTGTCACATGAAACACAGGGCCTCTTCATCTTCTGGTTTTCTAAAGAAGTGAGTAGTACTTAATGCAGCAGAGAACATAGACCGTGCAGTAGTAGTGTGATTGCTCTTCTCTGCAGCACTTTTCCTAAGGAGTACGTTTTTGACACTGTGGGTTCCCAGAAAGGGGACTGAATGACACTAGGCACTAGGGCGGGTGTACTAAAATCGGTGCACTCAGAAACTGGTGCAGCTGTGCATGACAGCCAATCAGATTCTAACTTCAGTGTGTTCAATTAAGCTTTGACAATAAAACCTGGAAGCCGTTTGGTTTCTATGCAGAGGTGCACCTCAGAGTTGCAGATTTTGCACGCTCCAGTTTTAGTAAATAACCCCATGGTGTTATTCTACTGTGTCATTCGGCCCAGAAGGGGTACCCGGATGCAGACAGAGATGTTAGTCTGCTGGGGAAGCATCGGAGAGGAGGTGAGTATTGCAACCAAATATGCTAATTTATGTTAATTGTAATTTAAAAGCACTTTGTTTGTTTTTTTGTTTTTTGCTCAAGCTGTTTTGTTTTAGTTCTAGTCAAATACATTCTGGTTTCAATTTCAAGATTTATTTAAAGTGATCTTTTGCTGAGCCATCGTTATCTGTGAAGTTACATACATTTCAAGGATTTTAACATACTTAAGCTGCCCATACATTATACAATTTTCTTATTCAATTTCCTTTAGATTTACCTTCAACCATATAGTACAAGGGCCTGCTTGATTCCATACAAATTTAAAGTGTTTAGGTTTTACCTCATATGATATGGTTTTGGTAAATCTAAAGGAAAATTGTACAAAAAAATTGTAGAATGTATGGCCAGCCTTATTTACATGTTCCTACCTGCAGCCATTTGTAGCAGACATGGATTCCCTCACTTGCTACTTCCTGCAGTCAATTCCTGCTGGGAGGGTCTTTCTGCTATAGATATTTGATCAGTGTTGTAATAAGACCAGAACAGCAGAGATAAGCAATTATACAATCACATCAGCAGTAAAGAAAGTTTCTGTGGGATCCTTTTCTAGGAAGCCATATTAATAGTTGGCCACGAATTAAACCAGAAAGGTAATTTTATTTAACAAAAAAGTTACAAAAAACATTTTGTAGAAATTATTTAGAGTATACTGTATATAATGTTTTTTTTAAAGTAGAGCTACACTTTAAACACTTTTTATATTTAATATTTTTTCTTAAGGGATATAACTATCACCCTCACAGGAGCCTTCATTAAACAATAAATACATTATACAGGCACAAACCATATGCCAATCTATTCAGTCTATTAAAACAATTAATAACAAGTATACTCCCATATAAAACACTTCAGTCCTTTCTTATATTGTAGGAGTTTATTTCCACTTGTCAGATTAAACAAGTGACACATTGTCTTGATGATAATGATGTCTTGGCACATCAAATAAACACATTGCCTCAGCTGTTCCAATTTCCTATCAAATCTACTGCCTGCGTTTTTATCAAGATGCCTTTCACTTTGTCAGTTCTGTATTAAATGTGACGGGGTTGAGTGATAGTGCCACTGCCGATTGCATGAAGCCTTCTTCAAAACACTCTGAAGTCCAGCAATAATACAGTGTTTTTTGTAAAACATCACATATGAGTAAATCAGAGCTAGTACTATATCCCTCACCAGCCCTACACATATACAACGTTTTAGGAGAAATTATTGTATTAAAAGTTTTAAAAATAAATTATTGAAGTAAACGTGTATTGAAGTAAAAAGTAACTACTATATAATAGAATCGCCAACAACTGTCAGATTTTAACTTACTTTTGCAAGCGAGCATCCTGACTTGGCCCCTAATGCCCTTAAAGTACCTGAGAAAATGCCAGCTTTGTGAAAGTCAGTGTTTGTTTAAGCTTTGGTATGTCACGCCACATGACAGTCCTTGGGCGTGCTGGCACTAAGCACTTCACTGTGCAATGGAAAAGACACCTATTCTCCTCACATCCCTGAGGTTATGAAAATAACACAAACTTCAAAAGTAAAGATGTGATATGTTCTAGAGAATGTTTAGACATTACAGTTGTGCCTAAGCAATAGCTTTAAATAGCAATAGCCATAACCCTTTGTCCTAAATTCCTCCAACATTTTTTTCATCTTGAAAAATAGCAGTGTAGTTCCTGGTATGTGAGGGTGCCTAAGAATTCCTTTGCCTACACCCATGTATCCAGGGCCTGAACAAAGGGGGAAGGAGGGGCAACTGCCCCAGACACAGTTCTTTCATGTGATAAGCCATGGTGAGCTGGCGATCACATTAGGTCACTTAAACCCATACAGACCTCCATCAGCAGGGCACCTGCACAGGATTTCACAGCTCATCACAGCTCATTAAATAATTGTTGTCATTTGTATACACAGAAGTTGGCAGTTGCCAGTGTATAAGGAAAGGGGGTGCATCTTAATGCCACACTACTGTCATTGCGGCATCTTAGTGGATACTTTCTGCTATGGGGGGACATTTGAGTGGATCACTCTTGGCATAGGGGGCATCTGAATATCATGTCCCTGCCTTTTGAAGGTCCTGACTGGGAGTTTGCTTAATATTCAGCATCTCATTCAGAGGGTACTGTATTTTTTCCTCTTGCCAAATACTGCACATACACTGACTTCATCAGGGCTCCCCTGAGGAAGTCACTTGGCAGTGACAACACGCGTTGGGTGGAGTTGGGTGATGGAGAATATCAGGATTAAGGAACAAATAATTACACGCATTGTATTTTTTTTAAATGTAAGTGGATGCTGTTCAATAAATGTTATGCTATACAATCTCCTAAACACCTATAGTTAAACCCGAAAAGGGGAGAGAAGGAGATGATACAGATCAGCTGTTTGTAAAAACCTGGAGTACACCCCAGTTGGGGAAGGCGTTGTTAGACCTATCATAGGTCTGTCATTGAAGTGAGCACAGCGGTGAACTGGTGGTGGGGATCGCCACACATGTATGCATTTTTTGACCCACACAGGGTTAAAGTTTGAAGAAAATTCCCAGTTTAAAAAGCATTTTTTATGAAGATTGGTGAACTGTCTTATCACATATGAACTTTATCTTAATAAGTCATTGGATTAATTTTATTTTGAATGGGTAATCGATGAGCACAGTTTATATTGTTTATTGGTAATTCACATATAATATTTTGGGCAAGCGCAACAAACACACAATATTATAATCTAATAGGGTGGGGCAAGTGGTACAAAAGGTTGTAACTGTGGGGAATGAGCTGATGGAAGTGATAAAAGTGTAGTTGGAGGCGTGATAGGCTTCCCTGAAGAGATGAGTTTTCAGGGATCGCCTAAAGGCAGCCAGAGTAGGAGATATCCAGACAGATTGCGGTAGAATGTTCCAGAAGATGGGAGAGGCTGTGGAGAAGTCCTGGAGATGAGTATGGGAGAGACAAGGGAGCTTGAGAGCAAGAGGTCTTGAGAGGAGCGAAGAGGATGGTTTGGGTAATATTAGGAGACAAGATTGGTGATGTAGCCCAGGGGACAGTTGTGAATGGCTTTGTAAGTTGTTTGTATTTAGAATTTAATTCACTGGGCGATCGGAAGCCAGTGTAGAGATTGGCAGAGAGGGGTGGCAGACACTGAGCAGCTGGTAAGGTAGATGAGCCTGGCAGCAGCATTCATGATAGACTGAAGAGGGGATAGACTATGCAGAGGTAGGCCTATGAGGAGGGAGCTGCAATGAGTAGCTTGGTGGCTTCATTAGTTAAAAAGGAGCGAATTTTAGAGATGTTAGGGAGGTGAAGTCTACAAACGTTTGACAACGATTGGATTTGAGGCTGAAAAGACAGGTTAGTGTCTAGGATTACACCTAGTAGCCTGGCATGAGTGGAGGGATTGATGGTTGCCATATTGACCTTGATGAAAAAGTCATGGAGGGGGGCACGGGCAAGGGAGAATATTATCAGCTCAGTTTTAGAGAGATTTAATTTAGGCTGGATTCACACTTGTGCATTGCGTTTTTGAGCTCCGAAGTCTTTGGCAAGATATCAATCAGTAGTTCAGCGGTTCGTCTGTGTTGTAGCTGCACATTTGCTGACTTGGGAGAGGGGAGGGAGAGAGGAGGGAAGGGGGAGGAGGGGAAGCGTACAGTAGGTGACCGCAATATTGTGTCAATCTCGCCGCTGTTATCATCGAGATCGCCAATACCAGACATTGTGTTTGGTATGAATCATGAGGGGGAACTCCACGCCAAATTTTAAATAAAAAAACAGTTCCCCTCCAAGAGCATACCAGGCCCTTAGGTCTGGTATGGATTTTAAGGGGAACCCCTACGCCGAAAAAAAAAGCGTGTGGATCCCCCCAAAATCCATACCAGAAACTTATCTGAGCACGCAGCCCGGCCGGTCAGAAAAGGGGGTGGGGACGAGCGAGCGCCCCCCTCCTGAACCGTACCAGGCCGCATGCCCTAAACATGGGGGGTGGGTGCTTTGTGGCAGGGGGCGCCCTGAGGCCACCCCAAAGCACGTTGTCACCATGTTGATGAGGACAAGGGCCTCTTCCCGACAACCCTGGCTGTTATTGTTGGGGTCTGTGGGCCAGGGGCTTATCGGAATCCGGGAGCCCTCTTTAATAAGGGGGCCCCCAGATCCTGACCCCCCACCCTATGTGAATGAGTATGGGGTACATCGTACCCCTACCCATTTACGTGGAGGAAAAATGTGTCAATAAAAAAAACACACTACAAAGGTTTTTAAAGTAATTTATTAGGCAGCTCTGGGGGTCTTCCTCCGACTTTGAGGGTCTTCTTCCGACTTCTCCGCTCTCTTCTCTTGATCTCCGGTGTGCCTTCCGCCGGGCTCCTCCGCTATCTTCTTCCAGCTCTTTTTCCTAGTGATGGCCCAGTCTTCGTCGTCTTCTTCCCTGCTCTCTACTCTCCGATGTTGACACGAGGCTCTCTCCCGCTGTAATGCTGTGTGTGCGGTGCGCAATGACTTATATAGGCATGGGACGTGGTCACCGGGTGATGTCACCCAGTGACCCCGCCCATTATGACGTCACAGTCCCGGGGCATGATGGGACTGTGATGCCATAATGGGTGGGGCCCCATGCCTACATAAGTCATTGCGCACCGCGCACATGGCATTACAGCGGGAGAGAGCCTTGTGTCAACATCGGAGAGATGAGAACAGGGAAGAAGACGACGAAGACCGGGCAAACGCTAGTAAAAGAGCTGGAAGAAGATAGCGGAGGAGCCCAGCAGAAGGCACGCCGGAGAGCGGAAGAAGAGAGCGGAGAAGTCGGAAGAAGACCCCCGAAGTCGGAAGAAGACCCCCAGAGCTACCTAAACAAAACAATTGTTCTCTATGTGCCCTGTTCACACCACAACACTGGTATCATTCACAGATTTTTTTTTGCACAGAAATTTGCAACATTTACAGGCACCTGTCAAAAAGAGGTACCCCCTCCCCCTTCCCCCTGAAAGGTGACAAATGTAGCACCGGAGGAACTCCGCTTTAACAAATTGGCTTGTCTTGGTTCAGGAAGATAAATTTGCTAACCCTTTTCTAAGTTTTGCCTGAGATAATCTGAGATAATCAATATTAACCTAAAATAAGTATTCCAGTTCATACTGTTTGTGATTACACTAATCATAGGAAGTGGATTACAAATTACAATAAATTACTAAAATATTCTATCAAAGAACAACTGTCTATAACGTTCAGATGTTTTTATTATGAGGGTTAGAACTTCTCTCCTATGTGCACATTTTTCCTTTGATTTCTCCTCACTTTCTGTGTGGTCATGGGACAGGAGATGAGCTGAAACATTCCAATGAAAACACAGATAGCAATAAAAGTGTTTTAGCACAAGGAGAAAATTGTTATTTACCTCTGCCAAGTGTTTATTGCTGTTTTTGTGTCCCCAATTGAGATTTTTTACTTAAGTCCTTAGTAACAAAAATGTATTGCTTTTGTTTTTTCTTGGTAATAAAACTCGATTTTTAATATGTATAGCATAAATCCACTACTGGTATGTGTACAAAGAAATATGTTAATTCACAGTGTTTAGCACAGTAAAAACTAACATAAGACAGGGCAGACCAAGATTAATTTTCAATCAATGGGCTGCAGTTATGATTACTTGGAAAAAATAAATATTTACTTTATAAATGTAGATTTAATAAATTCATACAATCTGCTAAAGGAGCATTTTCAGATTCCTTCAAGATTATAATTTAACAGAAAGTGGTTGTATAAAAAGATGACAAACTAGATAAATCAAAGTTGGTAAATATTTCAGGGAAAATTGTGAATATCTTTTTTAAAGGCTCTGCAAATGAGACAAATTTAGAGTGACTCTAATATCTTGTTTGCTTGTCCTAAATTCGCCTGGACTGACATACAATACACTGTGTTGACATAATGCTGACTTAGAAGATGCTGAACATGATTGACATATGCCTTTTCTCTTCAGTGATTACTGTTTTAAAATATGATTGATTTAGTTGCAGTCAATATAGTGTTTGTTGACTGAGGTGTCCTACTTTTATTACAAATGACACATGGCACATTCACAATGCTTGTATAAAATATTCACTAAACTACGTGCATTAATAAATATGTGTTCAAGAAGCTTAAGTGGATTTGATCATTTTTTTGGTGGTTTGTTTCTGTGACTGTGTGTAAAGTAATCTTTATCCCCAGGCATTGCCCACATCTACCCCCAGACCCCTCTCTCTCTCCCTCTACAACAGGTCTTAGCATTATTTTTTATCTTGTTCCTACAGAAAGAAGCAATTTCATCACTCCATGTGACAGCATCCCTAGGCTTGTACACTTTTTGTATTGACAGCTGCTGGAAGGTCAGTTCCGTTGATATAGGACTGCTTCCAGACATACATCTCCCAAAATTTATTTCCCTACACACAAGAGTGTATGTTTAATAAACCGTGATAAGCCGAGATCATGATGATCACCGCTTATCTCAGAGCATTGCCGGTTTAAAAAGCTGAGATAAGGAGCAGAGAACATGTTCTCCGCTTCTTATCACAGCACATGACCGTTTTGTCACAAACGGCCAGTTTAATAAAGTGTGATCTGAAGATCTCACAGCCTTTCCACTGAAATATCTCCCTTCCAGATTCACCAGCTCAGCTGGGAGAGAAGCTGGTGTGATTAGAGGGAGAAGGCTTATTTCTTCCTAAAATCAGCACCAGTGGGTCAAAAATGAATATTAAAAACATTATATATATATATATACACACACGTGTGTGTGTATATAGATACTGTATATATGTGTGTGTATATACATATATATACTATATATATAATATATATGTGTATATATATATATACTGTATATATACATGCGTGTGTGTGTATATATATATATATATATATATATACATATATACACACACACACATATATACAGTATTTATATATATGTATACACATACATATATATATATATATATATACACACGTGGCACCTCCCCAAATATTTGGGGGTGCTGTGTACAAATTTAGGGGTAGTCTGAGCCGATAGTTGGGCTCAGACCAATTCATTGATATAGGTTGCTTCTGCTCTGGGTGTGATACTGCCTGGCAGTAAAGTTCCCTGTTGCCTGTGGGTGGCGCTGTCATCGCCGGCTCAGGTTGAACCACAGGAGGTATCACAGCACCATTGGGTGTCCTCTCTCGGCAGCCGTGCAGTGGGCGTGGTCAGCCCGCTGTGCATGCTGGAAGAGGGTACATAAGGGGCAGACGCCATTAGCATGAGGTCTTCGGCACGTACCCCACCTCATGTGGCCCTCATGGCCAGGGGTGCGTGCGTGTGTTTTGGTCCCGGGCACCTTCAGCCCGAGGCTGCATCGCTGCTTGGTAGGCCCAATTCTGCTGGCTAGGGCCTACACCTCAAAGAAGGATCCCAGGCTGCCCTCCGTTAGGGAGCCCACTTTTAGGAAAGGAGACCAGGGGAGGATCAGTCCCTGAGGATACTAGTGATGGTACTGCTGTCTCGGGAAGAGGCCTGGAAACTCGCCTAAAGAGGGATCCATCATCGTTTAATATAAGCCCTGCAATACGCTAAAGGTTTCTCTCATTATTGCTTGGCTGGGAGGTTTGGGACTTTGATAATCCGGTGGCAGAGGATTCCTAATCGCATCCCTATTACTAAAGGAAAGATTGATTCACGCTCCACTCCGGTTGCTAGGATTGCTCATAAAGGGACTATCCGGGTGAGCAATACCCACTCAGGCTTGAGTGGCAACGATACTGTGTCTTAAGTGTTGCGTGCCTGAACCTTCCCCTACTTCTACTTTTTTCCTCTCCTCAAGTTTCACTGAAAAAGCAAAAGAATAAAATCTTACTGCTTAGGTTTTACTCCTGTGTGGACATTGGTTTTATTTAAAGGGACTTCCACCTAGACAACGAAGAAGGAGAATCCACTCGAGAGAGGTAATTGCCACAAGGCCCAAGCAACAACACCGCTCGCCCCTCTACACAACGGGGGGACAACGGGCAAGTAGCAGGTGTGCCTGACTGCGATGGAGGAAGGTGAAGCAGAAGGGTCTGTGTGCTACACACACACACACACACACATATATATATATATATACAGTATTTATATATTTGTATATACGCACACACATATATATATACAGTATTTATGTATATGTATATACACACACACATATATATATATATACAGTATTTATATGTATGTATATACACACATACACACATATATACACAAACACATGAATATATATCAATAAAAGATACTAAAATGACCTGGCTCTCCTTGTTAGTATCACTGAGCTTATAGATATAACTACAAAGATAAAAAAGCACTAGAATAAATGCACTAAAATACAATATGTATGTTGACAGCAGCTGCTTAAAATCAAACGTCAATGCAATGTAAACACAGTGTTAAAAAAACTTATATCAAAAGTTCAGAATAAGACTGCAGCAGCGCTACGGACACATGTTCATATGTGTGTCTTCTATAAAGTTATTCATATAGGTAGTGTAGATAGTGAACCGTGAGTCTGGTTGTGATCGGTTCAAATCCTAGTTCCAGTGCTCCTTTCACCAAGTGTGTTTCACCACGTGGGGGGATTAAAAGGTCCCCTTATGGGGATGCACTCACCATATGTTAAATCAATAAACGCATAGATATACCATCCTCCTGTAATGTTTTCTGTCTTCTTTTTACCACAATGTTAATCTATGGTACCGCTGGCATATATGAGGAAAAAGAACAAATCCACATAGGGCAGTCATGTTTGGAAAATGTATTGTGTAACAATCCCCCCAAGTACCCCCTTTACATATGCGTGTACCATAATAGAATAATAAACAGGCAAAATAGTAAATGAGCGCTTCAGCCCTTGTGACTTGTCCCTGATGAACGCCAATCTGTAGTACCTTTAGGCGTCTTCCTGGTTCTGCAGGTCAGGATGGGATCGATGCATGGATAACCAGGGCCTCCAGATTATTACACCAAATGCGAATCACACCAGGGTATGGTAACAACCTCCACAACCACCAAGTCCTCCACTGGCTGTCTGGAAAGCGATATTCTCTGCATTCAACAGATGGTTAGGAGTAACTTTGGTCAAAGCTGAGTTTGCAGGAAACCCAACCCATTCATATGGACCCAACAAACTAATGTGGCCTTTTACTGTCATAACAGCCAAGTGCCAAACAATGCACTTCCTGGCCATTGAACATAGGTTAGGTGGCTTAATATGTCCAATAATAGGAACTTTGTTATGTGCCAGCTTCTAACTATAAAGCATATTGATAACATGCTTAGCTGTGATAGGGAAGGGAAAGAGAGTGCCATTGATAAAGTACACATTAGTGTAGGGCTTGTAGGCACTGCTGTAACGTAGAGGTAAACCCTTATGGAATGTTCTTAAGGTATAAAAAAGGCTGTGCTTCTCGAGCAATGTGGAGGTCGGGGGAAAGAACACTTTTTACATATGACTGCTACTGGCGTGTGTCCGGATACAAAAAACACACAAAGGCAGCGCTCGATGGGAATAGCATTAAAACTTTTATAGTCTTCAAGTAGGTAACAAAATAAATATTGCACTGGAGATAAAATCGATGTAGCTACATAAACTGTAAAAATGGTGCGAGTAATGCCAAATGGTAGAAAAAGCAGTCATAAAAACATGTAGCTAAGTATGATACTGGTATAAAAATGTGTACAATGATACCACTGCTGAATCCAGATGAGGAGGGGTTAACATTAGTCCGTCGGCATGTAGATGTCCCGTGAAAGGAACTATCACAACTCACAGTGGATGGCTGTAGAATCCCAGGTTGATAGAGGGAAGTGATAGAGGGAAGTGTAACAGCCCTTGCGTGTGGCAGATAGTAAGGTCCTGCCGGAATGCAGATATGAAGGCACAGAAAAGGAGCCCTTCAGATGGACATGGCAAGCCCCGCCGTGAGATGTAAGGAAATCCGCTGGGACAACCAAGCCGTGCGGGAGCAAGTGGAAGTCACCGCGATGTACAGAGGCCTCCGTGAGGGGGGCGAAGCAGAGAACTGGACGAGCCGACTGGGAGCCGTGCACGCTGGATGACGTCAGCGTTGCCTTGGAGATGAAGGGAAACAGGAAGAAACAGGACTCGTCTGCAGTGCACTTGGGGAAGGGGGGAGGAGTCCAGTGACATCAATGTCCGTGACGTCACCGGATCTCCGACGGAACTCCCTGAAGACCCGGAAGCCGGCGGAGAGGTGAGTACCGATCAAAAGAATTTTGATCGATCAAAACAATTTACGATTAATCGAGGAATTAATCGTTAATTTCCACAGCCCTAATAAAAACCCTAATTCGTGCATGAAGCCGGCATGAAGCCGACAGGCGGGAAAGGGGGGGGCAGTGTGTATGCCCCCTTCCTGAAACATACTGTATAAGGTCACATAACCTGAACATTAAAAGGTATTTGGTAAAGTAGGGTGACAAAGCTTCTCTTCCTTGCAAGGCACCTTGTCCCCATGTTGAAGAAGGGCAAGAAAAGAGCCCACTGAGCCCTTCTGGGAGAGAGCCTTAGCCTCCGACAAGAATGTGAGATTCTTATGGTCAGTATAATTGAGAACCGGCACAGTGGTACCTTCCAGGAGATGTCTCCATTCTTTCAGGGCTAAAATGATCACCAAAAGCTCCCTGTCACCAATCTCGTAATTGCACTCTGCAGGTGACAATTTCTTGGAAAAGTAGCCACACAGATGCATAGCGCTGTCAGAGCTAGGTCGTTGAGACAGAAGAGCGCCAACTCCAGTCTCAGAAGCATCAACCTCAAGGATGAAGGGCAACATAGGATCAGGATGTGCCAACACAGGAGCAGAAACAAAGGTAGTTTTAAGACTCTCAAAAGCCTTGATGGAACCTGGAGACCAAGTCTGTGAGTTACCATCCTTTCTGGTCATATCAGTCAGGGGCTTGACCAGAGACGAGAAGTTACGAATAAACTTCCGATAATAGTTGGCGAAGCCAAGAAAACGCTGCAGAGGACTTAAACCCACGGGTCGAGGCCACTGTAGGACAGCAGAAAGTTTCTCTGGGTCCATCGAAAAACCAGCCGTGGAAATGACATAACCCAGGAATTTGACCTGTTCCCGATGGAATTCACACTTCTCCAGCTTACAATAGAGATTGTTCTCTCTTAGTTTTTGTAGCACTCGACAGACATCTGTGTGGTGGCTCTCCAGGGACTTGGAAAATATGAGGATATCATCGAGATAGACCACCACACATAACTGCAACAAATCTCGGAGGACATCGTTAATAAACTCTTGGAAAACTTGGAAAAACGATAACGAAAATAGCTGAAATTCGGACGAAAATGCATTTGGACGAAAACGAATGCACATGTCTAGTATATATATATATACAGGATATATATAGTTATCACGTCTGAAAACATGTAATTACATGTTCTTTTAAACTTTAGTTTCACTTTTTGAACTCGGCTTATAATTATAATTTAACAGAAAGTGGTTGTATAAAAAGATGACAAACTAGATAAATCAAAGTTGGTAAATATTTCAGGGAAAATTGTGAATATCTTTTTTAAAGGCTCTGCAAATGAGACAAATTTAGAGTGACTCTAATATCTTGTTTGCTTGTCCTAAATTCGCCTGGACTGACATACAATACACTGTGTTGACATAATGCTGACTTAGAAGATGCTGAACATGATTGACATATGCCTTTTCTCTTCAGTGATTACTGTTTTAAAATATGATTGATTTAGTTGCAGTCAATATAGTGTTTGTTGACTGAGGTGTCCTACTTTTATTACAAATGACACATGGCACATTCACAATGCTTGTATAAAATATTCACTAAACTACGTGCATTAATAAATATGTGTTCAAGAAGCTTAAGTGGATTTGATCATTTTTTTGGTGGTTTGTTTCTGTGACTGTGTGTAAAGTAATCTTTATCCCCAGGCATTGCCCACATCTACCCCCAGACCCCTCTCTCTCTCCCTCTACAACAGGTCTTAGCATTATTTTTTATCTTGTTCCTACAGAAAGAAGCAATTTCATCACTCCATGTGACAGCATCCCTAGGCTTGTACACTTTTTGTATTGACAGCTGCTGGAAGGTCAGTTCCGTTGATATAGGACTGCTTCCAGACATACATCTCCCAAAATTTATTTCCCTACACACAAGAGTGTATGTTTAATAAACCGTGATAAGCCGAGATCATGATGATCACCGCTTATCTCAGAGCATTGCCGGTTTAAAAAGCTGAGATAAGGAGCAGAGAACATGTTCTCCGCTTCTTATCACAGCACATGACCGTTTTGTCACAAACGGCCAGTTTAATAAAGTGTGATCTGAAGATCTCACAGCCTTTCCACTGAAATATCTCCCTTCCAGATTCACCAGCTCAGCTGGGAGAGAAGCTGGTGTGATTAGAGGGAGAAGGCTTATTTCTTCCTAAAATCAGCACCAGTGGGTCAAAAATGAATATTAAAAACATTATATATATATATATACACACACGTGTGTGTGTATATAGATACTGTATATATGTGTGTGTATATACATATATATACTATATATATAATATATATGTGTATATATATATATACTGTATATATACATGCGTGTGTGTGTATATATATATATATATATATATACATATATACACACACACACATATATACAGTATTTATATATATGTATACACATACATATATATATATATATATATACACACGTGGCACCTCCCCAAATATTTGGGGGTGCTGTGTACAAATTTAGGGGTAGTCTGAGCCGATAGTTGGGCTCAGACCAATTCATTGATATAGGTTGCTTCTGCTCTGGGTGTGATACTGCCTGGCAGTAAAGTTCCCTGTTGCCTGTGGGTGGCGCTGTCATCGCCGGCTCAGGTTGAACCACAGGAGGTATCACAGCACCATTGGGTGTCCTCTCTCGGCAGCCGTGCAGTGGGCGTGGTCAGCCCGCTGTGCATGCTGGAAGAGGGTACATAAGGGGCAGACGCCATTAGCATGAGGTCTTCGGCACGTACCCCACCTCATGTGGCCCTCATGGCCAGGGGTGCGTGCGTGTGTTTTGGTCCCGGGCACCTTCAGCCCGAGGCTGCATCGCTGCTTGGTAGGCCCAATTCTGCTGGCTAGGGCCTACACCTCAAAGAAGGATCCCAGGCTGCCCTCCGTTAGGGAGCCCACTTTTAGGAAAGGAGACCAGGGGAGGATCAGTCCCTGAGGATACTAGTGATGGTACTGCTGTCTCGGGAAGAGGCCTGGAAACTCGCCTAAAGAGGGATCCATCATCGTTTAATATAAGCCCTGCAATACGCTAAAGGTTTCTCTCATTATTGCTTGGCTGGGAGGTTTGGGACTTTGATAATCCGGTGGCAGAGGATTCCTAATCGCATCCCTATTACTAAAGGAAAGATTGATTCACGCTCCACTCCGGTTGCTAGGATTGCTCATAAAGGGACTATCCGGGTGAGCAATACCCACTCAGGCTTGAGTGGCAACGATACTGTGTCTTAAGTGTTGCGTGCCTGAACCTTCCCCTACTTCTACTTTTTTCCTCTCCTCAAGTTTCACTGAAAAAGCAAAAGAATAAAATCTTACTGCTTAGGTTTTACTCCTGTGTGGACATTGGTTTTATTTAAAGGGACTTCCACCTAGACAACGAAGAAGGAGAATCCACTCGAGAGAGGTAATTGCCACAAGGCCCAAGCAACAACACCGCTCGCCCCTCTACACAACGGGGGGACAACGGGCAAGTAGCAGGTGTGCCTGACTGCGATGGAGGAAGGTGAAGCAGAAGGGTCTGTGTGCTACACACACACACACACACACATATATATATATATATACAGTATTTATATATTTGTATATACGCACACACATATATATATACAGTATTTATGTATATGTATATACACACACACATATATATATATATACAGTATTTATATGTATGTATATACACACATACACACATATATACACAAACACATGAATATATATCAATAAAAGATACTAAAATGACCTGGCTCTCCTTGTTAGTATCACTGAGCTTATAGATATAACTACAAAGATAAAAAAGCACTAGAATAAATGCACTAAAATACAATATGTATGTTGACAGCAGCTGCTTAAAATCAAACGTCAATGCAATGTAAACACAGTGTTAAAAAAACTTATATCAAAAGTTCAGAATAAGACTGCAGCAGCGCTACGGACACATGTTCATATGTGTGTCTTCTATAAAGTTATTCATATAGGTAGTGTAGATAGTGAACCGTGAGTCTGGTTGTGATCGGTTCAAATCCTAGTTCCAGTGCTCCTTTCACCAAGTGTGTTTCACCACGTGGGGGGATTAAAAGGTCCCCTTATGGGGATGCACTCACCATATGTTAAATCAATAAACGCATAGATATACCATCCTCCTGTAATGTTTTCTGTCTTCTTTTTACCACAATGTTAATCTATGGTACCGCTGGCATATATGAGGAAAAAGAACAAATCCACATAGGGCAGTCATGTTTGGAAAATGTATTGTGTAACAATCCCCCCAAGTACCCCCTTTACATATGCGTGTACCATAATAGAATAATAAACAGGCAAAATAGTAAATGAGCGCTTCAGCCCTTGTGACTTGTCCCTGATGAACGCCAATCTGTAGTACCTTTAGGCGTCTTCCTGGTTCTGCAGGTCAGGATGGGATCGATGCATGGATAACCAGGGCCTCCAGATTATTACACCAAATGCGAATCACACCAGGGTATGGTAACAACCTCCACAACCACCAAGTCCTCCACTGGCTGTCTGGAAAGCGATATTCTCTGCATTCAACAGATGGTTAGGAGTAACTTTGGTCAAAGCTGAGTTTGCAGGAAACCCAACCCATTCATATGGACCCAACAAACTAATGTGGCCTTTTACTGTCATAACAGCCAAGTGCCAAACAATGCACTTCCTGGCCATTGAACATAGGTTAGGTGGCTTAATATGTCCAATAATAGGAACTTTGTTATGTGCCAGCTTCTAACTATAAAGCATATTGATAACATGCTTAGCTGTGATAGGGAAGGGAAAGAGAGTGCCATTGATAAAGTACACATTAGTGTAGGGCTTGTAGGCACTGCTGTAACGTAGAGGTAAACCCTTATGGAATGTTCTTAAGGTATAAAAAAGGCTGTGCTTCTCGAGCAATGTGGAGGTCGGGGGAAAGAACACTTTTTACATATGACTGCTACTGGCGTGTGTCCGGATACAAAAAACACACAAAGGCAGCGCTCGATGGGAATAGCATTAAAACTTTTATAGTCTTCAAGTAGGTAACAAAATAAATATTGCACTGGAGATAAAATCGATGTAGCTACATAAACTGTAAAAATGGTGCGAGTAATGCCAAATGGTAGAAAAAGCAGTCATAAAAACATGTAGCTAAGTATGATACTGGTATAAAAATGTGTACAATGATACCACTGCTGAATCCAGATGAGGAGGGGTTAACATTAGTCCGTCGGCATGTAGATGTCCCGTGAAAGGAACTATCACAACTCACAGTGGATGGCTGTAGAATCCCAGGTTGATAGAGGGAAGTGATAGAGGGAAGTGTAACAGCCCTTGCGTGTGGCAGATAGTAAGGTCCTGCCGGAATGCAGATATGAAGGCACAGAAAAGGAGCCCTTCAGATGGACATGGCAAGCCCCGCCGTGAGATGTAAGGAAATCCGCTGGGACAACCAAGCCGTGCGGGAGCAAGTGGAAGTCACCGCGATGTACAGAGGCCTCCGTGAGGGGGGCGAAGCAGAGAACTGGACGAGCCGACTGGGAGCCGTGCACGCTGGATGACGTCAGCGTTGCCTTGGAGATGAAGGGAAACAGGAAGAAACAGGACTCGTCTGCAGTGCACTTGGGGAAGGGGGGAGGAGTCCAGTGACATCAATGTCCGTGACGTCACCGGATCTCCGACGGAACTCCCTGAAGACCCGGAAGCCGGCGGAGAGGTGAGTACCGATCAAAAGAATTTTGATCGATCAAAACAATTTACGATTAATCGAGGAATTAATCGTTAATTTCCACAGCCCTAATAAAAACCCTAATTCGTGCATGAAGCCGGCATGAAGCCGACAGGCGGGAAAGGGGGGGGCAGTGTGTATGCCCCCTTCCTGAAACATACTGTATAAGGTCACATAACCTGAACATTAAAAGGTATTTGGTAAAGTAGGGTGACAAAGCTTCTCTTCCTTGCAAGGCACCTTGTCCCCATGTTGAAGAAGGGCAAGAAAAGAGCCCACTGAGCCCTTCTGGGAGAGAGCCTTAGCCTCCGACAAGAATGTGAGATTCTTATGGTCAGTATAATTGAGAACCGGCACAGTGGTACCTTCCAGGAGATGTCTCCATTCTTTCAGGGCTAAAATGATCACCAAAAGCTCCCTGTCACCAATCTCGTAATTGCACTCTGCAGGTGACAATTTCTTGGAAAAGTAGCCACACAGATGCATAGCGCTGTCAGAGCTAGGTCGTTGAGACAGAAGAGCGCCAACTCCAGTCTCAGAAGCATCAACCTCAAGGATGAAGGGCAACATAGGATCAGGATGTGCCAACACAGGAGCAGAAACAAAGGTAGTTTTAAGACTCTCAAAAGCCTTGATGGAACCTGGAGACCAAGTCTGTGAGTTACCATCCTTTCTGGTCATATCAGTCAGGGGCTTGACCAGAGACGAGAAGTTACGAATAAACTTCCGATAATAGTTGGCGAAGCCAAGAAAACGCTGCAGAGGACTTAAACCCACGGGTCGAGGCCACTGTAGGACAGCAGAAAGTTTCTCTGGGTCCATCGAAAAACCAGCCGTGGAAATGACATAACCCAGGAATTTGACCTGTTCCCGATGGAATTCACACTTCTCCAGCTTACAATAGAGATTGTTCTCTCTTAGTTTTTGTAGCACTCGACAGACATCTGTGTGGTGGCTCTCCAGGGACTTGGAAAATATGAGGATATCATCGAGATAGACCACCACACATAACTGCAACAAATCTCGGAGGACATCGTTAATAAACTCTTGGAAAACTTGGAAAAACGATAACGAAAATAGCTGAAATTCGGACGAAAATGCATTTGGACGAAAACGAATGCACATGTCTAGTATATATATATATACAGGATATATATAGTTATCACGTCTGAAAACATGTAATTACATGTTCTTTTAAACTTTAGTTTCACTTTTTGAACTCGGCTTATAATTATAATTTAACAGAAAGTGGTTGTATAAAAAGATGACAAACTAGATAAATCAAAGTTGGTAAATATTTCAGGGAAAATTGTGAATATCTTTTTTAAAGGCTCTGCAAATGAGACAAATTTAGAGTGACTCTAATATCTTGTTTGCTTGTCCTAAATTCGCCTGGACTGACATACAATACACTGTGTTGACATAATGCTGACTTAGAAGATGCTGAACATGATTGACATATGCCTTTTCTCTTCAGTGATTACTGTTTTAAAATATGATTGATTTAGTTGCAGTCAATATAGTGTTTGTTGACTGAGGTGTCCTACTTTTATTACAAATGACACATGGCACATTCACAATGCTTGTATAAAATATTCACTAAACTACGTGCATTAATAAATATGTGTTCAAGAAGCTTAAGTGGATTTGATCATTTTTTTGGTGGTTTGTTTCTGTGACTGTGTGTAAAGTAATCTTTATCCCCAGGCATTGCCCACATCTACCCCCAGACCCCTCTCTCTCTCCCTCTACAACAGGTCTTAGCATTATTTTTTATCTTGTTCCTACAGAAAGAAGCAATTTCATCACTCCATGTGACAGCATCCCTAGGCTTGTACACTTTTTGTATTGACAGCTGCTGGAAGGTCAGTTCCGTTGATATAGGACTGCTTCCAGACATACATCTCCCAAAATTTATTTCCCTACACACAAGAGTGTATGTTTAATAAACCGTGATAAGCCGAGATCATGATGATCACCGCTTATCTCAGAGCATTGCCGGTTTAAAAAGCTGAGATAAGGAGCAGAGAACATGTTCTCCGCTTCTTATCACAGCACATGACCGTTTTGTCACAAACGGCCAGTTTAATAAAGTGTGATCTGAAGATCTCACAGCCTTTCCACTGAAATATCTCCCTTCCAGATTCACCAGCTCAGCTGGGAGAGAAGCTGGTGTGATTAGAGGGAGAAGGCTTATTTCTTCCTAAAATCAGCACCAGTGGGTCAAAAATGAATATTAAAAACATTATATATATATATATACACACACGTGTGTGTGTATATAGATACTGTATATATGTGTGTGTATATACATATATATACTATATATATAATATATATGTGTATATATATATATACTGTATATATACATGCGTGTGTGTGTATATATATATATATATATATATACATATATACACACACACACATATATACAGTATTTATATATATGTATACACATACATATATATATATATATATATACACACGTGGCACCTCCCCAAATATTTGGGGGTGCTGTGTACAAATTTAGGGGTAGTCTGAGCCGATAGTTGGGCTCAGACCAATTCATTGATATAGGTTGCTTCTGCTCTGGGTGTGATACTGCCTGGCAGTAAAGTTCCCTGTTGCCTGTGGGTGGCGCTGTCATCGCCGGCTCAGGTTGAACCACAGGAGGTATCACAGCACCATTGGGTGTCCTCTCTCGGCAGCCGTGCAGTGGGCGTGGTCAGCCCGCTGTGCATGCTGGAAGAGGGTACATAAGGGGCAGACGCCATTAGCATGAGGTCTTCGGCACGTACCCCACCTCATGTGGCCCTCATGGCCAGGGGTGCGTGCGTGTGTTTTGGTCCCGGGCACCTTCAGCCCGAGGCTGCATCGCTGCTTGGTAGGCCCAATTCTGCTGGCTAGGGCCTACACCTCAAAGAAGGATCCCAGGCTGCCCTCCGTTAGGGAGCCCACTTTTAGGAAAGGAGACCAGGGGAGGATCAGTCCCTGAGGATACTAGTGATGGTACTGCTGTCTCGGGAAGAGGCCTGGAAACTCGCCTAAAGAGGGATCCATCATCGTTTAATATAAGCCCTGCAATACGCTAAAGGTTTCTCTCATTATTGCTTGGCTGGGAGGTTTGGGACTTTGATAATCCGGTGGCAGAGGATTCCTAATCGCATCCCTATTACTAAAGGAAAGATTGATTCACGCTCCACTCCGGTTGCTAGGATTGCTCATAAAGGGACTATCCGGGTGAGCAATACCCACTCAGGCTTGAGTGGCAACGATACTGTGTCTTAAGTGTTGCGTGCCTGAACCTTCCCCTACTTCTACTTTTTTCCTCTCCTCAAGTTTCACTGAAAAAGCAAAAGAATAAAATCTTACTGCTTAGGTTTTACTCCTGTGTGGACATTGGTTTTATTTAAAGGGACTTCCACCTAGACAACGAAGAAGGAGAATCCACTCGAGAGAGGTAATTGCCACAAGGCCCAAGCAACAACACCGCTCGCCCCTCTACACAACGGGGGGACAACGGGCAAGTAGCAGGTGTGCCTGACTGCGATGGAGGAAGGTGAAGCAGAAGGGTCTGTGTGCTACACACACACACACACACACATATATATATATATATATACAGTATTTATATATTTGTATATACGCACACACATATATATATACAATATTTATGTATATGTATATACACACACACATATATATATATATACAGTATTTATATGTATGTATATACACACATACACACATATATACACAAACACATGAATATATATCAATAAAAGATACTAAAATGACCTGGCTCTCCTTGTTAGTATCACTGAGCTTATAGATATAACTACAAAGATAAAAAAGCACTAGAATAAATGCACTAAAATACAATATGTATGTTGACAGCAGCTGCTTAAAATCAAACGTCAATGCAATGTAAACACAGTGTTAAAAAAACTTATATCAAAAGTTCAGAATAAGACTGCAGCAGCGCTACGGACACATGTTCATATGTGTGTCTTCTATAAAGTTATTCATATAGGTAGTGTAGATAGTGAACCGTGAGTCTGGTTGTGATCGGTTCAAATCCTAGTTCCAGTGCTCCTTTCACCAAGTGTGTTTCACCACGTGGGGGGATTAAAAGGTCCCCTTATGGGGATGCACTCACCATATGTTAAATCAATAAACGCATAGATATACCATCCTCCTGTAATGTTTTCTGTCTTCTTTTTACCACAATGTTAATCTATGGTACCGCTGGCATATATGAGGAAAAAGAACAAATCCACATAGGGCAGTCATGTTTGGAAAATGTATTGTGTAACAATCCCCCCAAGTACCCCCTTTACATATGCGTGTACCATAATAGAATAATAAACAGGCAAAATAGTAAATGAGCGCTTCAGCCCTTGTGACTTGTCCCTGATGAACGCCAATCTGTAGTACCTTTAGGCGTCTTCCTGGTTCTGCAGGTCAGGATGGGATCGATGCATGGATAACCAGGGCCTCCAGATTATTACACCAAATGCGAATCACACCAGGGTATGGTAACAACCTCCACAACCACCAAGTCCTCCACTGGCTGTCTGGAAAGCGATATTCTCTGCATTCAACAGATGGTTAGGAGTAACTTTGGTCAAAGCTGAGTTTGCAGGAAACCCAACCCATTCATATGGACCCAACAAACTAATGTGGCCTTTTACTGTCATAACAGCCAAGTGCCAAACAATGCACTTCCTGGCCATTGAACATAGGTTAGGTGGCTTAATATGTCCAATAATAGGAACTTTGTTATGTGCCAGCTTCTAACTATAAAGCATATTGATAACATGCTTAGCTGTGATAGGGAAGGGAAAGAGAGTGCCATTGATAAAGTACACATTAGTGTAGGGCTTGTAGGCACTGCTGTAACGTAGAGGTAAACCCTTATGGAATGTTCTTAAGGTATAAAAAAGGCTGTGCTTCTCGAGCAATGTGGAGGTCGGGGGAAAGAACACTTTTTACATATGACTGCTACTGGCGTGTGTCCGGATACAAAAAACACACAAAGGCAGCGCTCGATGGGAATAGCATTAAAACTTTTATAGTCTTCAAGTAGGTAACAAAATAAATATTGCACTGGAGATAAAATCGATGTAGCTACATAAACTGTAAAAATGGTGCGAGTAATGCCAAATGGTAGAAAAAGCAGTCATAAAAACATGTAGCTAAGTATGATACTGGTATAAAAATGTGTACAATGATACCACTGCTGAATCCAGATGAGGAGGGGTTAACATTAGTCCGTCGGCATGTAGATGTCCCGTGAAAGGAACTATCACAACTCACAGTGGATGGCTGTAGAATCCCAGGTTGATAGAGGGAAGTGATAGAGGGAAGTGTAACAGCCCTTGCGTGTGGCAGATAGTAAGGTCCTGCCGGAATGCAGATATGAAGGCACAGAAAAGGAGCCCTTCAGATGGACATGGCAAGCCCCGCCGTGAGATGTAAGGAAATCCGCTGGGACAACCAAGCCGTGCGGGAGCAAGTGGAAGTCACCGCGATGTACAGAGGCCTCCGTGAGGGGGGCGAAGCAGAGAACTGGACGAGCCGACTGGGAGCCGTGCACGCTGGATGACGTCAGCGTTGCCTTGGAGATGAAGGGAAACAGGAAGAAACAGGACTCGTCTGCAGTGCACTTGGGGAAGGGGGGAGGAGTCCAGTGACATCAATGTCCGTGACGTCACCGGATCTCCGACGGAACTCCCTGAAGACCCGGAAGCCGGCGGAGAGGTGAGTACCGATCAAAAGAATTTTGATCGATCAAAACAATTTACGATTAATCGAGGAATTAATCGTTAATTTCCACAGCCCTAATAAAAACCCTAATTCGTGCATGAAGCCGGCATGAAGCCGACAGGCGGGAAAGGGGGGGGCAGTGTGTATGCCCCCTTCCTGAAACATACTGTATAAGGTCACATAACCTGAACATTAAAAGGTATTTGGTAAAGTAGGGTGACAAAGCTTCTCTTCCTTGCAAGGCACCTTGTCCCCATGTTGAAGAAGGGCAAGAAAAGAGCCCACTGAGCCCTTCTGGGAGAGAGCCTTAGCCTCCGACAAGAATGTGAGATTCTTATGGTCAGTATAATTGAGAACCGGCACAGTGGTACCTTCCAGGAGATGTCTCCATTCTTTCAGGGCTAAAATGATCACCAAAAGCTCCCTGTCACCAATCTCGTAATTGCACTCTGCAGGTGACAATTTCTTGGAAAAGTAGCCACACAGATGCATAGCGCTGTCAGAGCTAGGTCGTTGAGACAGAAGAGCGCCAACTCCAGTCTCAGAAGCATCAACCTCAAGGATGAAGGGCAACATAGGATCAGGATGTGCCAACACAGGAGCAGAAACAAAGGTAGTTTTAAGACTCTCAAAAGCCTTGATGGAACCTGGAGACCAAGTCTGTGAGTTACCATCCTTTCTGGTCATATCAGTCAGGGGCTTGACCAGAGACGAGAAGTTACGAATAAACTTCCGATAATAGTTGGCGAAGCCAAGAAAACGCTGCAGAGGACTTAAACCCACGGGTCGAGGCCACTGTAGGACAGCAGAAAGTTTCTCTGGGTCCATCGAAAAACCAGCCGTGGAAATGACATAACCCAGGAATTTGACCTGTTCCCGATGGAATTCACACTTCTCCAGCTTACAATAGAGATTGTTCTCTCTTAGTTTTTGTAGCACTCGACAGACATCTGTGTGGTGGCTCTCCAGGGACTTGGAAAATATGAGGATATCATCGAGATAGACCACCACACATAACTGCAACAAATCTCGGAGGACATCGTTAATAAACTCTTGGAAAACTGTCGGAGCATTACAGAGGCCAAAAGGCATTACGAGGTACTCATGATGACCTGTTCTGGTATTAAACGCAGTTTTCCACTCGTCGCCCTGCTTGATCCTGATGAGATTGTATGCCCCTCTCAAATCAAGCTTTGTGAAGACCGTTGCTCCCTGGAGGCGGTCAAATAACTCCGTAATCAACGGGATCGGATAGGCATTCTTAATTGTGAAACGATTGAGACCCCTATAATCGATACAAGGTCTCAGTTCACCACTCTTCTTTTTTACAAAACATAAACCAGCACCGGCAGGAGATGAGGATTTGCGGATGAAACCTCGAGAAAGTGCGTCTGCAACATACTCCTCCATGGCTTTATCCTCCAAGACCGACAAAGGGTAAACCCGGCCACGAGGGGGTATGGCACCAGGTTGAAGGTCAATTGCGCAATCATACGACCGGTGAGGAGGCAACATACCGGCTTGACCTTTGTCAAAGACATCGCTAAAATCGCGATACTCCTCCGGCAGGGTGGAGAGTGAAGAAGTGCACAGAGCCTTGGCTACCTTCTGGAAGCATCTCTCCCTGCACTGTGGCGACCAGGACAGAACCTCAGCACGGAGCCAATCAAAAGACGGGTTGTGCCTCTGTAACCAAGGATAACCAATAACCAGCGGAAACTTAGGTGAGGAAATAAATTGGAATTGGATTATCTCATGGTGAAGAGCCCCTACGGCCATGGACAACAGAACCATCTCATGAGTCACATGGGCAGGCTGTAGAGGTCTCCCGTCAAGAGCCTCAATGGCAAGTGGAGTGTCATGCAGCTGCAGCGGAATCGAGTGCTTAGACACAAAGGCAGCATCAATGAACAGGCCTGCAGCCCCGGAGTCGATTAGAGCCTGTATCTCGACGGACGACTCAGCCCATGACAGGGTAACTGAAACCAGGGGCTTATCCTTCTGGGCGACTGGAGAAGAAACAACGCCACCTAAGGTCTGTCCATGACAGGACCTCAAGGTTCGGGCGTTCCCAGGACGGGTAGGACAAGACTGGCCTGGCCACAATAAAGGCACAATTTCTCCCTCCTCCTAAGGGCTTTCTCATCCGCAGAGAGACGCGTGAAGCCCAAGTGCATGGGTTCATCTTCACAGACCGACTCGGTACCAGGAGGCATGGGAGGTGAGGGAGGCAAGGGTGGGACTGTAAAGCTCGGAGACAAACGTACAGGAGGCTTCCGTAAGCG
The DNA here is from genome assembly GCA_029206835.1 of Rana muscosa. NCBI lineage: Eukaryota > Metazoa > Chordata > Amphibia > Anura > Ranidae > Rana > Rana muscosa. Next base: position 692,022,280 of record CM055118.1, on the reverse strand, counting down.
CTCCTTAAGAGAGAGTCTCTCTCTGAGTCTTGAGTCAATGAGGATGGCAAACGTGATCAACCTCTCCAGCTCGGTGGGTATATCTCGGGCTGCTATCTCATCTCTGATGTTATCCGAGAGACCATGAGAAAACGCAGCCACGAGGGCCACGAGGGCCTCATTGTTCCACGCAACCTCTGCTGCCAGAGTACGGAATTAAATGGCGTAATCGGCAACCGTCCTCATACTCTGTTTGATGGACATGAGGCACTTGGCAGCAGAAGCGGAGCGTGCGGGAACATCAAATACCCTTTTGAAGGAAGCCACAAATTCTGAATAACTCAGGACCACGGGTTTTTGCGTCTCCCATAGAGGGTTTGCCCAGGCCAAGGCTCTCTCAGAAAGCAAAGATATCACGAAACCTACTTTGCTTCTGTCCGTGGGAAACGCCTGGGGCAGCATCTCAAAATATATCTCAACCTGGTTGAGAAAACCTCTGCATTGGACAGGATCGCCCCCAAATCGCTGGGGAAGCGGAGCGGAACCAGACATACCTTTTAAAGAGGAAATACTCAAGGCGGGTGCCTGCACAGAGGCTGGAGCAGCAGCAGGGTCTGCCTGCACAGGGACTACCGGAGCGGCCACAGTAGGAGACTCTAGATGAGCCATGCGACTTTGGAACGTCCTTGTCGCCATGGCAACCTGACCCATGCGGTGATCCAAGTCATCCAATCTGGATTTTTTTTTATCAACAAGTGGATTGACTGCAACTTCTGAAGTCATGGCCTTCGCCTACTGACAGGAACCATGAATAAGACTGAGACAGAAGTACAGTTAAATCACACTTGTTTAATAATAAAAATAAAAAGGCAAACAGAGTAAGCGTAGTAAAACAAGTCAGGGTTTGGTAACCGGATCGGGTAGTCAGCCAAGCCAATGTCCAAGAACCAGGGATAAAGATAGAGTCCAGCAAGCAGGATCTGTAGCCAGAGGGAATGTAGTCAAGCAGGTCTTCAACAGCAACGCAGGAGAAAGTCTGTAGTGATGTTAACACAGGCGAAGGCGAAGAGCAAATGAACTGGAAGTCCTTAAGTAGGCAGCTGACAAGCGGATCATTAACAGGTGGATCACTGGAGAGGTGGAAGCTGGCAATTAGCTGACAGCTGAGCTGCCAGCACAGAGAAGGAAGAGCTGAACGCAGCCCTGACATTAATCTTTCATAAAAAATGTAAATAGTAAATAAAAAAACCACACCATGAAAAAAGGTATTTAGTAAATCCAATGGCAACTACAATGTCCAGCCATGTAAATCCACACCAGTCATGATAAATGCTGCCTGACATTGTTAAACCACCGTGAAAACCCAACAAACTTAGGTGTCCGTTTAATAAACTGAGAAGTTTTTTCTCAGTTCAGTTCTCGGCAGTTCTCAGAGGAAAATTATCTCCTCTGCAGCTGGTTTAATAAACGGAGAACTTCAGTTCTCAGAGGGAGAACACAGGAGAAGTGTTTCCTCTGAAAACGGCTGAGATCCGTGTAAAAGTGGGTGGGCTGCCTGTAATCTTGTGAGATATTGTGAGATTACGGTGCAGCCGAGTTCAAAAAGTGAAACTAAAGTTTAAAAGAACATGTAATTACATGTTTTCAGACGTGATAACTATATATATCCTGTATATATATATATACTAGACATGTGCATTCGTTTTCGTCCAAATGCATTTTCGTCCGAATTTCAGCTATTTTCGTTATCGTTTTAACAAACGAAAACGAAAGCACAGAATCCGAAAACCGAAAGATCCGACATAAACAAATGCTTTATTTTCGTTTTCGTTGCTACAACAGTTCAATATAGATAGGAGATTCGACGTGACGCTGACAATAACAATCTGTGTCTATCGAACCTGTGGTCGAATGTGCCTAACCTTAACTCTATTAGTCCAAGATTATTCTACATAGGAGAGAAAAGATTTGACATTATAGAGAGAAAAGATTCGACATAGGAGAGAAAGATTCGACATAGGAGAGAAAAGATTCGACATAGGAGAGAAAAGATTCGACATAGGAGAGAAAAGATTCGACATAGGAGAGAAAAGATTCGACATTATAGAGAGAAAAGATTCGACATAGGAGAGAAAAGATTTGTTATTATAGAGAGAAAAGATTCGACATAGAGAGAAAAGATCACTGCTGGAATTGGGTGGGGGAAGTAAAATAAAAATAAAGTTGATGATGAATGTTATTGGCTGATTGTAACCAAAGAGGAGGAGCAGTAAAATAGCTAGAATGACGAAGATTCGACAAAGCATCGAAAGTTAGAAGATTCGACGGTGCAGCAAAACTGTACGACGCTGCAATCGTACATTTCCGGTCAAATGCATCCGCCCATAGGCTATAGAAGAATTCTAATGTTGGTTGACTAGTAATAGTAATGAATAAATATAATTATTACTAGTCATACAACATTAGAATTCTTCTATAGCTTGTGGGTGGAACATTCGACCGGAAATGTATGATTGCAGCGTCGTACAGTTTCACTGCTCCGTCGAATCTTCTTTGAACATTCGACAGACACCATAAGCCTTCAATGACAGATTCGACCTTAATTAATTCAGATTTTCGGACGAATGCAATTTCTAACGAAAAACGAAATAAATAAAAACGAATTTCGGGAGTAACGAAATAAATTTATTTTTCGGCCGAAAACGAAATTCCGAAACGAAATATTTCAGTGTGCACATGTCTAATATATACACATGTGTGTATATATATATACACATATACACACACACACACACACATATATACAGTATATATGTATATATACACAAACACATGAATATATATATATATATATATATTCATGTGTTTGTGAATATATGTGTGTGTATACATATATATAAATACTGTATATATGTGTGTGTGTATATATAGGAAGGCCAGTATGCTGGCCTGAAATTATGGGAGGAGTTCGAGGGGTACTTAAGCAGGCCGTACACCATTGTCAGTGTCGGCTCCAGTGCGCGGTATTCGTCGTCATCAGCCGACGCCATACGACTCGCAACGTCCGTGTAGTTACTTCGTACCTTCCAGCTTCGCTCGCAGTTGATCGTATCCCCGCTCGCAGTCGCAGGTAGGACCGGCCGTTACCATTCGTACGAATCGTAGCGCCGGTACACGTTTTTTCTTTTACAAATCACACGGTTCATAACCCCGTGTTTTTCCGTCTGCATCGTATGTATACCAACTAGTACAGCTGTCTTTCGAACCCTGTCGCACGCACGTTACCACCGTAAGGCCCGCCTAGACACTACGTCTCACAGAGCTGTTGTACGAATTTCTCGCAGCTCGCAAATCTCTTACCTCAAGTCGCACATCCGATACCCAGTCGTCGGACTGGTATCCCACACTGCACTTCCTTATCCCTAGTCACTGATGCCCTACACCTCCTACGATACTCTCCCTTCACCTTACTGATGCCCCACACCTCCTACTACTCACACTATACACCGAACAGTCCGGTCCGGCTCTGGTCGCTAACAATCGGCACTACAGGCCGGACCCTCGGCAAATCACAAGCCCCTTCAACTTCGAAACACCGAACAGCCGTCCGAGTCCAGCCGTATCTCCGGCGCTATGATTCGGACCCGGCAAAACAAACCCCTCCATGCACCCGCTATCAGCCCAAATACAGACAGCGTCGGCTCAGAGATTCGGATCTCTGGCATCCACGTTTGTTCCGAGCACAGTCGCACCACCGGCTCATCGGCTCGGATCTACAAACATCAAACTTCTAAACCATCCGAATTCAGTCGTAGCATCGGCTCAAACTTTCGGACCTATGGCATTCCCAAGCGATCCGAGTCCAGTCGCAGCACCGGCTCGTCCGACTCGGATCTTTAGCAACAAACCATTCTATCCGATCCAAACGCAGTCGTAGCATCGCCTTGACGTTCGGTCCTCTGGCATCTACGAACGATCCGAGCACAGTCGCACCACCGGCTCATCGGCTCGGATCTACAAACATCAAACTTCGAACTGTTCCGAATTCAGTCGTGGCATCGGCTCAAACTTTCAGATCTATGGCATTTACACTCGTTCCGAGTCCAGTCGCATCACCGGCTCAATCGACTCGGATCTCTAGCAACAAACCCTCCTATCCGATCCGAACTCAGTCGTAGCATCGGCTCAAAGGTTCGGATCCTCCGCTAACATGACCGATCCGAGCACAGTCGCACCACCGGCTCATCGGCTCGGATCTACAAACATCAAACTTAGAACTGATCAGACCCATCCAACCGATCCGAACCCAGTCGTAGCATCGGCTCAAAGGTGCGGATCCTCCGCTAACACGACCGGCCCGAGCATAGTCGCACCACCGGCTCAAACGGTCGGATCCGCAGCATCAAACCTTCTAATCCATCCGAATCCAGTCGTAATGTCGGCTCTAAGATTCGGATTCTTTTCAATCACTATCAATTCTAGTACAGTCGCACCTCCAGCGCAGCAACTCAGCTTCCCAGCACTACAGACCCATCCTATCGATCCGTACTCAGTCGTAGCAGCAGCTCAGACGTTCAGTTCATTGGCCATTCGAAGTGCTAGTACATTATCGGTCGCATTAGCCGCGCCTCACGCTTGAATCATTCCCCGAAAAAAAAAATACAAAATAAATAAATAAATAAATAAATAAAAAAAGTCAAAAAAAAAAAATTAATTACATTTTTTTTTAAATAAAAATAAGAAACAAAAAAAAAACAAAAAAAAACGTAAATAATAAATGAACCAATAAATAGCAATAGTCGAATGTAAATAAATTACTAGTAGTAAAATGCAACTTTCTTCATGCATTACACACCTTACTTTAATTACTCCAGGTTCATCACGGACGGTCATCCCTACATACTCACAATTCACAAACTTTCCTTCTTTCGCCTCTCAGAAAGGCTACTTTCCCTCGCAATCGCTGCGAGCATTCAACAAGTGGTTCAAATCAGCCACTCCTCATCTCCAGTAGCAACACGGCTACTCACCTTTTCTCTGTCGCTTTCCCCATGCAGCTCAGTGTCACAGGTTTCGGGTCGACCCATGTCTCGACCTCGACCAGACTTAAACTACTGGTTCACAAGTCAGGGCGTCAGTGCAAGGCCCCTCCTTGCTTTCTCCTCGCACTCTTTCACGACATATGTTTCTTCACATACACAATTTGACCATTCATGAGGCGTTAGTAACTGTCACATACTTCTGTGCACTACACTCTGTTTTCGAAGAGCGATCCGAGATCCTTCACCACACAGACAAGGTCCCCTAACATCCACCTTGCTGGCAGTGCGAGGGTTAGCAGACCGACCACACGTCAACCACTACAGATCGAAACATTCTTACTTAGCATACCAGACTTCAGCCACTCGCCCCAGCACGCCCTGGGGGCTCTGGTTCATTAGTCTGTGCCGAGCACAGACGGCACCTGAGCTATCGGTTATCTAGCCAGTCACCTCCTGGCTCACCTCAGTTGCCTCGCATTCTTTTGAGTTTTCCAAATTTCACTCAACCGCGCTCGTACGCAAAGTAATCTGTCATCTACGCCTATCGCTCCTTGCCCTGTCCTCACTGCTCTCCTTCTTCCTCCCCTTTTTCTTAAACCCTTCTATCCCCTCCAAACCTCGCAAACTTACTCTAAACATATGCATTCCCCTCCTTTTAACCGACGCCATGCCGCGAGCCGACAGCAAACTTTGCCTCATCATCACCCTTCGCGGGTCCGGCAGTCGGCAATACACAGTTCCCCAGACCTTGGACCACCCCCAGGCCTCGGCCGAACTACGGAGAGTCAGTCTTCGATCTTGTCGAGGGCAAGTTTTCCAATAAACTTTGTTTTAGTCTACTACTTATCCGCGCCTCATTCTTCTAAAACGTACCCAGTTAAACTCCCTCATACCCTCACAGGAGTTCTCACCAAATACTAAACCCCCAGCAGTCCTAGGAATTCTAGAAGAGATCTCTTAAATCAATATGCCCGTAACTGAGGTAAACGTAGGAAGCCTGGCTTAGCTCATCTCCTTCCGGACATCATCCTAGACAAACGCGCCATGCAGGCCAGCCCACCTCTCGGTAGTTTGACCCACACAGGACTGTCGCCCATACGTCACCGTCACGCCAGGGTGCTCCGAACACACAGCTACAACCCCTACTGGGCATGCTCAACTTCACGATGAGGTTCATTTCTCAAGGGCGATCCTTTGTCTCACACTTCTTAGTGTCACTCTCCCAGGCACAAGACCCTGACCAAGTCATTTAGCTAGACGCAGCCGCTATAGCGGATCTGGCCATCTGGGCCCACTTCCTCGAGAACTAGCATAGTAGACCCACGTTCATCCCATCAGCATCCCTTCGTCACCACAGATAGTCAAAGACATAGCAGCTTCCACAAGCTTCATTGCAATTTTTGGCCATCATTGGTTCGCAGGTCCGTGCCCGTCAGAGATACTCACAAATCCGCATTTAGTCAGTCATCCTCTCTATTCGAGATCTACCCCATAGTTGCAGCGGCTCAAATATGAGGCCGCACCTGGGCAGGACAGGCCGCCACGTTCGCCACAGGTAACCAGGCCACAGTCACAGTCGTTAAAAGAGGCTGGTCAATATCGGTGGCCACCATGGCCTTCCTATGCAGGCCTGGTGCTACTGTCCCTACAACATCAGTTCAGTATCCTCAGGGTCCACATCCCTGGTAAATGCAATACCTCGGCCGACGCACGTTCCCCCCTAACTATGCCTCATCCTTTCACCGGAGCCCAGAGCCGACCATGCCCGGCTTCCCACGTTAGTCGCAACCGACTCTGCAACGAGATAGCACCTCCTGGTGCTACCTCCCTCGTCGATGTGTTCTATTCTTCCAATACACTAAAGGCCACCATACTGCCTGGAAGACCGGCAGGTTCCTAGCCGCTAACCCCGGGGCGGTTCCAGGAAACTCAGACATATCTGGCCTTCGTTCCTTCTGTCACACAATACCATCAGACTCTATTCAGCCGGCATCCAGCATTTACCTCTCTACTAGACCCTACCAAACCTTCCCTGTTCACCGCTCATGCGGTCAAAACCATACCACGTGGCATTCACAGGCAGCAACCACACACTGGTTCCTAACGCTTACCAGTGACCAACGCCGTATTCCAGCACATGTCTGCTATGCTTCCACGTTCCCCGTTCGGTTATGACCTGGTAATTCGAGCAGCCATCACGTAGCCTTCCCCGGTTTTCTACGGCCCAGCGAATTTACTGTCACGAACCTGAGTACCAATTACTACGCAGGCACCACCCGACTCACCACCAGAGTCATTTCACCCTACACCCGACGGTGTCGGGAAACGCTACAATCCGGTCCCACAGTAGACGTCAAACTTTCCAGACTCTCAACGCCTGGTGCCCTATGGCCGTTCTAAAGCAATTGGTATACTCTACTGCCCGTCCTTTCAGAGGACAGCCTCTTCTACGTTTCCCAACTGTACCTCTAAGCAAGTACCAGTTCATCAGATAAGTCAGAACGCTCCCATGCATCTTAGGCCTTAAACCCAGGTTGTTACTCAGGACATTCTTTCGCGTGGGAGCAGCCTTAGCCGCATCACGTAACAGAGTTCCAGACCACGCAATCAGGATGATGGGCAGGTGGAAGTCCACGCGTTTCGCCCGATACGTCCCCAATCCTCAAACGGATCGTCACGAGTCTCCAACAGTCTCGCTCAGTTGTTATTGCCTCATACAGTGAAACAATTCCTTCCCTAACCAAGTGTGTTTTTTGGCCCCTTCTCTTGGCATACCGTCCAACAGGCCAGGCCACACTTCAGGTCTTATCTGTGTTGTTAGTCTTGTGATGTGTTTATGTGATCCATATCTCTTCGGACTGAGCGCTCCGACCATAAATAGGAAGGCCAGTATGCTGGCCTGAAATTATGGGAGGAGTTCGAGGGGTACTTAAGCAGGCCGTCCACCATTGTCAGTGTTGGCTCCAGTGCGCGGTACCCACCCACCCATACCCCTTTTTAGGGCACTTCCCTTCAAACAATTCTCAACAGAATTATTCATTACTTCTATCTTAGGTATGGCCCCTTCTCTTGGCATACCGTCCAACAGGCCAGGCCACACTTCAGGTCTTATCTGTGTTGTTAGTCTTGTGATGTGTTTATGTGATCCATATCTCTTCGGACTGAGGGCTCCGACCATAAATATATATATTGTGAGGGGGTTAGCTCGGCAGCGGGTGTGTGTGACCCCCGGGATGGGCTCCCCACACAAAACAGGCCCAGCAAACGGAGGTTGTGGTTTTCAAAATCAAAAAAGGTGCGGTTTATTTTCTATTTACAGTGACAAAACACAGCAAAGCAAAAGAAACATAACCAAAATAAATCCTGGTCAAGTTGACCTCTGACTAAACATACAGGTTTCCTAACTAACAACTGGGATCAGCCTAGTGCTGTCCTAGTCCCTAAGTCCCTGGTTTAGTAAAAGTCCAAACAAATAGCCACACAGGCTTTGCCTCACCGCACAGGGGTTCACTCTCCCTAGACAGTCCACACAGGTCTGGTTCCAGGCATGAGCTAACATCTAATGAAGCTGGGAGTTCTTATAGAGGCCTAAATGAGCTGACAAGCTTCAGCTGGCCTCATCAACTCCCTGTCTGTACGACGCCCCACACTCTCCCTAGAGGTATGAGTCATCCATGAGCCCACTAGCCTTATACAACTCTCCACCTAGTTGTATAAGTCGGCGTAAAGCCTGAATCTGGGCGAAATATATCTACCCCCCTGGATGCAACCAGGTGACTTTACCTTCCTGCTGTCACATACCCCCCCCTCTTGTTTTAACCTCGGGGTTGGAACACCAGCAATCAGGCATTCATGTACTCGAGACAAAGCATCCACATTCCCCATTTGAACGCCAGGGCGATGCTTTACTGTGAAGTTGAATTCCTGGAGGGCCAGGAACCACCTATTCACTCTTCTATTTGTTTCCTTGTTTTGAGCCATCCACTTTAACGGAGCGTGATCCGTAACCATGTCAAAGTGCCTACCTAGCAGGTAGTACCGAAGGGAATCTAGAGCCCACTTCACCGCTAAACACTCCTTTTCAACGGTGGCGTAATTTACCTCATGGGACTTCAACTTCCTGCTGAGGTAAATGACTGGGTGCTCTTCCCCGTTCCAGACCTGGGACAATACTGCTCCTAACCCCACATCTGACGCATCACTTTGTACGACAAAGTCTTTAGAGAAGTCGGGTGAGTACAACACTGGCTGGCTACATAAGGCTTGTTTCAAGAATTGGAATGCTGCCTCAGCCTCGGGGGTCCATTTAATCATGACCGACCCTTTCCCCTTCGTCAGGTTGGTTAGGGGCACAGCCTTAGAAGCAAAGTGGGGAATGAATCGCCGATAATACCCAGCGATTCCCAGAAAGGCTCGTACCTGCTTCTTGCTGTTGGGACGTGGCCAACTCTGGATGGCCTCGACTTTGTTGAGTTGGGGTTTTATTACTCCCCTCCCAATGGTGTACCCAAGATATTTGGCCTCCTCCTGCCCAATGGTACACTTCTTGGGGTTAGCCGTAAACCCTGCTTCCCGAACAGAGTCCAGGACTGCTTGCACTTTTGGCAGATGTGAGGCCCAATCTGTGCTATGGACAATTACGTCATCCAGGTAAGCCGCAGCATACTTCCGATGGGGCCTCAGCATCTGGTCCATTTTCCGCTGGAATGTGGCCGGCGCATTCTGTAACCCGAACGGCATTCTTTTATATTGGAACGCCCCGTCTGGGGTTACAAATGCGGTTTTCTCTTTAGCCGACTTGGCCAGGGGGATTTGCCAATACCCTTTTGTGAGGTCAAGAGTCGTCATGTATCGGGCTGTTCCCAGCCGGTCGATCAACTCATCTATACGTGGCATGGGGTAGGTGTCAAATTTTGTAACTTTGTTCAACTGACGAAAATCGTTACAAAATCGCCAGCTCCCATCCGGTTTAGGCACCAACACGATGGGACTAGACCAATCACTTTGGGACTCCTCTATCACCCCTAAGTTCAGCATTTTCTGTACTTCCTCCCGTATTGCCTCCCGTCGAGCCTCTGGGATCCGATAGGGTTTTAACTTCACCCTTTCACCGGGCGGGGTAATGATGTCATGCTCTACCCCAGATGTTTGTCCCGGCAGCTCAGAGAATACCTCCTTGTTGCGAAGCACAAACTCCTTAACCTCCTGTTGTTGGGGTTGTGACAAGGTGGCTGCTATTCCAACCTCAGGAATCACGCAACCAGTTTGAGCTGGTGACCAAGTGTCTGCGACTAGGGACTCTCTATCCCTCCAGGCTTTCAACAGATTAACGTGATAGATCTGTTCGGGCTTTCGCCTTCCTGGTTGTCTGACCTTGTAATTCACTTCGCTCACTTTTTCCATTATCTCGTAGGGGCCTTGCCATTTGGCAAGGAATTTACTTTCAACCGTAGGGACAAGTACCAATATCCTATCCCCCGGGGAAAAGGTACGGGTCTTGGCTCCACGGTTGTACACTCTCTGCTGTGCCAACTGCGCTTGGGCCAAATGTTCCTTCACGATGGGCATTACCTGTGCAATTCGATCTTGCATCAGGGCGACATGCTCAATCACACTCCTGTGGGGAGAACTCTCACTTTCCCAAGTTTCCTTGGCAATATCCAACAGCCCTCTTGGGTGTCTCCCATACAGTAACTCAAAGGGGGAGAATCCCGTAGAGGATTGGGGCACCTCCCTAATAGCAAACATCAAATAAGGAAGTAAACAGTCCCAATCCTTTCCATCTCTATCCACCACTTTCTTCAACATTTGTTTTAGGGTTTTGTTGAATCTTTCAACCAGCCCATCGGTTTGGGGGTGATACACAGACGTACGCAATTGCGTCACTTTGAACAATTTACACAGCTCTTTCATAACCCGGGACATAAAGGGTGTACCTTGGTCCGTAAGCAGTTCTTTACAAATACCCACCCGGCTAAAAACAAGAGATAGCTCTTTGGCTATGGTTTTGGCCGAGGTATTTCGGAGAGGGATCGCTTCTGGATAACGGGTGGCATAGTCCATTATAACTAATATGTACTGGTGCCCCCTAGCGGACTTGATTATAGGACCTACCAAATCCATGGCGATCCTCTCAAACGGGACCTCAATGATGGGTAGAGGGACCAGCGGGCTACGGAAATGTGGCATCGGGGCCAACCTCTGACACACAGGGCAGGAGGAACAATAATTTTCTACGTCCTTCATCACCCCCGGCCAATAGAATCTCTGTAATACCCTCTCTCGGGTTTTCTCTGTCCCCAGATGACCTCCAAGAATGTGCCCATGGGCCAACTCCAACACCAACTTCCTGTAAGGTTTGGGCACCACAAGCTGCTCAACGGTTTCTTCTGCCCTTTTTGCCACCCGATACAGTAGGTCCTTCTCTACGCTGAAGTATGGGTAAGTGCAGGTATTATCTGGGTTCACTAACTCACCATCTATTTTCACTACGTTTTCCCGTGCCTTTATTAGGGCGGGGTCTTTCAACTGTTCTGTGGCAAAGTTTTCCCTGTGAACCTCAAGATCAGAAAACTCCACAGACGGTAGGTTTTCGTCTGAGGAGGTGGGCTCCTCTCCAGTTTCTTGAGTCTCCCCTGCCAATACTGATAAGGGAAATTCCGGAGAGTCCTCACCACTCTCAGGGGAGTTCTGGCTATCACATTCCTGGTACATAGGGGCACCAGTGAGGGGCTCAGGATCATCCCACAGTTCCCAGAACTTCGGAAAATCCCTTCCCACAATGGCGTCATGCGGTAACTGAGATACTAAGCCCACTGGATGAGAGAGGGTACCTTTGGGGGTCTCGAAACACACTGTAGTCACTGGATACTCTCGGGTGTCCCCATGCACACAAATAACAGCTACCTTGCTATTCCCAGAGACCTCTGTTTTAACTAACTCAGCCTTTATCAGGGTCACACGGCTACCTGAATCCAGCAATACCACAACATTTCTACCATTAACACACATTTTGCATAAATGTTTCTCAGTTCCTCGAATGGCAGTGCATGCGACTGTCGCACACAGCGACTGACGTCTGCCCGTCAGAAAGTCACACTGCATGGGTTCCTCCACAACCGGGCAATTGGCTGCAATATGTCCCGCTTGCCGGCAGCGGTAGCAAACGATCCTTCTTGCCGCCTCTTGAGCCGCTGATTTCCCAGGCTGTTCTCGCCAAACTTGGGGTAGAGCTCCCACCCTCTCACTCTCTCCACCCTCACCCCTTGGAATCCTCTTATCCGCCCCTGGGGATGGTCTGGTCTTAGGGTGGAAAGTCCGAGTGTCTCTGGAAGAGGCCGTCAGGTTCTCTGTAGCCAAGTATTTCTCCACACGATCCACAAGACCATCGGCCGTCTCTGGGTCTCCATGGCTTACCCACTTTTGGATGGCAGTAGGAAGAGCTCTCAAAAACCGATCCATTACAACACGTTCCACAATCTTTGGTGCGGACAAAGTCTCTGGCTGTAGCCACTTTCTGCTCAGGTGAATGAGATCATACATTTGAGACCTGGGGGGTTTTCCAAGCTGGAAAGTCCAGTTATGCACACGCTGAGCCCGGACAGCCTGGGTGACACCCAGCCTTGCCAATATTTCAGCTTTTAGCATCACATAGTCTTTTGCTTGGTTAGGCTCTAGGTCATAGTAAGCTTTCTGCGATTCACCAGTTAACAGAGGAGCCACCAGTCCAGCCCACTGCTCCTCAGGCCACTTTTCTCTTTCAGCGGTCCTTTCAAATGTGGTCAAAAATACCTCTGGATCATCCTCTCCAGTCATTTTTGTCAATAAACGACTCACCCCAAAGGACGCGGTATTAGTGGGACGGCTTTCCTCACTGGTCTGCGGACGTTGCTGCATTACTGCTTCCATCTGTTGTTGTAGTCTCTGCTCTTGCTTCTGCAACAGGTCTATGAAGCGGGCCTCAGATTGCTGCTGGGCTCGTTGCTGAGCCTCCAGACTCTGTTGCAAAGTTGCGTTTGTCTGCTGCTGGGCTGCAAGGCTCCTTTGCAAACCTGCATTTGTCTGCTGTTGATTGGCATTTGCTAGAGCCAGCTGCTTCAGTATCTCCTCCATGCTGGCTTAAAAAAAACTGCCACTGGTTCTCCACCAACTGTGAGGGGGTTAGCTCGGCAGCGGGTGTGTGTGACCCCCGGGATGGGCTCCCCACACAAAACAGGCCCAGCAAACGGAGGTTGTGGTTTTCAAAATCAAAAAAGGTGCGGTTTATTTTCTATTTACAGTGACAAAACACAGCAAAGCAAAAGAAACATAACCAAAATAAATCCTGGTCAAGTTGACCTCTGACTAAACATACAGGTTTCCTAACTAACAACTGGGATCAGCCTAGTGCTGTCCTAGTCCCTAAGTCCCTGGTTTAGTAAAAGTCCAAACAAATAGCCACACAGGCTTTGCCTCACCGCACAGGGGTTCACTCTCCCTAGACAGTCCACACAGGTCTGGTTCCAGGCATGAGCTAACATCTAATGAAGCTGGGAGTTCTTATAGAGGCCTAAATGAGCTGACAAGCTTCAGCTGGCCTCATCAACTCCCTGTCTGTACGACGCCCCACACTCTCCCTAGAGGTATGAGTCATCCATGAGCCCACTAGCCTTATACAACTCTCCACCTAGTTGTATAAGTCGGCGTAAAGCCTGAATCTGGGCGAAATATATCTACCCCCCTGGATGCAACCAGGTGACTTTACCTTCCTGCTGTCACAATATATATATAATATATATATACACACACACATATATAATGTATCTATATACACACACTTGTGTGTGTGTGTTGTGACAGCAGGAAGGTAAAGTCACCTGGTTGCATCCAGGGGGGTAGATATATTTCGCCCAGATTCAGGCTTTACGCCGACTTATACAACTAGGTGGAGAGTTGTATAAGCCCAGCTGAGGCTAGTGGGCTCATGGATGACTCATACCTCTAGGGAGAGTGTGGGGCGTCGTGCAGACAGGGAGTTGATGAGACCAGCTGAAGCTTGTCAGCTCATTTAGGCCTCTATAAGAACTCCCAGCTTCATTAGATGTTAGCTCATGCCTGGACCCAGACCTGTGTGGACTGTCTAGGGAGAGTGAACCCCTGTGCGGTGAGACAAAGCCTGTGTGGCTATTTGCTTGGACATTTAAAACCAGGGACTTAGGGACTAGGACAGCACTAGGCTGATCCCAGTTGTTAGTTAGGAAACCTGTATGTTTAGTCAGAGGTCAAGTTGACCAGGATTTATTTTGTTTATGTTTCTTTTGCTTTGCTGTGTTTTGTCACTGTAAATAGAAAATAAACCGCACCTTTTTGATTTTGAAAACCACAACCTCCGTTTGCTGGGCCTGTTTTTGTGTGGGGTGCCCATCTCGGGGGTCACACACACCCGCTGCCGAGCTAACCCCCTCACAGTTGGTGGAGAACCAGTGGCAGTTTTTTTTTAAGCCAGCATGGAGGAGATACTGAAGCAGCTGGCTCTAGCAAATGCCAATCAACAGCAGACAAATGCAGGTTTGCAAAAGTGCCTTGCAGCTCAACAACAGAACTTCGCAGCCCAGCAGCAAGCTCATCAACAGAGCCTTGCAGCCCAGCAGCAGACAAACGCAACTTTGCAACAGAGTCTGGAGGCTCAGCAACAAGCCCAGCAGCAATCTGAGGCCCGCTTCATAGACCTGTTGCAGAAGCAAGAGCAGAGACTACAACAACAGATGGAAGCAGCAATGCAGCAACGTCCGCAGACCAGTGAGGAAAGCCGTCCCACTAATACCGCGTCCTTTGGGGTGAGTCGTTTATTGACAAAAATGACTGGAGAGGATGATCCAGAGGTATTTTTGACCACATTTGAAAGGACCGCTGAAAGAGAAAAGTGGCCTGAGGAGCAGTGGGCTGGACTGGTGGCTCCTCTGTTAACTGGTGAATCGCAGAAAGCTTACTATGACCTAGAGCCTAACCAAGCAAAAGACTATGTGATGCTAAAAGCTGAAATATTGGCAAGGCTGGGTGTCACCCAGGCTGTCCGGGCTCAGCGTGTGCATAACTGGACTTTCCAGCTTGGAAAACCCCCCAGGTCTCAAATGTATGATCTCATTCACCTGAGCAGAAAGTGGCTACAGCCAGAGACTTTGTCCGCACCAAAGATTGTGGAACGTGTTGTAATGGATCGGTTTTTGAGAGCTCTTCCTACTGCCATCCAAAAGTGGGTAAGCCATGGAGACCCAGAGACGGCCGATGGTCTTGTGGATCGTGTGGAGAAATACTTGGCTACAGAGAACCTGACGGCCTCTTCCAGAGACACTCGGACTTTCCACCCTAAGACCAGACCATCCCCAGGGGCGGATAAGAGGATTCCAAGGGGTGAGGGTGGAGAGAGTGAGAGGGTGGGAGCTCTACCCCAAGTTTGGCGAGAACAGCCTGGGAAATCAGCGGCTCAAGAGGCCGCAAGAAGGATCGTTTGCTACCGCTGCCGGCAAGCGGGACATATTGCAGCCAATTGCCCGGTTGTGGAGGAACCCATGCAGTGTGACTTTCTGACGGGCAGACGTCAGTCGCTGTGTGCGACAGTCGCATGCACTGCCATTCGAGGAACTGAGAAACATTTATGCAAAATGTGTGTTAATGGTAGAAATGTTGTGGTATTGCTGGATTCAGGTAGCCTTGTGACCCTGATAAAGGCTGAGTTAGTTAAAACAGAGGTCTCTGGGAATAGCAAGGTAGCTGTTATTTGTGTGCATGGGGACACCCGAGAGTATCCAGTGACTACAGTGTGTTTCGAGACCCCCAAAGGTACCCTCTCTCATCCAGTGGGCTTAGTATCTCAGTTACCGCATGACGCCATTGTGGGAAGGGATTTTCCGAAGTTCTGGGAACTGTGGGATGATCCTGAGCCCCCCACTGGTGCCCCTATGTACCAGGAATGTGATAGCCAGAACTCCCCTGAGAGTGGTGAGGACTCTCCGGAATTTCCCTTATCAGTATTGGCAGGGGAGACTCAAGAAACTGGAGAGGAGCCCACCTCCTCAGACGAAAACCTACCGTCTGTGGAGTTTTCTGATCTTGAGGTTCACAGGGAAAACTTTGCCACAGAACAGTTGAAAGACCCCGCCCTAATAAAGGCACGGGAAAACGTAGTGAAAATAGATGGCGAGTTAGTGAACCCAGATAATACCTGCACTTAAACATACTTCAGCGTAGAGAAGGACCTACTGTATCGGGTGGCAAAAAGGGCAGAAGAAACCGTTGAGCAGCTTGTGGTGCCCAAACCTTACAGGAAGTTGGTGTTGGAGTTGGCCCATGGGCACATTCTTGGAGGTCATCTGGGGACAGAGAAAACCCGAGAGAGGGTATTACAGAGATTCTATTGGCCGGGGGTGATGAAGGACATAGAAAATTATTGTTCCTCCTGCCCTGTGTGTCAGAGGTCGGCCCCGATGCCACATTTCCGTAGCCCGCTGGTCCCTCTACCCATCATTGAGGTCCCGTTTGAGAGGATCGCCATGGATTTGGTAGGTCCTATAATCAAGTCCGCTAGGGGGCACCAGTACATATTAGTTATAATGGACTATGCCACCCGTTATCCAGAAGCGATCCCTCTCCGAAATACCTCGGCCAAAACCATAGCCAAAGAGCTATCTCTTGTGTTTAGCCGGGTGGGTATTTGTAAAGAACTGCTTACGGACCAAGGTACACCCTTTATGTCCCGGGTTATGAAGGAGCTGTGTAAATTGTTCAAAGTGACGCAATTACGTACATCTGTGTATCACCCCCAAACCGATGGGCTGGTTGAAAGGTTCAACAAAACCCTAAAACAAATGTTGAAGAAAGTGGTGGATAGAGATGGAAAGGATTGGGACTGTCTACTTCCTTATCTGATGTTTGCTATTAGGGAGGTGCCCCAATCCTCTACGGGATTCTCCCCCTTTGAGTTACTGTATGGGAGACACCCAAGAGGGCTGTTGGATATTGCCAAGGAAACTTGGGAAAGTGAGAGTTCTCCCCACAGGAGTGTGATTGAGCATGTCGCCCTGATGCAAGACCGAATTGCACAGGTAATGCCCATCGTGAAGGAACATTTGGCCCAAGCGCAGTTAGCACAGCAGAGAGTGTACAACCGTGGAGCCAAGACCCGTACCTTTTCCCCGGGGGATAGGATACTGGTACTTGTCCCTACGGTTGAAAGTAAATTCCTTGCCAAATGGCAAGGCCCCTACGAGATAATGGAAAAAGTGAGCGAAGTGAATTACAAGGTCAGACAACCAGGAAGGCGAAAGCCCGAACAGATCTATCACGTTAATCTGTTGAAAGCCTGGAGGGATAGAGAGTCCCTAGTCGCAGACACTTGGTCACCAGCTCAAACTGGTTGCGTGATTCCTGAGGTTGGAATAGCAGCCACCTTGTCACAACCCCAACAACAGGAGGTTAAGGAGTTTGTGCTTCGCAACAAGGAGGTATTCTCTGAGCTGCCGGGACAAACATCTGGGGTAGAGCATGACATCATTACCCCGCCCGGTGAAAGGGTGAAGTTAAAACCCTATCGGATCCCAGAGGCCCGACGGGAGGCAATACGGGAGGAAGTACAGAAAATGCTGAACTTAGGGGTGATAGAGGAGTCCCAAAGTGATTGGTCTAGTCCCATTGTGTTGGTGCCTAAACCGGATGGGAGCTGGCGATTTTGTAACGATTTTCGTCAGTTGAACAAAGTTACAAAATTTGACACCTACCCCATGCCACGTATAGATGAGTTGATCGACCGGCTGGGAACAGCCCGATACATGACGACTCTTGACCTCACAAAAGGGTATTGGCAAATCCCCCTGGCCAAGTCGGCCAAAGAGAAAACCGCATTTGTAACCCCAGACGGGGCGTTCCAATATAAAAGAATGCCGTTCGGGTTACAGAATGCGCCGGCCACATTCCAGCGGAAAATGGACCAGATGCTGAGGCCCCATCGGAAGTATGCTGCGGCTTACCTGGATGACATAATTGTCCATAGCACAGATTGGGCCTCACATCTGCCAAAAGTGCAAGCAGTCCTGGACTCTGTTCGGGAAGCGGGGTTTACGGCTAACCCCAAGAAGTGTACCATTGGGCAGGAGGAGGCCAAATATCTTGGATACACCATTGGGAGGGGAGTAATAAAACCCCAACTCAACAAAGTCGAGGCCATCCAGAGTTGGCCACGTCCCAACAGCAAGAAGCAGGTACGAGCCTTTCTGGGAATCGCTGGGTATTATCGGCGATTCATTCCCCACTTTGCTTCTAAGGCTGTGCCCCTAACCAACCTGACGAAGGGGAAAGGGTTGGTCATGATTAAATGGACCCCCGAGGCTGAGGCAGCATTCCAATTCTTGAAACAAGCCTTATGTAGCCAGCCAGTGTTGTACTCACCCGACTTCTCTAAAGACTTTGTCGTACAAAGTGATGCGTCAGATGTGGGGTTAGGAGCAGTATTGTCCCAGGTCTGGAACGGGGAAGAGCACCCAGTCATTTACCTCAGCAGGAAGTTGAAGTCCCATGAGGTAAATTACGCCACCGTTGAAAAGGAGTGTTTAGCGGTGAAGTGGGCTCTAGATTCCCTTCGGTACTACCTGCTAGGTAGGCACTTTGACATGGTTACGGATCACGCTCCGTTAAAGTGGATGGCTCAAAACAAGGAAACAAATAGAAGAGTGAATAGGTGGTTCCTGGCCCTCCAGGAATTCAACCTCACAGTAAAGCATCGCCCTGGCGTTCAAATGGGGAATGTGGATGCTTTGTCTCGAGTACATGAATGCCTGATTGCTGGTGTTCCAACCCCGAGGTTAAAACAAGAGGGGGGGTATGTGACAGCAGGAAGGTAAAGTCACCTGGTTGCATCCAGGGGGGTAGATATATTTCGCCCAGATTCAGGCTTTACGCCGACTTATACAACTAGGTGGAGAGTTGTATAAGCCCAGCTGAGGCTAGTGGGCTCATGGATGACTCATACCTCTAGGGAGAGTGTGGGGCGTCGTGCAGACAGGGAGTTGATGAGACCAGCTGAAGCTTGTCAGCTCATTTAGGCCTCTATAAGAACTCCCAGCTTCATTAGATGTTAGCTCATGCCTGGACCCAGACCTGTGTGGACTGTCTAGGGAGAGTGAACCCCTGTGCGGTGAGACAAAGCCTGTGTGGCTATTTGCTTGGACATTTAAAACCAGGGACTTAGGGACTAGGACAGCACTAGGCTGATCCCAGTTGTTAGTTAGGAAACCTGTATGTTTAGTCAGAGGTCAAGTTGACCAGGATTTATTTTGTTTATGTTTCTTTTGCTTTGCTGTGTTTTGTCACTGTAAATAGAAAATAAACCGCACCTTTTTGATTTTGAAAACCACAACCTCCGTTTGCTGGGCCTGTTTTTGTGTGGGGTGCCCATCTCGGGGGTCACACACACCCGCTGCCGAGCTAACCCCCTCACAGTGTATATATATATATATATATATATATATATATATATATATATAATGTTGTTAATATTCATTTTTAACCCACTGGTGCTGATATTAGGAAGAAATAAGCCTTCTTCCTCTAATCACACCAGCTTCTCTCCCAGATTCTCCACCTCTGAGCTGGTGAATCTGGAAGGGAGATATTTCAGTGGAAGAACCGTGAGATCTTCAGATCTCAGTTTATTAAACTGGCCGTTTTGTGACAAAACGGTCATGTGCTGTGATGAGAAGCGGAAAACATGTTCTCTGCTCCTGGTCTCAGTTTATTAAACTGGCAATGCTCTGAGATAAGCGGTGATCATCATGATCTCGGCTTATCACAGTTTTTTAAACGTACACGTTAATGATCTTCACCCACTGTTACTACCATTGCAAATCACATCTTGCTGGATTCTCCATGTAAAAAAGTCAGCAGCGATCCTGGGACATGTCGTTGACCTAATAGGGGTCATGACTATATTTGGTCAATGACATCATACAAGATACCTGCTTGTTTTGTTTTTTTTTAACAAAGGCTGTCATTTAGCAGCAGTGACATTATTAGCTGATGAGGATGTTGGGTGATATCATTGACTAAATATGGGCAAGACCATATTTAGACAATGTTTTTTGTACAAACTCAAGCCTGGATTTCAAACAAGTGTTTAAATATGCTTGGTTGGTTTGTTTTCCTGTTTGCCAAACTGCAAATAAGCTGGGTTGTGATTAATTGAATGTGTAACCTGAACTTAAAGCTTATCACTATTTTTAAGGAGCAATTCAGGACAAGGTTGTTTAGGGTACTGCGTAGGAAAAACTAACATTATTAGATGCTCCATATAAGATAACATTTTAGGAATACATTTACTAACCAGAAGTCTATCACATTATGTTCAATAATTTCAGGGACACATTTCTAATTAGTAGTCTATCACATTATGTTCAATCACTTCAGAGAAAAAGTCCCTAACCAGTAATCCTATTACATTATGTTCAATCATTTCAAGGATAAATTTCCAAAACGGTAATCTATCACATTATGTTGATTTACATTTTTAGAAATTTGGGAAACAACTTCTTCCTTTTATTAGGGAACCCCCAGATTTATTATGAAAAATAAGGGATATTGTCCACATGTCACACTTGATGTGGCCTACTCCAATATCTCCTACCAAAAAGAACTGTAAGCGATAGTGTTAATTACAAGATCATTTAATTCCTTTAAATCTACAAAGATTTAGTTTGGATTCTTTTTCATTCATTCACTAACTTATATATGGATTTGTTTTGGGAACAATATGTCTTTAACAATGCAGAGCTTTACTCAAACCTAATCCTGTATTATACATTTATTGATGGTAATATTTGCGTCTGGAGAGGTAATCCATTGTCTATTGATAATTTTGTTACTCATTTAAATAGAAATAATTGGGGTCTTCATTTTACTGTGCACTATAATAATACCACAGTTGAGTTTTTTAATATAATCTTAACTGGTAAACCAGCTTCCACAAATACACATTTAAAAATGACTGACACTAATGCTTACTTGGATTTTCATAGTGAACATGATAATCCATGAAAAACAAACATTCCTTTCGAACAGTTAAAGCACATCCAAAGGGATTGTACAGACAATGTTGAATTTGAGAAAAAGGCTCAAATTTTAAAGCAGAGAGTTTTTGGATAGATAATATCTCAAAGTTCTAGTAGAGAGTGCTTATAATAGGAATATAGGAATATAATTAATTTTGAACAAAAGAAGGACGATAATAAGATAAATATCAAGACACCTATTACAGGCTACAATTCTCAACAAAAGGAAACCAGGAGAATTTTTAATACTCACTGGATTTGTTGTTCCATGATCCTTTTTTAAAGAGGATCATACCTAAAAACCTCAGTTTGTCTTTGGGTGGGCTAAAGCTTTAGGAAATATGATTGATAAAAAAAAGACCACCTCTACGAGCAATTTTCCAGCTAGTCATACAGCAGATGCTACTAAGTGTAGCTTTAAATAGGTGAGATCTAATAGTTTATGCTGTCAGGTGCTTCAAGATGGTATAGTAGAAGTGGTCTCATAATCAGGAACCTGGTCTGAATTTGAATTTGTTATTTACATGCTAGAATGTCCATGTGGGAAGTTATTGCAAAGTACAGAAACTTTAATGCAAATAGAAAAAACATAGGCTCAATATAGTTTTTTTTTTCAATATTTTTTTTTTTAAAGCATTAGGGGTTATTTACTAAAGCTGGAGATTTCAAAATCTGGTGCAACTCTACGTAGAAACCTTCCAGCTTTCAGGTTTTACTGTATTGCCAAAGCTTAATTGAACAAACTGAAGTTAAAAGCTGATTGGCTACCATGCACAGCTGCACCAGATTGTGAGTGCACACGTTTTAGTAAATCTCCCACATTGTGTTTATAGATATATTTGTAGCAAAGTCCCTGGAGCCCAATGGTGACCTCCAGAGTTAAGGACAGCTGACATTCTTCAGTGTAGAGTAGGTTACCAGTCATGGTGGGTGTAATGCAAGATGAACAGGTGGGCGCAAGACACTTTTTGAATGCAAAGAGACTTATTTGTGGGAGAGAGGATTTGGGCCAGGACACCCTTAGGTAGATGCAATTTTATTTGGCAGACTCAGAGACTTCTGTAGGTAGACAGCTATACAAGTGAAGGCTTCCAGCCGTACACGACTTTTGTATAGGTAGGACCGCTGTCTCCAAAGGCAACAGTCTTGTCGCTGTTACTAACGGTAAGGTATTCAACTATCTGCAACATGAACAGTTCTCTTTACCCCACACTCTCTCACTGTGGGTCTTCACTCAATGAGCTCCCAGTCTCTCTCACTAGACTTCAGATTCACTAGCCACTGGATCCCCCGAGCTCTTTCGCTGTAGCACTCAGTATCTTCCTCAAGCGTCACCCCTGCTTCACTGCTGGGTCCCTGTCTTGGCACTCACAGATACTCCTCAAGCTTCAACCCTGCTGACACATTAGGTCCCTGGCTTGGCACTCCCCAAGCGTCACCTCTGCTGTCCCGCTGGGTCCCCTGACTTGACACTTGCTGATGCTTTCCCACTTATTCGCCGTCCCCGGTTGGCAAGAAGTCTGCTCTGGTACTGGCCTCAGCTCACTCACTGTGGTCTCCAGTAGCAAGGTGGATGATCCCTTTGTGGCGACAGCTTCCCCTCTACCTCCGACCATGATTGGTTCCCCGTAACCGTTACTTCTGGCTGGACTACAAGCCCCTAGTGCCAACCCTGCACTACTTCTGGATAGGATCTCCGATAGCCTAGCAGCCAGATGTCCCTGGTAAAGGCCTTAGATTTCTGGCCTAGCAGCCTGGGGCAATGGGACACACGTCCACCCAGACAGCCATCCAAGTGGCGCAGAACCCTGATCACCTGACTCCACCCAAATAAATAAGTTCTCCCAGCAGGCCAAGGGACCTAAGAAAATCCCTGCCCATTGGCTGAGACACCCTATTCATTCCTAATCTGTCCTGCAATGCCCTTGTCTTATCTAATGTCACCAGACACCCGGCCATCTAGTGACAGAAGAGAGAAGTGCAGCAACTCCAGAATTAGGGCGAAATCAATTGACCTCCTATTGAATGATGAATTTAATAGCAACCCTGCCTAAACATCAGGATGCTACATATATCATATCCCAATCAGGGTTATTGGCATAGAATTGGGATGGAGAATATATATGTAGAACTTACCCCCAGTTAATGGACCGGCTGGTTTTGTTGGGTCTGCAAACTACCTCCAAGGCTTCCATTGTCAGAGTGTAAGAAAGTCTTTAAAAAGGCCAATGCCAACACAATGTAAAACCCAAACAGTCAGGCTTTATTTTACTTTGCTGAAGTGGAAAACTTTAGAGGAAAGTAGGAAATGAGAGAAGCACAGGGGAAGGTTCAGGCACGCAACACTAAAGTCCCAATCGTCGCCACTCAAGCCTGAGTGCCTATTGCTCACCCGGATAGTCCCGTTTAGTGGTCCTAGCAGCCGGGATGAAGCACAAATCAATCTTTCTAGGGATACGATCAGGAATCCTCTGCCACAGGATTGTTAAAAGTCCCGAACCTCCCAGCCAAGCAATAGTGAAGAACCTTTAAGCCGGATTGGCATATTGCAGGGCTTGTAATGAGGGATCCCTCCTTGGTGAGCTCCAGGCCTCCTCCCGAGACAGCAGTACCGTCTCTAGTCTCCTCTGGGCCAGATCCTCCCCTGGTCTCTTTCCCTAAGCATGGCTTCCCTCAGGTGGGTAGCTGAGGATCCCTTTGAAAAGTATAGGCCTCAGCCAGCAGAGCTGGGCCTATCATGCAGCGATGTAGCCCCGGGCTAAAGGTGCCCGGGGCCAGAGCACACATTCCATGAGGGCCACGAGGCGCACACCGACCCCAATTCATGGCGCCTGCCCCTTATGTACCCCCTCCCAGCATGCACAGCGGGTAGACCATGCCCAATATATGGCTGCTGAGAAAGGACACCCAAGGTGTTGTGATACCCCCTGTAGTTCAACCTATGCCGGTGATGACAGTGCCACCTACAGGCAGACAGGGAACACTACTGCCAGGCAGTATCACACCCAGAGCAGAAGCAAATCCAGAACAATTAATTGGTCTGAGCCCAATTACTGGCTCAGACTACCCTTAAATTTACACATAGCACCCCCAAATACTGGGGGGGCGCTACATATAGATATACAGAATTAATTATTTTGAGTTGATTTGAACAAGATGATCAAGAGTTTCAAATGAGACTCTCGGACAATACTGAAATTTTAATAATTCTACACTCCAGGTGTGACTTGTTCTCCAAGATGATAACCCATATATTTACTATTTATATTTGGTTTATGTGAATGGTTAGTGGATTATTTTTATTCAAATCAGTATTTATTGAAGGACACCACTGACACATTTTTTCGGCCACTCGCCAACGTGAGCAGCATGTAGTATGTATTAATTTGTGAAGATTAGGGGTAAGCTGCTTGAAGGGAAAAATACATACTGTATACGAGAATCATGGTCCCCTGATGAAGTCACATGGGTGTGATGTAATGCGTAGGGCATCTGAAACTGGATGTGATGTGTTGGAGAGCTTTTTATGCTGAGTATATGATGCCAAAGGCATTTTTACTGCTTTTCTGATGTAAGAGTTACTCCTTTAATAAAAGTTTTTTACTGACAATATTACACTATGTAAGTTCACTTTGTTTTTACCCTAACATATGGATGAGTGCATGTGAGGGAATCTTAAAGGGGCCAACACCAGAGGATATCCAAATCAACTGAAAAGGACTACAAGGTGGTGAACATCGATGGAGGAGGATTCCTATATTTAATCAAACGTGTTTTTGATTATTTATTGAGTTGAGAATACTGGGAGCACTCAGGTGTCACGACCGGGTGGGATAGGCACGGACCAAGACTGTAGCGGACATTTTCCAAAGTACAGACCTTAGTAAAGGACACTAAGGTACATTTCAAATTAAAACCATCAAAAAACACTCTGTCTGCTAGCAGGGGCTATCAGGGTCCCCATAGATCCCCCTTTCAAAAAGGCCAGGGCAGCATAGAACAGACTCAGCCCATAGAACAGACTCCCATTTAGTCTTCTTACTCTTACCTTTTCACCTGTATATTCCCCAGGTTTTCCTGCACCATACTCCAGGCTCTCCTCCTGCAAAATATATACAGGCATACCCCACTTTTAAGTACACAATAGGACCACAGCATGTATGTAAAACAAAAATTTATTTAAAGTGAAGCAATACCTTTTCTCACTTCTCAATGCATGTAAATACACTAGCTCTATGGGAAATCTTGGTCAGCTTGACATGGCACTACTCCCGGTTTTCAACATTTAACATTGGCCTCTATGGGAAATCTTGGTCAAATTGACATGGCACTGCTACTGAACCATAAGTGACAGGGGCACCAAACTTGGGGAGCATGTTAAGGGGACTCAGAACTAGGGTTGAGCTGAACACCCCCCCCCCCCGGTTCGGTTTGCACCAGAAACTGCGAACGGACCGAAAGTTTGCACAAACTTTAGAACCCTATTAAATACAATAGACTCGAACGTTCAAAATAAAAAGTGCTAATTATAAAGGCTAATATGCAAGTTATTGTCCTAAAAAAGGGTTTGGGGACCCGGGTCCTGCCCCAGGGGACATGTATCAATGCAAAAAAAACTTTTAAAAATGGCCGTTTTTTGGGGAGCAGTGATTTTAATGATGCTTAACCACTTAAGCCCCGGACCAATATGCAGCTAAAGGACCAGGCCCCTTTTTGCGATTCGGCATTGTGTTGCTTTAACTAACAATTGCGCAGTCGTGCGATGTGGCTCCCAAACAAAATTGGAGTCCTTTTTTTCCCACAAATAGTGCTTTCTTTTGTTGGTATTTGATCACCTCTGCGGTTTTTATTTTTTGCACTATAAACAAAAATAGAGCGACAATTTTGAAAAACATTCAATATTTTTTACTTTTTGCTATAATAAATATCCCCCAAAAATATATAAAAAAACATATTTTTTCCTCAGTTTAGTCCGATACGTATTCTTCTACATATTTTTGGTAAAAAAAATCACAATCGGCGTCTATTTATTGGTTTGGGCAAAAGTTATAGCGTTTACGAAATAGGGGGTCATTTTATGGCATTTTTTTTTTTTACTAGTAATGGCGGCGATCAGTGATTTTTTTCATGACTGTGACATTATGGCGGACACATCGGACACTTTTGACACATTTTTGGGACCATTGTCATTTTCACAGCGATTAGTGCTATAAAAATGCACTGGTTACTGGGAAAATGACACTGGCAGTGAAGGGGTTAACCTCTAGGTGGCGATGTAAGAGTTAAGTGTACCCTAAGAAGTGATTCTTACTGTAGGGGGGCGTGGCTACACGTTACAGGTCACTGATCGTCTGTTCCGATGACAGGGAACAGACTATCACTGACATGCCACGGAGAAGAACGGGGAAAGGTTTGTTTACACTTACCTCTCCCCATTCTTCAGCTCTGTGACCCAGTGCGTGAACCACGGCTGGGCTCTTAAAGGGAAACGTACCTGTACGTTGATGTGCCCAGCCGTGCCATTCTGCCAACGTATATCTGCGTGAGGCGGTCCTTAAGTGGTTATAGTGAAAACAAAGTAAAATATTCCTTTAAATATCGTACCTGGGGGGTGTCTAAAGTATGCCTGTGAAGTGGCACGTGTTTCCCGTGTTTAGAACTGTCCCTGCACAAAATGACATTTCTAAAGGAAAAAAAGTCATTTAAAACTGCTTGCGGCTTTAATGTAATGTCTGATCCTGGCAATATGGATGAAAATCATTGAGAAAAATGGCATGGGTACCCCCCCACCCCCAGCCCACTACCAGCCCCTTTGGGTCTTGTATGGATATTAAGGGGAACCCCGCACCCGAAATAAAAAAAAGCCCTATATACTCTGAACAGCAGTATACAGGCAGTGCAAACAAGACAGGGACTGTAGGTTTGTTCTTAAGTAGAATCTGTTTGTAATTTGAAACAGGTACATTTTTTAAGTGTAGCTCCAGCCAAAAAATATATTTTTAAGCTTTTTGGAAGACATAGGGAAGGGTTATCATATCACCCCTGTAACATTTGTTTTGCTGTCTGTGCAGTGTGCGCCTGTTCAGAACATTTCACCTCACTTTCCGTCCCAATGACAAATGTTTTTTGAAAATTTGGGTTTTTTAGTGAAACAAGGATTGGTGATAAAGCAACAGTGGAGAGGAGACACCTTTTTCCCATACTAACTCTTAAAGAAGAGAATTTCCCTTCCTAGGGGAAGATTTCCTCTCGCTTCCTGTTGTCTCCTTCCGTTTGTAAGTAGGAGTCGTTTGTAAGTTGGATGTTTGAAAGTAGGGGCCTGCCGTATATACAGTACTCTGTAGAAATTTGGCCCTTGGTTGTTGGTGTTGCCACAACACTGTAAGCCCTCAGAGTTACTTTTGGTGGGTGCTGGAATGCCCTGCTGTGAACTATTATATCAAGAATTGTAATTACATGCCATTGTTGAACAGTGACAGGAAAAATTGGGCCTTTGGTGGTGGTGCTGGTGCCACAACACTGTAAGTCCTCACAGTTACTCTTGGTGGGCGCAGGAATGGGCCCAGCATGGAAAATATTAGATTAAGAATTGTAATTGCATGCCCCTGTTGAACAGGGGCAGAAAAATTGGGCCTTTCGTGGTGGTGTTGCCACAACACTGTAAGCCCTCACAGTTACTCTTGGTGGGTGCAGGAATGGGCCCTGCTGTGAATTATTAGATCAAGAATTGTAATTACATGCCCCTGTTGAACAGGGGCATAAAAATTGGGCCTTTGGTGGTGGTGGTGGTATTGGTGATGGTGTTGCCACAACACTGTAAGTCCTCACAGTTACTCTTGGTGGGCGCAGGAATGGGCCCTGCTGTGAATTATTAGATCAAGAATTGTAATTACATGCCCCTGTTGAACAGGGGCATAACAATTGGGCCTTAGGCACTGGTGCAACAACACTGCAACCCCTCACAGATACTGTAATTGGAGCGCAGCAATGAGCCCTGCGGCAAAGTATTGCATCAAAAATTGTAATTACACGCCCCTGTTAAACAGGGGCAGAAAAATTGGGCCTTAGGCACTGGTGCTGGTGCCAAAACACTGCAACCTCTCACAGATACTCTATTAGGAGCGCAGGAATAAGCCCTGCTGAAAAGTATTGCATCAAAAATTGTATTTACACGCCCCTGTTAACCACTTAAGCCCCGGACCATTTGGTAGCTAAAGGACCAGAGGTGAATTCAGAATTTTGCACTGCGCTGCTTTAACTGTAAATTGTGCGGACATGCAATGTTGTACCCAAACGAAATTTGCGTCCTTTTCTTCCCACAAATAGAGCTTTCTTTTAATGGTATTTGATTGCCTCTGCGATTTTTATTTTTTGCGATATAAACGGAAAAAGACCGAAAATTTTGAAAAAAAATGATATTTTCTACTTTTTGTTATAAGAAAAATCGAATAAACTAAATTTTAGTCATACATTTAGGCCAAAATGTATTCAGCCACATGTTTTTAGTAAAAAAAAATGTCAATAAGCGTATATTTATTGGTTTGCGCAAAAGTTATAGAGTTTACAAACTAGGGTACATTTTCTGAAATTTACACAGCTTTAAATTTATGACTGCCTATCTCATTTCTTGAGGTGCTAAAATGACAGGGCAGTACAAACCCCCCCCAAATGACCCCATTTTGGAAAGTAGACACCCCAAGGAAATTGCTGAGAGGCATGTTGAGCCCATTGAATTTTTTTTTTGTCTTAAGTGATTGAATAATGACTAAAAAAAAAAAAAAAAATTACAAAAAGTTGTCACTAAATGATATATTGCTCACACATGCCATGGTTATATGTGGAATTGCACCCCAAAATACATTTTGCTGCTTCTCCTGAGTATGGGGATACCACATGTGTGGGACTTTTTGGGAGCCTAGCCGCGTACGGGACCCCGGAAACCAAGCACCGCCTTCAGGATTTCTAAGGGCGCAAATTTTTGATTTCACTCCTCACTACCTATCACAGTTTCGAAGGCCATAAAATGCCAAAATAGCACAAACCCCCCCCCCAAATGACCCCATTTTAGAAAGTAGACACCCCAAGGAAATTGCTGAGAGGCCTGTTGAGCCCATTAAATATATATATTTTTTTGTCCTAAGTGATTGAATAATGACAAAAAAAAAATTACAAAAAGTTGTCACTAAATGATATATTGCTCACACATGCCATGGTTATATGTGGAATTACACCCCAAAATAAAATTTTCTACTTCTCCTGAGTACGGGGATACCACATGTGTGGGACTTTTTAGGAGCCTAGCCGCGTACGGGACCCCGAAAACCAAGCACCGCCTTCAAGATTTCTAGGCACAAATTTTTGATTTCACTCCTCACTACCTATCACAGTTTGGAAGGCCATAAAATGCCAAAATAGCACAAAACCCTCCCAAATGACCCCATTTTGGAATATAGACACCCCAAGCTATTTGCTGAGAGGCATAGCGAGTATTTTACAGCTCTCATTTGTTTTTGAAAATGAAGAAAGAAAATATATATATATATATATATATATTTTTTCAATTTTCAAAACTTTGTGACAAAAAGCAAGATCTGCAAAATACTCACAATACCTCTCAGCAAATAGCTTGGGGTGTCTACTTTCCAAAATGGGGTCATTTGGGGGGGTTTTGTGCCATCTGGGCATTCCATGGCCTCCGAAACTGTGATAGGCAGTGAGAAGTGAAATCAAAAATTTACACCCTTAGAAAGCCTGAAGGCGGTGCTTGGTTTTTGGGGTCCCGTACGCGGCTAGGCTCCCAAAAAGTCTCACACATGTGGTGTCCTCGTACTCAGGAGAAGCAACAGAATGTATTTTGGGGTGTAATTCCATATATGCCCATGGCATGTTTGAGCAATATATCATTTAGTGACAACTTTGTGCAAAAAAAAAAAATAAAAATTTTTGTTTTTCCGCAACTTGTGTCAACATATAAAATATTCCATGGACTCGACATGCCTCTCAGTATATAAGAAAAAATATATATATAGTCGCGCTAACTTATGACTGAACATAAGCCCACCACTGAATAATTGAAAAAAATCCAAATACCAACAGTGATAAATCATATAAATACTCAATGAAGAACCATGAAAAATCTGTAAATTATAAATAATAATAAGGTGAGTGAACCATGATTAAACAGTTAATAAGATGATAGTCCACAACTGCTATATGAAACTCTCAAGGTTCACGTCATATTTTTTTCCAACTCTCAGTATATAGCTTGGGGTGTCTACTTTCCAAAATTGGGTCATTTGGGGGGGTTTTGAACTGTTCTGGCATTTTATACACAACATTAGGAAGCTTACATCCACTCTTCTAACCACTTGAAGACAAAGCCCTTTTTGACACTTTTTGTTTACATGAAAACATTTTTTTTTTTTGCAAGAAAATTATGTTGAACCCCCAAACATTATATAAATATTTTTAAAGCAAAGGCCCTACAGATTAAAATGGTGGGTGTTGCATTTTTTTTTCTACACAGTATTTGCGCAGCGATTTTTCAAACGCATTTTTTGGGTTAAAAAATACACTTTTTTTATTTTTAATGCACTAAAACACACTATATTGCCCAAATGTTTGATGAAATAAAAAAGATGATCTTAGGCCGAGTACATAGATACCAAACACGACATGCTTTAAAATTTCGCACAAACGTTCATTGGCGACAAACTACATACATTTTTAAAAGCCTTTAAAAGCCTTTACAGGTTACCCCAGTAGATTTACAGAGGAGGTCTACTGCTAAAATGACTGCCCTCGATCTGACCTTCGCGGTGATACCTCACATGCATGGTGCAATTGCTGTTTACATATGACGCCAGACCGACGCTTGCGTTCGCCATTGGGCAAGAGCAGGGCAGGACAGGGGTGCTTTTTTTTTATTTTTATTATTATTAATTTTGCTTTTTTATTTTATTTTTAAATTGTTACTTCCAAGTATTTTTTTTTTTTATCATTTTTATTGTTATCTCAGGGAATGTAAATATCCCCTATGATAGCAATAGGTAGTGACAGGTACTCTTTTTTTGAAAAAACTGGGGTCTTATAGACCCTAGATTTTTCCTCTGCCCTCAAAGCATCTGACCACACCAAGATCGGTGTGATAAAATGCTTTCCCAATTTCCCAATGGCGCTTTTTATATCCGGGGGGGGCATTCCCTCCCACTGCTTGTAAAAGCAGTCCAGAGGCTAATTAGCCAATAGGATTGCTTTTACATGAAAGCCGGCCGCAGGCTGAAAAGAATGATACCAAGATGATACCTAAACCCGCAGGCATCATTCTGGTATAAACATTCAAAGTCCAGCAACATACCAGTACGTTGCTGGTCCTTGTTGGACATGTATTGTAATCTTTTTTTTTCATGCAGCCAGTTGGCTGAACGAAAAAGGGGATTGATCGGTGGGTATGCCCACCATTAGAATACTGCCCTTCATCCACCCACTTCCAATGATGGGCATACACGCACCATTTATATATGCCGAAGCATGGGGGCATCCTCCCGCAAAAAAGTTATGCCGCACACACATGGTCAGACTTTTCCACGGGCAAGCCTCCGTTGGAATTTTGACAGAATGTACGCGGCATTAGGAGCAAAATCGCTCCTCCGCTCCTGCTGCCCCAATGCTTCGGCATATATGCTTTTTTTATTTAACTGTGGTGGTGAAATCACCTCCTACAGCACTGGAGTCGCAGGGATCAGGCCTGTCTCTGCGAACGCTGCAGTTATGTGTGTTGTGTTTTGCAAGTGACAGTGATCGATCGATACTGCACTTGGGTGGCCTGGGCTGGACGGAGGGGCAAAACGCAGGTGCCAGCAGGTATCTGGGCTGATCCCGCTAACACTGGGGAACCCTAAACTGCTGGGGACGCGAGTATAGATCTGATCAGATCAGATATTGATCTGTTCAGATACTATACCACTAAGGGGGGTGTATGCTTTACGCGTGGGTGTTAGCGTTATTGGCACTAACCTGACGCTGCCTGGGGTGTGACGCAGACCCTATCTGACGCTAAAACCTAATTGATATCACCCACCGGGCGATCAGGGGGTTAAACCTTTATTGGGTTATATACGGCGGGTGCCCTGACACTATAAAAAGCAAACTAACTAACCAGCGTCACCCGTAACACTTATATGGTGATCACTGGTGAAAGGGTTAACTAGGGGCAATCAGGGGGTTAAAACCTTTATTAGATAATATATGGGGGTACCTGACGCTATAAAAACCTGCGGCGAACCTAAAAAAAATTACTGGCTACCGATCTGCATCACCGACACTAAGACAGCGATCAGAAAAACGATCGCTTAGCGACAGTGTTGATAGGGGGTGAAAGGGTTACCTGGGGGGCGATCAAGGGGGTTAAACCTTTACTAGATAATATATTGGGGTACCTGACGCTATAAAAACCTGCGGCGAACCTAAAAAAAATTACTGGCTACCGATCTGCATCACCGACACTAAGACAGCGTTTAGAAAAACGATTGCTTAGCGACAGTGGTGATAGGGGGTGAAAGGGTTACCTGGGGGGCGATCAAGGGGGTTAAACCTTTATTAGATAATATATTGGGCTACCTGACGCTATAAAAACCTGCGGCGAACCTAAAAAAAATTACCAGCTGCCGATCTGCATCACCGACACTAAGACAGCGTTTAGAAAAACGATTGCTTAGCGACAGTGGTGATAGGGGGTGAAAGGGTTACCTGGGGGGCGATCAAGGGGGTTAAACCTTTATTAGATAATATATTGGGGTACCTGACGCTATAAAAACCTGCGGCGAACCTAAAAAAAATTACCGGCTACCGATCTGCATCACCAACACTAAGACAGCGTTTAGAAAAACGGTCGCTTAGCAACAGTGGTGATAGGGGGTGAAAGGGTTACCTGGGGGGCGATCAAGGGGGTTAAACCTTTATTAGATAATATATTGGGGTACCTGACGCTATAAAAACATGCGGCGAACCTAAAAAAAATTACTGGCTGCCGATCGGCATCACTGACGCTAAGACAGCGATCAGAAAAATGATCGCTTAGCGACAGTGGTGATAGGGGGTGAAAGGGTTATCTGGGGGTGATCAGGGGGTTAAACCTTTATTAGGGGGGGTTAGGGGGCTACACTGGACCTAAAACTGAATGTACTGACACTTTTACAGTCACAAATGTCACTGATTGCAGTGATCAGTAAATAAATGGTCACTGCAATCAGTGACACTGTGACTGGGGGCTAGGGGGGTGATCTGGGGGGTGATCTGGGGGTGTCTGGGGGGGCCTGGGGGGGCGATTTATGTCCCTATGTTTTCTGGTGTCAGTGTAGTGTTGTGTGCACTGACCTGATGTCTTCTCTTGTACGGCGCTCGGTATATGTGAGCGCCGCACCAGAGATGACATCACTTCCTCCTGCTTCCTCTGCCTGACACAGACAGAGGGGGCATTTCCATTCGCCGGGAGCGATCGCGAGGGGGTGGCCGGAAACGAATGGCTGCCCCCTCATCCCAGAACGCTCCCGGACACTTAGCCACCGCTCACTGTATAGGAGGGGGGTCCGATTGGACCCCCCAACTATACAAAGGCAATCACGTATGCTCTACGTGATTGTGCCTGTCGGTGCCATTCTGCCGACGTATATATACAGTGAGCGGTCGTTAAGTGGTTAAACAGAGGCTGAAAAATTGGGCCTTGGGCACTGGTGCTGGTGCCAAAACACTGCAACCCCTCACAGATACTGTAGTTGGAGCGCAGCAATGAGCCCTGCTGCAAAGTATTGCATCAAAAATTGTAAATACATGCCCCTGTTAAACAGGGGCTGAAAAATAGGGCCTTAGCCACTGGTGGCAGTGCCCAGAACCAAAAATGTTCTTACAAGCTATCAGCATGATCATTGAGTGTCAGGGTCACCTGTGGCCAGGTGACAGATGCACACCGTAGGGGGACAGGAGTGCACCGCGAGGTAGTGAACCCTATGGCTGGCTTCTGTGGATAGGAAACTGGGTGGTTGTGGAAAGCGGGACCAGAGGAGCACAACCGGGATCCCAACGGAAGCGAGAGCCAAGATTCCCCAGGGCGCGGAGTCTAAGACCCAGCTGGTCTTCTCCAGGGCCTCTAGTGGTGAGGATGTTACGCTGCAGGCTGGGACCAGGTCGCGGCCCCTGGAGTTTCCTAGCTCACGCCCCGTAGGATAAGGGGAAGCAGCAGCACACGATAGAGAGAACCGAATAACAAGCCGAAGGTCAGGGGCCACAAGCAGACAAGGATAACGAAGAACGAGCCGAAGGTCAAGGGTCACGAGCAGACAGGGATGGTCGGGGACAAGCCAATAACGTAACAGAGAGACAGACGTAGCACACGGCAGGCAGGAACCCAAACACACAATGCCTAACAAACACGTTGATCAGCAAAGCAGGCTTGCAGTGCACAGGTTAATATAGTGTTCAGTGATAGGGCCTGGGGTGGAGTCAGGCTGGGAGGAGATTATAAAGGAAGCCAGGTGAAGGAGGTCTGGTCTCTAGATGAACACATGAGGAGGAAGGTAAGATGGCAGACAGACATTAATGCATATCCATGACAGTACCCTCCCTCTTACGAGGCCTCCCCCTTCCCCGCCTGGGCCCAGGTTTAGAGGGAAACTTCAGATGAAACTCCTTTAACAGACGAGGTGCAAAGACCTCAGATGCAGTGATCCAAGACCTCTCCTCAGGACCAAACCCTTTCCAATGAACGAGGTACTGAAGAACGCCTTTACAGAGTCGGGAGTCCAGAATTTGACTGATCTCGTACTCCTGATTATCCTCCGAGACAGGCGCCACGGTAGGAAGAGGACGAGAGAATTTATTGAGGACTAAAGGCTTTAGAAGAGCAATATGAAAGGAGTTAGTGATTTTAAGGCTCTTAGGAATCTGGAGTTTGAAACAAACCGGATTCAGTTTAGCAGTTACCGTGTATGGACCGATGAATCGTGGAGCAAACTTCAGAGAAGGAACTCGGAGCTTGATGTTCCTGGTAGAGAGCCAGACTTTGTCCCCAGGCTGAAGAGAAGGCGGTTTACGCCTGCGGCGGTCGGCAAAGCCTTTGAATTTTTCAGCAGCTGCCCGGAGGGAATCATGAACGTGACCCCAAACGGAATTGAGAGACTCCTGAACCGAAGCCAAAGCTGGAATGTCTGGAGAACAGATCATAGGAAGAGGAAGTTGAGGGTGTTTTCCATAAACTGTGAAAAAGGGTGTCTTCTGCGAACTGGTATTCACATGATTGTTATGGGAGAATTCTGCCCACGGGAGTAGAGAGGACCAATCGTCATGGTGAGAAGACACAAAGGTGCGAAGAAAGACCTCTAACTCCTGATTAACCCTCTCAGTCTGTCCATTGGATTGGGGATGGTAAGAAGAAGAAAAATCCAAGACAATATTGAGGGATTTGCAAAAGGCTCTCCAAAAACGAGACGTGAATTGGACTCCCCTGTCGGAAACAATATGAGAAGGGACCCCATGTAGGCGGAGAATTTCTCGAATGAAAATGGGAACCAAGGCAGGGGCAGAAGGAAGACCAGGAAGAGGAACAAAATGAGCCATCTTGGAGAATCGATCGATTACCACCCAAATGACTGTATTATTCTCAGACAGTGGGAGATCGGTGATAAAATCCATGGCAATATGGGCCCAGGGTTCCTTAGGAATAGGCAAGGGCATGAGGAGACCAGCAGGAGCTTGTGTGGAGGATTTGGACTGAGCACAGACATGACAAGCTTTAACGTAGTCTTTGACGTCTGAGCGGAGATTAGGCCACCAGTAGTGACGACTGATGAGTAGGAAGGATCGGAGGAATCCAGAATGCCCTGCCACCTTGGAATCATGTCCCCAACGAAGGATCTTAGCTCTTAGCTCAGTGGGGACAAAGGTCTTACCAGGCGGAATTTTAGACTTCAGGGTGGTAGAGTGGGCAACAATGCATGAGGTGGGAATGATCGGCTCAGGTTCAGGGGCGGACTCCTCGTCCAAAGTGTCAAATGACCTAGAGAGCGCATCAGCCCGACCGTTGCAGGAACCAGGTTTGTAGGTAATCGTGAAATTAAAACGGGCAAAGAAGAGACTCCACCTGGCCTGTCTAGGATTCAGACGTTTAGCATTCTGTAGATACTGTAAATTCTTGTGATCGGTAAAGATCGTTATGGAGTGAGGGGAACCCTCCAAGAGATGACGCCACTCCTCTAACGCCAATTTAATTGCGAGAAGTTCCCGATCACCGATGGCATAATTCCTCTCTGCCTGAGAATTTTTTTTGGAGAAGAACGCACATGGTTGGCGTCTCTTCTCAAAGATTTGAAGAAGCACAGCTCCCACCCCCATTGAGGAAGCGTCCACTTCAATAAAAAATGCATTCCCAGGATTTGGTCTCCTCAAGAGGGGGCCAGAAACAAAGGCCTGTTTCAGGTTGTGAAATGCAGAGACAGCTTCGGGAGGCCAGTCTCTGGCATTCACACCCTTCTTGGTCAAAGCGATAATAGGCGCGGCAATGGAAGAGTAATTCCTTATGAACTGCCTATAATAATTAGTGAAGCCAAGAAAGCGCTGTGTGGCCTTGAGGCTAGCAGGAAGAGGCCAGTTGGTGATAGCCAAGACCTTCCCAGGGTCCATACGAAGCCCCGAACATGAGACAAAGCACCCCAAAAACAGGACCTCAGAACATTCAAAGGAACATTTCTCCAGCTTGGCATAGAGATTGTTCTCTCTAAGACGTTGAAGTACA
Organism: Rana muscosa; assembly: GCA_029206835.1. Classification (NCBI taxonomy): domain Eukaryota; kingdom Metazoa; phylum Chordata; class Amphibia; order Anura; family Ranidae; genus Rana; species Rana muscosa. The sequence continues at coordinate 691,985,402 of CM055118.1, read as the reverse complement.
GTGCGGACATGGTTTCTGTGGACGAGCAGATTTTCAGAAAAGATCAGAATGTCATCCAGATAGATGACAACAAACTGGTACAGCAGATCTCTGAAGATTTCATTGACAAAGTTTTGAAACACGGGTGGAGCATTACACAGACCAAAAGGCATCACCAGATATTCGTAATGCCCGTCTCTAGTGTTAAATGCAGTCTTCCATTCGTCACCCTCCCGTATTCGAATGAGATTGTACGCGCCTCTGAGATCCAACTTGGTGAAAATGGAGGCACCCTTCAACCTATCGAATAGCTCAGATATTAAGGGTAAGGGGTATCGATTTTTAATAGTAACCGCATTTAAACCCCGATAATCGATGCAGGGTCTTAAGGTACCATCCTTTTTGGCAACAAAAAAGAACCCTGCCCCTGCAGGCGATGAGGATTTCCGGATGAACCCTCTCTCCAGATTCTCTGCTACATACTCCGACATGGCCTGGGTCTCTGGGATGGACAGAGGGTAGGTACGACCCCTGGGTAGAGTTGCTCCGGGGACAAGATCAATAGCACAGTCAAAAGACCTGTGGGGAGGAAGCACCTCAGCTGATTTTTTACAGAACACATCCCGGTAATCGCTGTATGCGGCGGGAAGATCAGAAGAAACAGAAGTGGCAGCAACCGGAAGACTCTCCTTGGGGGTCACCTTGAGAAGACACGACGAGAAACATGAGGAACCCCAGGCCAGGATCTGCCCAGAGACCCAGTCCACATGTGGAGAGTGGAGCTGTAGCCAAGGGAGGCCCAATACAACTGGGGTAGAGGCCTTGGGTAGAATAAGAAAGGATATCCACTCCTGGTGGAGAATCCCTACCGACATCCTAATGGGTAGCGTCTGGAAGCGAATAGGGCCCCCTGGGAGAACAGTGCCATCAATTGCCGAGACTACCAATGGGGTAGTGAGAGGTGAAAGGGTAAGCTTCATAGAAGAAGCAGTTCTCCAATCCATGAAATTGCCGGCAGCCCCGGAATCCAGGTATGCAAGGGTTGACTGAGGAGAAGTGCCTACATGAAGGGACACCGGCAAGAGCAGGCGAGAAGGTGATGTTTCTGGGTCCAATACTCCACCTTCCAAATGTATTAGACCCGAGCGTTTCCCGGACGAAGCGAGCAGGAGTCACGAAAATGACCCTTGCCCCCACAATAGAGGCACAAGCCCAGAGTTCTGCGCCTAGCACGTTCTTCGGGGGTTAGTCTGGTCCGGCCCAGCTGCATAGGTTCTTCAGCAGGTAGAGGATGCTCCACGGAATGAAGGGAGGGGAGCTCAGACTGGCTAGGACCCAGAGAGTGCTGGCGTCTTTTTTCTAAGGACCTCTCTTGAAAACGAATGTCGATCTGGTTGCATAATGAAATTACATCGTCCAGACCGACGGGAATGGCTCTTCCCGCTAATTCGTCTTTCACTCGGTCAGAGAGGCCATGTAAAAAGGTAGCGACCAGGGCCTCATTATTCCAGCTCAATTCAGCTGTGTGGATACGGAACTGAAGAGCATATTGCCCCACTGAACTAGATTCTTGGCGAAGACGTAAGACAGCACTAGCCGCTGAAGAAGCCCGAGCCGGCTCTTCGAAGATATTACGAAAGAGCTTCAAGAATTCGGACAGACTGGAAACCACCGGATCGTTCCTCTCCCACAGGGGGGCAGCCCAGGCCAAAGCTTCACCGGAGAGGAGGGAAATGATATAGGCTACCTTAGCCTGGTCAGATAGGAAGCTTTGAGGCTGAAGCTCAAAATGAATAGTGCATTGGCTGAGAAACCCCCTGCAGGCCTTGGAGTCCCCAGAGAAACGGAACGGAGCTGGCAATCTTAGTGAGTGTGAGGCTGCGACTGGTGCGATAGGTACAGCCGCTGGTTGTACTTGGGGTTGCGGATTCGGGGTTCCCAAGGAGACCTGAAGCTGCTCGAATCGAGAAGCCAGATCCTGGAGGAATCGCATCACCTGGGTCTGATTTGATTCCTGGGTCTCAAGTCTGCGAACTATGCCCTGCAATGGATCATCCGCGGGAAGCGGGATGTCAGCCGGGTTCATGGCTGATCAAACTGTCAGGGTCACCTGTGGCCAGGTGACAGATGCACACCGTAGGGGGACAGGAGTGCACCGCGAGGTAGTGAACCCTATGGCTGGCTTCTGTGGATAGGAAACTGGGTGGTTGTGGAAAGCGGGACCAGAGGAGCACAACCGGGATCCCAACGGAAGCGAGAGCCAAGATTCCCCAGGGCGCGGAGTCTAAGACCCAGCTGGTCTTCTCCAGGGCCTCTAGTGGTGAGGATGTTACGCTGCAGGCTGGGACCAGGTCGCGGCCCCTGGAGTTTCCTAGCTCACGCCCCGTAGGATAAGGGGAAGCAGCAGCACACGATAGAGAGAACCGAATAACAAGCCGAAGGTCAGGGGCCACAAGCAGACAAGGATAACGAAGAACGAGCCGAAGGTCAAGGGTCACGAGCAGACAGGGATGGTCGGGGACAAGCCAATAACGTAACAGAGAGACAGACGTAGCACACGGCAGGCAGGAACCCAAACACACAATGCCTAACAAACACGTTGATCAGCAAAGCAGGCTTGCAGTGCACAGGTTAATATAGTGTTCAGTGATAGGGCCTGGGGTGGAGTCAGGCTGGGAGGAGATTATAAAGGAAGCCAGGTGAAGGAGGTCTGGTCTCTAGATGAACACATGAGGAGGAAGGTAAGATGGCAGACAGACATTAATGCATATCCATGACATTGAGGAGGAAGAGGATAGTCACTCAGCATAACAGGATAGTCACTCAGCATCAGCATAGGGAGTCTTGAAGGGATCTGACATTTAAAAAAAAAATATTCGGTTTCATCAGCATCAGGTGCTTGGTAGCAGGAGGTCATCCAAGACTGATTCATTTTTATGAAGGTCAGTTGATCGACCGAGTCGGTGGACAGGCGCACCCTGTGATCGGTTACAAAGCCTCCAGCAGCACTGAATGTGCGTTCCGAAAGAACGCTGGATGCAGGACAGGCCAGTAGCTCAGTTGCATACTGTGCAAGCTCTGGCCAGTGATCCATCCTCAAGACCCAATAACCCAGAGGATTTTTGGTGGGAAAGGTGTCCAAGTCTGATCTTGCCCTTGGTATTCCTGCACCATGTAAAACAGACGCTGGCGATGGTTGCTGGAACCGATCATACCTTGGGGCTGCGTACTAAAAAATTATCTGAACGCATCAGTCAGACGGCCACCTTCTCCACTGCTCCTTCTTTGACTGACCGAAGCCTCAACAACACGTTGTCCAGGACCAGGAATTTGTAACCTCCCAGTCTCTGGGAACGCGTTGCACAGACCTTTCTGCAAGGCCTCCTGAAGATGCTTCATCCTCTGCTCCCTCTGCAACGGCAAAATAAGATCCGCAACCTTACCCTTGTAACGTGGATCAAGGAGGGTTGCCAGCCAGTAATGATCCCTCTCCTTGATCGCACGAATACGAGGATCCTTCCGCAGGCTTTGCAGGATCAGGGAGGCCATGCAGCGTAGGTTTGCTGAGGCATTCAGTGCGGAGTCCTCTGGGTCACTGAGGAAGACATGATCCGCAGCCACCTCCTCCCAGCCACGTACAAGTCCACGGGTGTCTTGGGACTGTAATTTATCCCTTGAAGACTGCTGCTGATGCTGAGTGCTAGTCTCCACCTCCATGCTGACACATCCTCTTCCTGTGTGATAGCCGGGCCAGCAGGAACACTGTCTGGATAAAGGGGGCCTTGAGAGGTAGGAAGTCCTCCTCTTCCTGCCTCTGTTCTGCCCCAAGTTCCTTGTCCATTATTCCACGCAGCGTGTGTTTCAACAGGTGGACAAGAAGGACAGTGTCACTGATGCATGCACTGTCACTGCTCACCATCCTCGTGGCCTCCTCAAATGGTGCCAGGACAGTGCATGCATCCCTGATCATGGCCCACTGGTGTGGGGAAAAAAATCCAAGCTCCCCTGACCCTGTCCTGGTGCCATATTGCAACAGATACTCATTGATGGCCCTCTGCTGCGTGTGCAGCTGCTGCAGCATGGCCAACGTAGAGGTCCACCTGGTGGGCATGTCACAGATTAGGCAGTTCTTGGGCAGGTTGTAATCCTTTTGCAGGTCAGCCAGCTGAGCACTGGCATTATATGACCGGCGGAAATGCCCACAGAGTTTCCTGGCCTGCTTCAGGACCTCCTGTAAGCCCGGGTACCTTCCCAAGAACCGCTGCACCACCAAGTTAAGGACGTGAGCCACACAGGGCACATGGGTCAGTTGTCCCTGTCAGAGGGCGGAGAGGAGGTTGGTGCCATTGTCGCAAACCACCTTTCCTGGCTTAGGCTGGCATGGCGTCAACCACCTCTGAGCCTGCCCCTGCAGAGCTGACAGAATATCTGCCCCAGTGTGGCTCCTGTCCCCCAAGCACACCAGCTCAAACACTGCATGGCATCTTTTTGCCTGCGTACTTGCATAGCCCCTTGAACGCCTACGGAGCACTGCTGGTTCCAAGGACAAAGTACAGGTAGAGGCCATGGAAGAAGAAGAGGAGGGAGTGGAGGAGAGAGGTGTTTCAGAATCACCAGTAATAAAATTTTGGAGGCGTGGCGGCGGAACAACCTCCAACACTACTGCACCTTGTCCTGCATCCTTCCCAGCTGCCAGCAGAGTCCCCCAATGCGCCATGAAATATAGGTAACATCCTTGTCCATGCCTGCTGGACCATGAGTCAGCGGTAATATGCACCTTACCGCTGACCGCCCTGTCCAGCGAGGCCAAGACATTGCCTTCCACATGCCGGTAGAGAGCCGGAATTGCCTTTCGTGAGAAAAAGTGGCGTTTGAGAACCTGCCACTGAGGAAGCGCACATTCCACAAACTCACTGAAGGGGGCAGAGTCTACCAACTGAAAAGGCAGCAGTTTAAGTGCTAGCAATTTAGCCAAGCTAGCATTCAACCGCTGTGCAGCAGCTGGAGCAGGTAAATTTGCCTGGTACAATCGGACGTCAGTGTACCGATAGCAGATTGCCCGCAAGTACTTGGCTGTGACACACCTAATTCTACACCTTCATTCCTCTCAGTGCAGGTTTCAGAGAGGACTGAAGGTATAGTGGGGTTGAAGATCCCAGCTGATGAGGAGCAAGGAGAGGTCCGCTTTGTTCTTTGGTGTTGTTCTTTTAGGTAGGCTTGCCATCGAACTGCATGGCAGGTCGACATATGTCTGGTCAAGCACGTGGTGCCCAATCGGCTGATGTTTTGGCCACGCGAGATACGCCTTAGACATATGTTGCAAATGGCAAATGGCAATGGTGCGATCTGCTGCACACGTCTGAAAAAAGGCCCACACCAAAGAACTTTTGGAATAACGCGCAGACAGCAGCGCCCTGCACATGTGGAGCATATAGAGAATAACAGGAACGGATCTAGCTAAACTGAATACAGTGTATAAATATATACAGTATACAACACATAGGATGTATATATATCCTCTACACGCTGTAACTGCAGCTAACTGACTCGCCTGCCTGCTCTATCTAACTCAATATAATTGACACTGTCTCTCTCTCTCTCTGTAAGCTCTCTCTTTAACCAATGGCAACACACTACACAAGGCAGCCAAGCCGGCAACCTTATATAGTGTGGGGCGTGTACCTACTCCTCTGAGCCATGATCTTACTGCGCTGCGATTGGCCAAAGCATGTGGGTCATAGTGCATGCTTGGCCAATCATCAGCCAGCAATGCACTGCGATGCTGCAGTGAATTATGGGCCGTGACGCAGCGAACTTGGCGAATTTGGCGCGAACGGCCCATAATGTTCGAAATTCGGCGAACAGCCGACCAGGCGATGTTCAAGTCGAACTCGAAGCTCATCCCTACCCAGGACTACAACATGGTATATTACCTAGGCAAGCTGGCCGACCCCAAAATCTGATCTGTGTAGTCCCGGGTCCCCTCTCACTGCTCCCAAGTTTGGTGTCCCTGTCACTTATGGTTCAAGAGCAATGCCATGTCAAGCTGACCAAGATTTCCCATAGACTCCAATGTTAAAAACTGGGAGCAGTGCATGTCAAGCTGACCAAGATTTTCCATAGACGCCAATGTTACAAACCAGGAGCAGTGCCATGTCAAGTTGACCAAGATTTACCATAGACACCAATGTGTTCTCTCAGAAGTACAAAAAAAGTCAGTGGGGGCTGCGGACCCTGCAAGGACCGCTCACGGACACAAGTGTCCATATACGGACACCTTGCCGATCCCTGGTTGTCACACTGAAGTTGCTTGCACTGAAGAAAGAAAACTTTACACTTTATCATTTGATATGGACTATTATGCACTTTTTAGCACGCATGCACTTTACTTTTATTGAACTATTCTAATGCACTGAGTGTGAATTGATTTATTTGATGATTTAGTATATTTCATCACAGATCATTTGGGGATATTTGTTTTACAGTATTTTTTTTTTTCTGGTATGCGCAACACTCATTCATATTTATTATTTCATTACTGGTGGGAACACAGTACAGTGTTTGCAGAAACCACCCTTGGCTAATATATATAGTTTGAGTTTTTTTATTATACGCATTAGTTCATACACTGTGGATTTGTTGTCCACAGAGGCAGCGCAGAGATATTATTTCTTATTTAATATTTTTTTAACTTTTTTTGCATTGGTGTCCCCCAGGGCAGTACCCTGGCCCTTATACCCCTTTTATGGCCAATAACTTGCATATAAGCCCTCAAAATTAGGACTTTTTATTTTTCAAGTTCGGGTCTCTTAGACGTTAATAAGGTCCGAACGTTTACAATTTTCAAGAGTTCTGGCACAAACTCAACTGGCGGGGGGGTGTTCGGCCCATTTCTAGTTAGAATTGTATTATGATGGGATTATCAAAATCTTTCATTAAATTTGTAGGGCAGGCAGAGGATCCCTCACCAATTAATATCTGCCATTGCAGAGCCAACCGAAAGTCCCATGTTTCAGTAGCTTTGCAGCAGAACTGCCTTTCACCACAGCATTGCAAGTGAGGGTTTGATTTATATTTACATGCAGAGGGGTTCAGTGTCTAAGATTTCCTGACCCCTGTGATAATCTAAAAATCAAATACTTCCTGCCAAAGATCCATTGCTTCACAGGTGGTACAAAATAAACTCTATAATCTATTCCTCCCGCATATAAACAAAAACGGGCTCACTATTGGGACATGCTCACACTACTGACTGCAGGTAATTCAATGGGAGCCCTAACAGCAAGGGGATTTTCCACCATTCTATGCATTCTATGTTATTTATTCCTATTTTTTTAAATTATGAAGCCTGTGTCCTGAAAAGTAACCATACACTCCAATTAAAATGTTCTTTATATTAAATAAAGATGTATTATCCTAATTATAGCAAAGCAGTTGCAATCTGAATCTATCATTAAATACATTCTTCGATTAGAGGTTTAGAAAGTAAAGACACCGGTCCACACTTCCAAAATGTAGGGGTCATAGCAAACTAATTTGGGTTAGAAAGACCCCTCTTTTCAGAAACATGGTGGAGTGCTAGGGAGGGTATTTCTTTTTTTCATTCATTAAAAGAAAACTTAGTAGAAAGATAGACACACAGAGGTTACAATTCAGCAGACTGGCAGATTCACACCCCAGCAGATCAGGTTGAAAGAAGGGAGCAGGTAGATCACAGACAAAGCTAATTTCTGATAATTTAATTATCTCTATACATAATTTGATAAATTCAAGATAATATACTTGTATTGTTCATTTTTGTATTTTTACCATTATACATCCTTTGCAAGACACTTATCCATGAAACAGATCATATCCAGATCTTCTTATTTGCTTTATTGCTAAGTTGTTGTCATCACTATTTCTTAGCTACCATGACCACTATTATCAGGAAAAGCATGTTTTATTCCAAGCTCGTGTCATCTTTCACCATAATGAGCACCAAAAAATGCAAATACATATTGATTTATGCAGAGGTCACTAAAAGTGACAAGCAATCTGTGAAAAAGTTACTTGCAAGAACTAAGTTATAAAAAAAGTAATTGGAAAGAAGACTATAACCTTTCTGTAATGAATAACAATAATAAATGGCTTTTGTAATGTTTTGTTGACCCTGTCAAATCAGTTAGGTGGTCTTTCCGTAAGCGATTCATGATTTTGATTTCCTTGTAATCAGCAGATATAGATGTGACATCACTCACTAATTGATCTAGTCACTGTTTTCATGCTTTTTTTGCTAAGAATATGTTTAATTCATTTATTTTTGTCTAAGAGGTCACAGAGAAAGATGAAACAATTTATCATTCTTAGATTCAAAAAGGTGTTTATACTGTTTAATGTTTTTACTTTCTGTTCTGTTAGCAAGGCAAGAAAACTGTGTAATGTGACTCATATTAATAGCTCAATCACATTTTAATAAATGCAAGATGAGGAACCTCTCACATGTGTACTGAAGCAAACTCCAACTGTTAAAAGGTACCTTTGGAAGGGGATACTTTATATACAGTAAATGGGTACAGATTAACAAATGGGTATCATGCTCATTTGCTATCTTTACTGGTAATATTGTGGTGGACCCTTAGTCTACAAGGCATTATAGTGTTGATATTTCCCTGGTAGGGGCAGTGTGAATGTTGTGGTCACTCATTATGATAAATGTTGGTTAGTTCTCATGTCTTCGTGGTGATTCGTTGGTTGTAATATTGTCATTTCCGGAGACCAGTGGTGGTCTTCCCATGTGTAAAGTAAAGACCTAGCCTTGTGTTTAGGTACAGCAGTGGAGGTCATTATTAAAGATATATAGTTTTATTGCCACTATCATGGGTTCGAGGCAAACCTGCGTGTTTAAGATTTGCAGTCCTGGTGAAGTTATGTGCAGATTTACCCTAGTTTTTTTTTTATAAACTATGATGTGCTACATGGCCCCTAAACTTTGACCAGCAGGATCAGAAAGGCCAATATAGGGGATTTTGTTTAAGCTGGCCCCTTCACTAAAAAAGACCAACCATAGTCTCAGTGAATTGGAAGCTGTTGCAGGGAAAGCTTAAGGAAAGCTTATAAACTGCAAAGGGTCAGTTAGGAAATTTTACTTTAAAGTGGTTGTAAACCCACTTTTTCAACTTGCACCTACAGGTAAGCCTAGATTAAGGCTTACCTGTAGGTGCAAGAAATATCTCCTAAACCTACATGGTTTAGGAGACATTTACTAAAATGACAGGTGCCGCTGTCTACGGCGCATGCGCGCCGTAGATAACGGCGCATTCATGGGGTTAATCCCATTCACAAACTCGGCTACTTCCCAGCAATAGCTTGGCGTAGCCGAATGGGACGCCTCCTGCGCGCATGCGCAGAGTGACGTCTCCGCCGCTCCGGCCAATCACAGCGCCGGAGTGGCGCTGTGATTGGCTGGTGCGGCGATACCCGGAAGTAACATTCCGACTATCGCCGCAGAGATGGCTGCGGCTCAAAACAGGGACATGGACGGCTTTGGGGGCCCCGATCTAAGGTAAGTGGTACATAATGAGCTAGTATGCTAGTCATACTAGCTCATTATGCCTTTCTCTTGCAGGTGTTGTAAAAAAAAAAAACGAGTAGTGGGTTTACAACCACTTTAATTCTGTTTGACAACCCTTTGGGCTGCTTTTATTTTTTTATTTTTGCAACTATTACGTGATTTTTTTTTTCTCTTGTATTTTATTTTGTGCTTGACTTAAGGTTAGCTTTCACTTTTAGCTGCAGGACTGTTCATATCAAAATCCTTTTATGCAGGTCTTATTTTTGTTTAACTACTTCCCTACTGGGCCAATTCTGACATTTCTCTGATTCAAGTAAAAATCATATTTTTTATTTTGCTCGAAAATGACTTAGAACCCCCAAATTATATATATGTGTTTTCACAGAGGCCCTAGAGAATAAAATGGGGAGTTTTGCAATTTTTTATGCCACACATTATTTGCGCAGCAGTTTTTCAAATGCAAATGTTTGGGAAAAAACACAATTTAATGAATTTCAGTGCACACAAACAAAATATAATACCCATTTTTTGGGGTAAAATCTAAAAGATGATGTTACACCAAGTAAATAGATACCTAAGGTGTCAAGCTTTAAAGTTGCGTCCCTCCTTAGAAAGGCACCAAACTACAATACCTAAGAATCTCCATAGGCGACACTTTAAAAGGCTTTACAGGTTACCAGTTTAGAGTTACACAGGATGTCGGGGTGATAGAATTGTTGCTCTCACTACCTCACATGTGTGGTGCGAACACCATTTACATATGCATGCGTAAACTACGTATACGTTCATCTTTGCACGCAAGTACGGGGAGGCAGGGGGTGCTTTACATTCTTTTTAATGATTTATTTTTTCCTTTTTCTTTTTTACACGGTCTCTTTCTTTTTTGGATCACTTTTATTGCTATCACAAGGAATGTAAACATAAGCAGTGACAGATACTTTTTACTGATAGATCTGGGGTATTTTAGATCCCAAATCTCTCCTCAGCCCTTAAAAGCATCTGATTGGTGTGATCAGATCCTTTTTCAAAGTGGCTTTGTTTACATTCAGCAAAACTGGAAGTGACAAAATACTCCTCACTTCTGTTACAATACAATATTGATCCCTGTCAGTTCTATGGTAAACCAGCGATAGTGGCAGCTTCAGTCTCGGGCTCCCTGATCGCCGCTTGTAAAAACAATCCAGAGGCTAATTAGAGCATCTCTGGCTTACAAAAAATATACCAGGATGACGCCTGTAGCTGCAGACATCATCATGATATCTCCACTCAAAGTCTGGACAGGAAGTGGTTAATGGAATTTGTGGGTTTTATTTATTTTAGGGTTATATTGTTTAATGTTTGGTAAAAGGGCCTTTATTTTAGGTCAAAATACTTTTTTTTACAAATTTTGTATTTATTAATTAGTTTTGGCTGCAAGGCTTCCCTTTAAGAAAGGGGGATTTTTTTTCAGGAATGGCAATTTAGTGTTTTCATTGCCTTATGTGTTTCTATTTTTGTTTCATGTTGATAGGACTTTTTTTTAAGTTTGAGGTGTTCAAAGCGAGGCATTCACTTGTTACCGACCATCTGTTTACTGCAAGTGCAAGAACACTACATGCCTAAACCAGATTACATTATATCACTCACATATACAGCAACCCATAGATAAAGTTAGGCACAGAGCAGTTAGGCCTATTATCTCTAATTATCTCTAATGTCCCAGTGGTCAATTTTATACTGCTGTATTCTCAGTGTTTATTCTTGTAGTAAAACCCCAGCCTAGGCTCTTTGGGATTCATTTACTAAAGGCAGGTAGGCCGTTCACTTTGCAAGGGTAGTTATCCTTAACTTAGTGAGGAAAATTCACTTTGCAATGAATAACTAATCATATGCAAGGAAAATTAAAAAAACTATATTTTTGCTTGCACATGACTGGATGATGGAAATCAGCAGGGCTGTATGTCATTTACTAAGCTAAGGAAAAAATTCCCTTACAAATTGAAATTTGCCTTGCAAAGTGAACAGTCTATTTGCCTTTGGTAAATCAACCCCTTTGTCTCTAGTAAATATAGGCCTAGCTCATTGGAATTGGCCTGCTGCTGTAGCTTAATAAAAAAATTGGTCAGTGGCAGGTCAATTTTGCATCAGTGAGAACAGGGGCAGTCACAGAAAATTACTGGGCAATTTCTATCTTTCATCCAAAACAGGTCTAATACAGTGACGGCTGGTGCTCAATTTTCTTGGAGGGGGGGGGCAGCCCTCAGCTTTTATCAATCCAAACATTTATCTATCCCCTCACTAATGACAATCGTGGAACTTCCACCTATGTGTAATCATTTAAGCAAAATAGGTAGAATCTAGAAACAAACAATAAGACCCCTTTCACACTGTGCCGCCGCCCATAGAGTCGGCTGTAAAAAAGCCCTCTGGCCCTTGGGCTTTCACACTGGAGTGAATAGAGCAGCTGTTTAAAGGTGGATTGCAGGCGCTATTTTTAACGCTATAGCGCCTGCAAAACGCCCTCAGTGTGAAAGGGGTCTAAGGAATGAAAAAAAAACTCTTAAAAAACCCCCCAAAAAACAAAAAAAACAAGCCACAACTAGTACTTACAGGTGGCCTCTTATCCAAGTACTAGCCAGGCTCAAGTCTGCTTTGATTCCAAGATCAAATAAGGGCAATGTGGCTCTGGGCAAATCATTATACATTAGATTTACCTCAGTGAATGGGGAGTGCCTTTGAACATGTTTAACAAAAAACAAACTCAGAGGAAAAAATTTGAGCTTTGTGGGTACTTCATGAAACTAAGAATAATAGTTCACCATCTTGACTTGGAATTGCAACAGTTTAGACTTAATTTTTGTTTAAATCTTGAAGATCATAGCTGAAAGTGCCACCAAAAGCTCCAATAGATCCACCTATCCGCATTCTATAAAGTGCCAGCTTCCAATAGCTTGTTCCAGCTCCAGATTGCAGAGCAAACAAATAAGGAGGAGCTGCACACTGATGACAACATTCATGTTTGCTACACCTGACTGGCTAGATGACAGTCCTCCCCTGTGGCCATGCCCTTCTAATGCATTTCACTGAATAGGCTTAATCATAGAGCATTAAGCTGATTGGGGTTAAATGCATCAGTGACTTGGCCACAAGATGGGACCAAGATTATTTTTTAATAACACTGAGAAATCCACCTTAAAGTGGTTGTAAACCTCATACATGAAATATGAAATATGAACAAAGCATATCCCTCTATAGTGTGTACTTGTCTCAATTAAGATCACCAAGTGTTTAAATTTCAGCCTCCTGCTTCATTCCTCTGATATCAGCATGAATTACTTCTGCCAAATTTTCCTGATACCAAAAGAAAAATGGGGACATGGGAGGGATCCCCAGCTGATTGACAGCCTTAGTTCTGTTCCTGTGAGCTGTGTAGGGGGGGGGGGGTCTCTTCCCTACAATCAGCTCTCAGAGCTCTCCTCACTGAGTTCTGTATGGTGTAATATCAGCTCTCTGCCCCTTTTGTTGAACTCCCAGATTTTTTTTTATAAACTCTGGACTTATATATATTATATATCGGATATAGAGAAAATAAGGCTGCAGATAAACAGGCACAACATATGTAGGAGGATTTTTTTTAATCTCTGTGTATCACCTGAGGCCAGTCACTTCATTGGGTATATGTAAGGGTTTACAACCACTTTAAGCAATAGGAGGGACCGTTTGAGCCTACAGGGAACAAATGTATCCGTGCCTAGTTCCTTCAAACCTCGCACTCATACAATTATAGACAGATTTGTTACAGATTATTGGATTGGGAGATTTGACAGTTAACTTTTTGACAGTTAACAATTTTAGGCATATATTAGTCCTATAAATAAAAAAAAACCTAATCGTTAAGGCAGCTGATAAAGAAGGGACAGCTGTGCTTATATCATGGTTAATGATGTCTCTACTTATCTTAAATTAGACAGGGATCCTGTCTTGGACTTTCAAAGAGAAATGCCAAGATTAGGTCAGAAATCTGGGGGGGGGGGGGGGTGGGGGACATGTTTCCCAATTACTGCTGAATTATACAGTATACATTTCCTAAAGTTCATATGGTCCTAATGTGCCCTCCTAGGCACCCGATTGTGTCAAGAGTTGACACTGGTTTTTCCCCTTGGCTTGCTGCTTATACCATATGTGTCAATATGAGGTCAAATTTTAGGGACACTAAAATGTTTCTTGAGCAAATCGAATCTTTGAAACTCATAACTGATATTTGTCTTCTGGTAACCCTGGATGTGTAAAGCCTTTATACAGCTACACTAAATTGCCAAAAGTATTGGGACTCCTGCCTTTACACGCACATGAACTTTAATGGCACCCCAGTCTTAGTCCGTAGGGTTGAATATTGAGTTGGCCCACCCTTTGCAGCTATAACAGCTTCAAGGCTTCTGTGCAAAAGGTTTAGGAGTGTATCTATGGGAATGTTTAACCATTCTTCCAGAAGCACATTTGTGAGGTCAGGCACTGATGTTGGATGAGCAGGCCTGGCTCGCGAGTCTCCACTCTAATTTATCCCAAAGGTGTCCAATCGGGTTGAGGTCAGGACTCTGTGCAGGCCAGTCAAGTTCCTCCACCTCAAACACGCTCACCCACACTATATTGCTAAAAGTATTGGGCCACCCCTCAAAATCAGTTGGTGGAGGGGGATTATGGTGTGGGGTTGTTTTTCAGGGGTTGGGCTTGGCCCCTTAGTTCCAGTGAAGGGAACTCTTAAGGCGTCAGCATACCAAGACATTTTGGACAATTTTGTGTTCCCAACTTTGTGGGAACAGTTTGGGGGTGGCCTCTTCCTTTTCCAACATGACTGCGCACCAGTGCACAAAGCAAGCACCATAAAGTCATGGATGAGCGAGTTTGGCATGGAGGAACTTGACTGGCCTGCACAGAGTCCTGACCTAAACCCAATAGCATCTTTGGGATGAATTAGAGAGGAGACTGTGAGCTAGGCATTCTCATCCACATCAGTGCCTGACCTCACAAATGCGCTTCTGGAAGAATGGTCAAACATTCCCATAGACACACCCCTAAACCTTGTGGGCAGCCTTCCCAGAAGAGTTGAAGCTGTTATAGCTGAAAAGGGTGGGCCAACTCAATATTGAACTAAACGGACTAAGACTGGGATGCCATTAAAGTTTATGTGCGTGTAAAGGCAGGCGTCCCAATACTTTTGAAAATACAGTGTATATCAAACCAAGAATGACTAGACACAATTACACACTGTTTGAAGACTCACTCAGACTTTAACACCACACAGGGAATTTCAAATGAAGTTGTTGTGGAAGTTTTTATAATATGTTAATGTATAGCCGTCGGGTCCTGAGGCTTTACCTGATTTGGTCTGTTTGATAGTCATGAATTCCAGGGGTGTGATAGGGATTTCCAACATAGCAATGGTGTCAGGACTTAGGACTGGTAGGTTGGACTGTCTAAGGTACTCTCCAATCCTAAGTTTGTGGGCTTCAAGTTGTGTAGTCATGCAGTCCTTTGTAATGTTATATAGTTTGGCATAGTATTTTCTAAATTCAGCCTCTATGACAATGGACTCCATTCAGGTACTGAACTGTATAATCTACCTGTTTGCCCAGGAACTATGTCCTGAACCATGATACTCCCCTGGCAGAAAGCTACCTACAGCACCGTAACCTATAATGGTACCCACATTACTTTAATCTGTTTGTTTTTTTTGCTGCTCATGCACAACCTGCTGCACATAGGCCTTACTCGATTTACATTTCAGTAATGGAAGCAACGGCCATGAGGACTAACTCTCAGTGACGACTTCAGTTACTGAACTGTATAGTTTGAAAAACATTCTCACTGACTATGTTCTGAACTCACACTAGTGGAGAGTTGCCTACAGCACCATAATCTTTAACATTTCTTAGATGACTTTAGGCTGTTTGTTGTTTTGGTGTTCTTGTGAAACCTTTTGCACATAGGCCTTGCTCACTTTACATTCTGTTACTTCTGCCTATAGCGGCGAACTTTACATTACTTTGCCTTCCACCATTACTATTTAGAGCACCCTGTGTTCCCTGAATAGTACAATGCCTCATTGTGGGGTTGGGAGCGATGGCACCATTTCCTTCATAAAAAAAATGGCGTGGGGCCCCCCCCAAAATCCATACGAGACCCTTATTCGAGCATGCCCGGCAGGTCAGGAAAAGGAAGGGGATGAGTGAGCGCCCTCCCTGAACCATACCAGGCCACATGACCTCAACATGTGGGGGTGCTTTGGGGCAGAAAGCACCCTTTAACAACATTAGACAGTTTTTGACAAGTC
The DNA here is from genome assembly GCA_029206835.1 of Rana muscosa. Classification (NCBI taxonomy): domain Eukaryota; kingdom Metazoa; phylum Chordata; class Amphibia; order Anura; family Ranidae; genus Rana; species Rana muscosa. The sequence goes on along the minus strand of CM055118.1, from coordinate 691,969,560 downwards.
CTTTATTTAAAAATGAAATTAAATAAAAGACCCCCAGTGTAGATCAATCATCAATCCCAATGCCCGCCGCCACTGCTGGCACGGAAAAAAAAGGCCTGCTCGCACCAAAGGCTCCTGCTGTCTGACAATTCTTAAATAACTAAGGGGCAGGGCCACCCAATGGCATTTCTGGGTGACCACACCCCTTGTGACATCGTCGACCCAGCATGGCTCTGGCAGATGATGTCACTTAATTATTTAAGAACTGCCAGACATCGGGAGCCTTCCGCGTGAGAGGACTTTTTTTTATTGTCGGCAGGGGCGGCAGACGTTGTGATTAATGATGGATCCACACTGGGGGACTTAACATTTTTTTATTTATTTTTTTAATAAAGGACTTGTCAAAAACTGTTTAAAGTCTTTTTTTTTACACCACACATTTTTTTTAGGTGAATGAGAAGGGGTACTATGTAAAGGGGGCTTCCAGATTCCGATGAGCCTCCCAGCCCCCAGATCCCCCACAACCAGCAGCCAGTGTTGCAGGGAAGGTCTCAGTACCTCAATTTACTGTAAAGTGGAAGGGATAGCCCCAGAAGTACATTGCTCCAGCGGCCCACAGTTTATCAAGAAGAGGCCTGGAGAACCCAGTGACCATGCTCCTGCCACATGCTCCGTGACCGTGCCCGCGGGACCCGTGGACTCGATGTCTGCCAGAGTCCCGCGAGAGGCAGAACGGGGAGATGCCTTTGTAAACAAAGCATTTCCCTGTTTTGTCTAGTGACAGGAAAGTGATCTACTGCTCCCTGTCATCAGGAGCAGTGATCACTGTCGTGTCACTTGTAGCCCAGCCCCCACACGGTTAGAATCACTCCCTAGGACACACTTAACCTTGTCCTCGCCCCCTAGTGGTTAACCCCTTCCTTGCCAGTGTCATTTACACAGTAATCATTGCATTTTTATAGCAGTGATCGCTGAATAAATGACAATGGTCCCAAAATAGTGTCAAAAGTGTCCAATGTGTCCACCATAATGTCACAGTCACGATAAAAATCGCTGATCGCCGCCTAAACTGAGAAAAAAAATGTTTTTTTATATATTTTTGGGGAATATTTATTATAGCAAAAAGTAAAAAATAGTGATTTTTTTTTCAAAATTGTCGCTCTTTTTTTGTTTATAGTGCAAAAAACAAAACAAAACCTAGAGGTGATCAAATACCACCAAAAAAAAGCTCTATTTGCAGAAAAAAAGGACGTCAATTTTGTTTTGGTACTACATTGCACTTTAAAGCGACGCAGTGCCGAATCGCAAAAAGTGCTCTGGTCAGGAAGGGGATAAATTCTTCCGGGGCTGAAGTGGTTAATGTTTTCATCTGTTCGATAAGAGCAAAAAATATCTGTTCATCCTGCCAGAAATAGTTACAACTGTTTAAAAAAGGTATAACCTCTTAGTCGTGCACTCTAGAACCAACAAAATAAATACATTTAAATAATTTAATTAATTAAAGTGAGCAGCCCATAGTGTAACCATAAAGTCAAATGTGTAATAGAAATTAATAAATTTCATACCGTGCTCAATAAAACCAAATCATGTGATATAAATTTCTCATGTGACAAAAAGGTATAAATAAACTTTAAAAATATAACAATAAAATATGATTGTAAAGTCCACCAAACGATTCTTCAATCCAGTGCACAGTAAAAATGCAATTCACTGAAAAAGGAAAGGTGCCGTCCTCCACCAATCTAGTCAAACATCCTTACTCACCAGATAGATCTGACACCCATGACAGGTGTCAAATAAGCAGCGTTCACTGTGCACTGGATTGAAGAATCGTTTGGTGGCGGTTCATGGACTTTACCATCATGTTTTATTGTTATTTTTTTAAAGTTTATTTATACCTTTTTGTCACATGCATATGTTTATATGAGTAATTTATATCACATGATTTGGTTTTATTGAGCGCGGTATGAAATGTATTAATTTCTATTACAAGTTACAACTGTAAACTACAGTGGGATAAAGCTGCGCCTCCGTACATGCAGTACAATGAGTGCAGAAATGTTACCTAGGACAAAAAGTGTGTTATTGGCCAAATCGTCTGGTGAAAAATTACCTTAAAAAATTTAATTAAGGCAGAAACCCTTTCTAAGGGCTGGTAAGTTGCAATATATTACTTCTGTGTTCTTGGGATTAGATGCACTGTAAAGACATTAGTTCATTAAGGTTATGTCATCTTTTATTTCACCAAAAAAAAAAGACCTTTATGAGGCTTTTATTGCTGTTGAGGTCTTCCTGTGCCTGAAACCTCCATCATCCCCATTTTTTGTCCTGGTATCACAGGTATGAAACATGAGGGGGAAAAATCTTTAATGGGTTACAGATAATGATAAAAATTTGACAGGGATTATCTGTTCAACAACATAAAACTTACTCTCTTCAACAATATAAAATTGCCTGGATGCTGAACTTTAATTTGCTAAATACTTTTTTAGCTGTGAGATTGATCAAATATCTATATGACCAGCAGAGCTATAAAATATTATGTAGCAAGGTAGTTTGGGGTCGTAAACATGTAGTCAAGACTAGGGATGAGCCGAACACCCCCCCCCCCGGTTCGTTTCGCACCAGAACCTGCGAACGGACCGAAAGTTTGCGCAAACTTTAGAACCCTATTAAATTCTATTGGACACGAACGTTAAAAATCAAAAGTGCTAATTATGAAGGCTAATATGTAAATTATTGTCCTAAAAAGGGTTTGGGGACCCGGGTCCTGCCCCAGGGGACATGTATCAATGCAAAAAAAAAGTTTTAAAAACTGAAGTTTTTTCGGGAGCAGTGATTTTAATGATGCTTAACCACTTAACAACCGCCCACTGTAATTATACGTCGGCAGAATGGCACCGACAGGCAGAATCACGTAGATCTACGTGATCGCCTTTGTATAGTTGGGGGGTCCGATCGGACCCCCCTTCTTTACAGTGAGCGGCCGTTATACTTTTAGGAGCGTTCAGGGATGAGGGGACGGCCGTTCGATTCCGGCCACCCCCTCGCGATCGCTCCCGGCGAATGAAAAGCTTCCTCTGCTGTGTAAATGTAAACACAGGCAGAGGAAGTGATGTCATCTCTCCATGCGGCGGTCTTTTCGATCCGGCGCGAGGAGAGAAGACATCACATAGTAAGTGCACCAACAGCCCACTGACACTAGTACACGTAGGCACGCTTACACCCCCCAGTCACCCCCAGATCACCCCCCAGATAACCCCCAGTACCCCCAGTCACAGTGCACCGTTTGCAGTGGTCATTTTTTTTACTGATCACTGCAATCAGTGTAATTTGTGACTGTAAAAAGTTGCAGGGCAGTTAGGTTTAGGCCCCTTTAGGACCAGGGTAGCCCCCTAACCCCCCCTTATAAAGGTTTAACCCCTTGATCACCCCCCAGGTAACCCTTTCACCCCCTAACGCCAGCGTCACTAAGCGATCGTATTTCCGATCGCTGTATTTAGTGCCGGTTGTGCCCTAGATAGCCAGTTATTTATTTTTAGTTTTGTCACAGGTTTTTATAGCGTCAGGTACCCCCATATATTATTTTAACCCCCTGATTGCCCCTAGAGTTAACCCTTTCACCAGTGATCACCGTATACGTTTTACTGGTGACACTGGTTAGCCAGTTAGTTATTTAGTTATTTAGGTTACCCGTCAGGTTTTTATACAGCGTCAGGTACCCCCATATATAACCTAATAAAGGTTTTAACCCCCTGATTGCCCCTAGTTAACCCTTTCACCAGTAATCACCATATAAGTTTTACGGGTGACGCTGGTTGGTTATTTTGCTTTTTATAGCATCAGGGCACCCGCCGTATATAACCCAATAAAGGTTTAACCCCCTGATCGCCCGGCGGGTGAGATCAATTAGGTTTTAGCGCCAGAGAGGGTCTGCGTCGCCCCAGGCAGCGTCAGGTTAGTGCCAGTAACGCTAACACCCACGCGCAAAGCATACACCTCCCTTAGTGGTATAGTATCTGATCAGATCTATACTAGCGTCCCCAGCGGTTTAGGGTTCCCAAAACCGCAGTGTTAGCGGGATCAGCCCAGATACCTGCTAGCACCTGCGTTTAGCCCCTCCACCCAGCCCAGCCCACCCAAGTGCAGTATCGATCGATCACTGTCACTTACCAAACACAACACACATAACTGCAGCGTTCGCAGAGACAGACCTGATCCCTGCGATCGATAACAGTTTTTTTGGTAGCGTTTGATACATTTGCTGACAGTCAGGTGCTTTTTTTACCTGTGAATCTTACTAGTGTACCCCTAAATTTAGAGCCCAAAATGGCAAGACGAAGGTACACTAGTAAAGAGGCCTACGAGATTCTGAGCATGACAGATAGTGAAGAGGAGGTCACGCATCTGTCAGATTCAGGCTCAGAATATCTTCCCGTAGAAGACAGTGACGTCAGCGGCCCCACGTCAGATAGCTCTGACGACGAAGTTGAGGTCCCTGCTAAGGTCAGGCGTACCCGATCACGATCTTCTGAGGTTGTTGAGGAGCAAGAACCGCAGGTCTCTCGTATCATGGAGCAGAGTAGTACTAGCGCCGCTATTCCTTCTGGTGAATTGGCAAGCACCAGCGGCCTAGTACAGCCTGGGCGTACATCCAGCACTGCAGTATCACGTGGTGACGTGGCGAGTCCCATAAGTGCAGTTCAAGCTGGCGAGGTGGCAAGCACAAGTAGTGTCCCGCTGCCACCAAGAAGACAAAGGCAGGCCCGTCGTGCCCATAGTGCCCTTCCTGCAGAATTCGCCTATCCTGATTGGGTCCCCACCACTTCTGCAGAACCCGTACTTCCTCCATTCACTGCCCAACCCGGTATTCAGGTGGAAACAGCTGATTTTATGCCAATTGATTTTTATTCGCTGTTTTTCATGGAAGATCTCTATAGATCTATTGTGGACCAGAGTAATTTATATGCTGGTCAATTCATCGCCGCTAACCCCCAGTTGCCTAAAATTGCCAAAGATTGGAAACCAATTACGGTTTCCGATTTTAAGACCTTTCTGGGCCTTTCCCTCAACATGGGCACACATAAATTCCCGTCATTGCGTGCTTATTGGTCCACGCACCCAATTAACCACATGCCCGTGTTCTCTGCCTCCATGCCCAGGACACGATACGAGCAGATTTTGCGGTTCATGCACTTCAACGACAATGAACTTTGTCGTCCACGTGGGGACCCTGAATACGACCGGCTCTATAAAATTCGGCCCCTCATAAACCACTTCAACTAACGTTTTGCAGCCTTGTTTATTACCGATCAAGTTGTCTGCGTTGATGAGTCCCTGATTAAATTTTCTGGCCGCTTGGCTTTCAAGCAGTACCTTCCCAGCAAGTGTGCCAGATACGGGGTCAAGCTCTATAAGTTCTGTGACAGGGCAACAGGCTAAGAATTGAGCTTTACAGTTTATGAGGGAAAAGATAGACAGGTTGAGCCGGTCAACTGCCCGGATTACATAGGGAGCGCTGGCAAGATAGTGTGGAACTTGGTGTCACCCTTATTCGGAAAGCGGTACCACTTGTATGTGGACAATTATTACACGAGCGTGCCACTGTTTAGTCACTTGTTTGATCATCAGATTGGAGCATGTGGCACCGTGCGACCTAATCGCCGGGGCTTTCCTCAGCGGCTTGTAGATGCCCGTCTTAGGCTGGGGGAGAGAGCCTGCTTGAAGTGTAATAACTTGCTCGCTATGAAGTGGAGGGACAATAAGAATGTTTTCCTTCTTACCTCCCTTCATGCAGACACGACAGTCCAAATTCGTACGGCGACTGGTGTTGTGGAGAAACCCTTCTGTGTCCACGAATATAACCAAAATATGGGAGGGGTGGACCTCAACGACAAGTTGTTGGCGCCATATCTAATTGACCGTAAGGCGAGACGCTGGTACAAAAAACTGTCTCTATCCTTATTCCAATTGGCTTTGCTGAACGGTCATGTGCTATACAGAGCTTCAGGCGGGACGTTATCTCTTCTAAAATTCCAGAATGAGATAGTCACAGAACTCCTGTATCCAGGCGGTTCTGCACCTCACCATTCCCAACCAAATGCAGTAAGCCGGCTGCATGAGAGGCATTATCCGTATGCCCTCCCGAGTACCCCTACCCAACGAACCCCCCAAAAAAGATGTCGTGTCTGTAGCAAGCGCGGATTTAGGCGTGACACCCGTGTTTTTTGTCCACTCTGTCCTGACAAACCTGGTCTTTGCCTTGGTGAATGTTTTGAAAGCTACCACTCAAAAGTGAAGTTTTAGCGTAGGGTACAGCATTTCACAGACTAGGACACACTTACACAGGGTCTCCCAAGATGCCATTACATTTTGAGAGACCCGAACCATTACAGTTGTTAAAGTTACAAAAAAAAGTGTAAAAAAGAAAAAAAAAACATAAAAAACAAAACACAAAAAAAAATATAAAATAAAAAAACAAAATAGTTGTCGTTTTATTGTTCTCTCTCTCTCTCTCTATTTTCTCTCTATTGTTCTGCTCTTTTTTTACTGTATTCTATTCTGCAATGTTTTATCATGCTTGCTTTTCAGGTATGTAATTTTTTGTTTTCAGGTACGCCATTCAGTTGCAGCGCGGATCTATTTATCTTGACAGCAACAGCGTTTGCTCCCACGATACATAAAGCCGTGACTCCAACGCTGTAGGAGGTGATTTCACCACCACAGTTAAAAAAAAGAGCATATATGCCGAAGCATGGGGGCAGCAGGGGCGGAGGAGCGATTTTGCTCCTAATGCCGCGTATATACGGTCGAAATTCCGACGGAGGCTTGCCCGTGGAAAAGTCTGACCGTGTGTACGCGGCATAACCTTTTATGCCGCGTACATACGGTCGAAATTCCGACGGAGGCTTGCCCATGGAAAAGTCAGACCGTGTGTACGCGGCATAACTTTTTTGCGGGAGGATGCCCCCATGCTTCGGCATATATATATTTTAGGCACAGGTTGCGTTATTTTTTTTTTAAATTTTTTACTAGGTTTTGTTCTGGTATTTGCTTTGCAGGTATGGTATGGTAAGGTCTTAATGTTGCACTGTAATGTTACTTTGTTTTAATGTTAACCATCATTTGCTTAGCAGGTACGCCATTCAGTTGCATCGCAGATTTATTTATCTTGACAGCAACAGCGTTTGCTCCCACGATACATAAAGCTGTGACTCCAACGCTGTAGGAGGTGATTTCACCACCACAGTTAAAAAAAGAGCATATATGCCGAAGCATGGGGGCAGCAGGGGCGGAGGAGCGATTTTGCTCCTAATGCCGCGTATATACGGTCGAAATTCCGACGGAGGCTTGCCCGTGGAAAAGTCCGACCGTGTGTACGCGGCATAACCTTTTATGCCGCTTACATACGGTCGAAATTCCGACGAAGGCTTGCCCGTGGAAAAGTCAGACCGTGTGTACGCGGCATAACTTTTTTGCGGGAGGATGCCCCCATGCTTGGGCCTATATGCCTATCATTAGAAGTGGGTGGATGAAGGGAGGTATTCTAATGGTGGGCATACCCACCGATCAATCTCTTTTTTTCGTTCAGTCAACAGGCTGCATGAAAAAAAAGATTACAATACATGTCCAACAAGAACCAGCAACGTACTGGTATGTTGCTGGACTTTGAATGTTTATACCAGAATGATTCCTGCAGGTTTAGGTATCATCTTGGTATCATTCTTTTCAGCCAGTGGCCGGCTTTCATGTAAAAGCAATTCTAGCAGATAATTAGCCTCTAGACTGCTTTTACAAGCAGTGGGAGGGAATGCCCCCCCCCGGATATAAACAGCGCCATTGGGAAATTGGGAAAGCATTTTATCACACCGATGCTTTGAGGGCAGAGGAAAGATCTAGGGTCTAACCCCCCAATTTTTTTCAAAAAAAGAGTACCTGTCACTACTTATTGCTATCATAGGGGATATTTACATTCCCTGAGATAACAATAAAAATTGTAAAAAAAATAAATATGGAAGGAACAGTTTAAAAATAAAATAAAAAAGCAAAATAAATAATAATAAAAAAAAAAAGCACCGCTGTCCCCCCCTGCTCTTGCGCAAAGGCGAACGCAAGCGTCGGTCTAGCGTCATATGTAAACAGCAATTGCATCATGCATGTGAGGTATCACCGCGAAGGTCAGATCGAGGGCAGTAATTTTAGCAGTAGACCTCCTCTGTAAATCTAACGTGGTAACCTGTAAAGGCTTTTAAATGCTTTTAAAAATGAATGTAGTTTGTCGCCGCTGCGCGTTTGTGCGCAATTTTAAAGCATTTCGTGTTTGGTATCCATGTACTCGGCCTAAGATCATCTTTTTTATTTCATCAAACATTTGGGCAATATAGTGTTTTTTAGTGCATTAAAAATAAAAAAAGTGTGTTTTTCCCCCAAAAAATGTGTTTGAAAAATCGCTGCGCAAATACTGTGTGGAAAAAAAATGCAACACCCACTATTTTAATCTTTAGGGCATTTGCTTTAAAAAAATATATAATGTTTGGGGGTTCAACATAATTTTCTTGCAAAAAAAATTTTTTTTTCATGTAAACAAAAAGTGGCAGAAAGGGCTTTGTCTTCAAGTGGTTAGAAGAGTGGATGATGTGTGACATAAGCTTCCTAATGTTGTGCATAAAATGCCAGGACAGTTCAAAACCCCCACAAATGACCCCATTTTGGAAAGTAGACACCTCAAGCTATTTTCTGAGAGGCATGTTGAGCCCATTGAATATTTTTTATTTTTTTGTCCCAAGTGATTGAATAATGACAAAAAGAAAAAAAAAATGTACAACAAGTTGTCACTAAATTATATATTGCTCAAACATGCCATGGTTATATGTGGAATTGCACCCCAAAATACATTCTGTTGCTTCTCCTGAGTACGGGGATACCACATGTGTGAGACATTTTGGGAGCCTAGCCGCGTACAGGACCCCGAAAACCAAGCACCGCCTTCAGGATTTCTATGGGTGTAAATTTTTGATTTCACTCCTCACTGCCTATCACAGTTTCGGAGGCCATGGAATGCCCAGATGGCACAAAACCCCCCAAATGACTCCATTTTGGAAAGTAGACACCCCAAGCTATTTGCTGAGAGGTATGTTGAGTATTTTGCAGATCTCGCTTTTTGTCACAAAGTTTTGAAAATTGAAAAAAATAAAAATAAATAAAAAATATGTCTTTCTTAATTTTCTAAAACAAATGAGAGCTGTAAAATACTTACCATGCCTCTCAGCAAATAGCTTGGGGTGTCTACTTTCCAAAATGGGGTCATTTGTGGGAGTTTTGGGCTATCTTGGCATTTTATGGCTTTCAAAACTGTGATAGGTAGTGAGGAGTGAAATCAAAAATTTGTGCCCTTAGAAATCCTGAAGGCGGTGCTTGGTTTTCGGGGGCCCGTACGCGGCTAGGCTCTCAAAAAGTCCCACACATGTGGTATCCCCGTACTCAGGAGAAGCAGCCAAATGTATTTTGGGGTGCAATTCCGCATATAACCATGGCATGTTTGAGCAATATATCATTTAGTGACAACTTTTTGTACATTTTTTTTTCTTTTCTTTTTGTCATTATTCAATCACTTGGGACAAAAAAAAAATATTCAATGGGCTCAACATGCCTCTCAGAAATTTCCTTGGGGTGTCTACTTTCCAAAATGGGGTCATTTTGGGGGGTTTTGTGCTATCTTGGCATTTTATGGCCTTCAAAACTGTGATAGGTAGTGAGGAGTGAAATCCAAAATTTATGCCCTTAGAAACCTTGAAGGCGGTGCTTGGTTTTTGGGGTCCCGTACGCGGCTAGGCTCCCAAAAAGTCCCACACATGTGGTATCCTCGTACTCAGGAGAAGCAGCAGAATGTATTTTGGGGTGTAATTTCACATATGCCCATGGCTTGTGTGAGCAATATATCATTTAGTGACAACTTTGTGCAAAAAAAAAAAAGTTTGTCATATTCCCGCAACTTGTGGCAAAATATAAAATATTCCATGAACCCAACATGCCTCTCAGTAAATAGCTTGGGGTGTCTACTTTCCAAAATGGGGTCATTTGGGGGGGTTTTGTGCTATTTTGGCATTTTATGGCCTTCAAAACTGTGATAGGTAGTGAGGAGTGAAATCAAAAATTTACGCCCTTAGAAATCCTGAAGGCGGTGCTTGGTTTTTGGGTCCCCGTACGCGGCTAGGCTCCCAAAAAGTCCCACACATGTGGTATCCCCATACTCAGGAGAAGCAGCAGAATGTATTTTGGGGTGCAATTCCACATATAACCATGGCATGTGTGAGCAATATATAATTTAGTAACAACTTTTTGTACATTTTTTTTTCTTTTTGTCATTATTCAATCATTTGGGACAAAAAAAAATATTCAATGGGCTCAACATGCCTCTCAAAAATAGCTTGGGGTGTCTACTTTCCAAAATGGGGTCATTTTGGGGGGTTTTGTGCTATCTTGGCATTTTATGGCCTTCAAAACTGTGATAGGTAGTGAGGAGTGAAATCCAAAATTTATGCCCTTAGAAACCTTGAAGGCGGTGCTTGGTTTTTGGGGTCCCGTACGCGGCTAGGCTCCCAAAAAGTCCCACACATGTGGTATCCCCGTACTCAGGAGAAGCAGCAGAATGTATTTTGGGGTGTAATTTCACATATGCCCATGGCTTGTGTGAGCAATATATCATTTAGTGACAACTTTGTGCAAAAAAAAAAAAGTTTGTCATATTCCCGCAACTTGTGGCAAAATATAAAATATTCCATGAACCCAACATGCCTCTCAGTAAATAGCTTGGGGTGTCTACTTTCCAAAATGGGGTCATTTGGGGGGGTTTTGTGCTATTTTGGCATTTTATGGCCTTCAAAACTGTGATAGGTAGTGAGGAGTGAAATCAAAAATTTACGCCCTTAGAAATCCTGAAGGCGGTGCTTGGTTTTTGGGGCCCCGTACGCGGCTAGGCTCCCAAAAAGTCCCACACATGTGGTATCCCCATACTCAGGAGAAGCAGCAGAATGTATTTTGGGGTGCAATTCCACATATAACCATGGCATGTGTGAGCAATATATAATTTAGTAACAACTTTTTGTACATTTTTTTTTCTTTTTGTCATTATTCAATCATTTGGGACAAAAAAAATATTCAATGGGCTCAACATGCCTCTCAAAAATAGCTTGGGGTGTCTACTTTCCAAAATGGGGTAATTTGGGGGGGTTTGTACTGCCCTGCCATTTTAGCACCTCAAGAAATGAGATAGGCAGTCATAAATTTAAAGCTGTGTAAATTCCAGAAAATGTACCCTAGTTTGTAAACGCTATAACTTTTGCGCAAACCAATAAATATACGCTTATTGACATTTTTTTACTAAAGACATGTGGCTGAATACATTTTGGCCTAAATGTATGACTAAAATTGAGTTTATTCGATTTTTCTTATAACAAAAAGTAGAAAATATCATTTTTTTTCCAAATTTTCAGACTTTTCCGTTTATAACGCAAAAAATAAAAATCGCAGAGGCAATCAAATACCATTAAAAGAAAGCTCTATTTGTGGGAAGAAAAGGACGCAAATTTCGTTTGGGTACAACATTGCATGTCCGCACAATTAACAGTTAAAGCAGCGCAGTGCAAAATTCTGAAATCACCTCTGGTCCTCTAGCTACCAAATGGTCCGGGGCTTAAGTGGTTAAAGTGAACAAAAAAAAGTGAAATATTCATTTAAATATCGTACCTGTGGGGTGTCTATAGTATGCCTGTGACGTGGCACGTTTTTCCCGTGTTTAGAACTGTCCCTGCACAAAATGACATTTCTAAAGGAAAATAAGTCATTTAAAACTGCTTGCGGCTTTAATGTAATGTCTGGTCCAGGCAATATGGATGAAAATCATTTAGAAAAATGGCATGGGTACCCCCCCACCCCCCAAACCCCCAGCCCATTACCAGCCCCGTTGGGTCTTGTATGGATATTAAGATGAACCCTGCACCCAAATTAAAAAAGGCCCTATATACTCTGAACAGCAGTATACAGGCGGTGCAAACAAGACAGGGCCTGTAGGTTTGTTCCTAAGTAGAATCTGTTTGTAATTTGGAACAGGTAGATTTTTAAGTGTAGCTCCAGCCAAAAAATCTATTTTTAAGCTTTTTGGAAAACATAAGGAAGGGTTATCACCCCTGTAATATTTGTTTTGCTGTCTGTGCACCTGTTCAGAAGATTTCACCTTACTCTCCATCCCAATGACAAATGTTTTTTGAAAATGTGTTTTTTTTATTGAAACAAGGATTGGTGATTAAGCATCAGTGGAGAGGAGACACCCCTTTTCCCATATTAATTCTTACAGGAGAGAATTTCCCTTCCTAGGGGTAGATTTCCTCCCACTTCCTGTTGTCTCCTTCCGTTTGCAAGTAGGAGTCATTTGTAAGTTGGATGTTTGAAAGTAGGGGCCTGTCGTATATACTCTGCAGAAATTTGGCCCTTAGGTGTTGGTGTTGCCACAACACTGTAAGCCCTCACAGTTACTCTTTGTGGGCACTGGAACGCCCTGCTGTGAACTATTATATCAAGAATAGGGATGAGCTCGGTGTTCGAGTCGAACATGCGTTCGACTCGAACATCGGCTGTTCGATCGTTCGGCGAACATCGAACGATTTGGGCCGTTCGCGCCAAATTCGAGTGACGCGAATGGCCCACAATACACTGCGCCATCGCAGTGCAATCCTGGCGCTGTGATTGGCCAAGCATGCAATGTGACCCCGCAGGTTGCCTGTGGCCAATTAGAGCTCAGGGGGTTTAGCACACGCCCCACACTATAAAAGGCCGCCAGCGCGGCGGCCTTGTGTAGTGTGTTTTGGCGCAGGGAAAGAGAAGGATAGGCAGGGACAGTGTGATATTCTTTGTGCTATTCTTGTGTGCAGGGAGAGAGAAGGATAGGCAGGGAGAGTGTCAGTGTCATATTCTTTGCTAAACCTTGTGTGCAGGGAGAGAGAAGGATGGGCAGGGAACAGTGTCAGTGTCATATTCTTTGCTAAACCTTGTGTGCAGGGAGAGAGAAGGATAGGCAGGGAGAGTGTCAGTGTCATATTATTTGATAAACCTTGTGTGCAGGGAGAGAGAAGGATAGGCAGGGGACAGTGTCAGTGTCATATTCTTTGCTAAACCTTGTGTGCAGGGAGAGAGAAGGATAGGCAGGGAGAGTGTCAGTGTCATATTCTTTGATAAACCTTGTGTGCAGGGAGAGAGAAGGATAGGCAGGGGACAGTGTCAGTGTCATTGTTGCTAAGCCTCCTGCCCAGTATACATCTGAAGCTAGCCCTTATTGCTGTGTTTTCCTGGTGTGTTACACTAACAGGCATTTGCAGCACTTACAGCGGGCAGTGTGCCTCCTGCACATTATACACCTGAAGCTAGCCCGTATTGCTGTGTTTTCCTAGTGTGTTACACCAACAGGCATTTGCAGCACTTACAGCAGGCGTAGTGTGATTCCTGCAAAATATACACCTGAAGCTAGCCCGTATTACTGTGTTTTCCTGGTGTGTTACACCAACAGGCATTTGCAGCACTTACAGCAGGCATAGTGTGATTCCTGCAAAATATACTCCTGAAGCTAGCCCGTATTGCTGTGTTTTCCTGGTGTGTTACACCAACAGGCATTTGCAGCACTTACAGCAGGCGTAGTGTAATTCCTGCAAAATATACTCCTGAAGCTAGCCCGTATTGCTGTGTTTTCCTAGTGTGTTACACCAACAGGCATTTGCAGCACTTACAGCAGGCGTAGTGTGATTCCTGCAAAATATACTCCTGAAGCTAGCCCGTATTGCTGTGTTTTCCTAGTGTGTTACACCAACAGGCATTTGCAGAACTTACAGCAGGCGTAGTGTGATTCCTGCAAAATATACTCCTGAAGCTAGCCCCTATTGCTGTGTTTTCCTGGTGTGTTACACCAACAGGCATTTGCAGCACTTACAGCAGGCGTAGTGTGATTCCTGCAAAATATACTCCTGAAGCTACGCCTTATTGCTGTGTTTTCCTAGTGTGTTACACCAACAGGCATTTGCAGCACTTACAGCAGGCGTAGTGTGATTACTGCAAAATATACTCTTGAAGCTAGCCCGTATTACTGTGTTTTCCTGGTGTGTTACACCAACAGGCATTTGCAGCACTTACAGCAGGCGTAGTGTAATTCCGGCAAAATATACTCCTGAAGCTACGCCTTATTGCTGTGTTTTCCTAGTGTGTTACACCAACAGGCATTTGCAGCACTTACAGCAGGCGTAGTGTGATTACTGCAAAATATACACCTGAAGCTAGCCCGTATTACTGTGTTTTCCTGGTGTGTTACACCAACAGGCATTTGCAGCACTTACAGCAGGCGTAGTGTAATTCCTGCAAAATATACACCTGAAGCTAGCCCGTATTGCTGTGTTTTCCTGGTGTGTTACACCAACAGGCATCTGCAGCACTTACAGCGGGCGTAGTGTGCTTCCTGCAAAATATACTCCTGAAGCTAGGCCTTATTGCTGGTTTTCCCATCTCCCTGCAGGCCATTAGAATGTCTGGAAGGCAAACAAGGAGAGGCAGACAGTCAGGAGCCAATAAAAGAGGGCAAGCAGGCTCTGTGTCTAGAGACAACAGTGCTGGTCATGAACGCGGTGCATCGCCATCAGCACGTGGCCATGGGACACGCTTGTCCTTATTTTCGGCAGCTGGACGTGTTGAGCCGCATCATGCCGAAGACTTGGTAGAGTGGATGACCAAGCCCTCCTCATCCTCCTCATCCTCTCTCACCCAGGCTCAGGGTACTGGCAAAGCAGCTGCCAAAGCGTCCTCTTCCCTGGTATCAATGTCATCATCAGTCACTCCTTCCTTAGACCCACCATGTCCTCCTGAGGAGTCCCCCGAACTGTTTGAGCACAGTGTTGGGTACATGCTCCAGGAGGATGCCCAGCGTTTCGAAGTGTCTGATGATGATACCCAGCTAGAGGAAGGCAGAAGCGTGAGAGAAGAGAGAGGGGTTGCTCAAGAAGGACACCAATCTGGCAGTCATGTTGCAGCAGCTGCAGCATACTGCCAGATTGGCTCCAGTGATGAGGAGGGAGGGGATGATGAGGTCACTGACTCCACGTGGGTGCCTAATAGGAGAGAGGAGGAGGAGGATGAGGAGGAGGCACATCTCCAACGAGGCAGGATGCCCTCGGGGGCCAGCGTAAGGGCAGCACACCGACGGAATCACACCACAGAGCTCCGCCTGTGCAGGGCACTGCCTCTGCCCGTTATTCAAAAGTTCTTTGGTGTGGGCCTTTTTTGAGTCGAGTGCATCAGATCGCACAGCTGCTGTTTGCAACATATGTCTCAAGCGTAAATCGCGTGGCCAAAACATCAGCCGCTTGGGCACCACATGCTTGACCAGACATATGTTGACCTGCCATGCAGCTCGTTGGCAAGCCTACCTTAAAGACCCACACCAAAGAACAAAGCGGACCTCTCCTTGCACCGCATCAGCTGGGATCTCCAACCCCACTATACCTTCAGTCCTCTCTGAAGCCTGCACTGAGAGGAATGAAGGTGTAGAATTAGGTGTGTCACAGCCAAGTACTTGCGGGCACTCTGCTAGCAGTACACCGACGTCCGATTCTAGCAGGCAAATTTCCCTGCCCCAGCTGCTGGACCGTCGAAAGAAGTTCACTCCCAGCCATCCACATGCCCAGCGGTTGAATGCTAGCTTGGCTAAATTGCTAGCGCTTCAACTGCTGCCTTTTCAGTTGGTAGACTCGGCCCCCTTCCGTGAGTTTGTGCAATGTGCGGTTCCTCAGTGGCAGGTTCCCAAACGCCACTTTTTCTCATGGAAGGCGATTCCGGCTCTCTACCGGCATGTGGAAGGCAATGTCTTGGCCTCACTGGACAGGGCGGTCAGCGGTAAGGTGCATATTACCGCTGACTCATGGTCCAGCAGGCATGGACAGGGACGTTACCTTTCTTTCACGGCCCATTGGGTCACTCTTTTGGCAGCTGGGAAGGATGCAGGACAAGGTGCAGTAGTGTTGGAGGTTGTTCCGCCACCACGCCTCCAAAATGCTACTACTGGTTTGACTCACCTCTCTCCTCCACCCCCTCCTCTTCTTCTTCCTCCATGGCCTCTTCCTGTGCTTTGTCCTCAGAAACCAGCGGTGCTCCGTAGGCGTTCAAGGGGCTACGCAAGTACGCAGGCAAAAAGATGCCATGCCGTGCTTGCGCTGGTGTGTTTGGGGGACAGGAGCCACACTGGGGCAGAGGTTCTGTCTGCTCTGCAGGGGCAGGCCGATAGGTGGTTGACGCCATGCCAGCTTAAGCCAGGAATGGTGGTTTGCGACAATGGCACCAACCTCCTCTCCGCCCTCCGACAGGGACAACTGACCCATGTGCCCTGTGTGGCTCACGTCCTTAACCTGGTGGTGCAGTGGTTCTTGGGCAGGTACCCGGGCTTACAGGATGTCCTGAGGCAAGCCAGGAAAGTCTGTGTGCATTTCCGCAGATCTTATAATGCCAGTGCTCGCCTGGCTGAGCTGCAAAAGGAGTTGAACCTGCCCAAGAACCGCCTTATATGTGACATGCCCACCAGGTGGAACTCAACGTTGGCCATGTTGCAGCGGCTGCACACGCAGCAGAGGGCCATCAATGAGTACCTGTGCGACTACGGCACCAGGACAGGGTCAGGGGAGCTTGTTTTTTTTTCACCACGCCAGTGGGGCATGATCAGGGATGCATGCACTGTCCTGGCACCATTTGAGGAGGCCACGAGGATGGTGAGCAGTGACAGTGCATGCATCAGTGACACTGTACCTCTTGTCCACCTGTTGGAACATACGCTGCGTGGAATAATGGACAGGGCACTTGAGGCAGAACAGAGGCAGGAAGAGGAGGACTTCCTTGCCTCTCAAGGCCCCCTTTACCCAGACAGTGTTCCTTCTGTCCCACCCATCACACAGGAAGAGGAGGAGGAGGAAGAGGAGGATTGTGTCAGCATGGAGGTGGAGCCTGGCACCCAGCATCATCAGCAGCAGTCTTTTAGGGATGATTTACAGTCCCAAGAAACCCGTGGACTTGTACGTGGCTGGGAGGAGGTGGCTGCAGATCATGTCGTCCTTAGTGACCCAGAGGACTCCGGACCGAATGCCTCAGCTAACCTACGCTGCATGGCCTCCCTGTTCCTGCAAAGTCTGCGGAAGGATCCTCGTATTCTTCGGATCAAGGAGAGGGACCATTACTGGCTGGCCACTCTCCTTGATCCACGGTACAAGGGTAAGGTTGCGGACCTTATCTTACCATCACAGAGGGAGCAGAGGATGAGACAACTCCGGGAGGCCTTGCAGAAAGGTCTGTGCAACGCGTTCCCAGAGACTGGGAGGTTACAAACTCCTGGTCCTGGACAATGAGTTGCTGAGGCTTCGGTCAGTCAAAGAAGGAGCGGTGGGGAAGGTGGCCATCTGACCGATGCGTTCAGACAATTCTTTAGTCCGCAGCCCCAAGGTATGATCGGTTCCAGCAACCATCGCCAGCGTCTGATATACATGGTGGAGGAATACCTAGGGGCAAGGTCAGACTTGGACACCTTCCCCACCGAAATCCTCTGGCTTACTGGGTCTTGAGGAGGGATCACTGGCCAGAGCTTGCACAGTATGCAATTGAGCTACTGGCCTGTCCTGCATCCAGCGTTCTTTCAGAACGCACATTCAGTGCTGCTGGAGGATTTGTCACGGATCACAGGATGCGCCTGTCCACCGACTCGGTTGATCGACTGACTTTCATAAAGATGAACCAGTCTTGGATCACCATCAGCTACCAAACACCTGAAGCTGATATAACAGACTAATTTATTTTCAAATGTCACATCCCTTCAAGACTCATGCTGATGCTGAGTGACTGTCCTGTTATGTTGACTGACTATCCTCCTCCTCCTCAATGATCCGATTGATGATGATAGCTTGGAAGAACATTTTTGTTTCTGGGTGTCGCCACCAGTGCCTAAGGCCCAATTTTTCAGCCCCTGTTTAACAGGGGCATGTAATTACAATTTTTTATGCAATGCTTTGCAGCAGGGCTTATTCCTGCACTCCAACTAGAGTATCTGGGAGAGGTTGCAGTGTTGTGGCACCAGCACCAGTGCCTAAGGCCCAATTTTTCAGCCCCTGTTTAACAGGGGCATGTAATTACAATTTTATATGCAATGCTTTGCAGCAGGGCTCATTCCTGCACTCCAACTAGAGTATCTGGGAGAGGTTGCAGTGTCGTGGCACCAGCACCAGTGCCTAAGGCCCAATTTTTCAGCCCCTGTTTAACAGGGGCATGTAATTACAATTTTTTATGCAATGGTTTGCAGCAGGGCTCATTCCTGCACTCCAACTAGAGTATCTGGGAGAGGTTGCAGTGTCGTGGCACCAGCACCAGTGCCTAAGGCCCAATTTTTCTGCCCCTGTTTAACAGGGGCATGTAATTACAATTCTTGATCTAAAAATTCACAGCAGGGCCCATTCCTGCGCCCACCAAGAGTAACTGTGAGGTCTTACAGCAGTGGTTCTCAACTCCTGTCCTCAGGACCCACTAACAGACCAGATTTTAAGTAATACCTTGGTGAGATGCAGACTAGAATACTGCAATCCCTGAGCAGAAAATTATATCACCTGTGATGCATTTCAGTTATCTTGCAAACCTGGCCTGTTGGTGGGCCCTGAGGACTGGAGTTGAGAACCACTGCCTTACAGTGTTGTGTCAACACCACCACCACCACCACCAAAGGCCCAATTTTTTTGCCCCTGTTACACAGGGGCATGCAATTACAGTTCTTGATCTAATAATTCACAGCAGGGCCCATTCATGCGCCCACCAAGAGTAACTGTGAGGGCTTACAGTGTTGTGGCAACACCAACATGTAAGGGGCAAATTTCAGCAGAGTATATACGGCAGGCCCCTACTTTCAAACATCCAACTTACAAACGACTCCTACTTGCAAACGGAAGGAGACAACAGGAAGTGAGAGGAAATCTACCCCTAGGAAGGGAAATTCTCTCCTGTAAGAGTTAATATGGGAAAAAGGTGTCTCCTCTCTACTGATGCTTTATCATCAATCCTTGTTTCAATAAAAACCCCACTTTTCAAAAACATTTGTCATTGGGACGGAAAGTGAGGTGAAATGTTCTGAACAGGGGCACAGTCAGCAAAACAAATGTTACAGGGGTGATAACCCTTCCCTATGTTTTCCAAAAAGCTTAAAAATAGATTTTTTGGCTGGAGCTACTGTACACTTAAACAATGTACCTGTTCAAAATTACAAACAGATTCTACATAAGAACAAACCTACAGTCACTGTCTTGTATGCACCGCCTGTATACGGCTGTTCAGAGTATATAGGGCCTTTTTTATTTTGTGTGCGGGGTTCCCCTTAATATCCATACAAGACCCAAAGGGGCTGGTAATGGGCTGGGGTGGGGGTGATGGGGTAGCTATGCCATTTTTCTTAAAGATTTTCATCCATATTACCGGGACCAGACATTACATTAAAGCCGCAAGCAGTTTTAAATGGCTTTTTTTCCTTTAGAAATGTCATTTTGTCCAGGGACAGTTCTAAACACGGGAAACACGTGCCACTTCACAGGCATACTTTAGACACCCCCAGGTACGATATTTAAAGGAATATTTGACTTTTTTTTCACTTTATGCATCATTAACCACTTCCCGCCCAGTCAATAGCATATTGACGTCCGGGAAGTGGTTCTGTTATCCACACTGGACGTCATATGACGTCCTGCGGGATAACAGCCGCCGCGCGCCCGGGGGGCGCGCATCGCGGCGATCGGTGAAGCGGTGGGTCAGTCTGACCCACCGCTACACTGATCTCGGTAAAAAGCCTCTGTCGGAGGCTTTTTACCATGTGATCAGCCGTGTCGAATCACGGCTGATCAGGAAGTAAACAGGAAGAGCCGTTGATCGGCTCTTCCTCACTCGCGTCTGACAGACGCGAGTAGAGGAGAGCCGATCGGCGGCTCTCCTGACAGGGGGGGTTCGCGCTGATTGTTTATCAGCGCAGCCCCCCCTCGGATACCCACACTGGACCACCAGGGAAGCCCCCAAGGACCACCAGGGAAGCCCTAAGCATGTGGATGGCCCCCATGGCCATCCACATGTAGTAAAAAAAAAATATGTAAAAAAAACCATCAAAAAATATGCCAATCAGTGGCACATGGGCACTGACTGGCACAATCATGCCAAGAAAATAATGTGTGGTGGCTGGCATTGCTAGGCAGCAGTGTCACCAGTGCCACCTACTAGTGTCCATCAGTGCCACCTATCAGTGCCCATCCGTGCCCATCTGTGCCCATAAGTGCCCACCTATCAGTGCCCGTCCGTGCCACCTATCAGTGCCACCCATAAGTGCCCATCAGTGCCGCCTAAAAGTGCCCATTAGTGCCGCCTATGAGTGCCCATCAGTGCCGCCTATGAGTGCCAATCAGTGCCGCCTATGAGTGCCAATCAGTGCCACCTATGAGTGCCCATCAGTGCTGCATACCAGTGCCACATATCAGTGCCCATCAGTGCCGCCTATCAGTGCCCATCAGTGCCACCTCATCAGTGCCACCTCATTGGTGCCACCTCATCGGTGCCCATCAGTGTCGCCTTATCAGTGCCCTTCAGTGCCGCCTTATCAGTGCCCGTCATTGAAGTAGAAAAGGTACTTATTTACAAAAAAAATTAACAGAAACAAAGAAAAACATAGTTTTTTTAAAAAATTTCGCTCTTTTTTTATTTGTTGCGCAAAAAATAAAAATCGCAGAGGCGATCAAATACCACCGAAAGAGAGCTCTATTTGTGGGAACAAAATGATAAAAAATTTGTTTGGGTACAGTGTACCACGACCGCGCAATTGTCATTCAAATTGCGACAGCGCTGAAAGCTCAAAATTGGCTTGTGCAGGAAGCTGTATAAGTGCATGGTATTGAAGTGGTTAAAATAACTGCTCCCGAAAAACTGCCGTTTTTAAAACTTCTTTTTGCATTGATACATGTCCCCTGGTGCAGAACCCGGGTTCCCAAACCCTTTTTAGGACAATAACATGCATAATAGTCGTTATAATTAGCACTTTAGATTTCGAACGTTCGCATCTATTGTATTTAATAGGGTTCTAACGTTCGTGCGAACTTTCAGTCCGTTCGCGGGTTCTGGCGCGAACCGAACCCAGGGGTGTTCGGCTCATCCCTAATCAAGAATTGTAATTACATGCCGTTGTTGAATAGTGGAAGGAAAAATTGGGCCTTTGGTGGTGGCGCTGATGCCACAACAGTGTAAGTCCTCACAGTTACTCTTGGTGGGCGCAGGAATGGGCCCAGCTGTGAAATATTAGATCAAGAATTGTAATTACATGCCCCTGTTGAACAGGGGCAGAAAAATTGGGCCTTTGGTGGTGGTGCTGGTGCCACAACACTGTAAGCCCTCACAGTTACTCTTGGTGGGCGCAGGAATGGGCCCTGCTGTGAATTATTAGATCAAGACTTGTAATTACACACCCCTGTTAAACAGGGGCTGAAAAATTGGGCCTTAGGCACTGGTGCTGGTGCCACAACACTGCAGATCCTCACAGATACTGTAGTTGGAGCGCAGCAATGAGCCCTGCTGCAAAGTATTGCATCAAAAATTGTAATTACATGCCCCTGTTAAACAGGGGCAGAAAAATTTGGCCTTAGGCACTGATGCTGGTGCCACAACACTGCAACCCCTCACAGATACTCTAGTTGGAGCGCAGGAATGAGCCCTGCTGCAAAGTATTGCATTAAAAATTGTAATTACACGCCCCTGTTAAACAGGGGCTGAAAAATTGGGCCTTAGCCACTGGTGGCGGTGCCCAGAAACAAAAATGTTCTTACATGCTATCAGCATGATCATTGAGGAGGAAGAGGATAGTCACTCAGCATAACAGGATAGTCACTCTGCATCAGCATAGGCAGTCTTGAAGGGACCTGACATTTCAAAGAAAATTATTCTGTTACATCAGCATCAGGTGCTTGGTAGCTGGTGGTGATCCAAGACTGATTCATTTTTATGAAGGTCAGTCGATCGACCGAGTCGGTGGACAGGCGCACCCTGTGATCGGTTACAAAGCCTCCAGCAGCACTGAACGCTGGATGCAGGACAGGCCAGTAGCTCCATTGCATACTGTGCAACCTCTGGCCAGTGATCCATCCTCAAGACCCAGTAACCCAGAGGATTTTCGGTGGGAAAGGTGTCCAAGTCTGATCTTGCCCCTAGGTATTCCTGCACCATGTAAACGAGGATCCTTCCGCAGGCTTTGCAGGATCAGGGAGACCATGCAGCGTAGGTTTTCTAAGGCATTTGGTCCAGAGTCCTCTGGGTCACTTAGGACGATATGATCCGCGGCCACCTCCTCCCAGCCACGTACAAGTCCATGGGTGCCTTCGGACTGTAATTGATCCCTTGAAGACTGCTGCTGATGCTGAGTCCTAGGCTCCACCTCCATGCTGACACAATCCTCCTCCTCCTTGTCCTCTTCCTGTGTGATAGCCGGGCCAGCAGGAACACTGTCTGGCTAAAGGGGGCCTGTTCTGCCTCAAGTGCCCTGTCCATTATTCCATGCAGCGTGTGCTCCAACAGGTGGACAAGAGGGACAGTGTCACTCATGCGTGCACTGTAACTGCTCACCATCCTCGTGGCCTCCTCAAATGGTGCCAGGACAGTGCATGCATCCCTGATCATGGCGCACTGGCGTGGGAAAAAAAAAACAAGCTCCCTTGACCCTGTCCTGGTGCCATATTGCAACAGATACTCATTGATGGCCCTCTGCTGCGTGTGCAGCCACTGCAGCATGGCCAACGTAGAGGTCCACCTGGTGGGCATGTCACAGATTAGGCGGTTCTTGGGCAGGTTGTAATCCTTTTGCAGGTCAGCCAGCTGAGCACTGGCATTATATGACCGGTGGAAATGCTCACAGAGTTTCCTAGCCTGCTTCAGGACCTCCTGTATGCCAGGGTACCTGACCAAGAACCGCTGCACCACCAAGTTAAGCACGTGAGCCAAACAGGGCACATGGGTCAGGTGGTCCTGTCGGAGGGCAGAGAGGAGGTTGGTGTCATTGTCGGAAACCACCATTCCTGGCTTAAGCTGGCATGGCGTCAACCCCCTCTGAGCCTGCCCCTGCAGAGCTGACAGAATCTCTGCCCCAGTGTGGCTCCTATCCCCCAAGCACACCAGCTCAAGCACCGCATGGCATCTTTTTGCCTGCGTACTTGCGTAGCCCCTTGAACGCCTACGGAGCACCGCTGGTTCTGAGAACAAATCAGCAGAGGAAGAAGCCATGGAGGAAGAAGAAGAGGAGGGGTGGAGGAGAGAGGTGTGTCAGAATCACCAGTAGTAGAATTTTGAAGGCGTGGTGGCGGAACAACCTCCAACACTACTGCACCTTCTCCTGCATCCTTCCCAGCTGCCAGCAGAGTCACCCAATGCACCGTGAAAGATAGGTAACGTCCCTGTCCATGCCTGCTGGACCATGAGTCAGCGGTAATATGCACCTTACCACTGACCGCCCTGTCCAGCGAGGCCAAGACATTGCCTTCCACATGCCGGTAGAGAGCCGGAATCGCCTTCCGTGAGAAAAAGTGGCGTTTGGGAACCTGCCACTGAGGAACCAAATATTCCACAAACTCACGGAAAGGGGCAGAGTCTACCAACTGAAAAGGCAGCAATTGAAGTGCTAGTAATTTAGCCAAGCTAGCATTCAACCGCTGGGCATGTGGATGGCTGGGAGCGAACTTCTTTCGGCAGTGCAGAAGCTGGGGCAGTGAAATTTGCCTGGTACAATCTGACGTCGGTGTACCGATAGCAGATTGCCCGCAAGTACTTGGCTGTGACACACTTAATTCTACACCTTCATTCCTCTCAATGCAGGTTTCAGAGAGGACTGAAGGTATAGTGGGGTTGGAGATCCCAGCTGATGAGGAGCAAGGAGAGGTCCGCTTTGTTCTTTGGTGTGTGTCTTTTTTGTATGCTTGCCAATAGACTGCATGGCAGGTCGACATATGTCTGGTCAAGCATGTGGTGCCCAAGCAGCTCATGTTTTGGCCAAGCGAGATACGCTTGAGACATATGTTGCAAATAGCAACGGTGCGATCTGCTGCACACGTCTCAAAAAGGCCCACACCAAATAACTTTTGGAATAACGCGCAGAGACAGAAGAGCCCTGAACATGCGGAACACTGCAGTGTGATGCAGTAGGTTGGTTGCCCTTAAGCTGGCCCCTGGAGGGCATCCTGCCTAGCTGGAGATGTGCCTCCTCCTCTTCCTCCTCCTCCTCTCTCCTATCAGGCACCCACGTGGAGTCAGTGACCTCATCATCCCCTCCCTCCTCATCACTGGAGCAAATCTGGCAGTATGCTGCAGCTGGAGGAACATGTCTGCCAGATTGCTGTCCTTGTTGGGCACCCCCTCTCTCTGGGCTCACGTTACTGCCTTCCTCTAGCTGGGTACCATCATCAGAGCCTTCAAAACGCTGGGCATCCTCCTGGAGCATGTACCCAACACTGTGGTCAAACAGTTCGGGGGACTCCTCAGGAGGACATGGTGGGGCTAGGGAAGGAGTGATTAATACCATTGAGCCGAGGGAAGAGGCCGCTTTGGCAGCTGCTTTGCCAGAAAAAGTACCCTGAGCCTGGGGGAGAGAGGATGAGGAGGATGAGGTCGCCTTGGTCATCCACTCTACCAAGTCTTCGGCATGTTGCTGCTCAACATGGCCAGCTGCCGAAAAGAAGGAAAAGCATGTCCCAAGGCCACGTGCTGATGAGGATGCACCGTGTCCACGACCAGCACTGTTGCCTCTAGACACAGAGCCTGCTTGCCCTCTCTTATTGGCTCGTGACTTTCTGCCTCTCCTTGTTGGCCTTCCAGACATACTAATGGCCTGCAGTAAGATGTAGCTGCACAAAGCTGGTATGTATATATACTGATTATACTGAAGCTAGCAGAATCAACTGCCTGCCTGTGGTATTAATATGATCAGAACACCAGCAATTGACTTCAGGTAGCTTTAGGTGCACACTGTGCAAAGGACACAGTACACTAACTGTAAATATTGAAGCTGCTTGCCTGTGGTATTAATATGATCAGAACACCAGCAATTGTCTTCAGGTATTTTTAGGTGCACACTGTGCAAAGAACACAGTACACTAACAGTAAATACTGAAGCTGCCTGCCTGTGGTATTAATATGATCAGAACACCAGCAATTGACTTCAGGTAGCTTTAACCGCACACTGTGCAAAGGACACAGTACACTAACTGTAAATACTGAAGCTGCCTGCCTGTGGTATTAATATGATCAGAACACCAGCAATTGTCTTCAGGTATTTTTAGGTGCACACTGTGCAAAGGACACAGTACACTAACAGTAAATACTGAAGCTGCCTGCCTGTGGTATTAATATGATCAGAACACAAGCAATTGTCTTCAGGTATTTCTATGTGCACACTGTGAAAAGGACACAGTACATTAACAGTAAATACTGAAGCTGCCTGCCTGTGGTATTAATATGATCAGAACACCAGCAATTGTCTTCAGGTATTTTTAGCTGCACACTATGCAAAGGACACAGTACACTAACAGTAAATACTGAAGATGCCTGCCTGTGGTATTAATATTATCAGAACACCAGCAATTGTCTTCAGGGATTTTTAGGTGCACACTGTGCAAAGGACACAGTACACTAACAGTAAATACTGAAGCTGCCTGCCTGTGGTATTAATATGATCAGAACACCAGCAATTGTCTTCAGGTATTTTTAGGTGCAAGCAATTGTCTTCAGGTATTTTTAGGTGCACACTGTGCAAAGGACACAGTACACTAACTGTAAATACTGAAGCTGCCAGCCTGTGGTATTAACATGATCAGAGCACCAGCAATTGTCTTCAGGTATGTTTAGGTGCACACTGTGAAAAGGACACAGTACACTAATAGTAAATACTGAAGATGCATGCCTGTGGTATTAATATGATCAGAACACCAGCAATTGTCTTCAGGTATTTTTAGGTGCACACTGTGCAAAGGACACAGTACACTAACAGTAAATACTGAAGCTGCCTGCCTGTGGTATTAATATGATCAGAACACCAGCAATTGTCTTCAGGTATTTTTAGGTGCAAGCAATTGTCTTCAGGTATTTTTAGGTGCACACTGTGCAAAGGACACAGTACACTAACTGTAAATACTGAAGCTGCCAGCCTGTGGTATTAATATGATCAAAACACCAGCAATTGTCTTCAGGTATGTTTAGGTGCACACTGTGAAAAGGACACAGTACACTAACAGTAAATACTGAAGCTGCCTGCCTGTGGTATTAATATGATCAGAACACCAGCAATTGTCTTCAGGTATTTTTAGGTGCAATCAATTGTCTTCAGGTATTTTTAGGTGCGCACTGTGCAAAGGACACAGTACAGTAACAGTAAATACTGAAGCTGCCTGCCTGTGGTATTAATATGATCAGAACACCAGCAATTGTCTTCAGGTATTTCTATGTGCACACTGTGAAAAGGACACAGTACATTAACAGTGCATACTGAAGCTGCCTGCCTGTGGTATTAATATGATCAGAACACCAGCAATTGTCTTCAGGTATTTTTAGGTGCACACTGTGCAAAGGACACAGTACACTAACAGTAAATACTGAAGCTGCCTGCCTGTGGTATTAATATGATCAGAACACCAGCAATTGTCTTCGGGTATTTTTAGGTGCACACTGTGCAAAGGACACAGAACACTAACAGTAAATACTGAAGCTGCCTGCCTGTGGTATTAATATGATCAGATTCAGAACACCAGCAATTGTCTTCAGGTATTTTTAGGTGCACACTGTGAAAAGGACACAGTACATTAACAGTAAATACTGAAGCTGCCTGCCTGTGGTATTAATATGATCAGAACACCAGCAATTGTCTTCAGGTATTTTTAGGCGCACACTGTGAAAAGGACACAGTACACTAACAGTAAATACTGAAGCTGCATGCCTGTGGTATTAATATGATCAGAACACCAGCAATTGTCTTCAGGTATTTTTAGGTGCACACTGTGCAAAGGACACAGTACACTAACAGTAAATACTGAAGCTGCCTGCCTGTGGTATTAATATGATCAGAACACCAGCAATTGTCTTCAGTTATTTTTATGTGCACACTGTGAAAAGGACACAGTACATTAACAGTAAATACTGAAGCTGCCTGCCTGTGGTATTAATATGATCAGAACACCAGCAATTGTCTTCGGGTATTTTTAGGTGCACACTGTGCAAAGGACACAGTACACTAAAGCCCTGTACACACGATCGGTTTAACCGATGAAAACCGTTAAAAAATAGAACATGTTTTAAATTTTTCCGATGGATAAAAAACCGATCGAAAACTCCGATCGTCTATGGGCAAGTCCATCGGATAAAAAACCCACGTATGCTCAGAATCAAGTCGACGCATGCTCAGAAGCATTGAACTTAATTTTTCTCGGCTCATCGGAGTGTTTTACGTCACCGTGTTTGGAACGCTCGGTTTTTTGACTGATGGTGTGTAGGCAAGACTGATGGAAGTCAGCTTCATCGGATTTCCGATGGACAAAACCATTGGATAAGAATCCATAGGATATCCGATTGTGTATACGAGGCTTTACAGTAAATACTGAAGCTGCCTGCCTGTGGTATTAATATGATCAGAACACCAGCAATTGTCTTCAGGTATTTTTAGGTGCACATTGTGCAAAGGACACAGTACACTAAAGCCCTGTACACACAATCGTATATTCTATGGATTCTAATCCGATGGATTTTTCCATCGAAAAAACCAAAGAAACTGTTTTCCATCAGTCTTGCCCACACACCATCAGTCAAAAACCTGACCGCACCAAAACGACGTGACGTACAAAACGTACGACGGCACTATAAAGGGGAAGTTCAAATCTATTGGCGCCACCCTTTGGGGTGCTTTTGCTGATTTCGTGTTACCGCGTGCTAGTAAAAGTTTGGTGAGAGCCAGTTTGCGCTTTTCAGTCTCCGTGCTTTTCAGATCGTTTTCTGGTGTTCAGTTTGTGCTTGTGGGTTCGTATTTGTCATTCAGTGTGTGCAGTCAGGTCGGTTACTGTTTTGCAGTGCCTTCTTGGCTGTTCGTTACTGTTTTTCAGGTCGTTCTTCTCAGGCCTTACTGTTGCTCGGTGCGTTCTGTTTGAGTTCATTCTGACCAGCCGACCAGTTTAAAGCCATGTTTGAAGTACGTTCTCGTCATAGAGCTCATGCTGGCTATGGACTTGGTGTTGTGGTTAACACTGTTACCCAAGTTCAGTCCATGAACAGGGTGAGGAGGAGTTCATGGACCAAGAATTGGTTGCTCCAGCGGGATTAATTCTCTCATATGCCTCTGCTGCGGGAAATCCAGGAGAATAATCCTGATGATTTCAGGAATTATCTCCGGATGATGGACCCCGTTTTTCGCCGTCTGTTGGATTTGCTGTCCCCCTATATCACGAGGCAGGACACTGTGATGCGCCAGGCGATCACTGCCGAGCAGAGGCTTATTGCCACGTTAAGATACCTGGTGACTGGGAGAAGCTTGCAGGACCTCAAGTTCTCAACAGGCATCTCCCCCCAGGCTCGTGGGATCATTATCCCTGAAACGTTTTCTGCCATCATACAAGTCATGCAGAAGGACTATATTAAGGTACATTTTATCCTTTAACCTCACATTATATGTTTTGTTTGTTTGCTAAAGTATTGTATTTCTTTCATCCTTCCCAAATTGCCATGATTGTAATATTCTGGGAATGTCCCCTTTCTCCCCATGCATGTTTTTACTTTTAACTGTATTTTTTTTGCCTACATGCCTATTTCCCTTCACTAACCTCGGAGCTCAAAAACGCAATCGCAGCGTTTTTGTGCGTTCTTTTGCGTTTTTTAACGCTTTGAGTTTTTTTTTGCCTAACGCCGACACCGTGGAACGCACTGGTCCTATTTTTTTTTTTTTTACAGCTTAAAAACGCCTATGCTATTTGCAGCTCAAAAACATCTAGGTGGGCATGAAGCAATAGACTAACATGGACAGGCGTTTTTAAGCTTTAAAAAACGCTCAAAAACGCGGCTGTAAAAAAGTCCTTGGGCATGAGGCCTTATACTGATGTTGGCCAAGAATGTGTTTGTGTAATCTGCTTGCAATGTAATGTGCAAAAGTACTAATATCTTCTTTTTGTTTGACTCCACAGTTCCCTTCATTGCCACAGGAATGGCAGACTGTGGCCTCCCAATTTGCCCAGCGGTGGGACTTCCCCAACTGCGGAGGGGCAATTCATGGGAAGCACGTCCACATAGTGCCGCCACCCCCGTTCGGGGTCTTACTATTATAACTATAAAGGTTTTAATAGTATAGTGTTAATGGCGGTGGTGTCAGCACGCTATGAGTTCCTGTATGTGGACGTGGGGAAGAACGACCGGATGTCCGATGGCGGAGTGTTCGCGCAGATGGAATTCGCTCACCGTCTGCAGTCTGGGGGCCTGGCACTGCCTCCAGATGCAGACAACGTGGATGGACTTCCTTTCGTCTTTATAGCAGGTGAAGCTTTTGGACTGGGACTACACCTGATGCGGCCGTTCCCCCAGAGGACCCTCACCCCGGAGAGGAGGGTTTTTAATTTCTGACTGACCAGAGCCCGGAGGGTTGTGGAGAATACCTTTGGCATAATGGCCAGCCGGTTCCGCCTGTTTCTGACAGCCATACACATGGCGGAATACAAATTGAACTACCTTATTTTAAGCTGCTGCATATTGCATAATTTCCTGAGAGAATACTCTCCTTCATATCTCTCTACTGTTGGGCCAGAGGCCGGTGTTTCTGACATGCCTATTCTTTCCGGCCTGGACACTGGCCCCCCAAAGCGCCTGTGAAGTATGTGATAAATATGTTGATTACTTCACTGGTAGGGGGGCCATCGCAATGCCAGACCATATTTGATACTTTTTATTAAAAAAATTAAAAACTAAAAAATTATTTGAAAAGCTTGTTTTGTCATTATTTCTTTTATTTATTATGTGTCTCCCAGGTTATCATAGTACACTTTGTAGTAGTGCCAAGTGTATTTGTCTTTAGTAAATAGCCACAATTGTCACACTAAAAACCTGACCTTTCCCATTTTATATAACTGCTATTGAGCATAGAAAGAACAAGCCACACATAGTTGAGTGTCCAAAATATTTTTTACTCTGTGCACAACATGTGCGGATTTTTTTTTATTCATAATACAATCTTGACATTTTGGCCTCCAAATTTTGGAGAACATTTTTTTTTTTGGGGGGGGTTTGCAGAAACATGCATGGGTCAAAAAAAAACATTTCAAATAAATGTAACTTACAAAGTTTAACCTTAAAAAGATAAACATGAGATGGGGTGATATCACCCCTGAACCATCCAATATTAGAAGATGCACACAGTTTTGGTTTAGCAAAATGGGTATTTTCATCCTGATCCCATAGCGAAAGTCAACATGTGCTATCTGCCATCATGGGGGATCAATGGACGTGTTTTGGGGACCCTTCCTCTCACTTACTTGAGTAGCGAGGAAAAGGTTGCACCCCCAAAACAGGGACATAGATATCCTGTGACGGAACATAGCACATGTTGACACACTGTGTGCATCTGTAAATTTTGGCTTGTGTTAAAACAAGTGCCATTTTTTGCTTACATAAGAAAATAAAAAAACAGGGGGGAGGGGGTGTGGTTAAGACTATTTGCCTCATAATATCAATGATGTTTTTATATTTTTGCTCAATCACATTCATCCTTTTCCTCATAATGTCCATTTCGCTACTACATTCCATTATTTCTTGAATTACGATTTGGGCACTAGCACTTGAGAATGGAGTTGTATGAGTTTGACACACCACCATGTTCATCCCCTAAAAATAAAAAGGTATTAGAAATATGCAGGCCTACATCTCTTTTTACCTGAAGCTGTGGTGACAGACACTGACCTGTTGTGGTGATAAGCTCCACCTCCCCTTCCTCCACCTCTCCTTCCTCCACCTCTGCTTCCTCCACCTCTGCTTCCTCCACATGCTGATCTTGGGGTTCTTTTGGATCTTGGGGATCTTTCTGATCTTGGGTTTCTTTATGTGGTCTGTGCTTCCTAGGCTCCTCAGATTGGTGTCCTCCCAGTCTCCTCTCCCCTATGAGAATGAAACAATCAAAAGGTATCCTTTAGCACACAGAGATTTGAGAGCATAAATGTAAAACTTTGCCTGGAAGTGGGGTCACATTTTTGGTTTTGCCAGAGTTCCAAGATGAACAGATGAGATGTAGGAAATTCAACAAAGCAAGAATACTTTCATTCTTAGTCCTCAAAAATAAAAAGGTGACACCCCAAGGTATCCACTGGAGCACCTGTGTGTGCCACCCTAAAAAGGTTTTTCTGGTAGCCCACACTATAGTGCTCCTGAGTCAAGATGTGTAACCAGCTGCTTGAGTGTCATCTCCTTTACACAGAATCTAGTTTAGCATTTAACATTCTACTTACTTACAACACATCATCTAGACAACAATGTTTATAAACATTGTTTAACACCAAATAGGCATGACCACATGTGGTTTACGTGTATCTGTGCAAAACAATGTTTTTTTTACACGATCGCTGTTTACTAGGAAACATTACCAAAAATGAGTCCACTCAACTTAACATGAAAGTTGCCATTCTACAATATGAAACCAGTCAATCCAAGCACATGGAGCAAAACATGCAAGAAGACATATTCCAATTTGAAAAATGACAGTACAAAATAAAAGTTTCCTTTCTTCCAGGATTTTTTTAACCACTTCCCGCCCCGTCAATAGCAGATTGATGTCCGGGAAGTGGTTCAGTTATCCACACTGGACGTCATATGACGTCCTGCGGGATAACAGCCGCCGCGCGCCCGGGGGGCGCGCATCGCGGCGATCGGTGGAGCGGTGGGTCATTCTGACCCACCGCTACACTGATCTCGGTAAAAAGCCGGCGGAGGCTTTTTACCACGTGATCAGCCGTGTCCAATCACGGCTGATCACGATGTAAACAGGAAGAGCCGTTGATCGGCTCTTCCTCACTCGCGTCTGACAGACGCGAGTAGAGGAGAGCCGATCGGCGGCTCTCCTGACAGGGGGGGTTCGCGCTGATCGTTTATCAGCGCAGCCCCCCCTCGGATACCCACACTAGACCACCAGGGAACCCCCCCAGGACGCCCCAGGAAGCCCCAAGCATGTGGATGGCCCCCATGGCCATCCACATGTAATAAAAAAAAAAATGCCAATCAGTGCCCACAAATGGGCACTGACTGGCACTATGATGGCACCACCACAATGTGTGGTGGCTGGCATTGCTGGGCATCTGTGTCCATCAGTGCCACCTACTAGTGCCACCTATCAGTGCCCATCCGTGCCCATCCATGCCCATCTGTGCCCATAAGTGCCCACCTATCAGTGCCCGTCCGTGCCGCCTATAAGTGCCCATCAGTGCCGCCTATAAGTGCCAATCAGTGCCGCCTATGAGTGCCAATCAGTGCCGCCTATGAGTGCCAATCAGCGCCGCCTATGAGTGCCAATCAGTTCCGCATACCAGTGCCACATATCAGTGCCCATCAGTGCCGCCTATCAGTGCCCATCATCAGTGCCCATCAGTGCCACCTCATCAGTGCCACCTCATTGGTGCCACCTCATCGGTGCCCATCAGTGTCACCTTATCAGTGCCCATCAGTGCCGCCTTATCAGTGCCCGTCATTGAAGTAGAAAAGGTACTTATTTACAAAAAAAAATAACAGAAACAAAGAAAAACGTAGTTTTTTTCAAAATTTTCACTCTTTTTTTATTTGTTGTGCAAAAAATAAAAATCGCAGAGGCGATCAAATACCACCGAAAGAAAGCTCTATTTGTGGGAACAAAATGATAAAAAAATTGTTTGGGTACAGTGTAGCATGACTGCGCAATTGTCATTCAAATTGGGACAGCGCTGAAA
Organism: Rana muscosa; assembly: GCA_029206835.1. Taxonomy (NCBI): domain Eukaryota; kingdom Metazoa; phylum Chordata; class Amphibia; order Anura; family Ranidae; genus Rana; species Rana muscosa. The sequence continues at coordinate 691,936,540 of CM055118.1, read as the reverse complement.
GCTCAAAATTGGCTTGGGCAGGAAGCTGTATAAGTGCATGGTATTGAAGTGGTTAAGCTTCCTATACTGCTCCGGCTCCCTCAGCTTCAGGTCAGACCACCTTTTACAGAGCTGCTCCTTGGATCTCCTGACCCCAAATTTATTATAGAGACTCCTCGCCACTTTGTCCATTATTTTAGACTTCCTGAGATTAGGGGTGTCGTGTGGCCCATGCTTCCCATCGTAATCTTTCCTACGCAGAATGTCCACCATCTCTGCCATCTCAGCAAATGACATATTAGTTGCCTTGTATCTTTTATTCCTGGATCGGGACGTTCCCGCCTCCGGGCTTTCCTCGTCGGTACTTATTAATAAAGCACGCACCTGTGTCACTGCCATGTCGTTGTCTCCCACTGTGCGCGGAACGAGAAGGGGCGTGGAAATTCAGAAAAAGACCGTCATGGGCGGGCGACGCGGCCGGAGTTTCACGCATGCGCAGGGTATATAAATGGTAAACAAGGTTGTGGTTGCGCGGAGTAAGGATGACCGGAAGTGCCGAACGAATCCTACTAAGGTAAGAAAGTACCTTGGGGCATCAGTGGCCTATACTGGTTCATGATTGTAAAGGCCTATATTGGGCTAAGATTAGGACAATTGAAGCTGACCTACTGTTTTTGTCTTGTGTTTTATCTTGTAGAAAGAACTATGCATAAATTGCGTGAGCCAGACATTGTGTTATTATTTATAGAAAAATACAAGGAAATGCGCAACCTCTGGGAGCTAAAAAATAGTTCCTACCATAATAGTAAAGTACGAAGGGCAACAATTGTTAAATTAGCGGAATATATGAAGACCTGGATCCCAGAGGCAGACTATAGTATGATGAATAGCAAAATAAACAACATGAGGAATACGTACAAAAAACGCTATAAGGAAGTCTGTGCTTCTATGAGATCAGGAGCAGCAGCAGACAAAGTAGTTCAGCCCAAGCTGTGGTACTACAAGCATCTGCAATTTCTGGATGACCAGATTGAGGCCAGGGAATCACTTTCCACCCTTCCCTCAACCCTTCCTTCCACCCTTCCCTCCAGCGTTCCTTCCACCCTTCCCTCCAGCGTTCCTTCCACCCTTCCCTCCATCCCTGCAGAGGGGGAGGAGGAGCCATCTGAGCTTGAAGAGCCGGATCTGCGCATCTTCAGCCAGGTATATTATTTTCAAACATATTTATTGTCCTCAAATGATTTTGGAGAACTAGATGTTATTATTCACAAATGAAAAAATTAAATTGTAATTGAAATGTTTTGGTTAAATTGGCCAAAAACACAAAAAAAAAAATAAAAAGAAAAAATAAATGGCCAGAAATGATTGTTACAGTATATAAAAAATATGGGGTCACAATGAGAGCCTTTTAGATTTATTAAAAGATTCAAATTGCAACAGTCATGAGATGAAAATTGTGTGTGATTGATTCAACAAACAATTAAACTATGTCCCTTTTTTATACACAGGATGAGCTCAGCCAGGAGGAAGAGCCTCCGGAATGTGGCAGGCAGGAGGAGGCAGGGGTGAGTGGCAACCAGGAGGAGGCCGGTCCAAGTGGCACTCAACAGGTCCCCAGGCCTTGTGGCAGCACACAGTCCCGAGTGGCTCCTCTCCACGTCAGACCCTCAAAAAATCGGAAGATGACAAAGGCGGAGGAGGAGTCACCTAAGATGATCAGGGACGCTGCTGCCATAATGAGGGCCCCCCTCAACCCTGTTGAGGGCTTTAGTACATACCTTGCAGAGAAAGTAATGAAACTGGAGGAGGGACAACGTGCCCTCTGTGAGCACCTGCTCTATACAGCCATTCACATGGCGGGGAAGGGGCAGTTGACAGAGGCCACTCATCTCTGCCATCTGCCCCATCCTTCTCCTCCTTCTCCTCCTCCTCCTGCCACATTACCACCGACAGAGCCACAGCCTGGAAGGGTGCATGGACGGGGCCGTGGAAAAAACGCTGGAGGGAAGCGTGGAGGGAACACTGCAGGGAGCAGTGCAAGGAAGGCTACAAAGAAGTCCAGAAGGTGATTCCCTGGCTTCAAGCTGCTCTGTCAGAAGTTACAGTTTGTAGGAGTACCACAGCTTGGGATGATGTATGTCTTCGGCTGCTGCTCCTGATTTCCTTATGTTGTTTATTTTATTGTTCATCAAAGTAATGTCTGCCTTTTGGGGTCCAAAGTCTTCATAAATTCCACTAATTTTACAATTGTTGCCCTTCCTGTTTATTTCGTTTTTGCCAGAATAAATGGATTTTTGATTTATGAAAAATACTTGCCTATGTTTTTTTATTGGGAGTAGCAATAAGATTTCCTAAATACAATTTGTAATTAACAAGGGACACCAACCTCCTTGAGGGTAAAAAATAAATAAAAATATTGTTGCTGTGAGAACTTGACACCCAAAAAAATTAGCCCACAAGAACCAAAATCCCAAAAAACAAAAAAAAATGGAATTTCTTGATTCTAAATATAAATTACAATTAGGGAGATCTGGCTTTAAAAAAATATAAATTTATTCTGGAGATGACAAGAAACAATAAAGACATAAGTTTGTCAGAACTCGGGATAAAGATCTGCAGCAAAAAAAAAACATTTTAAAGACCATTATAAAGAAGAAAACAATGCGCTGCATTAAACGAGACAATAGTTTGCAGAATGACGAATGTGCTCTCTCCATTAGGAACGCTAGTTTTACCAGAACGATCGCTCCCGTCTCCTAATTCAGTATGAGCATGCGTGGGTTTTTTAACCGATGGACTTGCCCATAGACGATCGGAATTTGCTATCGGTTTTTTATCCATCCGAAAAATTTAAAACATGTTCTATTTTTTCACACCGATGGAAAAAAGGCCGATGGGGCCCATACACGATCGGTTTGTCCGATGAAAACAGTCCATCGAAGTCAGAGCAGTGTTTTCTATGTTCTTGGAGAGACATGGATGCTTCTGCACTTCTGCACAGCCCCTAATTTACAGGGTTATTTTTAAACTGCTTAAACTATATCACAAGCAGTTACAATACTAGATACTAGGTTTTAGTGTTGTGTAGCGTAATATATTTTAAAAACCCTTGTAAGGATGTTGATATTTAATAATCTGCCATATGTAATTCATATAAAACAGGTTACAGGAAGGATTTTATAGAAAATTTGAAACAACTTCCAGTCAGCTCCATGTAAGGTCAAGGCTGGTTTATTTCTCATTCTCTGAAGGCTGTCGATGTTTTTCACTTGTCAGGACCCCAATTGATATTCAAACACTTATTTTCCTGTCAGGAAAATAAAGGAAGCATGTTACACATGTTTCTTTGATAATGGAAAAGAAACATCACTCAACTGAGAAAAATAAATCCCACTTGAAATGTGTCAGTAAAAGCTAGATTAAGGTGAAATGAAACAGTTTTACATTACACATTCAAACTTGGTATTCAGTTTTATTCAACTTCTTTCTCCTTATGCCTTTGGTAAAAATGTGTGCTTTTTGATTGGATAATGCTTATAAATAACTACAATCCTAATTTTCAGAATTATTTAAATTATTTTTATTATTATTTACCTTTTACAGAACTCACAACTGTTAAATATAGGAGTATTAACTGTAAATACAGCATGCCATGATGTCAGAACATTAGCAAGTGAGCAAAAACCCACCTATTCTGAGATCAAATTAGTCATTTTACCAATCCATAAAATAAACAAAAAATTTGCAGCACTACTTACAATGTAAACTAATAAAGTGATTCATACAGAAAATTTTTGATCATCAGAATTCATAAATCGAAAAAAAAAATCTAAAATATTTTCACATAAATTCTCAGTCCAAATCATAAATTGCTGAATATACAAGTGTAGTATAAAAGTCCACACGGTTCTCAGGTGGATCTGTAACTCAAATCAAATGGTGTGCAGTGTGCTAAAAGCAAATGTGCAAATCCCACCTCCCCAGTGCCAGTTCAAGCGTACATCTCCAGTGTAGACCTTTGAATAATATAGGAGGTCTAATAGCACATTATTGAGGTTCCAGGCAATGTTCTATCTCCCTATGCAGGCATCATGTAAATCAACACATCCAGGGTTAATACTAGTGAAAAAAGTCAGTGCTAACTATATAAGTGAAAAAATTGTACAAGCCACATGCAATAGGTCAAGATATACAACCAACCAAAACAAAATAAAAAAGTAATTTCAGCGCTCAAAAAAAAAAATTTAAACATTGTCTTTATTTGTTCAATAAAAAATTATATAAATATATCTTCTTAATATCCAGTGAGGAAATGTAAAGTCCAAATTGTGTTGCTTGCACCTTCACCATCAAAACGGATAGCACCCGTGATGATAATCCTTCACCATATGGTAAAAATGCGCACTCACCACCAGGGATGAGCCGAACACCCCCCTGTTCGGTTCGCACCAGAACCTGCGAACAGACAAAATGTTTGTGTAAACTTTAGAACCCTATTAAATACAATGGACTCGAACGTTCGAAATCTAAAGTGTTAATTATAAAGGCTAATATGCAAGTTATTGTCCTAAAAAGTGTTTGGGGACCGGGGTCCTGCCCCAGGGGACATGTATCAATGCAAAAAGAAGTTTTAAAAACAGCCATTTTTTCGGGAGCAGTGATTTTAATAATGCTTAAAATGAAAAAATAAAAGTGAAATATTCCTTTAAATTTCGTACCTGGGGGGTGTGTATGATATGCATGTGAAGTGGCGCATGTTTCCCGTGCTTAGAACTGTCCCTGCAAAAAATGTCATTTTTGAAAGAAAAAAATGCATTTAAAACTCACTTGCGGCTATTAATGAATTGTCAGCTCCCGGCAATACATACAAAAGTCATTGATAAAAAAAAAAAAAAGCGTGGGGGTTCCCCAGAATTCAATTACCAGGCCCTTCAGGTCTGGAATGGATATTAAGGGGAACCCCGCCGCAAATTAAAAAAAAATTGACGTGGGGTTCCCCCAAATATCCATTCCAGGCCCTTCAGATCTGGCATGAATTTTAAGGGGAACTCCAACCCAAATTTTTAAAAAAAATGGCGTGGAGTCCCCCTAAAAATCCATACCAGACCCCTTATCCGAGCACGCAACCTGGCTGGCCGCAGGGGAAAAGGGGGGGATGAGAGAGCGGCCCCCCCTCCCTCCTGAACCGTACCAAGCCACATGCCCTCAACATGGGGAGGATGTCCCCATGTTGATGGGGACAAGGGCCTCATCCCCACAACCCTTGCCCGGTGGTTGTGGGGGTCTGCGGGCGGGGGGCTTATCGGAATCTGGAAGACCCCTTTAACAAAGGGGACCCCCAGATCCCGCCCCCCCCTATGTGAATTGGTAAGGGGTACATTGTACCCCTACCATTTCACGAAGAAAGCGTAAAAAAATGTTTAAAAAAACACACAAACACCTTGAAAAAGTCCTTTATTTAAAAAAAAAAAAAAAAACATTCCAGCGGTGAAATCCAGTGTCCCGCGGCGATCCCGATGTCCAGCGCTGTCCTTCATTGGTTGTGCCTGAGCGGACCTGATGGGGAACTCCCTCTCAGTATTTTAAATGTATAGACCCGCCCCTTCTGAAGTTCCCCATCAGGTCTTCTCAGCGGACCAGATGCGGAACATGAGAAGGGGCGGGTCTATACATGTATTACCAAAGTAAGAGCAGTTCCCCATCAGGTCCGCCCCCTCGGTATGTCGGACCCGCCTACGTCATTGGCTTGAGCGGGGAACTTCCTTCACTGTGTAATTTAAATTTACATAGTGAAGGAAGTTCCCCGCAATTAGCTCTAAAAAATCAACCTATTAAAAAATGAATTAATTTTCATTTTTTTTTAAATATATAAATGTAAATATTGTCCACACAGTGAAGTCCAGACAGGCTGCATATTACAATCACAATCAAAAATGCATACGGTATATTGTTATAAAATATATTTATTTATCAAGACCTAGAGAGAGAGATAACATGTTATTTATCCTAGCAAAGATATAAAAAAACTTATCAGTGGTGATGTTATAAAAAATTAAAAAATCTAGAATATACAGTATTTATATAATATTTCAGCTGGTATCTATGAAACAATTTAGATCCCAATCCACATTCAAACCAAATGGGGAGTAGGATCTAAGCTCGTAAATTTATTTAATCTCCATTTTTGATACTTCCCTCATTCTATGGCAACCCCGCCAGTGACCTTTAGGGTCCCTGTTATGGAATTGTTGAAAATGAGCAGATAAGCTGTGTTTTTTAAAGCCAATCTTAATGTTGTAAACATGTTCACGTAGGCGGTCCCTGAGTCTCCACGTATTGTTTCTGGCAAGGGCATTCTAAAAAGTACACTATATATTTAGACTCGCAGAAGTAATTTTGGATGAAAATGTAAATATTTTCTGTTTCCTAATGCTATTGGTAGTACATATAACACACATTTATTGCAGGGATGGAAACGCTTACATTCTGTAAAGAAAGAGACTTTACTAGGACAATTGATTATAGCCAAACGACCCCTAAAGCCCTGTACACACGATCGGATTTCCTATGGATTCTAATCCGATGTTTTTTCCATCGGAAATCCGATGAAGCTGACTTCCATCAGTCTTGCCTACACACCATCAGTCAAAAATCCGACCATCCCAAACGCTGTGATGTAAAACACTCCGACAAGCCGAGAAAGATGAAGTTCAATGCTTCTGAGCATGCGTCGACTTGATTCTGAGCACGCGTGGGTTTTTTGTCCGATGGAGTTCCACACAGACGATCGGAATTTGCTATAATTTTTTTTCCCATCGGATAAATTTAAAACATGTTCTATTTTTTCTCTCACCGATGGAAAAAAGACAGATGGGGCCCAGACACGATCGGTTTGTCCGATGAGAAAAGTCCATCGGACTGTTTTCATTGGTAAAACCGATCGTGTGTACAGGGCATTAAAGTGTAAGTAAACCCTCCTATCGTTTTCAGCCAAGAAAGCTGCCATCTTTGCCTCTGTTTATTCTACAACTGCCATGATGCTGCACATGTGATCAGTTTAGACACCAGCCATTGGATGGTTTGACAGTTTGGTTGAGAGAACAACCAATGGGAGTGTTACATTTCCGGCATGTGCCGGAAATTAAACTATTTTCTGGATGGGTTTACTTCCACTTTAAGTTTGGAGCACTCTTAAATAGTACTTCAGGTTTTTCTGGTAGAACCATTTTAAGAACTGGGTCTGATTTCAATATTCCCCATATTTTTGTTAATAATATGCCTATACTGAGAATTTTGTACGAAAAGTAAGTCCCAAAAGGAAAGACTTCATGGTTTCCTAATAATGTCCTTCTGTCAAGATTGGCAACTTCTAGTATAATCTCCCTCAAAATGGACTCAGTGTAACCTTTCTCAAGGAATCTCTGTTTCAAGACTGTCGCCTGTTGTGTATAGTCATTGATATCTTTGCAGTTCCATCCCAGTCTCAAAAATTGTCCTTTAGGGACATTTTCTTAGCAAAAAGGATGATGACAACTATATAGCGGGATGTAACTATTTTGATCTGAAATTTTGAAGTAGGACTTGGTATAAAAGTCATTAACATAGTATTGACACCCACAGCAGTTCGCAGAGGGCAGTGTGAATTGCCTGTAGGAGAGATGCGATATGGGAACCGGCGCTGAAATCACACTGGTTCCCGCATCGCTATAGTGTGAACCCAGGCTCACTTAAATAAAATATTACTGCTGCTTTCTGATCAAGGTGATCATCTGTGACTAAAAAGGTATGATCATTAATCTGGACATCTTTAAATTAATTTAACACTTGTTTAGTATCTTTCAGATAAGCAGGAGTCTGTGATACTTTTGACTGAAGAAATTAAATAACATATTCCCTGATTCTAGATGTCAGAGACACTATTCCACTAAAAATGGGTCTTCCCGATGGATTTATTGGATTTTTGTGGCCTTTTGGGAGGAAAAATATCATTGAATTTTTTGGGGCCTATGGAATTAAGTAGGATTTCTCTTTTTTATTTAAAATCCCCTCTTTGTGGGCTTTAGTTATCAAATACTTAAGTTCCTTATTATATTCTATAATTGGATCTTTGTTTAAGGGATGGTAAGTCTCATAATCATTAGGGATGTTGTACCTTTCCTGTTCCTGTATGTACTTATTATTATCCATTAACCCCTAGCCGACCAGCCGGCAGGTTGGCTCGGCTGGGCAAATCACCATAGCTGTACGTCGCTCCTTTAAAATGTGACAGCAGGCGAATGCGCCGCCGGGGGTGTGTGCATGCGCTCGGCGCATGTTCCTGAAGCCAATGCGTGTGCCCGGCGGGCGCAATGACCGCTGGGCACCTGCGATCTCTCGTGACAGAGCAATAACCGGGGAGAGGAGACAGACCGCCGCAATATCGCAGTCCCGATAAAAATAGCAGATCGCCGCAATTACTAATAAAATCAAAAAATTACATAAATCTATCCCCTATTTTGTAAACGCTATAACTTTTGCGCAAACCAATCAATATACGCTTATTGTAATTCTTTTTACCAAAAATATGTAGAAGAATACATATTGGCCTAAACTGAGGAAAAAAACATAAAATAAAAAAAAATAAAAAAATTGGGATATTTATTATAGCAAAAACTACAAAATATTGTGTTTTTTTCTAAATTGTCCCTTTTTTTATAGCGCAAAAATATTTAAGCCGTAGAGGTGATCAAATACCACCAAAAGAAAGCTCTATTTGTAGGGAAAAAAGAACATAAATTGTGTTTGGGTACAACGTTGCATGACCACGCAATTGTCAGTTAAAGCGACGCAGTGCCGAAACGCAAAAAATGGCCTGGTCAGGAAGGGGGCAAATCCCCCCGGGGCTGAAGTGGTTAAAACTATTCCACCTCCTTTGTTGGCCGGTCTGAAAACCAGATCCCATTGTTCAATTAAATTGTAATTTCCAATTTATCTAAATCTTGCATCAACATGTCTCCTATATGGGAGCTATTATTACTTGGTTTTTGAAAGAGAGAGGTTTGGAGTTTGCTTGATAGAGGCCACATCCCTAGTGCAATATGGAGGAGAAACTCCACTTGAAAATTTGACTTTTTGGGCTCAAGGAATGCACAAACATAGACTTAACATGATATTAAAGGCGTTGTAAAGGTTCATTTTTTTTCACCTTAATGCATCCTATGCATTAAGGTGAAAAAACATCCGACAATACCGGCCCCCCCAGCCCCCCCATTTTACTTACCTGAGCCCGTTCACCTGCTGCACTCGCCCCCGACGTCCTCTTTGCCGCTCAGCCTGGCCGTTGATTGGCTAGAGTGGATGGATTGAAAGCAACGCAGCAATTGGCTCGCGCTGCTGTCAATCACATCCAATGATGCGGCGAGCCGGTGGGGCAGGGCCAAGTGATACAGTGAGCGGCTATAGATGCCGGCTGTATCACGGGAGCGCGCCCGCAATAACTAACCGCCATGCAGGAGAGCTCGCATGAAGGTGGTTAGTTCTTGCGGGGAGGAGCCGAGACAGCCGCCGAGGGACTCCAGAAGACCAGGTTCGGGGCCACTCTGTGCAAAACGAGCTGCACAGTGGAGGTAAGTATAACATGTTTGTTATTTAACCACTTCCCACCCGGTCAATAGGGAATTGACGTCTGGGAAGTGGTTCTGTTATCCTGACTGGACGTCTATTGACGTCCAGCAGGATAACATGCCGGCGCGCGCCCGCGGGGGCGCGCATCGCGGTGATCGCGAGTGCGGGGTGTCAGTCTGACACCCCGCATCTCCGATCGTGATGAGAAGCCTCTGTCAGAGGCTTCTTACCACGTGATCAGCTGTGACCAATCACAGCTGATCATCGCGTGAACCAGGAAGTGCCGGTAAACGGCATTTCTCGGTTCACGCTGACAGGGAGAGCCGATCGGCGGCTCTCCCTGTCAGAGGGGGGGTCTGTGCTGATAATCAGCACATTGATTATCAGCACAGCCCCCTCAAATGTAAAAATGACATGCCCAGCAGTGCCCCATATAAAATACTCTGCAAGTGCCAATCCCTGCTCACCACAGTGCCAATCCCTGCCCACCACAGTGCCAATCCCTGCCCACCACAGTGCCAATCACTTCCCACCACAGTGCCAATCACTGCCCACCACAGTGCCAATCACTGCCCAGCAGAAACACCTGTCAGTGCCTCATCATCAGTGCTGCCCATCAGTGCCACCTGTCAGCGCCACCTGTCAGTGCCAATCAGTGCCGCCTGTCAGTGCCCATCACAGCCACCTGTCAGTGCCCATCACAGCCGCCTGTCAGTGCCCATCAGTGCCCCCTGTCAGTGCCCATCAGTGCTGCCTGTCAGTGCCCATCAGTGCCACCTATTAGTGCCCATCAGTTCTGCCTATTGGTGCCCATCAGTGCTGCATATCAGTGCCGCCTATCAGTGCCCATCAATTCTACATATCAGTGCCTCCACATCAGTGCCCATCAGTGCCACTTTATCAGTGCCAACTCATCAGTGCCGCCTCATCAGTGCCCATCAGTGCCACCTCATCAGTGCCCGTCAGTGAAGGGGAAAACAAAATTTTATGACAGAAACTAAAAAAAAAATATTTTTTTTCAAAAATGTGGGTATTTTTTAGCTTTTTTTGTAAAAAATAAAAACCGCAGAGATGATCAAATACCACCAAAAGACAGCTCTATTTGTGGGAAGAAAATGATAAAAATTTTGTTTGGGCGCAGTGTAGTATGACCACGCAATTGTCATTCAAAGTGTGACAGCGCTGAAAGCTGAAAATTGTCCTGGGCAGGAAGGGGCGTAAGTGCATGGTATTGAAGTGGTTAAAAAATTTTTGTTAAAAAGGGAAGAATTTCTTAAAGAGGTATGATGATAAATAGATTTATGCTCATTATTCATAAAGTGATTTTGTACGAAATGTCCGTTAATGCTAATTTGTCTGGTCAACTTATGTAAATCGATAAAGGTTTGAAAAAAAGGGATTTTTATAACAGCTTACCTGTAAAATCCTTTTCTTGGAGTACATCACGGGACACAGAGCGACTTAGTCATTACTAATGGGTTATATAGATTACCTTCAGGTGCTGGCACTGGCCACTTCCAAACCGGAAGTACCCTCCCCTATATAAGCCCCTCCCATCCGGGAGCACCTCAGTTTTGTAGCCAAGCAATAAGTGTCCCAAAAAGAGGGGTGGGAGCTCTGTGTCCCGTGATGTACTCCAAGAAAAGGATTTTACAGGTAAGCTGTTATAAAAATCCCTTTTTCTTTTTCGTACATCACGGGACACAGAGCGACTTAGTCATTACTAATGGGACGTCCCAAAGCAATGCCAAATGAGGGGAGGGATACATAAGCTGGGCGCCATCAGGCATGAGGATCTTTTGCGGCCTGCAACACACTGCGCCCAAAGGCGACATCCTCCTGACTTCTAACGTCTACCTGGTAGAATCTAGTAAACGTGTGTACCGAAGACCATGTTGCGGCCTTACATACTTGAGCCAGGGAGGCCTGGTGATGCACTGCCCATGAAGTTCCAACTGCTCTTGTGGAGTGCGCCCTAACTTTGAATGGAGGCGGTCTCTTTCTCAAGCCATAGGCTTGTATTATGACCTGTCGATTCCACTTGGCTAAAGTAGATTTTGATGCTGCCTGACCCTTTTTAGGGCCTTCCGGCAGAATAAACAAAGTATCCGTTCTGCGAATCTGAGCAGTGGCTTTTAGATAAGCTTTAACTGCTCTTACTACATCCAAAGAATGTAATAACTTTTCCTCTACCGAGCTAGGTTTGGGGAAAAAATAAGGAAGAACCATATCTTGGTTCAAATGAAAACCTCGATACCACCTTGGGAAGAAAGGCTGGATGAGGACGTAATACTACTCTGTCCTTATGGACAACCAGATATGGCTCCTTACAGGACAAGGCGGCTAATTCCGATACTCTTTTAGCCGAACAAACGGCTACTAAGAAAATCAATTTCCTGGTGAGAAGAACCAAGGAAATGTGTTGCAATGGTTCAAACGGTTGTTTCTGTAGAACCGACAGAACCAGGTTTAAGTCCCAAGGACATATGGGAATACTAACCGGAGGGCTAATACGCATCACTCCTTGTATGAAAGCTTTGACTAGTGAATGCGAAACCAAGGGCCTTTGAAAAAATATTGACAAGGCCGAAATCTGACCCTTGATAGTACTCAAGGCCAGCTTCCTATCTACAGCCCACTGTAGGAAGTCCAAAATCCTCCCTATCACGTACTTACGTGGATGCCATTTCTTGGCCTCACACCACGTAATGTACGCTTTCCAGATCCTATAATAGATCTGCCTGGATACCGGCTTCCTGGCATTGATCATGGTAGATACCACAGAATTAGAGAGCCCTCTCTTTTTCAGAATGTGGGCTTCAATAGCCAGGCCGTCAAACCTAGGGCTGGTAAGGAAGGGTGGTATATCGGTCCCTGCGACAGCAGGTCCGGACGATGTGGGAGGGTCCAAGGACTCCTCACTGACATTTTTACAATCTCCGCGTACCATGCCCTTCGGGGCCACGCTGGAGCCACCAGAATCACTGGTTTCTTTTCTACCCTGATTCTGCGGAGTAATCGCGGTAACAATTGTGGCGGTGGGAATGCATATATCAGCTTGAACTGATCCCAAAGGGAACACTAGGGCATCCGAGCCGCAAGCTAGAGGATCCCTTGTGCGAGACACAAATCTGTCCACCTTTGCGTTGAATCTGGATGCTAGCAGATCTACATCCGGTGTTCCCCACCGCTGGCATATTGCCTGGAAAACCTCGGGGTGAAGAGACCATTCCCCCGGGCATAATTGTTGGCGACTTAAAAAGTCCGCTCTCCAATTTTCTACTCCTGGGATGAAAACCGCAGATATGGCTGGGACATATTTTTCTGCCCACTCCAGGATGCAATTTGCTTCCCTCTGGGCTGCACGACTCCTGGTGCCACCCTGGTGATTGATATATGCCACTGCTGTGGCATTGTCTGATTGAATTCTGACAGGGGACCCTTGGAGTTTGGATGTCCATGCTACTAGGGCATACCGGGCTGCTCGTATCTCTAAGAGATTGATGGGCAGGGCCTTTTCTGCTTCTGACCACTTGCCCTGGAGAGACCATTGCTCCAGTACTGCCCCCCAGCCTATGAGGCTGGCATCTGTAGTGACTACCTTCCAAGAAACCGGACTGAAGGGTTTCCCTTTTTCCAGATTCTGGGGCACCAACCACCAATGGAGGCTCTTGCGAACGGAAGGGGACAGGGACATTGGTAAGTCTAAAGCCTGAACTTTTTGTTCCAGGCTGACAGTATGGCCCTTTGCAAATTCCTTGAATGGAATTGACCGTAGGGTACCGCTTTGAATGAAGCCACCATTTTTCCCAGCAGCCTCATGCAGAGGTGTATGGATGGTTTTCTTTTTGTACCCACTAAGTGGGTCAAATCTTTTAAAGACGACACCTTCTCTGGAGGTAAGAAAATCTTTCTCTGATTTGAATCCAGCCTTAGCCCTAAGTATTCCAGACTTTTGACTGGTCTTAGAGCTGACTTGTCCCGGTTGATAATCCAACCGTGATATTCCAGATACTTGATTGTCTTGTGAATAGCTACTTCCAGCTTTTCCACTGAGTGGTCTATTAGTAGCAGGTCGTCTAGATATGCCATTATCGTTACACCTTGTGTTCTTAGATTGGCCAATAATGGGGCCAGAATTTTTGTGAACACTCGTGGTGCTGTGGCCAGACCGAAAGGTAAGGCTCTGAACTGAAAATGGCGCCCTTCTACTGCAAAGCGTAGAAATTTCTGGTGGGCCGGAAAGATGGGAATATGCAGATAAGCATCCCTTATGTCGATCGAGGCTAACCATTCCTGCCCTTGTAGGGCGGTGGCCACCGATCGGATCGACTCCATCCGAAAAGTCCTGATATTTAGGAACTTGTTTAGCCCTTTTAGATTTAATATGGGCCTCACGTCCCCATTTGGTTTGGGGACTGTGAAAAGGTTCGAGTAAAACCCGAATCCGCTTTCTTCCAGGGGAACCTTCATGATTACACCTTGGAGCAATAGTTGTTCTAGTGCCAGAAGGAGGGATTCTCTCTTCTGGGGATCTCTTGGCACGTTTGACCTCATAAATTGGGCAGGAGGAGTGCCTTTTAACTCCAGCTTGTATCCCAGACTTACTGCGGAGAGCACCCATCTGTCTCTGATGGTGTCCCGCCAGGTCTCTGTGAACAACTGAAGCCTTCCCCCCACCCGATTGAGTGGGGGCAACGCTTTATGACTTGGGGGGAGGTTTTGTACCTCTCTTGATCCAGGGCTTCTTGTTACCCTGTGATTGTCCCTGATTTCTGCCCCCTGAATTTGACCGCGGAGGCCGTCGGAACTGCTTCACAGCCGATGTGCCCGGGACTGGAGAAGTAGGCCTCTTAAAAGAAGGACTTCTACTCTTGTTCTTAACCGGTAAGAGTGAACTTTTACCGGCAGAAATTTTCTGGATATATTTGTCCAGATCTTCTCCAAATAAGCGTTCTCCATGAAATGGGAAGCTAACCAGCAGTTTCTTACAGGGAGCTTCAGCAGACCAGTTTTTGAGCCACAGAAGCCTACGCATATGTACTATAGACAGCGTAAAGCGGGAGGCCTGTTGGATTGTATCCTTTATGGCGTCCACCGCAAAACACAAGGCTCTAGGCAGGTCAGCTAGGGCAAGAGCCTGCTGATCTGGTAAGTCCCTTAAGACTTGTTTCAACTGATCTTTCACTGCTTGGCAGACTCCAATCGCTGCTACCGCAGGTTGTGTCACCATGCTTGCTGTAGAGAAAGCAGATTTTAGTAAAGACTCCAATTTTTTATCTATTGGGTCTTTGAACATTGGAACATTATCTACTGGACATGTCAGTGATTTGTTCACAGAAGAGATGGCTGCGTCCACTGTAGGGACCCTCCATTTTTTTATGAACTTATCCTCCATGGGATAGATCACCGGAAATCTCTTGGGGGGAGCAAATATTTTATCAGGATGCTCCCAATCCTGGTAAATAAGCCCTTCTAATAAAGGGTGGATTGGGAAGGAACAGACAGCCTGGGGAGCTTTACCCCAGCGAGGAAACCGTAGTGGATGGTGGTTCCGCCAGAGGCATTTTAAATGCTGATCGGACCATGTTAGTCAGAGACTGAACCCATAATCTTTCAGCCTGAGATGCTGAGAAAGGTTCTTCCACTGTTGATTCCTCCATAACTGAATCAACCTCATCCTGATCCCCTTCAGGTAGGTCGATCCCTGTGTGGGGCTGTTCCTCCACTAACAGGCACTCTGAAGGAGGAGACGGAGATCGGACGCGCTTTCCCTGTGACAGGGAAGCAGCGATCAATGCTGTTAATCTCTCTTCCAATCCTCCCAGAGTTGAGGATAAAACCTCCTCTGTTATATATACAGGAGCAGGTGGACTGGGGACAGCCGCAGCACCAGGCACTCCTGCGGGGTTTCTACGGCTACTGACCTCTGAATTCTCAGGGGAGATTGGTGCAGTACAAGCATGCCCAATATCCTCAGAGCCCGATGGAGACCCCTTTGGCTTCCTGGAAGATCTATTTCCAGAGCATCTGGACGACATATCCTTTAAGCACAAAGCTGAGGTATTCCCGTCGTCATACATCAATTTTGCTGGTAATAGTCTAACAAAGTTGCTGCTATATACCAGCTGGTGTCCACTAAAGTGCCTTTCTATGGGGATGCCTGCATCAACCGCCTCTGTGTGCCACTGTTTGTTGCTAGCTCTGTTTGCATCCAGCTGACACTTGTACTGTGTCTTTATACAAGCTGGGACGCCTGCACATGCGTAGAAGCGCCGTGGCGCGCATCGAGCGTCATCCACCCGCCCCGCCCCTTTTTTTTCATAGGAGGCGCGTGCACGCGCCCGCACGTGCGCCCGTGCGCCATTGGCGCCCTTTTCGAAACCAAACAGGGACTAGGAGCCAGGGCCCTTTTTGCCGGAGGGCCTGTGCGGTGGATGAGCGCAGCAACAGGTCAGAGGAAGTGGATTCCCACAGAGAAACTTACCAACTGCCTGGATCTTTTGACTTGAGAAAACCAAAGATCCACATGACAAGAAAAATGGACCACAGCGGCCTCTAGTGGTTTAACACAGGTACCGCGGTCCTCTTTTTTTTTTTTTTTTTTCTTGACTACTATTAAAATTTTACATTTTCAGTAGTTACAGGCATACACAGATATTAGCGGGAATACCGTTAGGTAACAGACAGAAAGACAAATTAGGCTTGGGGGTCCCCCAATAGAACCAAGTTCCTGGGGGCCCCCACTTACCTGATCCCCGCCGCAGGACTCTGTTTGGTCCACAGAAGCCCAAACTTCACCTATCACGGCAGGCATTGTAATTAAACCTTCAGGGACCGGGTTCCCAAGGATTCCACTCCCCTGGACCTGTATAGCACCCTGCACAGACAACATCTTGGTCGTGGGTATGACCAGAGCTCTGGATCCCAGGGTCCAGCCCTCCTAAGAGAGGCATTACAGGCAAAACCTTGCTCTTCCGCTGCAAGGCCCGGGTACCGACCGTTTAGCTATGAAGCTTTTTTGGTGGGATCCGGAACAGCTTACTAAGGCCCAAAAGAACCTGTACGCAAGCCCAGTGAAAACACATGTTACTCTTTGGCCAACACCTTAGACACTGGCAAAAAACTGAGGTGCTCCCGGATGGGAGGGGCTTATATAGGGGAGGGTACTTCCGGTTTGGAAGTGGCCAGTGCCAGCACCTGAAGGTAATCTATATAACCCATTAGTAATGACTAAGTCGCTCTGTGTCCCGTGATGTACGAAAAAGAAAAAACTAGCTTTAGGTGCAAACTTCAACACCTCCCTCTTCGGGTTTAAATGATAGTGAACTCAGATTAAAAATACCTTTAGAAAGTCCTACGGCCTTTTTTTTTTGAGGATCAAATATCTCTTCTCCCTATTCTTCTGGGTCTATGCTCATTTTTCTGTGTTTTCCCCCTAAAAAATTATTCTGGTTTTGTTGGTGGGAGGTAAAGGATTGTGTTCTTAATGTTCCACCTGATGTACCTTCTCCAGAATTGTATCCTTATGTATCTCTGGTGGATTGTGACCTATATGTAGGGATGAGCCGAACATCCCCTGGTTCGGTTCGCATCCAGAACATTCGAACAGGCAAAAAATTTGTTCGAACACATGAACACCATTAAAGTCTATGGGACACGAACATGAAAAATCAAAAGTGCTAATTTTAAAGGTTAATATGCAAATTATTATCATAAAAAGTGTTGGGGACCCGGGTCCTGCCCCAGGGGACATGTATCAATGCAAAAAAAAGTTTTAAAAACTGCAGTTTTTTTGGGAGCAGTGATTTTAATAATGGTTAAAGTGAAACAATAAAAGTGAAATATTCCTTTAAATTTCGTACCTGGGGGTGTCTAAAGTATGCCTGTAAAGTAGCGCATGTTTCCCGTGTTTAGAACTGTCCCTGCACAAAATGTCATTTCTGAAGGAAAAAAAGTAATTTAAAACTACTCGCGGCTGTAATGAATTGTCAGGTCCCGGCAATACACAGAAAAGTCATTGAAAGTCATTGAAAAATAAAAAATAAATGCATGGGGGTCCCCCAAAATTCCATTAACAGGCCCTTCAGGTCTGGTATGGATATTAAGGGGAACTCCATGGCCAAAATAAAAAAAATAGCGTGGGGTTCCCCCCAAAAATCCATACCAGACCCTTCAGGTCTGGTATGGATTTTAATTGGAACTCCGCGCCACAATTAAAAAAAAATGGCCTGGGGTTCCCCCCAAAAATCCATACCAGACCCTTATCCGAGCACGCAACCTGGCAGGCCACAGGAAAAGAGGGGGGGACAAGAGAGCGCCCCCCTCCTGAACCATCCCAGGTCACATGCCCTCAACATGGGGAGGATGCTTTGGGGGTCTGTGACCCCCAAACCACCTTGTCCCCATGTTGATGGGGACAAGGGCCTCATCTCCATAATCCTTGCATCCTTGCCCGGTGGTTGTGGGGGTCTGCGGGCGGGGGGCTTATTAGAATCTGGAAGCCCCCTTACACAAAGGGGACCCCCATATTCCGGCCCACCCCGATGTGAATTGGTAACGGGGTACATTGTACCCCTACCATTTCACAAACAAAATTGGCAAAAATTTTAAAAACCACACAGACACAGTTGGGATAAGTCCTTTATTGAAAAAAAAAACTAAAAAAAAAAAAAGATTCTAGTGGCAGCAATGTAATCCACTTGATCTCCAGCGTTGTAATCCATTCTCGGTATCCAGCGATGATCTCCACTCTCCAGCGATGATGTGTCCAGTGATGATACACACACACGATCCTGGCTCCACCGGAGGAGCCCCACAAATGACACGCCGCCAGCCTGGGGTTACCCAATGACGTGACGGTGACCCCGCCCCCCTCTAATGCAATGGGAAACAAATGCATTAGAGGGAAACCCCGCCCCCCTCTGATGCAACAGGAAACCCGGGGTTACCCAATGAAGTGACGGGTGACCCCGCCCCCCTCTGATGCAACGGGAAATCCGCGGGTACCGTGGACTCAATCGCCGCGGGGATACCCACGATCATCTCACGATGAGGAAGAACGGGGAGATGCTGATGTAAACAAGCATCTCCCCGCTCTGCCTAGTGACAATGACACTAATCACTGCTGCCTGTAATCGGAAGCAGTGATCACTGTCTTGTCACACACAGCCCACCCACCCCTACAGTAAGAATCACTCCCTAGGGCACCCTTAACCCCTACAGTGCCACCTAGTGGTTAACCCCTTCACTGCCACTGTCATTTTCACAGAAATCAGTGCATTTTTATAGCACTGATCGCTGTAAAAATGACAATGGTCCCAAAAATGTGTCAAAAGTGTCTGATGTGTCCGCCATAATGTCGCAGTCATGATAAAAATCACTGATCACCGCCATTACTAGTAAAAAAAAAATATTAATAAAAATGCCATAAAACTATTCCCTATTTTGTAGACGCTATAACTTTTGTGCAAACTAATCAATAAACGCTTATTGCTATTTTTTTACCAAAAATATGTAGAATAATACGTATCGGCCTAAACTGAGGAAAAAATATGTTTTTTTATATATTTTTTGGGGATATTTATTATAGCAAAAAGTAAAAAATATTGCATTTTTTTCAAAATTGTCGCTCTACTTTTGTTTATAGCGCAAAAAAAAAACACAGAGGTGATCAAATACCACCAAAATAAAGCTCTATTTGTGGGGAAAAAAAGGACATCAATGTTGTCTGGGAGTCACGTCGCAGGATCCCGCAATTGTCAGTTAAAGCGACACAGTGCCAAATTGCAAAAAGTCCTCTGGTCTTTGACCAGCAAAATGGTCCGGGGCTTAAGTGGTTAAAGTCCCACCCTGAGGGGAAAACCATATGTGATTGAGTATGGGACACATATTACCCCTACTTATTCACCAAAAAAAGTCTCAAAAAGTAAATAAAAGGCAGATACATTTCGGTTGCCTCCCACCACTAAATAAACTGAGGGGCATTCTGGGTCAATGATGTCACAAGGGGAGGTCCCCCCCTTTCCTGACCTGCTGTTCTGCATGCTCGGATAAGGGTCTAGTATGGATTTTGGGAGGGGACCCAATGCCGTTTTTCACTACTACTAGCTTTCACTACTAAAATACTGCATCACTTTATAAAATAACGCATGTGCTATTTTAGTAGTAGTGCTTTTTTGTCAATAAACAGTATTTTAACACATTTTTTAAAGTGGTAGATACCGATTTGTGAATGGAGCCCGATGTCCTTCAGTTTTTTCACAACACTCCTGCAGGTTAGGGGATTTCTCATATTCCACTATCCTGTGCTGTGATTGGATTTTTCTGGTTGTTAATTAGAAGGTGGAATTCATAGTACACTCTTCAGCAATCGAAAAACATGAAAGGTCATGGGTGGCTATATCATATAATTTCTTCCAATTAGCCATGCAATGGTTTATGGGTCTGTCCACACTCTCTCCCACGATCCAGTGGAGTATACTTTTGGCCCCACATCCAATTGCTGTCCAATGCTTGCCGCCTCAACCTCCGCAACATCTCCAAGATACACCTATTCCTAACCAATGACACCACAAAGCTTCTAATCCACTCCATGGTCATCTCTCACCTCGACTACTGCAACTTCCTCCTCATTGGTTTACCTTTAAATAGGCTATCCCCCTTCAGTCCATCATGAAGGCTGCTGCCAGGCTCATCCACCTTAAAAACCGCTTGGCGTCTGCTACCACTCTCTACCAATCCCTCCATTAGCTGCCACTCAACCAACAAATTAAATTCAAGATACTAACAATGACTTACAAAGCCACCCACAACCTGGTCCCCAGCTATATCACTAATCTGGTTTCAAATTACCAACCAAATCATTCTCTTTGCTTCTCCTAAGACCTCCTGCTCTCTAGCTGCCTTGTCACCTCATCTCATGCTCGCCTCCATCCTCTGGAATGCTCTACCCCAATCTGTCCGACTATCTCCTACTTTGTCCACTTTGATGATCCATGAAAACTCATCTCGTCAGAGAAGTATATCTGGCCCCACCTTACAACCGTACATTTATTTTCTCCATCAGCACATTCCCCACAGTCATTACCTCTTGTATCTCTTGACCCTCCCTCTTAGATTGTAAGCAGGGCTCTCTGATTCTTAATGCCCCGTACACACGATCGTTTTTAATGTCATTTTTTAAACCAACGTTTTTCTCCTCGTTTTTTTTCATGTTTCCTCTCAAGCCTGCCTTGCGTACACACCATCATTAAAAAAAACGATCAAGCAAAGCGCAGTGACGTTCAACACGTACAACGGCACTATAAAGGGGAAGTTCCGTTCGAATGACGCCACCCTTTGGAACGCTTTTGCTAATTCCGTGTTACCGCGTGTTAGTAAAAGTTTGGTGAGAGACGATTTGCGCTTTTCAGTCTTCGTGCTTTCAAGATCGTTTTCGGGAGTTCAGATTGCGCCTGTGGGTTCGTATCTGTTTAGCACTGCTTGTAGTCAGTTCGTATCTGTTTATTCAGTGCGGCCTGCTCTGCACGTTTGTGTTTTTCAGCTTGTTCTTCATAGGCCTTGCTGTTCTTCCGTGCGTTCTTCTAGTTCGTTCTGCTCAGCCGACCGTTATCTAGCCATGTTGCGGCTACGTACTCGTCGTAGAGTTCGTGCTGTAGTTGGTGCAGGGGTTCATGCTGTATCCCGACTCCATGCCATGAGCAGGGTCAGGAGGAGTTCATGGACCAAGAATTGGTTGCTCCAGCGGCACCAATTCTGTCACATGCCTTTGTTGCGGGAGATCAGGGAGAATAATCCTGATGATTTCAGGAATTTTCTCAGGATGTCTGACCCCGTATTTCAGCAGCTGTTGGCTTTGGTGTCCCCCTATATTACCAGGCAGGACACCGTTATGCGGGAAGCCATCAGTGCTGAGCAGAGGCTCATCGCCACGTTGCGATACCTGGCTACTGGGAGAAGCCTGCAGGACCTTATGTTCTCCACAGGCATATCCCCCCAGGCTCTGGGGATCATTATACCAGAGACTTGTTCTGCCATCCTTCAAGTTTTGCAGGAGGACTATATTAAGGTAAGTGTTCTTCTTCAAAAATTCACATTGTATGGTTTTTATTTTTGGATATTTTTAATTTGCTTTATTTGCAGTCCCTAATTCACATGATTCTTAGCTGCAGGGAATGTCCCCTTTCTCCCCATGTTTTATTATTTAAAGTTTGGGGTTTGAGGCCTACCTGTAAATTTGGCTTACCTAACCTCTCCAGCATGCTATCCTGGGGCCATACCTACCTTGCCTAGTCATTTCCATGTTTTTTATTATATGTTCCATCGTAGTGCTTTACCCAAAACGCACCCTAAATTTTGCCTAGGAATGTTTCATTTTTGTTAACTTCAATACAGAGTGCTACAGCCTTCATGTGTGATATTCCCAACTCATCTTCAACCCTTACCCCCCCCCCCCATAATTATTATTATTTTATTTTTTTTCTTGCTTCCAATTTTTTATGTTTTGAACAGTTTCTACCAATGTTGGCCATGAATGTGTGTATGAAATCAGCTTTCAATGTTTCTGGCTCCAAGTATTAATTTGTTATTTCTTTAATTCCACAGTTCCCTTCTTCGCCACATGAATGGCAGAATGTGGCTTCCGAGTTTGCCCAGCGATGGAACTTTCCGAACTGTGGAGGAGCCATCGACGGCAAACATGTTTGGGTCGTCCCACCACCCCATTCGGGATCCTTTTATTATAATTATAAGGGGTTCCACAGCGTCGTGATGATGGCAGTGGTGTCGGCCACCTACGAGTTCCTCTATGTGGACGTTGGCAAGAATGGCAGGATGTCTGATGGAGGAGTTTTTGCCCAGACGGAGTTTGGAGAACGGCTCCTTTTGGAACTGCTGGCCTTGCCACCAGCGGAGCAGAATGTGGAGGGACTACCTTTTGTGTTTGTGGCGGATGAGGCGTTTGGCCTGGGACCCCATTTGATGAGGCCATTCCCGCAACGCACCCTCACCCCTGAGAGGAGGGTTTTCAATTATCGGCTGGCCAGAGCCAGAAGGGTGGTGGAAAATGCGTTTGGGATCATGGCCAGCCGATTTCGCCTCTTCCTTACCTCCATCCACCTTGCCCCATACAAATGGAACCATGTGGTTATGACGTGCTGTGTGCTGCATAATTTCCTAAGGGTGCATTCAACGAGTTATATATCTTTGAGTGGGCCTGAGGCCTCTTTAATCAATGCCGAAACTTTGGTGGCCCTGGAACCTGGCCGTCCTGGCTTGGCCCCCCCAACCGGACGTGAGGTCCGTAACCAATATGTGGACTATTTTATGGGTAGGGGGGCCATTGAAATGCCAGACAATCTCTAATAATTTTAGACCAAAAAAATAAAACTTTTAAAAAAAGTAAAGATTGGTTTGTCATTTTTATTGTATAATGTTTGATGTTTCTGGTAGGTTTACCTAGTGCACTTGTTTTGCCATGTGGATTAAAAAATCTTTAAATTAGCCTTCATTGTCAGTGTAAACACCAAACATTGATTAGTTCACTCAGCACCACATTTACATAATGAAGCCACAATGATTTGTTATGTAAAAATACCTTTATTTTTTTTGTTTAGGTGGGCAACTTCCTTAGAAATGTGGATGTTCCCTTAATTTCAGGTGTATTAAAACGCATGACCAGCCATGCATAAACAAACTATAGTTCTCCAAATTTTGAAAAAGCTAAACATGTGCTAGTCATTAAAGGGTAAAATAACCAAAAAAAATAGAAATCTCTGCAAGTAAAACGTTATTTGGTGTAAAAACATTAGACACGCCCAAGCACAGCCATGATATTTTGGAGCCTTTCCTCCACCCGCTTTGTATTTGCCCTGATCTCTAGCAAATCTCTCTTAATTTTTTCGAGGTCACGACAGCAGACCATCAGGTATTGGATCAGGATCTGGGCACTGTGATGTGTCAACTTATTGGGGTCTTCGGCCAGAACTGCACCTAAATGTAAAAAGAAATATGTAGGATAGAATATGTAGGCCTACATCTATTTAACATGCATGTGTCTGGTTTCACTCTGACCTGTGGTGGTGCCACTTTCCACTTCCACAACATCACATTCCTCTCCATCCTGGGGTTCTGGGGGTATTGTTGTAGGTATTGCAATTCTCGTCTCATCTGAGGTAGCTTTTCGAATCCCTAGGGAGATTGAAATAAAAGGAATAGTTTCATTAGTAGCGACTCAATTTTGCTAAAATAAGAAACATGAAAAAAAACTTTGTAATCATTCTTTTGAAGCATGCTCCATTTTAATTTTTACCCCCTGTGCCAACCGGGACAAATGATTGGATACATAGGCCAAAACAGAGCATATACATTTTGTAAACAAATTTTAAACATTGTAACACCCCAAAGTATCTACACTGGATCACCTGTGTGTGACTCCCTCAAGCTTTTTGGCTTTAGGCCCACACTTGTACTACTGCGTTCAGATGTTTCATCAGCTGCTGAGCATTCACTCCCTTTAACATTACCATGCATATCATTTTTCCAAATGAACAAATGTCCTTTGGATTAGCACACCAAAAATAAGTGTGGCCCAAATGTACTCCCCCAAATAAACCAAAAAACATGGGTGTTCACACTGGATGATCCTAAAACATCGTTTGAGGAACTGTACGGAGAAAGAGGCTTAATACGTCCGTTTACTATGCGGACGAACCTAAAAAAGATGGTATCTTTCAGTGTACTATATGAAAGTTAAAAATACACGACAGAATACAAGAAAATAATATGTACCATGGAAACTCAAAACAAACAACTTACTTTTTAATATAACTTTCTTGATTCTTTTATATTGGTCGGCCTCCCGCAACTTCAGATCTGACCATCGTTTTCTGAGCTGTTCCTTCGTTCTGCACACCCCGAATTTTTGGTGGAGACTTTTGACCACTTTGCCCATAATTCTGGACTTGACCAGATTAGGCCTTTTATACGGACCATGCTTGGCATCATAATCCTCCTTCTTTAAAATGGCGACCATCTCCACCATTTCCTCAAATGACATGTTGGATGCCTTATATCTCCTGGGTCTTGATTTGGGCTCCTCTGTAATTTCATCCTCTGTAGAGGTAATCTCAGCCACCTGTGTCTCCGCCATGTTTTGTTCAGCACTACGAGCGAGAAGGGGCGGGGAAAGTACAATATCGAACGTCAGGGGCGGGGAAAGCGTGCAGAGTTTCACGCATGCGCTGTGTATATAAAGTGAAGATCCATGTCTGGGAAATACGTTCATTTTTCGGGAGAGAGAGTTAGCAACGAACGTCGTGACCAAGGTACCTAACAATTTTACTTTTTGAGGTTCATCAGACGAGGAGATTTGTGTGCTCAAAATATGTAGACAATGCACAGTTGAGGAATGTTGCCTGAAATATATATTTTTTTTGGTTTCTCGCTTTTACAGATATCATGAATACTTTTAAAAACCCAGACTTCATGGGGGAGTTCATCGATAAATGGCAAGAGCTCCCTATATTATGGCAAACAAAAAGTGGCGGTAATAAAAATAAAGACGCCAGGAAAGCAGCACTGGAGAGCCTGCTTGCATTTGTGCAAACAAAGATACCCACAACAACTCTCCAAGATGTCAAAAACAAAATTGGGACCATCAGAGGGACATACAGGACCCAGAGGACTATGGTCCTGAGGTCCCAGAGGTCAGGTGCACCAGCAGATAAGGTTTATAAACCCAGTCTGTGGTACTACAGTAAGCTTGCTTTTCTGGATGACCAGCTGGAAGTGCGGGAATCTCTCTCCACCCTTCCCCCCAGAGGTCAATCCAGCCTTCCTTGTACCCAACCCTCCAGCCTTCCCTGCAGCCAGTCCTCCAGCCTTCCTGTCAACCCTGCTCTGGCTTCCTCTGAGGATCAAGATCAGGGCCTTGAGGAGGCAGATTTGGAGATATGGAGCCAGGTAAAGTTTTGCTATCTATATTTCTATCGTACAAAATTGTAGATTTTAAATAGATGTTAGTATTGTTAAAGGTATGTACACTTCTACCAATAAAGTTTGTGAAGAGCAAGATACAGTAGTGGCCTAATTTTATGTGTCCAAGACAACAAAACCAGGATGCGTAATCAATGAAAAGGACATAACTTTTGGCATTGATTTCAACAATGTCTAGAGGTGAACAATGTCTGTGAATGATGATGTGGCAAAATAAATAATGTCCCTTTCTTTTTTTACAGCCAGAGCAGAGCCAGGAAGAGGGTGATGTTGGGGATCAGGAGGAGGCAGGGCCCAGTGGCACCCAGGAGGAGGCTGGGCCCAGTGGCACCCAGGAGGAGGCTGGGCCCAGCACAAGAGCCCAGATGCCTCCCCTGGTAGTTAAACCACGAGGGCCAAGGAGAGGTAGGCAGGTGGAGGAGGAAACCAGGGCCTTCCTCAGAGAGGCAACAGCGGCCCTCAGAGAGGCACCCTCTGTTGAAGAGGGATTTGCCGCAGTCCTCGCCCACAAACTAGGGCAAATGGAGTTGCAGCAAAAAAAATTCAGTGAGACCCTGCTATTGAAAGTCATCAATAAGGGCGTGCTGGGTGAACTCACTAGGTACACAGACATAACGGAGGTTGTCCCTACTCCTCCACCTCCTCCTCCTCCTCCTACTACTCCTCCTGCCACAACCTCTCCTCCTGATCCCCAGCCTCCAAGGAAGAAACCAACCAAGGCTGCAGAGAAGGGTGGAGAGAAGGCTACAAGGAAGAGGAGAAAATAATGCCTGCTGTAGTACCACAGACTGGGGACATATAGGACTTATCTGCTGTGGCTCCTGACCTCGGGGAGCTCAAGACAAGATCGGGCTCATTTTTTGGGGGGATCTAATCTCTATTTTGGTTTGGACATCTTGTATGGTTGTTGTGGGGTGAAAGGGATGCACAAATGCAAGCAGGCTCTCCAGTGCTGCCTTCCACTTTAATTTGTTAATGTTCTGAAATTAAAAAAAATTGAGTGCCCTTTAAATACTTGACTATGTGATTTGTATTTCAAAAGAGAGCTTGCTAGGAAGCAGGCAGGGACATCTCAAATTATATTATTGTTATTATCAGGGGACACAAACCTCCCTGAGGCCAAATGAGACACATTTGGAAGGTTGTTGTGGTAACTTTACACAAGAATAATTTAAGCCAAAATAATTAAAAAAAGGCCAAAAAAAAATAACCAAAAATAATTTAAAATTTAAAGAAAAAAGGAGAATTACATTATTTTATTATTATTAGTATTATTTAGGAGGGAGGTGCGGCTTATAAATAATTTTTTATAATCATTAGAGCAATTTGGAATTACTTTAGAAACAAGTTTGGCATAAAACTCTCAATGTCATTATCAAAAGAGGGTAATTTTAAAGCATTATCAAAAGAAGAACGGAATGCGCAGCATTAAAACGATGCTATTAATTCCACCGTGACGAATGTGCCATCTCCATTTCCAACATTAGCTTTACCAAAACGAGCGCTCCCGTCTCATAGTTGCTTCTGAGCATGCGCGTTTTTTTTCACGTCGTGAAAGCATACACACTATCGTTTTTCACGTCGTTAAAAAAAACGACATGAAAAACGACGTGAAAAAAGAGAGCATGTCCGGAATTTTTAATGACCGTTTTTCACGTCGTTAAAAATGCTCTGGAGCCTACACACGATCATTTTTAATGGCCATTTTTAAAATGGCATTTTTAACGGCATGAAAAACGATCGTGTGTACGGGGCATCACTGTATTAAAAATGTCTTGTAGTTGTACTGTCTACCCTCAAGTTGAAAAAAGCGCTGCATAAACTGTCAGTGCTATATAAATCCTGTATAATAATAATAATATAATAGTGTCCTTTAAAGAACAAAATTGGTGTGTCCGGTGATATCTATCGTGCAAATGTCATCAAATTCCTCAGTGATGTGATCACTTTCCCTTGCACCTCAATCCACACTGCGTGTGCTAGCAGCACACCTCATTCCCTAGACCAGAAGGTCTAAAAGCATTTAGGGTGTAAGCAATTCTTTGCTCTGGAGAATAATAGTAGCTGCTTTGTTTTGAAATGAAGCACCACTAGCTTGATGCGTTGAGTTGTTATGGACTTGAACTATTGTAATTTTACTATTTGCTGTCCTTCAGCTACATATTTGAAGACATTTAATTGTTCTGATCCCACAGCTCCCTTTATTCAGAAAGTATTATATACAGTATTTAATTAATACATAGGCTGTAAATGCTAGTAATTGTGGTGTTTCCAGTATTTTAAGAGCATAAAAAATCCACATTTTGTTTCCTTTAACCACTTAAGCCCCGGACCATTTGGTAGCTAAAGAACCAGAGGTGAATTCAGAATTTTGCACTGCGCTGCTTTAACTGTAAATTGTGCGGACATGCAATGTTGTACCCAAACGAAATTTGCGTCCTTTTCTTCCCACAAATAGAGCTTTCTTTTAATGGTATTTGATTGCCTCTGCGATTTTAATTTTTTGCGATATAAACGGAAAAAGAGCGAAAATTTTGAAAAAAAATGATATTTTCTACTTTTTGTTATAAGAAAAATCGAATAAACTCAATTGTAGTCATACATTTAGGCCAAAATGTATTCAGCCACATGTTTTTAGTAAAAAAAAAATGTCAATAAGCGTATATTTATTGGTTTGCGCAAAAGTTATAGAGTTTACAAACTAGGGTACATTTTCTGAAATTTACACAGCTTTAAATTTATGACTGCCTATCTCATTTCTTGAGGTGCTAAAATGACAGGGCAGTACAAAACCCCCCCAAATGACCCCATTTTGGAAAGTAGACACCCCAAGGAAATTGCTGAGAGGCATGTTGAGCCCATTGAATTTTTTATTTTTTTGTCCCAAGTGATTGAATAATGACTAAAAAAAAAAAAAAAAAAAAATTACAAGAAGTTGTCACTAAATGATATATTGCTCACACATGCCATGGTTATATGTGGAATTTCACCCCAAAATACATTTTGCTGCTTCTCCTGAGTACGGGGATACCACATGTGTGGGACTTTTTGGGAGCCTAGCCGCGTACGGGACCCCGGAAACCAAGCACCGCCTTCAGGATTTCTAAGGGCGCAAATTTTTGATTTCACTCCTCACTACCTATCACAGTTTCGAAGGCCATAAAATGCCAAAATAGCACAAAACCCCCCCAAATGACCCCATTTTAGAAAGTAGACACCCCAAGGAAATTTCTGAGAGGCCTGTTGAGCCCATTGAATATATTTTTTTTGTCCCAAGTGATTGAATAATGACAAAAAAAAAAAAATTACAAAAAGTTGTCACTAAATGATATATTGCTCACACATGCCATGGTTATATGTGGAATTACACCCCAAAATACATTTTTCTGCTTCTCCTGAGTACGGGGATACCACATGTGTGGGACTTTTTAGGAGCCTAGCCGCGTACGGGACCCCGAAAACCAAGCACCGCCTTCAGGATTTCTAGGCACAAATTTTTGATTTCACTCCTCACTACCTATCACAGTTTCGAAGGCCATAAAATGCCAAAATCGCACAAAACCCCCCCAAATGACCCCATTTTGGAATATAGACACCCCAAGCTATTTGCTGAGAGGAATGGCGAGTATTTTACAGCTCTCATTTGTTTTTGAAAATGAAGAAAGAAAATATATATATATATTTTTATTTTTTTTCAATTTTCAAAACTTTGTGACAAAAAGCGAGATCTGCAAAATACTCACAATACCTCTCAGCAAATAGCTTGGGGTGTCTACTTTCCAAAATGGGGTCATTTGGGGGGGTTTTGTGCTATCTGGGCATTCCATGGCCTCCGAAACTGTGATAGGCAGTGAGAAGTGAAATCAAAAATTTACACCCTTAGAAAGCCTGAAGGCGGTGCTTGGTTTTTGGGGTCCCGTACGTGGCTAGGCTCCCAAAAAGTCTCACACATGTGGTATCCCCGTACTCAGGAGAAGCAACAGAATGTATTTTGGGGTGTAATTCCACATATGCCCATGGCATGTTTGAGCAATATATCATTTAGTGACAACTTTGTGCAAAAAAAAAAAAATTGTCGTTTTTCCGCAACTTGTGTCAACATATAAAATATTCCATGGACTCGACATGCCTCTCAGTATATAGCTTGGGGTGTCTACTTTCCAAAATGGGGTCATTTGGGGGGGTTTTGAACTGTTCTGGCATTTTATACACAACATTAGGAAGCTTACATCCACTCTTCTAACCACTTGAAGACAAAGCCCTTTTTGACACTTTTTGTTTACATGAAAACATTTTCTTTTTGCAAGAAAATTATGTTGAACCCCCAAACATTATATATATTTTTAAAGCAAAGGCCCTACAGATTAAAATGGTGGGTGTTGCATTTTTTTTTCTACACAGTATTTGCGCAGCGATTTTTCAAACGCATTTTTTGGGTTAAAAAATACACTTTTTTTAATTTTAATGCACTAAAACACACTATATTGCCCAAATGTTTGATGAAATAAAAAAGATGATCTTAGGCCGAGTACATAGATACCAAACACGACATGCTTTAAAATTTCGCACAAACGCGCATTGGCGACAAACTACATACATTTTTAAAAGCCTTTAAAAGCCTTTACAGGTTACCCCAGTAGATTTACAGAGGAGGTCTACTGCTAAAATGATTGCCCTCGATCTGACCTTCGCGGTGATACCTCACATGCATGGTGCAATTGCTGTTTACATATGACGCCAGACCGACGCTTGCGTTCGCCATTGGGCAAGAGCAGGGCAGGACAGGGGTGCTTTTTTTTTTTTTCTTTTTTTTTTTATTATTAATTTTGCTTTTTTCTTTTATTTTTAAATTGTTCCTTCCAAGTATTTTTTTTTTTATCATTTTTATTGTTATCTCAGGGAATGTAAATATCCCCTATGATAGCAATAGGTAATGACAGGTACTCTTTTTTGAAAAAACTGGGGTCTATTGGACCCTAGATCTTTCCTCTGCCCTCAAAGCATCTGACCACACCAAGATCGGTGTGATAAAATGCTTTCCCAATTTCCCAATGGCGCTTTTTATATCCGGGGGGGGACATTCCCTCCCACTGCTTGTAAAAGCAGTCCAGAGGCTAATTAGCCACTAGAATTGCTTTTACATGAAAGCCGGCCGCTGGCTGAAAAGAATGATACCAAGATGATACCTAAACCCGCAGCCATCATTCTGGTATAAACATTCAAAGTCCAGCAACATACCAGTACGTTGCTGGTCCTTGTTGGACATGTATTGTAATCTTTTTATTTCATGCAGCCAGTTGGCTGAACGAAAAAAGAGATTGATCGGTGGGTATGCCCACCATTAGAATACTGCCCTTCATCCACCCACTTCCAATGATGGGCATACACGCACCATTTATTTATGCCGAAGCATGGGGGCATCCTCCCGCAAAAACGCGGCATTAGGAGAAAAATCGCTCCTCCGCCCCTGCTGCCCCCAATGCTTCGGCATATTTGCTTTTTTTTTTTAACTGTGGTGGTGAAATCACCTCCTACAGCACTGGAGTCGCAGGGATCAGGCCTGTCTCTGCGAACGCTGCAGTTATGTGTGTTTTTGTTTTGTAAGTGACAGTGATCGATCGATACTGCACTTGGGTGGCCTGGGCTGGACGGAGGGGCAAAACGCAGGTGCCAGCAGGTATCTGGGCTGATCCCGCTAACACTGCGTTTTTGGGAACCCTAAACTGCTGGGGACGCTAGTATAGATCTGATCAGATCAGATATTGATCTGTTCAGATACTATACCACTAAGGGGGGTGTATGCTTCACGCGTGGGTGTTAGCGTTACTGGCACTAACCTGACGCTGCCTGGGGTGTGACTCAGACCCTCTCTGACGCTAAAACCTAATTGATATCACCCGCCGGGCGATCAGGGGGTTAAACCTTTATTGGGTTATATACACGGCGGGTGCCCTGACACTATAAAAAGCAAACTAACTAACCAGCGTCACCCGTAACACTTATATGGTGATCACTGGTGAAAGGGTTAACTAGGGGCAATCAGGGGGTTAAAACCTTTATTAGATAATATATGGGGGTACCTGACGCTATAAAAACCTGTGGCGAACCTAAAAAAAATGACCAGCTACCGATCTGCATCACCGACACTAAGACAGCGTTTAGAAAAACGATCGCTTAGTGACAGTGGTGATAGGGGGTGAAAGGGTTACCTGGGGGGCAATCAAGGGGGTTAAACCTTTATTAGATAATATATTGGGGTACCTGACGCTATAAAAACATGCGGCGAACCTAAAAAAAATTACTGGCTACGATCTGCATCACCGACACTAAGACAGCGTTTAGAAAAACAATTGCTTAGCGACAGTGGTGATAGGGGGTGAAAGGGTTACCTGGGGGCGATCAAGGGGGTTAAACCTTTATTAGATAATATATTGGGGTACCTGACGCTATAAAAACCTGCGGCGAACCTAAAAAAAATTACCGGCTACCGATCTGCACCACAGACACTAAGACAGCGTTTAGAAAAACGATCGCTTAGTGACAGTGGTGATAGGGGGTGAAAGGGTTACCTGGGGGGCGATCAAGGGGGTTAAACCTTTATTAGATAATATATTGGGGTACCTGACGCTATAAAAACATGCGGCGAACCTAAAAAAAAATACTGGCTACCGATCTGCATCACCGACACTAAGACAGCGTTTAGAAAAACAATTGCTTAGCGACAGTGGTGATAGGGGGTGAAAGGGTTACCTGGGGGGCGATCAAGGGGGTTAAACCTTTATTAGATAATATATTAGGGTACCTGACGCTATAAAAACCTGCGGCGAACCTAAAAAAAATTACCGGCTACCGATCTGCATCACAGACACTAAGACAGCGTTTAGAATAACGATCGCTTAGTGACAGTGGTGATAGGGGGTGAAAGGGTTACCTGGGGGGCGATCAAGGGGGTTAAACCTTTATTAGATAATATATTGGGGTACCTGACGCTATAAAAACCTGCGGCGAACCTAAAAAAAATTACTGGCTGCCGATCGGCATCACTGACGCTAAGACAGCGATCAGAAAAATGATCGCTAAGCGACAGTGGTGATAGGCGGTGAAAGGGTTATCTGGGGGGTGATCAGGGGGTTAAACCTTTATTAGGGGGGGTTAGGGGGCTACACTGGACCTAAGACTAAACTTTGGTGACACTTTTACAGTCACAAATGTCACTGATTGCAGTGATCACTAAATAAATGGTCACTGCAATCAGTGACACTGTGACTGGGGGCTGGGGGGGTGATCTGGGGGGTGATCTGGGGTGTCGGGGGGGGCTGCGGGGGCAATTTATGTCCCTATTAGGGATGGGCCCGGTGCTCGATTCGAACCCATGTTCGAATCGAGCATCGGGCGTTCGCTCGCTCGTCGAGCCCAGAACTATTTGGGCCGTTCGCATCACATTCGTGTGATGCGAGCGGCCCCGCAATGCATTGCGGCCGGCGCGGCCGGCGCAGTGCATTGCTGGCTGATGATTGGCCAAGCATGCACTGTGACCCCGCATGCTTGGCCAATCACAGCGCCCGAAACTCGGAGAGCAATAATTGGCTACAGGCAGGACGCCTGTAGCCAATTACAGCTCAGGGGCTTTAGTACACGCCCCACCATTTAAAAGGCCGCCACGCCATCGGCCCCGGTCACATGAGTTCCGGCTTTAGGAGAGATTAGTCTGCTGATTCTGTCTTTGCTTGATACTGAAAGATTTGCTCTTCTTTGCTAAACCATTGGCTATTTCTTTGCTAAACCATTGCTACCTAAGTCATTGATCGTTCATTGCTGCTGATTGCACAGTTAGTGTGTTATTAGCTGCTGCTGGGGATTAGTCTGGTGCGTGCTTACTGTTAGTACAGTATTGCAGTAGTACCAACCGCAGTGCTGTTAGCACAGCATTGCACCCCAACAGCACCCATAGGACTTCTAGTGTGTTAGTGGCAGCAAACAGAGCTCCTATATTTTCTTCTCAGCAGCACCCATAGGACTTCTAGTGTGTTAGTGGCAGCAAACAGAGCTCCTATATTTTCTTCTCAGCACCACCCATAGGACTTCTAGTGTGTTAGTGGCATCACACAGAGCTCCTATATTTTCTTCTCAGCAGCACCCATAGGACTTCTAGTGTGTTAGTGGCAGCAAACAGAGCTCCTATATTTTCTTCTCAGCAGCACCCATAGGACTTCTAGTGTGTTAGTGGCAGCAAACAGAGCTCCTATATTTTCTTCTCAGCAGCACCCATAGGACTTCTAGTGTGTTAGTGGCAGAAAACAGAGCTCCTATATTTTCTTCTCAGCAGCACCCATAGGACTTCTAGTGTGTTAGTGGCATCACACAGAGCTCCTATATTTTCTTCTCAGCAGCACCCATAGGACTTCTAGTGTGTTAGTGGCAGCAAACAGAGCTCCTATATTTTCTTCTCAGCAGCACCCATAGGACTTCTAGTGTGTTAGTGGCAGCAAACAGAGCTCCTATATTTTCTTCTCAGCAGCACCCATAGGACTTCTAGTGTGTTAGTGGCAGCAAACAGAGCTCCTATATTTTCTTCTCAGCAGCACCCATAGGACTTCTAGTGTGTTAGTGGCATCACACAGAGCTCCTATATTTTCTTCTCAGCAGCACCCATAGGACTTCTAGTGTGTTAGTGGCAGCAAACAGAGCTCCTATATTTTCTTCTCAGCAGCACCCATAGGACTTCTAGTGTGTTAGTGGCAGCAAACAGAGCTCCTATATTTTCTTCTCAGCAGCACCCATAGGACTTCTAGTGTGTTAGTGGCATCACACAGAGCTCCTATATTTTCTTCTCAGCAGCACCCATAGGACTTCTAGTGTGTTGGTGGCAGCAAACAGAGCTCCTATATTTTCTTCTCAGCAGCACCCATAGGACTTCTAGTGTGTTAGTGGCAGCAAACAGAGCTCCTATATTTTCTTCTCAGCAGCACCCATAGGACTTCTAGTGTGTTAGTGGCAGCAAACAGAGCTCCTATATTTTCTTCTCAGCAGCACCCATAGGACTTCTAGTGTGTTAGTGGCATCACACAGAGCTCCTATATTTTCTTCTCAGCAGCACCCATAGGACTTCTAGTGTGTTAGTGGCAGCAAACAGAGCTCCTATATTTTCTTCTCAGCAGCACCCATAGGACTTCTAGTGTGTTAGTGGCAGCAAACAGAGCTCCTATATTTTCTTCTCAGCAGCACCCATAGGACTTCTAGTGTGTTAGTGGCATCACACAGAGCTCCTATATTTTCTTCTCAGCAGCACCCATAGGACTTCTAGTGTGTTAGTGGCATCACACAGAGCTCCTATATTTTCTTCTCAGCAGCACCCATAGGACTTCTAGTGTGTTAGTGGCAGCAAACAGAGCTCCTATATTTTCTTCTCAGCAGCACCCATAGGACTTCTAGTGTGTTAGTGGCAGCAAACAGAGCTCCTATATTTTCTTCTCAGCAGCACCCATAGGACTTCTAGTGTGTTAGTGGCATCACACAGAGCTCCTATATTTTCTTCTCAGCAGCACCCATAGGACTTCTAGTGTGTTGGTGGCAGCAAACAGAGCTCCTATATTTTCTTCTCAGCAGCACCCATAGGACTTCTAGTGTGTTAGTGGCAGCAAACAGAGCTCCTATATTTTCTTCTCAGCAGCACCCATAGGACTTCTAGTGTGTTAGTGGCATCACACAGAGCTCCTATATTTTCTTCTCAGCAGCACCCATAGGACTTCTAGTGTGTTAGTGGCAGCAAACAGAGCTCCTATATTTTCTTCTCAGCAGCACCCATAGGACTTCTAGTGTGTTAGTGGCATCACACAGAGCTCCTATATTTTCTTCTCAGCAGCACCCATAGGACTTCTAGTGTGTTAGTGGCATCACACAGAGCTCCTATATTTTCTTCTCAGCAGCACCCATAGGACTTCTAGTGTGTTAGTGGCATCACACAGAGCTCCTATATTTTCTTCTCAGCAGCACCCATAGGACTTCTAGTGTGTTAGTGGCAGCAAACAGAGCTCCTATATTTTCTTCTCAGCAGCACCCATAGGACTTCTAGTGTGTTAGTGGCAGCAAACAGAGCTCCTATATTTTCTTCTCAGCAGCACCCATAGGACTTCTAGTGTGTTAGTGGCATCACACAGAGCTCCTATATTTTCTTCTCAGCAGCACCCATAGGACTTCTAGTGTGTTAGTGGCAGCAAACAGAGCTCCTATATTTTCTTCTCAGCAGCACCCATAGGACTTCTAGTGTGTTAGTGGCAGCAAACAGAGCTCCTATATTTTCTTGTCAGCAGCACACATAGTACCTATAGTGTGTTAGTGTCAGCACCCATAGGACCTACAGTGTGTTGTGAGCACACATAGGAGTTCTATTTTTTATACTATATACACTACCGACTACAATGGCTGGAAGACCGCCAAGGAGAGGCAGAGCGTGCCGAGGCAAGAACACAGGGCAGGCAGGCTCTGTTTCTAGAGACAACAGTGCTGGCCGTGGACGTGGTCGTGCATCGTCATCAGCACGTGGCCATGGGACACGCTTGTCTTTGTTTTCGGCAGCTGGACATGTGGAGCCGCATCATGCCGAAGGCTTGGTAGAATGGATGACCAAGCCCTCCTCATCCTCCTCATCCTCTCTCACCCAGGCTCAGGGTACTGGCAGAGCAGCTGCCAACGCGTACTCAATGGCATCATCAGCCACCCCTTCCCTAGACCCACCATGTCCTCCTGAGGAGTCCCCCGAACTGTTTGAGCACAGTGTTGGGTACATGCTCCAGGAGGATGCCCAACGATTCGAAGGCTCGGATGATGATACCCAGCTTGAGGAAGTCAGTAGTGTGCGCGCAGAGAGAGGGGATGCTGAAGGACAGCAATCTGGCAGTAGTGTTCCACCAGCTGCAGCTTACTGCCAGGTTTGCTCTAGTGGTGAAGAGGGAGGGGATGATGAGGTCACTGACTCCACGTGGGTGCCTGAAGGGAGAGAGGAGGAGGAGGAGGAGGATGCAGCGTCACATGTCCAACGAGGCAGGATGCCCCCTGGAGGCCAGCTAGAGGCCAGCACAGCAACTGTACCACACCGCAGAGCTCCGCCTGTGCAGGGCGCTGCCTCTGCACATTATCACAAAAGTTCTTTGGTGTGGGCCTTTTTTGAGACGAGTGCATCAGATCGCACCACTGCTATTTGCAATATTTGTCTCAAGCGTATCTCGCGTGGCCAAAACATCAGCCGCTTGGGCACCACAAGCATGAGCAGACATATGTCGACCTGCCATGCAGCTCGTTGGCAAGCACACATAAAAGACCCACACCAAAGAACAAAGCGGACCTCTCCTTGCTCCTCATCAGCTGGGATCTCCATCCCCACTATATCTTCAGTCCTCTCTGAAAGCTGCTCTGAGAGGACTGAAGGTGTAGAATTAGGTGTGTCACAACCAAGTACTTGCAGTACACCGACGTCCGATTGTAGCAGGCAAATTTCCCTGCCCCAGCTGCTGGACCGTCGAAAGAAGTATACTCCCAGCCATCCACATGCCCAGCGGTTGAATGCTAGCTTGGCTAAATTGCTAGCACTTCAACTGCTGCCTTTTCAGTTGATAGACTCGGCCCCCTTCCGTGAGTTTGTTCAATGTGCGGTTCCTCAGTGGCAGGTTCCCAAACGCCACTTTTTCTCACGGAAGGCGATTCCGTCTCTCTACTGGCATGTGGAAGGCAATGTCCATGCCTCGCTGGACAGGGCGGTCAGCGGTAAGGTGCATATTACCGCTGACTCATGGTCCAGCAGGCATGGACAGGGACGTTATCTTTCTTTCACGGCCCATTGGGTCACTCTATTGGCAGCTGGGAGGGATGCAGGACAAGGTGCAGTAGTGTTGGAGGTTGTTCCGCCACCACGCCTCCAAAATGCTACTACTGGTTGTGACACACCTCTCTCCTCCACCCCCTCCTCTTCTTCTTCCTCCATGTCCTCTTCGAGTGCTCTGTCCTCGGAACCAGCGGTGCTCCGTAGGCGTACAAGGGGCTACGCGAGTACGCAGGCAAAAAGATGCCATGCCGTGCTTGCGCTGGTGTGTTTGGGGGACAGGAGCCACACTGGGCCAGAGGTTCTGGCAGCTCTGCAGGGGCAGGCCGAGAGGTGGTTGACGCCACGCCAGCTTAAGCCAGGAATGGTCGTTTCTGATAATGGCACCAACCTCCTCTCCGCCCTGCGACAGGGGCAGCTCACCCATGTGCCCTGTATGGCTCACGTCCTCAACCTGGTGGTGCAGCGGTTCTTGGGCAGGTTCCCAGGCTTACAGGATGTCCTGAGGCAGGCCAGGAAAGTCTGTGTGCATTTCCGCCGATCTTATAATGCCAGTGCTCGGCTGACTGAGCTGCAAAAGGAGCTGAACCTGCCCAAGAACCGCCTAATATGTGACATGCCCACCAGGTGGAACTCAACGTTGGCCATGCTGCAGCGACTGCACACGCAGCAGAGGGCCATCAATGAGTACCTTTGCGACTACGGCACCAGGACAGGGTCAGGGGAGCTTGGCTTTTTTCCCCCACGCCAGTGGAGCATGATCAGGGATGCATGCACTGTCCTCTCACCATTTGAGGAGGCCACGAGGATGGTGAGCAGTGACAGTGCATGCATCAGTGACACTGTACCTCTTGTCCACCTGTTGGAGCATACGCTGCGTGGGATAATGGACAGGGCACTTGAGGCAGAACAGAGGCAGGAAGAGGAGGACTTCCTTGTCTCTCAAGGCCCCCTTTATCCAGACAATGTTCCTTCTGTCCCACCCATCACACAGGAAGAGGAGGAGGAGGAGGAGGAGGATTGTGTGAGCATGGAGGTGGAGCCTGGCACTCAGCATCAGCAGCAGCAGTCTTTTAGGGATGATGTACAGTCCCAACAAACCAGTGGACTTGTACGTGGCTGGGAGGAGGTGGCTGGCGATCATGTCATCCTCAGTGACCCAGAAGACTCCGGACCGAATGCCTCAGCTAACCTACGCTGCATGGCCTCCCTGATCCTGCAAAGCCTGCGGAAGGATCCTCGTGTTCTTCGGATCAAGGAGAGTGACCATTACTGGCTGGCCACTCTCCTTGATCCACGGTACAAGGGTAAGGTTGCGGACCTTATCTTGCCGTCGCAGAGGGAGCAGAGGATGAGACATCTCAGGGAGGCCTTGCAGAAAGGTCTGTGCAACGCGTTCCCAGAAACTGGGAGGTTACAAACTCCTGGTCCTGGACGACGAGTTGCTGAGGCTTCGGTCAGTAGCAGAAGGAGCGGTGGGGAAGGTGGACGTCTGACCGATGCGTTCAGACAATTTTTTAGTCCGCAGCCCCAAGGTATGATCGGTTCCAGCAACCATCGCCAGCGTCTGATATACATGGTGCAGGAATACCTAGGGGCAAGGTCAGACTTGGACACCTTTCCCACCGAAAATCCTCTGGCTTACTGGGTCCTGAGGATGGATCACTGGCCAGAGCTTGCACAGTATGCAATTGAGCTACTGGCCTGTCCTGCATCCAGCGTTCTTTCCGAACGCACATTCAGTGCTGCTGGAGGATTTGTCACCGATCATAGGGTGCGCCTGTCCACCGACTCGGTTGATCGACTGACCTTCATAAAAATGAATCAGTCTTGGATCACCACCAGCTACCAGACACCTGAAGCGGATATAACGGAATAATTTATAATGTCACATCCCTTCAAGACTGCCTATGCTGATGCTGAGTGACTGTCCTGTTATGTTCACTGACTATCCTCTTCCTCCTCCTCAATGATCCATGCCACCACACCAGTGCCTAAGGCACAATTTTTCAGCCCCTGTATAACAGGGGCGTGTAATTACAATTTTTTAAAAAGATGCTTCGCAACAGGTGTGACTGCTGTGCTCAGAGTACAGTATCTGTGAGGGGTTGCAGTGTTGTGGCACCAGCACCAGTGCCTAAGGCACAATTTTTCAGCCCCTGTTGGGGCGTGTAATTACAATTTTTAGGCAATGCTTTGCAACAGGTCTCATTGCTGTGCTCAGAGTACAGTATCTGTGAGGGGTTGCAGTGTTGTGGCACCAGCACCAGTGCCTAAGGCACAATTTTTCAGCCCCTGTATAACAGGGGCGTGTAATTACAATTTTTTAAAAAGATGCTTCGCAACAGGTGTGACTGCTGTGCTCCAAGTACAGTATCTGTGAGGGGTTGCAGTGTTGTGGCACCAGCACCAATGCCTAAGGCACAATTTTTCAGCCCCTGTTTAACAGGGGCGTGTAATTACAAATCTTGATCTAATAGTTCACAGCAGGGCCCATTCCTGCGCCCACCAAGAGTAACTATGAGGGCCTACAGTCTTGTGGCAACACCGTCCACCACCACCACCACCACCAAAGGCCCAATTTTTCTGCCCTGTTCAACAGGTGCATGCAATTACAAATCTTGATCTAATAACTCACAGCAGGGCCCATTCCTGCACCCACCAAGAGTAACTGTGAGGGCTTACAGTCTTGTGGCAACACCGTCCACCACCACCACCACCACCACCAAAGGCCCAATTTTTCTGCCCGGTTCAACAGGTGCATGCAAGTACAAATCTTGATCTATTAACTCACAGCAGGGCCCATTCCTGTGCCCACCAGTCTTGTGGCTACACCAACATCTAATAGGGCAAATTTCTGCAGAGTATATACGGCAGGCCCCTACTTTCAAACATCCAACTTACAAACGACTCCTACTTGCAAACGGCAAGAGAAAACAGGAAGTGAGAGGAAATCTACCCCTAGGAAGGAAAATTCTATCCTGTTAGATTTAATTTGGGAAAAAGGTATCTCCTCTCTACTGATGCTTTATCACCAATCCTTGTTTCAATTAAAACCCCACTTTTCCAAAAACATTTGTCATTGGGACGGAAAGTGAGGTGACATGTTCTGAACAGATGTGCAAAGACAGCAAATGTTACAGGGGTGATAACCCCTCCCTATGTTCTCCAAAAAGCTTAAAAATTGATTTTTTTGGGATGTAGCTACACTTCATAATGTACCTGTTCAGATTCTACTTAAGAACAAACCTACAGTCCATGTCTTGTTTGCACCACCTATATACTGCTGTTCAGAGTATATAGGGTTGTAGGTATAGGGTTTTATTTTGGGTGCGGGGTCCCCCTTAGTATCCATACAAGACCCAAAGGGGCTGGGGTGGGGGGGGGTGATGGGGTAGCCATGCCATTTTTCTCAAGGATTTTCAGCCATATGGCGGCCAGGACAAGACATGACATTAAAGCCGCAAGTGGTTTTAAATGGCTTCTTTTTTTCCTTTACAAATGTCATTTTGTGCAAGGACAGTTCTAAACACGGGAAACACATGCCACTTCACAGGCATACTTTAGACACCCCCCAGGTACCATATTTAAAGGAAAATTTCACTTTTTTTTTTTTCACTTTATGCATCATTAAAATGACTGCTCCCGAAAAAACTTTAGTTTTTAAAATTTCTTTTTGCATTGATATATGTCCCCTGG
Organism: Rana muscosa; assembly: GCA_029206835.1. Taxonomy (NCBI): domain Eukaryota; kingdom Metazoa; phylum Chordata; class Amphibia; order Anura; family Ranidae; genus Rana; species Rana muscosa. The sequence goes on along the minus strand of CM055118.1, from coordinate 691,895,448 downwards.
GGCAGGACCCGGGTCCCCAAACCTGTTTTATGACATTAACATGCATATTGGCCGTTGTAATTAGCAATTTTGATTTCGAACGTTCGCGTCCATTATAACGAATAGGGTTCGAAAATTCGCGCGAACTTTCGGTCCGTTCGAAGGTTCTGGTGCGAACCGAACCCGGGGGTGTTCGGCTCATCCCTAGTCCCTATGTGTCCTGGTGTCAGTGTAGTGTTGTGTGCACTGACCTGATATCTTCTCTTGTACGGCGCTCGGTATATGTGAGCGCCGCACCAGAGATGACATCACTTCCTCCTGCTCCCTCTGTCTGACACAGACAGAGGGGGCATTTCCATTCGCCGGGAGCGATCGCGAGGGGGTGGCCAGAAACTAATGGCTGCCCCCTCATCCCGGAACGCTCCCGGACACTTAGCCACCGCTCACTGTACAGAAGGGGGGTCCGATTGGACCCCCCAACTATACAAAGGCAATCACGTATGCTCTACGTGATTGTGCCTGTCGGTGCCATTCTGCCGACGTATATATATACAGTGAGCGGTCGTTAAGTGGTTAAGGTGTACTTACTAGACTAGGTTTATAAATGGGTATAAAATGTCATATCTTCTGTGAGTACAACAGTTGTTGTCCTGGAATGTAATAACTAAAGCAAATAAGCTTTACCATGCCCATATTTAAATAAAACCCATTGCTCACCACTCTAGGGGTGTAAAAGAGTGCCTCTGTTTTGTTTGTTTTTTGTTGTTTTTTTAAAACTATTAACACCTCTGATCTCCTAGCAAAAGGTTCCAGGACAACTTTTGAATATACCACTGACCATAAGAGACTTTTAAATACTTGATTATATTAAATTTTTTCATAAGTTGTCAGCCAAGAAAATTCATTAACATTCATGAAGTATTTAGCAGTATTTAACACATACTGGGTACAGGCTCATATTAATTTAATGTACACATATATAAAATATTCATTAGAATATGATGCAACAGTTCTTTTAATTAAAATTATATATTTTCCTCTATGTAAAATATTTATTAGACTAAAAGAAGATAAGTAACTTTAGTTAAGCTTGAAAAAATTGAATGTTGTAATCATATCACTGAAAATGTCAGCTTTAAATTTTCCTAAATTATTTGTGTCAAATTAAATCTCGTTGTTAGAAATTAATTAGTATTCTAATGCATATCATGTTTTATCCTTAAATGTCAACAAGAATGTCTGTGAAAATAAGACAGAACAGTACTCATGTACTGAATGTTAATAATAAGGTAGCTGCTAAACTAAAACTAAATTATATTTCAGATGCTAACATTTTGTACATTCCTTAATATAATATATTTTTTTCTTTAGATGGAGACTAGATGAAAATAAGTGTAAAAGGCATGGTTATGTCTTATGTATTCATTATTAATTCTATACCAATAACATCATTTTTTGAGTTATCTAGATTCACAAAAATCTGACCCTGTGTGCTCAGATGTGCATGTTTGATAGTTATGATTAAACCTACATTTAAATAAATGGATACATTTCAGTAGGGTTGATTTACTAAGAAGGCAACTTCACTTTGGAAAGTAAATGTTTTCTTAGGTTAGGAAATAAGGTGCATTTTTACTGTGTTTTTATTTCCCTTGAAGATGATTGGGTATTTCGGATTGAACACAACTTCATTTTATTTACCAACTTAAGTAATCATTCACTTTACATAACTCTTTTAGGCTGGGTTCACACTTGTGCGGTGCGAATTCCAGTTCTCTTATTTCTGCAAAAAGATAAGAGAACTGTTCAGCAGATCATCTCCGTTTTAGCTGCGAATTTGGTGACCTGGGAGAGAGGAGGGGGAGGGTGGAAGTGTAGTGAGGTGAAGGAGAGAAATCCTGATGAGAACTGAACACATCTGCGAATCAGATGCGTACCCATAGAAGATAAAGGGCCTGAATTTGCACCTAAGCCGCACCGCAATGCCTAGAAAACACACACGTTTTTTGGGCAATGCGCAGTGCAAATGCATCGCACATATGTGAACCAGCCTCATTAAAATCAATGTATTTTATAATGTTATGCAAATTGGATGCGGTTTAAGCTGCAACCAATTTGCATAGGTGTGAACGGGGCCTTAGAAACCAACCTCACTAAGTTGATATTGTGGAATAATTGTAACACACACAAACACACGCTCAAGCATGTTTTGATTTTTTTCCCAAATTCTAAATATAATGAAACCATGTTGAAAAGCTCCCTGGCCAAAGAGGCAGATACCCATTACTATTTACCACTGAATGAAAGCCCCATTTGTCCTGAAAAAAAAACAAGGTGTAATTCACCTGGATACACAAAGTAGTTTGTGCCGATATGTACAATTTTACCAACACATATCGAAGTTGCAAAAATGTATTTAGACATTGTTTTAACCTCCGTCATGAAGGGGTTCATATATTTGTGTATGTCCCCCAACAATATAGTTGACTATGTAAGTGCTAACTAATGCGTTAAAATCTGCAACACTCTTTTCATCAAATTGGATTATCAGATGTAATTTATTTCTCTATGTGCAAATGAACAATAAAAAACAGGTGGTAAAGAAATACTATTGTTACATACGAAAAAGATTGTATTTTCTTTTCCCTCATCTTTTTATTGGGGCACCTCTTATTTAGAAACAATTTAGGTCCAGAGCAAAAGTTAAGGCCTGTGCAAAATGTCATCAACTTTCTGAATTTCCTTAAAAGCATCGTGTGTCAAGAAAATGTTATAGGAAATCTTCGTAAACATCAATTTAAGAAATTATACACGCTTAAAACATTTTATTTGATCTTTAAAAATGTCATTGTTATGCTGTGTAGAGAAAGCAAAACAAAATAAATCATTTTCCTGGTTGTATAAAATATTAACCAGATGCTTCATAATTTAATGCTTTGGTATTCTAAAGGCCAGAGCAATTTTCCGCATCACATTTTACACTTGTGATGTTTTTATTTAGATGCCTTTGGATGAGAGATGAATAATTATTATCAACTTTTAGTAATGCAGAATGGCATTATCTCTATGACTCCCATTAACATAGAAATAGTAGTAATTAGAAATCATTCAATGTAAAATACAGATAAATCTTTAGCATTTAGGTGTGCAATTTAAAACATGTCTATACAAATGTGCCAGACAGTCTGACTATATTACAGTACAAAACTGCTGATGTTATAACACAAAATAAATTCTTCTGTTATTTTTCCACTTAGCTACCATTGAAAGGACTCTGTTGCTAAGACAAAATGGTTACCCAAAGCAGCCCCCAAGCCTTCCCACTATGTGTAAATGCCTGCTAGGTATATCTCTGACAATTGCCAATGCTTGACTGCTCCCTTCCACCTCCTTCCTTCTTTCTGGCTCATCACAATTATGGCTGCTTCACTGACCAATAGAAATGCTCATAGGGCAAGGTGCGGTTGTGAAGCTTTCAAATTACCAGGAAGTTTTAGGTTTTGCTTTGCAAGTGGAAATGTGTCCATCAGAATACCCTGGTCTTCAGGGGTAGGGGAGGAGCTTGAGAGGGCTTGTTTCTATTATGTGAGGGCACTTTTAGGTGACTGCACTATAGGGGACTACCCTATATACTCTATAGATTTATTTGTTTTTGCAGTAACTATGGCATACACAGGGATGCAAAGGTCTTCCATACATTCCCATTCAGGCAGCCCCATTAATTTCAATTGTGATACAGTGGCTGCATAGACACAGACACTGCTCCAAATTTTACATCTCTGCAGGGGCAAGTGCACGGCCCTGAACACAGACAGTGTGCATCCAGTGCTGTGCACCTGAACCCTCATGGATGTCAAATTGGAAGCAGCAGCTGTGTTCGTGAAACCACTGCATCCCAAGCCACAGGCATCCCCCTGTATCAAAATTTGCGGTCAGTGATTCTCTTTTATGTAGAAATGATTTGGGTGACCATATAGCCACTCGATCAGTTCTACAGGGGGTGGAAGGGGTTCACCACCACCTCTGCCTTTACTGGGCTCTCCCATATGATCAGGGAACCCAATAATGATGTGACCACTTCGGTCACATTCCCTAGGAAGAGTGGAAGGAACAGAAGTTACTGCCCCGTCAGATACTGGAAGCAATGAGGATTTCATCAGTTTGGGTTTTGGTTTGTCTGTTGTGTTGAAATACCACTGTGCAAATACTGTGTGATAAAAATAATTGCACCACCCACCATTCTATTCTCTAGGGCCTCTTCTAAAAAAAAAAGAATTGGTTTGGTTAAAATCCTATTTTTAGAAATTCCCATTGAACTGATCAATGATAGGTACTCAGCAATTGTGTTTTGATTTAATGGTATTTTATTATAGTGCCACCAGAACCAGCTATTTTTCATAGCTGCAGGTTGCAGTACTATACCTAAAACAACTCTGTTAGCAAAATAAAATGATTCCAAAAACTCTCTGCCTACACCACCCAATGCTCCTCCATTTAAAATAAACTTCCACTTTAGAGCACTGAGAAACATTTCTGACAGTGTTCATCTTCTTGCCCCTTTCTGCTCCCACTTGCTCCTCCTTCCCCCCCCCCCCGTGTCACAAGAAGACATAGTAATGACATAGGGGTCATCATATGGAACCACTAAGTGCAATGGCCATCCGGTGGAACATTCTGGAAGTGTCAGTGTCTTAGAAGACTTTGGAGGAAGGTTCTTTGTCAACAGAGAAATGTTTAATGAGGGACTGTAGCCCCAGGTAGCATCTGCTAAAAGGTGTGAGCAAATTACTGACAGATAATCTTAACTTTGAATGCAGTAAGCTGAACCATACTCATTCAAATTGATACATTGTCTACCCTTCTTGCACATGCACCCAGCCATTGTTGTTTTTAGACTCTGAGATGCCAGAGTGAGTGTCTCAAAGTGCCAGGGTAATGTAAACTGTTTCTTCATAAACCATAATGTTGTTCTTGGGAGATGTTCTTCTAATATATAATGCGGACATAATTCTGTATTTCTCCTATACGATCAGCAATGCATCTCAGGAAAGAGGATGTGGGATGTAAAGTGGGATGTTAAAAACATGGTGCTTGATTCAGAGACATGGTGCGCAATGAGGGTCAGTGTCCTGAATCACAAGGTCATTTCTGCCACTGCAAATTTATTAAAAACTGTAGGTGTTTTAGTAAATATTTTATTAACATTACTGTATAGTTCCACTTTAATGCTATGTTTAACAACAAAGAAAATCATTTCCTGAATTTTGCTTTGTCATAAAACTCTCAAAAAGGAATTTTGAAATTGGCTTAATGTCACTGGACACTTGGAATACAGTATGTTTATTTATAAATTATAGTTATAGGAAACCTGAACTGCATGCCAAGCATGTCAACATTTAACTTTAGGTAGAAGTTATAGTAAGAAATTAGAAAATATTTAAAAATCTACTATAATTATAATTAATACCCATTTTTTACCTACTTTTAAAGTGTGAAAAACCTAGATAACATGTGTGTAGTGCATTCTGTGAGACTAAGTTAAATGAAAAACAACTCAAGATTAATTCAAAAGTTACACAAGTTTATAAAATTATCATATTTTAAGGGGAGTGGACAACAACTAGTTTAAGAGCTGTTACACCCCTTTCTCAAACCTCAAGAAAGGGGTACAACTGCTCTGAAACTAGTTGTCGGCCCCTAACTTCTTACATGCCTTCAGACTGGACTCATATAAGCTGTGTTCATAGAGCTCTCCGGTGTTATTGTACAGGCTCCAGCTTGCCTGCAGTGGCTGCATTTATGAGGCTAGCCGGTTTAAATTGATTTAATAATGCTTTACACAGGCTCTGAATGCTTTAAGGCAGGGGTCTCAAACTGGCAGCCCTCCAGCTGTTGCAAAACTACAAGTCCCATGAGACATTGCAAGGCTAACAAGCATGACTCTCACACTCTTTTAAAGAGTGATGCCTGGCAAATGGAAACCCAGCTCTTTTGCACTTCTAAAGCCCACGAAGAAGATGTTTGGCTGATTATTGTGTGCAATGTATTTTCCTAACACAGGCAATATATATATATTTGGGACTGAGAGTCCTACACTAGTAGTTTGTGGCATAAGTGAAATGTGTACAGCTCCCATGAATCTAACAAGGAAAAGAGCATGCGCATCTTAAAACAGAACTGAAGAATTTTGTTTTGTTTTTTGGATAGAGTTTTTCTTCCACTTTCTATCCCACAGCCAGAACAGAAAGTGAAAGGAAATACCCTCCAAAGTTAGGGGAAATCCATTGTAGTTTCCAAAGTTGCTAAAAGTAGTGTCCCTAGGGAAGATTTCCCTTCTATTCCAGTACTGGTGACCACTTACAGTTTGGTATATTCTTTTACTTTCACTTTTACTATGACAAATAAGGATGAGTCGAACACCCCCCGGTTCGGTTCGCACCAGAACTTGCGAACGGTAAAAAAAATTTGTTCGAACACGCGGACACCGTTAAAGTCTACGGACACTAACATGAAAAACCGAAAGTGCTAATTTTAAAGTCTTATATGCATGATATTGCCATAAAAAGTGTTTGGGGACACGGGTCCTACCCCAGGGGACATGTATCAATGCAAAAGAGATTCAAAAATGGCAGTTTTTTTGGGAGCAGTGATTTTAATAATGCTTAAAGTGAAACAATAAAAAATAAATATTCCTTTAAATTTCATGCCTGGGGGGTGTCTATAGTATGCCTGTAAAGTGGCACATTTTTCACATGTTTAGAACATTTCTCATGTTTAGAACATTACCACAGCAAAATGACATTTCTAAAGGAAAAAAAGTAATTTTTTCACCCCGATGACAGGACACTGGAAACACGCCACACAGGGATAAGTACCAAAGGTTCTGCAGGGATCTTTCCTAGGGACCCCCTGTACTCACTCTGCACCAACATCCTTCCAATAGATCCAGCTTTTTTAAAAGTGATCTGGGGTTTAGGGGGTACAAACTTATTCAAAATTGGATGGTCCGTGAGGATTGGCCAGTATTTATTGATGATTTTTCTGACTTTGAAATGTTCATTTGAATAATTCATGATGATTCTGGAGACATCACCCTCCTTGTTCTTTTTCTTGTGAGGTTTGAAGATTAAATCATGTCTCTTGATACCCCGAACCCGATTAAATGCTTTTTTGAGGCCTGTTTTAGTGTACCCCCTAGCTATCAAACGATTGCTGAGTTCACCGGATTCCGGTGGTGCAATTTCTTCTAATACAAAGAAACTGACTATAAGGAATGGATTTTTTGAGGGCCACTGGATGGAAACTGTCCAAATGTAACATTGTGTTACCAGCAGTTTACTTTCTATACAGTTTGCTACTGATCTTTCCATGCATATCCTTACAGATGCTTATGTCCAGAAAACAGACTTCCCTCTGATCATATGACATTGTAAAGAAAAGGTTCAAATCATTGGCATTCATCAATTTTAAGACCTCCTTTAGGTCATCTTCGGGTCCATCCCAGACTATAAAAATATCGTCTATGTATCGCTGCCACATAAGAATGTGGCCAGCGTACATAGACGTAAGATCCCCGAAAGGAAGTCCTTCTCCCACTCCCCCAGGTACAGGTTGGCGTATGAGGGTGCGCAGCACGTCCCCATAGCCACCCCCTGCACCTGGAGGTAGTGGGAGCCCTTGAAAAGAAACATGTTATGTTGCAAAATGAAATCCAACATCTGCACAATGAAGCGATTGAATTTCCAATCAGTGGTGGGTCGTTGGCGCAACACCCGATTGATGGCCTGAATTCCTAAGTCGTGTGGTATACTGTTGTAGAGTCATTCCACATCGACTGTGACTATTATAGCTGTTTGGGGAATGACTAGATCTTCTAATATCTGTAGCAAGTGGATCGTGTCCTTCATATATGAAGGAAGATCTAATACGTGAGGTCTCAGATATTGATCAATTTTCCGACTAGCTCCTTCCAAAATAGATCCATTACCGGATATGATTGGTCATCCCGGTGGATTGCGTAAATTTTTGTGTACTTTCTATGAAGAAGTCTTTCCCTATTTTGGAGATTACATCTCTTTTCCTCCAGACATAAAGATTACCCCCTTGTCCTCTGTGATGACCTTAAAGCGAATAACTCTACAACAAGTTCACTATATGGACCACTTGTATTTATACATGTTGGTTATACCCCACCTTATTCTCCTCTACTCAAGAGAGAATAAATTCCATTCAGCTAATATTTCCTCATAGCTGAGCTCTTGCATGCCTCTTATCAGTTGGTTGCCCTTCTTTGCACTTTCTCCAGTTTCCAAATATCCTTTTTGTGAACTGGTGCCCAAAACTGAACTTCTAGAGGAGGCCTTAATAATTATTTGTGAGCTACCAGAACACCCAGATACTTCTCCTCCTCCACCACGGATTCTACCAGTTGCACCCCCCTAGTATATATGATAAATGCATATGTTTTGCCCCCACTTGCATAACTTTACGTTTATCAATATTAAATCTCATTTGCCACATAGTTCCCCAATTAAACAGTGCATTGAGGTCTGCTTGTAAGTTGGAAACATTCTGTAAGGATGTTTTTCCAATGCATATCGTGGTGTCATCTACAAAGACTGAAATTGTACTTTTAATCCCAGACTCTATATAATTAATAAATGTATTAAAAAGTAAGGGTCCTTTCAGGACTTCCTGAATCACTGCCAGTACTTTCAATAGTACTTGCAGAACCCCTCCATGTACTTCCATTGGTTCTCATAAAATCCCTTCCATGACTCCATACTTTCCTGAAATGATGCTGGGTGTGTCCTCTGACCCAAAGGATATTTATGCTACAGCCTTTGATGTGTCTGGTGCTATGTCTTTAAACCACCTAGCCATAAGCAAAAGGTATAATACTGAACCGTATTACCTACTGTTGCTAACCAAGTTTGCCCAACTATCTCTCATATTTTGTCTTGTTTTCTGCCTTCTTCTTTGCTGACCCAGAATGTCTGCCTACTCTTTGCTTGCCACTTTCCAAGACCCCTGCCTGAATGTGACTGGTCTCTCACCTCCAGCCTTGTTTATCGCCTACTTGATTCTGGCCCAGGCTGTCTGACTTCTACTTCTTTCCACCTACAAAGACCCTTGTTTTGTTCCAATTGCATTCTGGTTTCCTGAACCATAGCATCCTGTACTTACTACCCCCTGTTGGGGCAATCCGAGGTGACTCAACCTAGTGGAAGTTTCATCAAAGAGTTCTGAGGACCGCTAGGGTTTACAGTCCATCACCATCATCAGCCCTGGAGGAGCCACTGTCACCTGCAAGAGGCCATTTTAACAGCCGTGAGTCTGGCATTTTTAACTTTCTTTAACAAACCATTTTACCAAATGGTCCATTAAATTGGTTGTAAACTCTCCCCCACAACTTTATCACATTTAAATCAGCATAAAAAACCCCAATGATCACTGCTTTCAGATGTCTCTTAACTTGCTCAGTGTTGTTGTAAACCATCCTGTCCTTTATAATGACGTCACCGGCGTATGCGCATTTCTCCCGTGATTCAAGGCATGCTCTGTGTGACATCTGTCCATTGACAGGATTCCGTGTCTGTAATTTACACTCCCTGCGGCACAGCACTCAAATCTCACGAGACTGCAAAGTCATTCAATGCTTCCTCCTACACCCCCCATGTGACTGTGTGACATCACATGGAGTGTAAACCTTGGCATCGGACAGCATACTGTAGTGCATGGATATGCAATTAGCGGACCTCCAGCTGTTGCAAAACTACAAGTCCCATCATGCCTCTGCCTCTGGGTGTCATGCTTGCTGCTGTCAGAGTCTCGCTATGCCTCATGGGACTTGTAGTTTGGCAACAGCTGGAGGTCCGCTAATTGCATATCCCTGCTGTAGTGTCATCAGCCGCAGCTGATAACACTGACACAGGCAAACATTACAAGATCAGCACAAGTAAATACTGTCAAGTAAAACAAGTCGGCTATGAGCAGTGAAGCAGGAGAAACATTGGATCGAGAAGGAGGCCTGGTTAAAAGTACAGGAAGGACTACATGAAAGAGCGGAAATACACTCTACTGTGGACTCGGAAAACAATACCTAAGATGGTGCTGCCTTACCCTGGAAACACGATTTTTTTCAGTTAAAAAAAAAAAAAGTAAGCAATATGTGATTTGGGCTGAATTACAATGGCTATAGCTTGATAATAACTTAAAATGAATGGACCAGATAAAAAGATGCATCGGAGTGGGAGAGTTTACTTCCTCTTTAAACCATTTAACACTGTCAGGGGTGCTTAGAATGGGCAGCTATTATTAATTTTGGGATAAAAGCTTTATCCCAAAATGAAAATAAAATGCTGCTGCGACTGTCTAGAAGATTTAGGCTTTAATTGGTTAGGCATTGTAGAGTCCGCCTAAAACAATGTTGCTGTCCAAGGATAACTACATTTCTCCTTCATAGATACAGTGGAGGAATGAGTATAGTCACACAGACATAAAGTGTGTAATTGGCCAGAAACAAGATGAAAATAAAGTAGAAATAAAAAACACAAAAACTACTGTAGCCACTACATCTAAGGACTGGCAAGCTCTGACTCAAATGTTAACAGACCATTCCTCCTTAAATTGGTGGTTCCCTTGGTACCTAAACCCTATTTCCATGTCCGGAGGCTGAGCACTCTTTGGCTTTCCACTCCTGAGTTTGCGGAACAGGTTGTAATTGATATAGTGAATTACTGGGACATAAACCTTCACTTGGCCTCTGGCCTTACCTGGAAAGCCTTTAAGGTATTAATTTGGTGCTTCCTTTCGCTGGAAGTAGTCATCACTGGAAGTTGATTTTGCCCACATGCGATATGTTGCGGACCCTCCCCAGACTTCCTGTTGTGCTTTTGTGACGGCTCATCAAGCCCTTCATCTTCATGCTGTAGAATTGTCTCAGAAGCATCAACTACATCTGTCAGCACACCTGCATAAATATAGTAAGAATAATGGAAAGCTATTGGCATTTCTTTGTCATTTGGAGAACCATGACACCACTATTCCCCACAGGTTTGCCTGATGGAACTGTTACAACTGATCCTCTTACAAAGAATTATTTGCTCACTATTAAGAATTGTTGTATATAGAAGTGCCTCCCTCCTCTGAGACAGCTTTGCCTACCTTCTTTTCCTCTCTACACCTCCCACAACTTGCACAAAATAGGTAATAAATGCGCAACCGTGTAAGTGGCAACCAAAGTGCCAAAAGTGATATATATATATGAGCAAACACACAAAAAAATAAAATTATAATAAATTAACTACTAAGTGAATGTGTAAAAACACACTAAGGAAGTCCATATACTTCAACTGACTAACTCTCATGGCAGCAGGAGAAGCGGTAACCTCATAAGCAAAAAAGAAATGTCCATTGGTGATGCAAAGCCAGCCAGCATATATCAAGGGATGACAGATCTTCAAAGGTCAAATTTTACTTCAATCAAAATGTATACCAATTAAAAGAAGAAATACAAAGGCTTCATGGTGCAGTAGATTCGTAAAAAAACGGGATACCCTTTATTCTTAGAGTGGGTAGACTGACATCCATGTAGAAAAAAACAACACTTTTCAAAATCGCACTGAAACCCCGCTGTGGCGGCAGCCAGTCAGCTGGGGGCGTGATGACGTCAGGGTCCTGAGCTCCACCCTACGCAGCGTTTCCCCATAAGAGGCGTCGTCTGGGAAAGGAGGCTTGGACCAGGACGTCACTCACCACACTTTTATTACGAAGAGCAGGAGAGTGACACCGGAAGACCCGATGTAATTATTGATTCATCGGTTCCACGGCGCACAAGATTTACTACATGGTAGGCACACAGGGAATATCAAACACATACTGTGTCCCAACCATGTGAATCTTATCTACCATACATATACACATGTGCAAAAGTCATTTTATGTTGTCCTAAAAAATTTATTAATAAACATAAAAATATAAAAAATATATATATTTATAATAAAATAAATATATAATAAAAAAAACACACATACTAATGGAGCAACGGTTGCAACTGAGCACCTCTTTGCAAATGTGCCACTTAACATTACTTGCAACCCTGCTCAAAAATGTCTATACACATATCATTAGTTGATACACTGAAGAGAAATATTACTTTCCCGCTCACCCACAAAGTGTCCGTAATACAAAACGGGCACTGAGAGGGTTAAACAAAAAACATATACATATAAACCAGAACAATACTTGACATATAAATCAATATCACAGATAAAAATTAATATATATACATATCCCCATATGTCAAACTTTTTACTAAAATAAAAATTAAAAATTATTTATATATTGAGAAAGACCCCCAACCAAATGTGTCCCCTGTCTTCTATGCATTTCCTTGTTAATGAAACAAAACCCCTATCAAAAGCCAAGTGCATATCTGAGTGCACCAGAACACCAAAAAGGGGGAAAAAGGAGGAGAAAAAGGAAATGGAGGGGTGACAACATAGGAAGGGACTACGGGGAATTGTTATAAAGAGGTAGGAACACATATACATATATATATATATATGCACACAGAGGTGTATGTGGGCACATATATACACAAATAGGTGCACATAGATAGTCATTAAAATGTAATGGAGAATGGGACACTATAAGTGGGACGGGTAATTATAATGAGACCCGTCAACTATTATTGATGTAACAATTAATGTCCCATTCGATGTTAAGGCCCCAGGGGCTATAGCACCGCATGTCAAAAATCCACCTGGTCTCTCTACGTGAGATTTGACATTTCGGGTTGTCACCTCTCCAGTGTGGCACATACTTCTCAATGCCCACTACTTCCAATACTGAGGGATCTCTGTTGTGGCACTGACGAAAGTGCCATGACACACTATGTTTTCTGAAACCCCTGCGTATGTTGGACAGGTGTTCCCCTATTCTCACTTTCAGGGCATGGGTGGTCCTTCCAATATATTGGAAACCACACGGACAACGTAAGAGGTAAATAACCCCTTTAGTGCCGCAGGTTATGAAATCAGATATGTTATATTCTTGGGAGGTAGTATGCGAGGTGAAGGTAGAGGTTTTCAGGGTTTTGGATGTTCTGCAAACCTTGCATCTCTTACACGGAAAAAAACCCTTAAGATGACCAAACATAAGAACTCTGGGTGGAGGATCAACCACACTCGGTGCCACAAGATCTTTTAAGTTTTGATTTCTTCTGTACAAAATCTTTGGACAATCGGGGAGCGTGGGTTCCAGAATCCTGTCACTTTTCAAAACTGGCCAGTGCTTCTTAATTATTTTGTTAACCCACCAAAAATGGGAAGAGAAGGTGGTCAAAAAGGACCATTGTAGATCATTGGGTATGGTATTTTTTTCCTTTGTTTTAGGGATCAAAAGAGCTTGTTTATCCATAGACGTAACCTCTCGGAGGTCTTTATCCAATAAGGTCGGCTGGTACCCTTTTTCCAAAAAACGATCCTTGAGTATTGTAGCCTGCGATTCAAAGTCCTCTAGACGTGAACAGTTTCGCCTAATTTGTTGAAACTGTGGTGTAAAAAATTAAAGCAATAAACCGCGCTAGCCAGTACCATAAATAAATATACAGCAGCACCTGTGATATGTGATAATTCACTCAGTGATCCTACATCTCCTTTCCACAGAAAGAAGGCGTCGTCAATGTAACAACGCCAAAAAAGGAGGCGGGGCTCCTCTAGTTAAAAAAGTTGGTCATTTTCCCACAAGGCCATAAATAGGCCAGTAAGGCTGGGGGCAAATTTAGCCCCCATAGCAACTCCCGTACTTTGTAGGAAAAACTGATCACTATAATAAAAATAATTGAATTCCATTGTGAAGCACATCAGTTTCATAACAAATTCCAAAGTAGATGTTTTCACTGAAAAGTTCCTTTCTAAGAAAAAATTCCGCTGCCTTATACCCCAATTCGTGAGGTATTATCGTGTAAAGGGAGGCTACGTCTGCTGTAACCAGCAAGACGTCCTCATCCACTACACACTCTGACAGCTCTCTGATAACTTGCATGGAGTCCTTCAGAAAGGCCAGTGTTTTGGTTACCACAGGTTGTAAGAAAACATCCACGAATTTTCCCACTCTCGATGTAAGGGAATCAATTCTGGTTATAATATAATACTATTGTACAGGCAGGCCATCGAAAGGGAGTGATTAATGAGAAAGAACTTGAATTCCTTGTCCCCCTGGTCCCCCGTACCCCCATTATATATTATATCCCCAAAGTCCACAAAAACCCAGTACAACCCCCTGGCCACCCAATAGTAAGCGGAATTGATTCCCTTACATCGAGAGTGGGAAAATTCGTGGATGTTTTCTTACAACCTGTGGTAACCAAAACACCGGCCTTTCTGAAGGACTCCATGCAAGTTATCAGAGAGCTGTCAGAGTGTGTAGTGGATGAGGACGTCTTGCTGGTTACAGCAGACGTAGCCTCCCTTTACACGATAATACCTCACGAATTGAGGTATAAGGCAGCGGAATTTTTTCTTAGAAAGGAACTTTCAGCGAAAACATCTACTTTGGAATTTGTTATGAAACTGCTGTGCTTCGCAATGGAACACAATTATTTTTATTATAGTGGTCAGTTTTTCCTACAAAGTACGGGAGTTGCTATGGGGGATAAATTTGCCCCCAGCCTTGCTGGCCTATTTATGGCCTTGTGGGAAAATTACCAACTTTTTTCTCTAGAGGATCACCGTCTCCTTTTTTGGCGTTGTTACATTGACGACGCCTTCTTTCTGTGGAAAGGAGATGTAGGATCACTGAGTGAATTCATGACCACTCTAAATTTGAATAATTGGGGGATTAAATTCACATATGAATATAGTTTTACTTCTGTAAATTTTTTGGACTTGGTGATATTTAAAGAAAATGGTGCTCTGTTGACTAAAACATTCTTTAAGGGTACAGACTGCAATGGCTATATTCCAACAGATAGTGGACATCACCCTAACTGGCTCAAGGCCATACCAAGGGGACAGTTTCAATGAATTAGGTGAAATTGTTCACGTCTAGAGGACTTTGAATCGCAGGCTACAATACTCAAGGATCGTTTTTTGGAAAAAGGGTACCAGCCGACCTTATTGGATAAAGACCTCCGAGAGGTTACGTCTATGGATAGACAAGCTCTTTTGATCCCTAAAACGAAGGAAAAAAATACCATACCCAATGATCTACAATGGTCCTTTTTGACCACCTTCTCTTCCCATTTTTGGTGGGTTAACAAAATAATTAAGAAGCACTGGCCAGTTTTGAAAAGTGACAGGATTCTGGGACCCACGCTCCCCGATTGTCCAAAGATTTTGTACAGAAGAAATCAAAACGTAAAAGATCTTGTGGCACTGAGTGTGGTTGATCCTCCACCCAGAGTTCTTATGTTTGGTCATCTTAAGGGTTTTTTTCCGTGTAAGAGATGCAAGGTTTGCAGAACATCCTAAACCCTGAAAACCTCTACCTTCACCTCGCATACTACCTCCCAAGAATATAACATATCTGATTTCATAACCTGCGGCACTACAGGGGTTATTTACCTCTTACGTTGTCCATGTGGTTTCCAATATATTGGAAAGACCACCCGTGCTCTGAAAGTGAGAATAGGGGAACACCTGTCCAACATACGCAGGGGTTTCAGAAAACATAGTGTGTCATGGCACTTTCGTCAGTGCCACAACAGAGATCCCTCAGTATTGGAAGTAGTGGGCATTGAGAAGTATGTGCCACACTGGAGAGGTGACAACCCGAAACGTCAAATCTCACGTAGAGAGACCAGGTGGATTTTTGACATGCGGTGCTATAGCCCCTGGGGCCTTAACATCGAATGGGACATTAATTGTTACATCAATAATAGTTGACGGGTCTCATTATAATTACCCGTCCCACTTATAGTGTCCCATTCTCCATTACATTTTAATGACTCTCTATGTGCACCTATTTGTGTATATATGTGCCCACATACACCTCTGTGTGCATATATATATATATATATATGTATATGTGTTCCTCCCTCTTTATAACAATTCCCCGTAGTCCCTTCCTATGTTGTCACCCCTCCATTTCCTTTTTCTCCTCCTTTTTCCCCCTTTTTGGTGTTCTGGTGCACTCAGATATGCACTTGGCTTTTGATAGGGGTTTTGTTTCATTAACAAGGAAATGCATAGAAGACAGGGGACACATTTGGTTGGGGGTCTTTCTCAATATATAAATAATTTTTAATTTTTATTTTAGTAAAAAGTTTGACATATGGGGATATGTATATATATTAATTTGTATCTGTGATATTGATTTATATGTCAAGTATTGTTCTGGTTTATATGTATATGTTTTTTGTTTAACCCTCTCAGTGCCCGTTTTGTATTACGGACACTTTGTGGGTGAGCGGGAAAGTAATATTTCTCTTCAGTGTATCAACTAATGATATGTGTATAGACATTTTTGAGCAGGGTTGCAAGTAATGTTAAGTGGCACATTTGCAAAGAGGTGCTCAGTTGCAACTGTTGCTCCATTAGTATGTGTGTTTTTTTATTATATATTTATTTTATTTTATATATATATATATATATATATATATATATATATTTTATATTTTTATGTTTATTAATTAATTTTTTAGGACAACATAAAATGACTTTTGCACATGTGTATATGTATGGTAGATAAGATTCACATGGTTGGGACACAGTATGTGTTTTATATTCCCTGTGTGCCTACCATGTAGTAAATCTTGTGCGCCGTGGAACCGATGAATCAATAATTACATCGGGTCTTCCGTTGTCACTCTCCTGCTCTTCGTAATAAAAGTGTGTTGAGTGACATCCTGGTCCAAGCCTCCTTTCCCAGACGACGCCTCTTACGGGGCAACGCCGCGTAGGGTGGAGCTCAGGACCCTGACGTCATCACGCCCCCAGCTGACTGGCTGCCGGCACAGTGGGGTTTCAGTGCGATTTTGAAAAGTGTTGTTTTTTTCTACATGGATGTCAGTCTACCCGCTCTAAGAATAAAGGGTATCCCGTTTTTTTACGAATCTACTGCACCATGAAGCCTTTTTATTTCTTCTTTTAATTGGTATTCATTACACCGTACGAGCGTTCCTGCGGCCTCAAGGTGTACCAGGAGTCGGAGTTTTGGTGAGCGGAGTGAGGACTCAGAGGACTGCATCGCTGACATCTTATCCGGTGTATTTGCTGAGCCCTTTTGGTCCCCGTAATAGGGACCCACCTGGTCTGGTAAGCCTCCTGTCTATACATTTTGATTGAAGTAAAATTTGACCTTTGAAGATCTGTCATCCCTTGATATATGCTGGCTGGCTTTGCATCACCAATGGACATTTCTTTTTTGCTTATGAGGTTACCGCTTCTCCTGCTGCCGTGAGAGTTAGGCAGTTGAAGTATATGGACTTCCTTAGTTTGTTTTTACACATTCACTTAGTAGTTAATTTATTATAATTTTATTTTTTTGTGTGTTTGCTCATATATATATCACTTTTGGCACGTTGGTTGCCACTTACACGGTTGCGCATTTATTACCTATTTTGCACATGTTTCTAGCTGTATGTTCCAGCTATTGTTTTTTATTTGCAGCACCATCATCTTTTTACTTCATTGCATAATTAGTACATACATACATTTTTGGGCTTAGTGTGTTAGCACTTGGGTATCCATACAGCCTTGGGAGATAGCGCGGATTTTCCACATTACAACCTCCCACAACTTACCTCCATGCAGCAACAATTTCTTTATGGACCTTTAACTGAAGAAGAAATCATAGACGCTATTCTGTCTCTTATTCCAAAGAAAACTTCAGGTCTGGATGGCATACCCATTGAGTTGTACCAATCTTACTGTATGAATATGTACAGTATGTTCCCAAAATTACCTGAGTTGTTTTTAGAGGCTCCTGAGGCTGGTAACTTGCTGGACTCCATGACTAGGCTCTTATGCAGTTAATGAAACACAACAAGGATGTATTACATTGTAGTTCCCATTGGCACATCTCCTTGATGAATAGTGATGTCAAGGTGTTAGCTAAAGTGCTTTCCTGTTTCTTGAACAAAATTATTTTATCCATTATCAACCCAAATCAATGTGGATTTATGCCTGGTAAGAGTACCTATGATAACTGCAGACTACTGTATCTGCATATCCATAGTACTGCCAGGTCTCAGAAGAGAGAATGGGTTATATCATTGGATTTTCAAAAGGCATTCGTCGGATGGCCTTACCGGGGAACCTATGTCACATATACTGTAGGCTGCGTTCCTAAATTTATCAAGTGGGTTTGTCTTCTATATTGCAACCCCAAAGCTTGTGTTGACACTAACGGGGATATTTTTTAGAGCCTTCTCCCTAGCAAAGTGGCACCTGGCAGGCCTGCCCTCTCTCGACACTTTTCTTTGCAAATAAAGATCTCATTATATGCAGATATTGCATTGATTTATCTCAATGGGTCTGAGACCTCCTTTGTAAATTTTAACCACTTGCTTACTGGGCACTAAACCCCCCTCCTGCCCAGACCAATTTTCAGCTTTCAGTGCTCTCACTCTTTGAATGACAATTGCGCAGTCATACAACACTGTACCCAAATGAAATTTTTATAATATTTTTCCCACAAATAGAGCTTTCTTTTGGTGGTATTTGATCACCTCTGCGGTTTAAATTTTTTGTAATTTTTTTTTTTAAAAAGACAATTTTTTCTTCTTAAATATATATTTTGTTATAAAATTTAGCAAACAGGTAATTTTTCTCCTTCATTTATGTATGCTGATGAGGCTGCACTGATGAGCACCGATAGGCTACACTTATGGGCACTGATAAGGCGTCACTGATGGATACCGATAAGGAGGCACTGGTGGGCACTGAGAGGTGGCACTGGTGGGCACTGAGAGGTGGCACTGATGGGTGTCACTGAAGGGCATTGATAGGTGGCACTGGTGGCCCCTTACTCGGATCTGTGATCACCCGAGTCTCAGTGACTCTGTGATCACATCGCGTGCCACGCGCGCCCTGCAGGGGGTGAGCAGGGAACGTGCAAAGGGGAGGACATCTATTGACGGCCTACTGGCAAACTAGATCCGCACTGTAGCCATCATTCGGCTATAGCACGGATGGGAAGTAGTAAAACAAGTGGTGGAGGAATTTGGAGATGTATCTGGACGTAGTGGGATGGGATAATGCCTGGTACACACATTCAGGTTTTTTTTTGTTTGTTTAACCCAGCAGGCTGAATGATAAGAAACTGAGAGATTGCTGTATAAATTAAGCACTGTTAGTTCAGCAATCTCTCCTACCTGCCAGAACACATTAATTAATGGGCAGTGGATGTGAGTGATAATCGGATGCTGGTTTTCCAGTATGTCCCTTCAACAAAAGCCCTTTGACTGACTTCTGTCACAAGGACAGCTGTATTGGCCAATATTTGGACCCCTCACAACCATATGTCCATCCAAGACATTCTAACCTACAAATTTTTACCAACTTTAGATATTTGGGAATTCTGATTGTTTCTGACCTCACTGAATTTGAGTACCTCAATATTACCCATATCGCGACACAGAATGAATCTATATTAATAATAATAATCAGCGCCCCAGGGTGTTTAAATGGAAAATGCCCCCTGGACAGAGCAAGATAATTCACAACAACCAGCGCTTGAAATAGCATGCTAATTTATTTATTTAATGGTCTATAAGTTTCTGATTTTTTTTACATGATGTGAGAGAAGCATAGTGGGAGCCTATTGGATATTGGATATTTTCAATCAAGACAGGAAGCATGTGCATTTATTTAAAGGCTTTTTTTCATCTTTTCTTCTGGTGAGAACATAAGGAGAACATTTTATTTACACATGGAAATTTATTTCAACATATGAACATTTTTTGTTTTTTCAAACGATCATAGAAACTATTTCAAGTGCTGGCTGTACAGTATGAATCTAGACTACATACGTGGTCCTCCTTACCCCCTATTTCAATTGACTGTATAAACGTATTTAAAATGATTTACTTTCCAACATTTCTATACTTCCTTAGGGTGTCTCCAGTCTTCCTCCCTAAAAATTGTTTCAATGTATAGACTCTATGGTTTCTTGTTTTATTTGGAATTCTTATCCCCAAATTGCTATTTCTTGCAGGCAACTTTTGCAGATGTCTTAAAAAGACTATAGAAGAAACACAGCACTAAAATGCAAGGATCAAAAGGAGGCAAAATTGTCTCTTATGGGCTCCAGAGCACAGGCCATTTGTCCTGGATGTGGAGGGATTTCTGCTAATCTGCTGCACATGTTCAGAAATTGCTCCCATCTTTTTGTCTTCTGCAGTGACTTCTTCACCTTATATGAAACCAATCTGGACTTCCAAACTCCTTAAACCTTGGAAGTATATCTCTTGAGAATTCCTAATGATTTTGTTCTACAAACTTATAATCTTACTATGTTTTGTTTACTTTTCTCCTATGCCAGAAAAGCCATTCTGCTGTATTGGAGAAGTATTGACTCTCCTACGATACAGATTGTCTGCTGTCTGGTGAACTCTGCTCTGCCTACATACAAGATAATCAACATGGGTAAAACTTGCAATTTTTTTTTAATATGGCAGCCCTTGCTTGACATTTATGCATCCCAGTCTGCTGATGTCTCTACCTCTCAACTGTCTATTTAGTATTTTTCTATTTTTTTGCTTCCTCATAGTGGGTAATGCTGTGGATTTTTTTGTGTATTGTGGGGTGGGGGGGGGGGCTTTGTGTGTGTGGGTATACTTTTCTGAGTGGTGTGGGTGCTTGTATGTTGCGTTCTAGTGTCTAGTGTTTTTTCTGTGGTCTGTATTATTCTGGACAGTATGCTGCCATCAGACACATTGTGGTGTAAATGTCTGTACATCTTTTATTTTGACTGTTTGAAAAATTCCCAATTAAACACCTATTTAAAAAAGTACTGTTGATTTGACTATCAAAAATCTTTAATAAAAATCTTGAACAAGAAAAAAGTACTGGCAAGATGCAATATATTAAATTTTTATTCTTGGGTTTAGATACACAAAAAGGGGACCCCAGGAACAAGACCAATTTACTGCTGCTGGAAGCCCTGTTATTACACTGTGTGAAAGGAAGATAGGAAAATCTATGGGTTGTGTCCAGGATGGGAGATATATTTGTCCCTGTACACTGATTACTTTTGTGTTTGTGCTGTGTAGTGAGCCTGTTTGGGCTCAATGAGGTTTAACAAGCTCAGGTGTAACAGATAAAGCAGTCAGAGCTCTATGAAACTCCCAGGTTGCTTCAACAAGGGGCTCCACCCTGGAACCAGATCTCTGTGCACGGCAGACTGGGGAGCAGCAATACCTCTGAATGATGAGATTAAGTCTCTGTGACTAAAAGCCTCTGTTTATTTCTATGTGAACGCCAAGTGTCTGGGCAGCAGTAGGCTGTGGCAGAACAAATAGTTAGGTTCCTGTGTTTTTGTAGTTAGATGCCCAAAGTGGCAAGGGTTTATTCTCTGTTTTATTTTTTTTAATACAAACGTTTTATTTATTAGAAAAAGTGAACAATGATAATACAGATACGATAGGGATGCAGCCCAGTCAGAAGTACATACAACATAATGCAAGAAAGGGGAAAATAAGAAAACAAAAGAGAAGAAGAGTGGGGGGATGAAAGATAAAGTAAGAGCTGCAAATGACACAGCATTGCAGAGATGAGAAAGAGAAAAGGAACATAAGCTTTATAATGCATTCTATACGTTTAACTAACTCACTGCATCCTAAGATAGATAGTCTGCCAATTCCAAACTCTAAAATAAAGCAATGCAAATATAGGTACAGGCCTGGTACCCACCACACAGAATTCTGGAAATGAAAAATTATATAGCCAATAAGTGCTGTCAGTAATAGGTACCACTCTAAGGGATCGTTCCCGAGGGGGGCCAAGGGGCCCATTTGGCATGGAAGATGTGCATGGAATCCAAGATAGTATGATGAATACGCTCCATAAGACGGATCGTCTCCATCCTCTGGAGGACCTGTGGCCAGGGAACCGTCTGGGATTTCCAGTTCAAAGCTATGGCCCAATGGACCGCGCAAAACAGAGTGTTGACCAGTTTTTGTTGGGGTGGTGTCAGTGATGGAATAGAGGTGAAAAGAAGGCACATTGAGGGAGTCAAGTCTAAGATAATGTTAGTGATCTGCGCCACGCTAGTGGCTTTTCTGTTTTATTTTATTCTACCTGTTTTGATACCCGCACTTTGTAACCACAGACATGTAAATAAAGCACAATTTTTGCTTTCACAAAGATCCTGCTGTTGGTCTGTGCCTACTTCACTGTGTTGTGACCCATCCAGGGGGGTCCTGCACACCCCACTACTCAGCTAATCCCTTACAACTGCTAAACCTAGAACACTAAGATTTATGTTCCCTTTCCTAACAAAATAATATTGCTAGGACAAGTTTTTTCATAGTGTGCTATATACAGTAGATAAAAATGTTTATTTTTTATTTTTATTAAAATCATGTATGCTACTAGTTACAAATATCTTAAAATGATACAGCATAGTCATTAAATTCATAAACAATGTCTATCTATAATATTTTATTAACATTTTACAAAGGTGTATGACAAATGTATTTTCTTTTGAAACTTTGAGAAAATCATTTACTGTTATAAGACAAGCAATATCTTTTAGGGAAAAAGAGAAATGTCCAGGTCGAGGACACTATCATTTTTCTTTAGAGGCCATTTAAAATGAATAGGGCCCTGGTGGTTAGAAATAATTTACCAGCCAGTCACCAATAACTTCATCAGAATTCTTCCCTCAGGGATCATAAGATGTTAGACTGCTGAGTATGAATCCTGATGCTACATTGTTAAGTGGATGAAAGTATTGGAATTAGATGAAAGTATTTTCAAACATCATTTAGTCTGAACTGCTCTGCAGCAAGAATCCCTGTTGTGCTTAGTGTGCTTGCTTGTGAAGATAGAAGATACATATTTACAAAGTTACCTGCTCAATCATGTAACAATGCAATTGTCTGCATTCAAATGTGAGTAAAATCAGTCATCAACAATAGCATTTAGGCATACAAAGGTTTGCAATAATAGCAAAGCTCATGATGGATTTTAACCTCCTGCCTTTCATGGTAGGAAAGGTACTAAAAAATGATCTTGAGGAATGTGCATATGTATTTCCATGAATATAATAATTCAAAAGAAAATTGAAAGTATTTAGAGAAAAGTAATGGACATCTGAAGGAGAATTTGTTCAGGCGTAGCTTTTGTGATTATTACCATAAACCTAATGTTCTTCATTATTTTACTGGAGGAGGCTGAAAGAACTCCAGAGCTATCACTGTCCAATGGTCAAAATATTACTTTTTAGAGTTGGAGATAAATGTATCTGAAAAAGAGAAACTATATTCAGAGCATGCAATGTGGGCTCAGTAACTAATTTAGCACAAGTAATATGCAAAGTGCAAATCAAATTCAAGATTGCTAGGCTAAAATCAGGTAAAAGATTATATCTGTCTCCATGGTTACTGTTAAGCCCCGTACACACGATCGGATATCCTATGGATTTTTGTCCGATGGATTTGTCCATCGGATATCCGATGAAACTGTTTTCCATCAGTCTTGCCCACACACCATCAGTCAAAAAACCGACCGTTCCAAACGCGGTGACGTAAAACACTCCGATGAGCCGAGAAAAATGAAGTTCAATGCTTCTGAGCATGCGTCGACTTGATTCTGAACATGCGTGGGTTTTTTACCCGATGGACTTGCCCATAGACGATCTGAGTTTTCGATCGGTTTTTTATCAAGTTCTATTTTTTAAAATCGATGGAAAAAAGACCGATGGGTACCATACACAATCGGTTGGTCTGATGAAAACCATCCATCTGACGGTTTTCATCAGTCAAACCGATCGTGTGTACGGGGCTTTAGAGTAAACACATTTGCACAAACTGCAATTCGACCTAGATAATAGTGATGGGCCTAACACCCCCCAATTCGGTTCGCACCAGAACTGGAAAAAGTTCAGACCAGAACTGCGAGCCCTATTAAAGTGGTTGTAAACCCTTTTTTTGGACTTCTACCTATAGGTAAGCCTAGAATAAGGCTTACCTATAGGTAGTGGAAATATCTCCTAAACGTGTGCCGTTTAGGGGATATTTCACTTGTAGTCCACCGAAAATGTTAACGGCGCATGCGCGGGGAAGAAACTAAACTAAGTGCCGTTTCTTCCCTAGCCTGTGCCATTAATGGCGGCTCCGGTGCGCATGCCCGGGAGTGACGTCACACGGCACAGACGAATCACAGAGCCGGAGTCCGCGGCCCGGAAGAAAGAGGGGCCAGAAGATGGACGCTGCCTACACAGGGGACATTGCTTGATTCTTTTGCAGGTAAGTGTCACATAATGGGCTAGTATGCAATGCATACTAGCCCATTATGCTTTTAATTTTCAGGCTTTGCAGAGCGCAAAAGAGGAAGTAAAACCCATCAGGGTTTACTTCCTCTTTAAAGTCTATGGGACCCGAACTTGAAAAATCAAAAGTCCCCATTTTGAAGGCTTATATGCAAGTTTTGGCGGCTAGGTTGCCTTCATCTTGGGGGTGGGGTGGAGGTGGAGGAGGGGGGGTGATACTGTGCCTGCATCCAATCACCTAGATCTTTACTACTTAAGCACCACTTAAATTCAAGGTTGCATGTGGATTAATCCCTGATCCCATGCATGCCTGAATGGATGGTCACCATATGAGCACGTTCCAAGTATCTATCATTATCCTGTCAATTTACCAGTCTCTCCTACTAGCCTATACAGGGCTAACTTAATAGACAATCCCATTGACCCACTCTTCCTAGCTTATACAGAGCCCCAATCCCTTCTGCCTAACTGCACTAGGATAATTTATTATATATATTGATTGCTCCTATTAGCTATATAAGTTTTTAAGACCCAACAATAAACACTACACTTACCCATTACTTACTTTGCTGTTTATATTTCTGTCTGCATCTGACAGTGTACAGCACACACTTCACATATTTTTGGAATATTCTTGCTTATTTGTAGCAGCACATTACTCACCTCACATTACCAATCCCAGCACGCACTCCCCAGTGCACATTTTTTGTTTGTTGTTTTTTATTTCACAGGCTGCCCCCCTCTTTTATGGCAGCCTTTTCCAGCATATTTCCTTTTCCCTATCACTTCACCTTCACAATTACAATTCACAATTCTCACCCTTTGACCAAGACAACATACATCTATCACATATACACTGACAACATCATCAAACAACTTAATCTATTACCATGGGGCATCATTTGCTAGTATAGGGAGTTAACACAAGGATAACCAATGTCTGGAGTAAGTTTATATTGATTAGTAGTATCCCTTTTTTATCAGGCATTCCTGTTAATTTACTAAGCCTCTAATTACTTTATATATTCTTTGGTGATTGCTGCAGGTCTTGTTCCTTTCCCCTCCCCTCCTCTCCGTTTCTCTTTGGGGGTGTCCTGTGTGGCTTTCTGTCAGTCCTTTTGAGTTGAGTCCCTTTCCTGTGGGGAGGTGGGAACCACCATGGAGCCTTCCGGATCACTCATCTGATTTTAAAACAATTGTCTTGGCTATGAGATTGCCCACTCCACCCTTCAGTGGTAAATATAGTACCTACGCATATATAATTTTATTTTGGTGCAATTGTAACAATATGAAAAATGAGATTTCTATGTATCGCCCTAGAGTAAATATCCCCCTGAAGAAGACCACACATGCACAGGTCGAAACGCGTTGGGGTTGCCTCACAGTCAAACATTATGCCATGTAATGCTGTGTATATCTATGTTTGCATTTCTGAAATTTGGAGCATGTATTGTACCTTATAGCCGGTATACCATTTTAATAGTATTATAACATTGTACTTTCTTAATAAAATAATAATTTTTTATATACTTTGACTTTGCTATACGATTTCTGCCAGAAAACCCCATTTTTGTTTTTGCTTATCGGGGTGTGCAGTCATCTCTTGTATATATATGTGTCCCCTTCATAAATATATGCAAGTTATTGGCCATAAAAAAGGTATGGGAGCCTGGGTACTGCCCTGGGGGACACATGGCAATGCAAAAGAAAAAGGAGCCGTGATTGTAATGATACTTAAAGTGAAACAATAAAAATGTAAAATGGCTTTAAATATAGTGCATGGGGTGTCCCCTTAGTCTGCCTGTAAAGTGGTGTATCGGTACCATGTATAGAACCTGCTGCAACAAAACAGACACATATAAAGAAAAAAAAATACATTTAGATTGTTCCAAAAATGTTTTATTGAAAATAAAAGAACAGTACATTGTAATGACCATTGTAAAGTACCTCACCAAAGAACGAGGAGCATATTGTACATGTAACAAATACAAGTCAGGCAAACTATATCATCGTAAACAACCAACAGTCTTCATGTTCAAGACGAACCAAATATAACAGCTGAAGGAAGGACCCATCTGTGGTACTACCCAGAGAAGTGTGTGAAGAGATGGAGCCTATAACTCATGTTAAGCTACATCAAGTTGGGGTATTTGACATAATTTACTATTATGTTGTTTTATGCGGGCTGGGTCCCAGAGGGGTTGGTTGTTTGTTTACTGTTTGTTTACTGTTTGCCTAAGGAAAGCCTGGGGATGGATGAAATATGAGGGGCTTTAAGGTAGAGGAAAAGATGGAAAGAGAAGGTTGGAGGCAGGGAAAGGGGTAGGGAAGGTCTTACCATCTCAGTCTTTGACAGAGGTATAGTCATGTCATTTTTGACCGTGGAAAGAATGCATACTAAAGTGTGTATGATCTAGGATCACACCAAATATCATTGAATGGTATTCCTCCATGCCAAAGGTCCTCCCTGACTTATGCCTTGGGTAGGGGAGGGAAGCCTACCCTCACAAATCAAATACCAAGTATCGATCAGGGGATCATGCGTGTGGATGTACCATTTGATTTGGGGGGTTGGCATGGTCTAGTCCATGAAATTTCAATAGATTTTCCCGGCTACAAGCTTTCTTTTAAAAAAAATACATTGCTGAAACAGCGCGGGGGGACCCCCCAATCCATACCAGGCCCTTGTGGGCTGGTATGGATTTTATATGTAAAAAAAAAAAGGCACGGGGTCCCCTCAAGTCCATACCAGACCCTTATCTGAGCATGCAGCCTGGCAGGCCAGAAAAAGTGGGGGATGAGCGAGCGCACCCCCCCCCCGAACCATACCAGGCCACATGGCCTCAACATGGGGGGATGCTTTGTCCCTATGTTGATGGAGATAAGAGCCTCTTCCCCACAACCCTGGGCGGTGGTTGTGGGGGTCTGTTTATCTACCTATATTTCTGCCTCATAGCTATCTAGTTATTATCATTGCAAGCTATGTTTCTATATATAACCTAGCTGCTACTAACAAACAGTGCTTAGTGAAAGCAATAGTGAAAATTGGCATTGGCAGCCATAGGGAACATTATTTTATTTAATAGAAATGACCTGATAATGTACAAACCAGAGTAGTATCAGAGCATTGTTGAATAGATAGCTAACAATGTAAGTCTGGTACACACAGGAAGTCTTTTTGTGTTCAACTCAGTGGGCTGTTGTACCGCAATCTCCCTACTGTGCTATTGTGTTCTGGCAGGGGGGCTGCCCACCATTGGCTACAAGCGCTTATCAGCTGCTGGTTTTCCAGCAAGCTTTGTTTGCTCTCCCCTGTGGCCAAAAGGGAATATTCTTTTTTTTGGAGTTGGAAATGTCTAATTTGGCCGAAATTTGTAAAATTTGGTCCTAACTGTGTAAGTCCATATCTATGAAACGGGAAGTCCACCCTGTGTGGATTTGGGAATCGCTAATGGGGCTTACACATTATGATAGTTGGAGGGAATATTTCGCATTCAGAACGATTATAAAATTTTCATATAGTGTGTACACTAATTTCAAGAGCCAATTCAGAGTTTCCAAAAGAAAATTACTGAACAAGCAAACTGCACAATTTTTCTCATTACTGAACATAACTTACAATTTTCACAAAATGTGTACTGGTTTCGTACAATATAACATCACATGAGAAATATTGTGCATGGTCGAAAAATAAATTACTACCCAGAAGAACATGCATCCATTCATGACCACAAAGTAAATATCATAGGCATTATAAAAATATTATATAAAAATATGTATATGACAATATGTATCACAATGTCCTTTTATTAAATGTCATGCAGCAACATATTAGTCTTCTTGTTTCTGTCATACTACAGAGCAGTATGAAGCAGAAAATGGTTGACCAGCACTCTTGGAATTAGCGCACCTGATATATATTTTTTTACCATCCCTGGTTGGTTTTGATGGTCTAGTTTGATCCTTAAGAGTTTGCTGTATGTACACCACTATGGTTTGTTATTCTCAGACTGTGTCTCACCTGCGTTGTTTGCAAGTTCTACCTACATTTGCTATAAAAGTTCTAAAGCTGTACTCAGTGGCGGCTGGTGCTCAGAATTTTTGGGGGGCGCAAACAAACTGAGGAAAAAAAAACATAAATTGCCACCACTGTGCCCATTAAAAACAGCCACTGTGCCCATCAAACGCCACCAGTTTGGCCCCTCAAATGCAACCAGTTTCCCCTCAAATTCAGCCAGTTTCCCCTCAAATACAGCAAGTTTGTCCCCAAATACAGCCAGTTTGTCCCCAAATGCTGCCAGTTTCTCCCCAAATACAGCCAGTTTGTCCCCAAATACAGACAGTTTCTCCCCAAATATAGCCAGTCCCCTCCTAAATGCCGCCAGTTTGTCCCCAAATTCCACCAGTTTCCCCAAAAATACAGCCAGTTTGTCCCCAGCCCGGCACTTACCTTCCTCGGGTCAGCACCCTCCTCTCCACGCTCCCTCGATTCCTTCTCCCGCCCTCCATGACGCTTCAGCCAATCAGGTTACCAGTAACCAGACCCGGTGAACCTGATTGGCTGAGACGCGTGTCAGTGTTAACCAAGGAATGCACACCATGTGTGTCCCCTGGTTAACTATTCGGAAGCTGATTAGAGCCCACAGGCACTTCCAAAAACCAACCAGCCACTGTTATTCAGATGGCTGGCACTCACCAGGGGGACGGCCATCTGAATAGTGGGTGGCAGCGGCGCCGGCGACAATGCATAGGTTCATGCAATGCATGAGGACTAGAGTTGTTGCAAGCATGGCTCCCTTATTATAAACATCAGAAATGAACTTGAAGTACCTAGATTGGTCAGAAACCTGAAGACCGTCCAGGTAGTTCAAAGAAAATGGATACTCAGGTATCCCATGAATATAACACAGCAAAACAAAACAAATATATAACGATCAAAAGAAGAAAGGGGAGAGAAAAAATTAAATAAAGATAAATAGCAGGGGAAAAAAGAGGAGATAAGGAGAAGAAGGCACGTGGAATAGCTCTCACCGGAGTCGTTTATGTGTTACGTCCATGTTCAAGTGGAGTCTTTAGTAGTTGAAGGATGGTTCGCCTGGACGAGTCTCCCGAAGGAAGGATCCACTAAAGTAAATAGTGCAATATCTAATCTAGATGAGGCCATGGTTGTGTCAAGTACGTGGGCTTTCCAGGCTGCCCATGTAAGGTCAAATCACTTGCGTGTATCTCTACAAGTAGCCAACCAACTCTCTGCCTCCATGATCACCCCCACCTTCCCCAACCAATCATGCGCGCTTGGAATATGCGAGCTCTTCCAGTGTATTGGTATGAGGCGTTTTGATGCATTGAGCAGGTGGGGGAGAGCACTTTGTTTGTAGGGAGACAGGGGCGTGGGGGGGTGTGGAGCAGAAAATGTTTTGGCAAAGCCAGTATATCTATGCCCAGGCTATCTGATATGTGTTTGCCAACCATACCCCAAAACGGCTGTAGCACAGGGCACTCCCACCAAATATGGAGGAATGTGCCTGTCATTCCACACCCCCTTCAGCACCTATCGGAAGCAGTGGGGTAAATTCTAGCCAGGGTAGTAGGCACCCTGTACCACCATGATAGTAGTTTGTAGTTGTTTTCTTGGGTCTTAGAATCTACGGAACTCGAGTGAGTCAAGCGGTATAGGTGGGGGAGCTGACCCTCTGTGAATTCAGACTGGAGTTCCCTTTCCCATTCTTTAACATAAAGGGGTGTGGGGCTAGGTGTCGCTGCCTCCAACATCCCATATAGTGCCGAGATCATAGGGGGCAGGGGGTTCGCAGACGCCCACAAGCTTTCAAATTCTGTAAAAGTGGTTCTGATCCGTGCTTGTTTGTGGCATTTGGCGATGAAAGTCTCTAACTGGCGGTGTCTCCAGAAGTCAAAGGGGAAGCTACCATATCGTTCTCGTAGGGTGGCAAGTGGCGTCAATAAGCCCCCTTCCACGAATCTTGCCAGACTAACAATCCTGTCGCTTGCCCATGTTCCAAGGGAAGCTTTCTGCTCCCCGGGAGGAAACCATGGGTACCCACCCACAGGTGCCAGCGGAGATGTCTGTGGTGCCAGTGCTAAGCGGTCATTCAGTTTGTCTCACATCATCAGGGAGTGTATTGTAAATGGGGAGACCCAGTCGGAGAGCCCCATGTCTTCTGCAGGGAACCATGGCACATAGGACAAATCCCTACCCACCATTGTTTTTTCAAGGGGAACCCATAGCTTAAAGGGTGTGTGGAACTTCCTGTTCAAAATGCGCTGTAGAGCGATCGCCTGATAGTATTGAAATATATTAGGTATGCCCAGTCCCCCCTTTAGTTTGGATCTTTGCAGCGTTGCCATGGCGAGGCGAGGCTTCTTGCCCCCCCATACAAATTTAATAAAGCGGCTGTGAAGATCCATAAAGAAGCATTTTGGTAAATGCAATAGTATCATTTTCAAGAGGAATAGGATGCGGGGCAGTATAGTCATTTTCAAAATTTTCGTCCGGCCAACCCACGTAAAGAGAGCTTTATCCCATGCCTGGAGGTCTTGGGTAATCTTCTTGAGTAGGGGGATGTAATTGTGTGAATGCAGGGAGTCTAGGCGATCCGTAAGCTGGACGCCTAGATATTTCATAGAAGGGGCGGACCACGCAAAAGGGAAAGATCCCTTTAGGGAGGCTGCTAAAGTTGGGGGGACAGTGATCGTCAGGATCTCTGATTTTGTGTAATTTATCCGGAAGTTGAATACCTCACCGTAGGCAGTCAGTTCTCCCATCAGGTTCGGCAACAAGACAAGGGGGTCTACTACATGGAATAGTATGTCATCTGTATAAGCAGAGAGTTTGTGTTCAAGGGGGCCCGCATGTACCCCCCTGATGCTTTGATTGGTTCTGACCCTCTGTAGTAGTGGTTCCAAGACCAATGCCAACAGAAGGGGCGAGAGCGGGCATCCCTGTCTCGTGCCGGTCCGGATGGGGAACTTTGAGGAAAGGCCACCATTCACCTTAACCTGGGCAGTAGGAGACACGTAAAGTCCAGAAATCCAACGTAACCTAAGCCGGTGCCCCAAAGCACAACATCAAGAAAGTCCCAATCCACGCGATCGAATGCCTTCTCCGCATCTGTAGACAAAATCAGGTATGGAGGCATTCGATCGCATGTGTGCGCCCAGTGGATAAGCTGGATGGCCCTATTGGAGTTGTCCCTGGCTTCCCGTCCCACTATAAAACCGGTCTGGTCAGCCGTATCAAGTCAGGAAGTAAAGGTTTTAAGCAGTTGGCAAGGATTTTAGAAAATATCTTAAGGTCCATGTTCAGAAGGGAAATTGGGCGCACAGTAATCTGTGCCAGCGAGGTCTCCTGGGGGAGGTGCCCATTGGTCGCTAGGGAGTTGAGGAGGGTGCAGAGAGGAGCCTGTAGTTTATCGAAAATTTTTAAATAGTAGGCCCCGGTGAAGCCATCAGGTCCAGGGCTTTTGCCAGTGGGTAGGGACTGAATGGTGGCCAATCATTCTGCTGTGGTAATAGCGTGTTCCAGGTCAGTCGCTTGTTCTAGGGATAGGGTAGGGAGCCCTATTGAGGAGAGGTAAGCGGTTATTCGGGTCTGCTTAAGAGCTACTTCTGCTGGAGAGGAGGCAGAGTCCAGATTGTATAAAGTCGCATAATAGTCGCGAAACATGGAGGCTATTTTTGAGGTGTGCTGTGCTGGTTCTCCCGTAGGGGAGTGTAGCTTATGCACATGCGCTAGGAGTCTCTTTTTACAGAGAGCGCGGGCCAATAACCGGCCACACTTGTTGCTGTGCTCATAGTATGTATGGGCCATATAGCGTAGCTTGCGGTTAATTTTGCGGTCTAGTAGTTTTGAGAAAAGCTGTCTTAGTTCACTCAGACGTTGGAACTCATCGTGGTCCGATGACCGTTTATGGCTGAGCTCAGCTCATTGTAAAGCCTGCAGTACTCTCTGGAAGTCCGCCTGCCTCTCTTTATTAAGTTTGGCTCCCATGGCAATAAGAGTGCCACGGACCACCGCTTTGTGGCCTTCCCAAAGGATGCCGTTGCCGTTTTCTACGAAAGAGTCTCTTGAACTCCTGCCACCGTCCAGCAAGTTTTCGTTCAGTTTCCAGGTCCGTGACTTAGCCAGGGTCAGAGATAGTAATCTGGTCAATGGTCACCCCCAGTAAAAAGTCAAGGGTATCCTGATCCACTAGTAATAGGTCAATTCTAGTGTACACTTTGTGGACACTGGAGAAGTAGCTATAGTCCTTCTCAGAGGCGTGTAGTGCTCTCCAGCAGTCCACCAAGGTATGTCCCTGAAGGGTCTTTCTAAAATGCCGCAAGAAGGCGTGGGAGTGTGTGGATTTATTCACCGAGGTATCAAACACGGGGTCAGGGCTAACGTTGAAATCCCCTCCCAGGATTAGTCTGCCCTCCCGAAAGTCTGCCAACTGGGCAAGCACCTGGTCAATAAATGTGAGTTGTTGAGCATTAGGGGCGTATAGTGTAGCAAATGTGTACTTTTGACCCATTATGGTGCCTTTTAGGAACACGTAGCGTCCCTGAGGATCTACTCTGTGGTCAGAGGGTTGGAACTGGCAGTGTTTGTGGATGGCAATGGCTGTACCCCTGGATTTAGGTTTTGGGGAGTTTCTAAGGTACCATTGTGAAAATAAGTGGGTGGGCAGTTTCGGGAGTGAGGAGTTGGTAAAATGGGTCTCCTGTAAAAATAGCACCTATGGGGGGGCTCCATATGAGGTGGCTGTGTCGTACGGTCCTTACACGTACCGAACTGGAGAAGCCATTATCAGTCAACGAGCAAGTCTGAAGGCTGTCATTGGTGTGTCCCTGAGGATGTGAGGATCCATGTGGGTTCTTCAGTCCCCTGTGAGGGACTCCTGCCTCACAGTGGTAGAGGAAGAGCGATTGCGGTTCCGTGAGTTCCGCTGGGATCGAGCCTGCTGCCAGGGCTGGGGTGCTGGTACCGTTTGGATATCCATGGATAGTCTCCAGTCGGGGAAATCAACAGGTTCCAAGCTCAGCTGCAACAGGAAACATGGAAGGTCATCCTTAGTGCGTAGGGTGGCGGATTTACCATCCCTGCCCGCATAGAGGCTGAAGGGGAACCCCCACCTATAGGTGATGCCCGCTGAGCGTAGTGATTCCAGGAGGGGGTGTAATGCTCTGCGCTGCATCAAAGTGCGATGTGACACGTCCTGGTAAAAGAACAGGCCTGCTCCATCAAAGTCAAAATAGGGGCGTTTGCGCATAAGCTGCATGGTTTGATCTTTGACCGTATATTGGTGGAGTTTGCAGATTATGTTACGTGGGTTGTCAGCATCCTGTGAGGGGGGTCTGTGGGCCATGTGTGCCCTATCAATCTCAGCTTCATTGGGGGGAGGCCTAGGAGATCCTTAAATATGCCTTGCAGTGTGGGGATAATATCCTTGGCTCCTGTTGCCTCAGTGGTATCTGTTTTCAGCTGCTCTATGTCCTGTTTAAAGGCCTTCTCGACTCTGGTAGCAAAATGATCCAGGTCCTCTCTTGTGGGGAGAGACCATATATGCTGCCTTAAGTCCCAGTCCCCCACCAGTGCAGACACATCTGAGCCCTGTTCTAATGAGGCAGAGGAACCAGGGGATTCAGGGGGGGCTTTGTCTCTTACCAGTTGTGGTGTCTGGCGGGGGACATACCAGGTTGTGGCTGTGCTGTTTTCTTTGCTGTTTTCTTTGCTGCAGCATCCATTCCTCTACCCTTCCCGGCCGCCATCTTAGGTGTCCCACCACGTGGCTGCACTCCGCCGCCGAAATACGAGCCTATGGTGCCTGTACCGTATTGTGCGGTGAATTTGTGTCTGGAGGAGGCTCTCCGGTACTGGGACATACCGTTTGGGTCCGTGTGGAGGTGACATATCCGCCAGATCAGGGTGATTTACCTGTAGCTGCTGGGTGTGAGGAGCTCTGGAGGTCTGCTTCCTCATTCGGCCATGTCCAAGCCACGCCCCCGACTTTTATTTTTTAATTGTTTTACTGGTAATGGCGGTAATCTGTGATTTTATAGCAGGACTGCGGCATTGCTGCGGACAAATCTGACCCTGAGTGATACTTTTTGGGGTCCAGTTACATTATTACAGTGATCAGTGCTACAAAAATGCACTGATCAATGTATAAATGACACTGGCAGGGAAGGGGTTAACAGCAGGGGGCACTCAAGGGGTTAATTGTGAAGAATCCCACGTCACAAGTGGGTGAAACATGTCGGTGTGTTCGCCTACACATGCCCTCAGCCGATAACCAACCTGGGCTTTTCATCACTCTTTAGCCCTCATCCTATCTCCGCAAACTGGAAATCCACAAACAACCGAAAACTGGAAGTAGACGGCCAGGCGGCCCCATGCTGGTTTTGAGTGGATGACACCCTGTGTGTGGCACCAGGACTAGGAATACAGAGATTCGCCTCCTGCATATCCGTGGACCCCTGCAAAGGACTCTGGATTCACCACCTTGTCGCTCCAATTGAGGACCAATTTAATATCGTCTAAACCAGTGGTCATCAGCCCTGTCCTCAGGGCCCACTAACAGGCCAGGTTTACAAGATAACTGAAATACATCACAGGTGATATAATTTGCTGCTCAGTGATTGCAGTATTCTAGTCTGCATCTCCCTCAAGGTAATACTTAAAATCTGGCCTGTTAGTGGACCCTGAGGACAGGGTTGATGACCACTGGTCTAAACAGTGAGTCTTTTTCAAGCTGGTATATAAAGCAAGTGATCACAGCCTGAACACTTTTTAAGGCTCTGTGATTTGACTCAGCTGACTATATCTTTCTATCCAACTTATACGTGGTGCTGTTTTTAATGTTTCATGGAAACTGCTGAAATTGCTGAATAATTACCAGGCTTACTGTGGATCTATTGTTTCTCCTTGACTAAAGTCACATGTCTACATCACAGCGTGCTGCATTCTACTATTCTACCACCTCTATGACTAATCATGCTACACTAAGAAACTAAAACTGCCTTGTTCACTAACTGGCAGGGATACCTTCCAGCCAAAATTGCATTTTTTTGTCTGTGATGATTAATGCCTTTTTTCAATACTGTAAATACCTAATGCAGCAGCTTTTTAGGCATATAGGGAATCTGGAGGTCCATGGTTAAGCACAATACGGATACCGTTCTGTGCTACCAAGGTTTCCCAGAACTCACTTCGCCTAACGTACGTAAGCATTATATGTTAAGTCACACTAAATAACTTGAGGTGATTGACACGTGTGGATGACTTGGATATGGTTTAGCTCATGGCATGTGTTTTTAAAGTGGTACTATAGGTTTTTTTTTTTTTGTTTTTTTTAAATAACAAACATGTCATACTTACCTCCTATTTTCAGCTCGTTTTGCACAGAGTGGCCCAGAAACGCTGTTTTCTGGGGTCCCTCGGCGGCTCTCTCGGCGCCTCCCCGCATTAGATAACCCCCTCTGGGAAGCTCTCTCCTGAGGGAGTTACCTTGCGGGCACGCTCCTGTGTCATACACTCGGCATCCATAGACGCCGGGTGTATGACTCGCCCCCGCCCCCCCGGCGCCCACGTCATAGGATTTGATTGACAACAGCAGGAGCCAGTGGCTGTGCTGCTATCAATCTATCCAATGAAGAGCTGAAAACCCGTGAAGAGAGCGACGCGGGATTGCGCCCATGGAAATTCGGGGCCCAGGTAAGTAAAACGGGGGGTTAAAAGGATGCATTAAGGTGAAAAAACATAAAGGTTTACAACCCCTTTAAGTGACAACGTTGTCAGTTTTTACCATGTGCAATTTCCTATTGTTTATGCTTTCCTTTCAATGAAAAATATTTTTTTCTACTAATTGTTCTAATAAAGTTATATCAGGTTAAACCACAGTTTGTTCCTTTTCCTTCATTGAAGACAAGGACACCTTGGGTCCTATTCCCACTCCCCTTTTAATTTGACTACTTCTGTTTTGATAAGGAACACCACCCTATTGGGTGAGTTGGTAACCTGCTACCTGAATTGACCAACGATATTGGTCATCAGGACTCCGCCAATTGCGTTTTTTATTGCGATTTGTACTCCCTGGGTGTGTTCTAACTGTGTGGGGGAAGGGGTTACTGGGACAACACAGAGATCGCTGTTCCTAAAAATATGGAACAGCAGATCTCAGTATGGTCCCCTGTCAGAAAGGGGATCCGCGGTGCTTGCCCACACTACCACATGCACGGACTACACTACCACATGCACAGGTACATCTGTTTGCGCAGCCCAAGTGCTTTGAAGCAGTATATATGCGGAAGGCGGTCTGCAAGTGGTTAAAAAATGCAGAGTGAGCGAACGGAGGAAAAATCTAAATTAAGTTATTGTTTGAATACCCTTTGGCTTCAAAACAGCACCTTTTTTTTTAGCTACACTTGCACACAGTTTTTGAAGGAAATCAGCAATAGTCAGTATTTTTTTTACATTTCAAGTTCATCTTCAAATTCGTTTTCAAATTTGTTTCAGTTTCAATTTTAAATTCTATTTAAATTTAATTCAAATTTGATTTGGATTCAAACAAAATTACATTTTGTCATAATTTATTTCGGATTAATTTCTATTGTGATTTGGAAATTCAGGTACATCTGCATTTTCAAATATCAAGGAATTCTTCAGAATTTCGATTTGGAACACAGAGAACTGCACATGTCTATTTAAAACCTTTTAAAAACATTTTGCACTTGTATTCTTTTATGTAGAGGTTTCTTATGTGGAACACTTTAATATTGGTTTGCTCACAATAAGCACAATATTTACATATTTAGCTATTTATTGGTTTGGTTTAAACATTTATGTTAATAGCACTTCATTGGGAAGTATAGTTTTTAAAGAGTAGCGTGGCACTTTTAATTTCAACAACTAACCAAGACAATTCATAAATAGCCTAGATGTGCGATCCAATGTAGCTGCCTTTATACCGCTCTGCACGGGCAGGTACCCCTCATCTATATATAGGATGAAGTCTGTAGTAGTGATGATTTTGCATGTCCATATTACTGATCATACATTAAAGTAGGTAATTTTTTGGCTAAACAGGGTTATGATCTATTATTTATGAAGCATCGTCCAATATTTGAGTACTTGAGTAACAAAATGATCGTGCAGATTTGAAAATCTTGCCCAATTACTATTATTTTTCCTGACTCCAGGAATGTTTATGAACAGCTCCAACTATATTGTCTACAACACTAAACAGGTGAACTTGTGTGTCTAGCGTATCCCTGGTCAGGGGAGAAAATGGCCCAAGGTAGATCATTTTGTTATGTGTAGGGCACTGCTCCCAATGAGTGGGCGCTATATGTTAAAATTATAGTTGTCTGAGCAATAGTTTGGCTCAGAAGGATTGTGTTCAAATTACACCTCTGTTTCAGTTCAGCTGGTTGCATGATTTTTCCCCCTAACGGTGGGTGTCGCTGTCACCACTGGTCAGGGTTGGAAAGGCAACAGGCTGGATGCATTGGGTATCTCTTTCCCAGAAGCAGCCCAGGGGGCGTGGTCAACCTGCTGTGCATTCTGGGAGAGGGTACTTAAGGGACAAACACCATTTTGTGGTGGGTTCGTTCGTGGGTGGTGGGCGCCACCCGTACCCCAACCTGAGGGCCCTTCTGGCCTCAGGGATGTGTTGGCAGTTCCCGCCTCGGGGCCACGTTGGCCAGAGGAGTCGCTGGGACCTACTGATCCAGGGAGATCCTGTGTCGCCTAGCCCGTGGGAAGGGACCGAGCAATTGAGGACTCAATTGGAGGATGTATCCGGATCAAAATCTACCTCACAGTGCTTCCGGAACGGCTGAAAGATCCTGGCACTGAGAGCTGTGTTCTTTTTCATCAGAAGGTAACCCAGTGAGTGGTTGCACAAGTCTGTGGCAGAGACTATTGAACAAATTCTACTTTCACAAGTCTGTGGCAGAGACTATCTGTGATTGAGCTACGCACCGGTTGCTAGGCCCGAGAGGGTGGGCCTATCCGGTAGTTGCTGAGTCCAGCGTGGAGACAGTTGTTCCTCTGGACCTAAGAAAATACCTGTGATCTGCAATTAAGGTACCTGAGTCCTCCCCATCCCTTCACCGCCCTCTGTTGGAAACTTTAATCAATAAAACCCCTTGAAAGAGACTTTGTGTTGGTGCGAACTTTCTTCAGGACAACTCTTCAAGGAGAACCCCTGAGACGAGCGTATGGAACAGTAAGGTAACGGCAGGCCCAAAATTAAACCAGCAGCTCCTACGGGGGTATCGCTACATATGTATATGGCCAACTCTTACCAGCAAATGTAGAAACATGTATTCATTTGTTGTTTTGGAAGAGACAACTATGAAATTATTTATTCTTTAATTGCTTATAGCTCATGTTGTGCTTGCAATTTTTAAAACTGACAGTCTTCTCTGAGCTGGTTTGAAGTTCATTTTGCTTAAAACAAACTTTTCAGGAAAAAACAGTACTTTGAAGTGGTCTGTAGTGGAACACTCATTAGATTGTCTGATGGTAAGGTGATATGCCAGATTATATTACAGATCTTATTACAATGTGCATTTGAGATTGGGGGCTTAAGTGAGAGTGCATTTGATGAGTAATAAAGGTAGCCGTGCAGGATCATTGTGCCTGTTTATATTTTCTACCTAATAACTATGCTGTAGCTATACTCTGACATTTTTCAGACACAAAAGCACACCAGATTGCTAAACAGTAATTCAATAGAAGAAATCTACTGTGCTTTAGCCAAATAAAACAGACAACCAAGCAGAATACTTTATGTCACATATGCATATGGTATATTTTTAGCACACACACACACCATACATATAATTGCATTAGCCTTTACTATTTTCATATGAATGTATTATAGCTGTGTATTGTCATGAAGTCGCTCATCTATGGGTTATATATGATAATCTCTATGCTTAATATTATTTGGGTTCATAGGCGTGCGCACAGGGTGTGCCAGGTGTGCCCAGGCACACCCTAATCACTCTGTGCAGCATAGATTCACCCTACTGCCCTAGCTCCCCCCTTCCTCCTGAACCGCTGCTGGCTTCCCTACTCTCCTCTACTGGCGGCTCTTGCTGCGGGGATGTTTTAGGGTGAATGGGGGAAGGGGCTGGTAAATATGTCATTTACTGACCGCTTTCCTTTCTGAATGAACACAGTGAGCGATCAGTAGTGTGTGGTTGAGCTTTGGGGTGCACACCCTAATTCAATGGGCTGCGCACACCTATGTTTGGGTTATATACTAGATACCATCAGGGAGTAGTACTTTTACATATTTCTAATTATGTAATGGTTAACTAGTGTATGCAGTGCAATATAGCCAATCTCTTCATGCCAACTGTGTTTTTCTCTTTCTTTTTTTTATATTGTTTTTTGTAAATTTAAGCATGGGTGTTTAACCACTTGACCACTGGGCATTCAAACCCCCTTCCTAACCAGACCAATTTTCAACTTTCGATGCTCTCACATTTTGAATGACAATTACTCAGTCATGCAACACTGTACACATATGACATTTCTTTTTCGTACATCACGGGACACAGAGCGACTTAGTCATTACTAATGGGTTATATAGTTTACCTTCAGGTGTTGACACTGGCCAATTCCAAACCGGAAGTACCCTCCCCTATATAAGCCCCTCCCACCCGGGAGCACCTCAGTTTTTTGCCAGTGTCTAAGGTGTTGGCCAAAGAGTAACATGTGTTTTCACTGGGCTTGCGTACAGGTTCTTTTGGGCCTTAGTAAGCTGTTCCGGATCCCACCAAAAAAGCTTCATAGCTAAACGGTCGGTACCCGGGCCTTGCAGCAGAAGAGCAAGGTTTTGCCTGTAATGCTTCTCTTAGGAGGGCTGGACCCTGGGATCCAGAGCTCTGGTCATACCCACGACCAAGACGCTGTCTGTGCAGGGTGCTATACAGGTCCAGGGGAGTGGAATCCTTGGGAACCCGGTCCCTGAAGGTTTAATTACAATGCCTGCCGTGATAGGTGAAGTTTGGACTTTTGTGGACCAAACAAAGTCCTGCGGCGGGGATCAGGTAAGTGGGGGCCCTCAGGAACTTGGTTCTATTGGGGGACCCCCAAGCCTAATTTGTCTTTCTGTCTGTTACCTAACGGTATTCCCGCTAAATATCTGTGTTTGCCTATAACTACTGAAAATGTTAAATTTTAATAGTAGTCAAGAAAAAAAAAAAAAAAAAACAGGGACCGCGGTACCTGTGTTAAACCACTAGAGGCCGCTGTAGTCCATTTTTCTTGTAAATGTGGATCTTTGGTTTTCTCAACTCAAAAGATCCAGGCAGCTGGTAAGTTTCTCTGAGGGAATCCACTTCCTCTGCCCTGTTGCTGCGTTCATCCACCGCACAGGCCCTCTGGCAAAAAGGGCCCTGGCTCCTAGTCCTCTGTTGGTTTTCGAAAAGGGCGCCATTGGCGCACGGGCGCGCGCGCGGGCGCGTGCACGCGCCTCCTATAAAAAAAAAGGGGCGGGGCGGGTGGATGACGCTCGATGCGCGCCGCGGCGCTTCTGCGCATGTGCGGGCGTCCCAGCATGGTTAAAAGACACAGTACAAGTGTCAGCTGCATGCAAACAGAGCTAGCAACAAACAGTGGCACACAGAGGCGGTTGATGCAGGCATCCCCATAGAAAGGCACTTTAGTGGACACCAGCTGGTATATAGCAGCACCTGTGTTAGACTATTACCAGCAAAAATTGGTGTATGACGACGGGAATACCTCAGCTTTGTGCTTAAAGGATATGTCGTCCAGACGCTCCGGAAATAGATCTTCCAGGAAGCCAAAGGGGTCTCCATCGGGCTCTGAGGATATTGGGCATGCTTGCACTGCACCAATCTCCCCTGAGAATGCAGAGGTCAGTAGCCGTAGAAACCCCGCAGGAATGCCTGGTGCTGCGGCTGTCCCCAGTCCACCTGCTCCTGTATATATAACAGAGGAGGTTTTATCCTCAACTCTGGGAGGATTGGAAGAGAGATTAACAGCATTGATCGCTGCTTCCCTGTCACAGGAAAAGCGCGTCCGATCTCAGAGTGCCTGTTAGTGGAGGAACAGCCCCACACAGAGATCGACCTACCTGAAGGGGATCAGGATGAGGTTGATTCACTTATAGAGGAATCAACAGTGGAAGAACCTTTCTCAGCTTCTCAGGCTGAAAGATTATGGGTTCAGTCTCTGACTAACATGGTCCGATCAGCATTTAAAATGCCTCTGGCGGAACCACCATCCACTACGGTTTCCTCGCTGGGGTCGCTAAAAGCTCCCCAGGCGGTCTGTTCCTTCCCAATCCACCCTTTATTAGAAGGGCTTATTTACCAGGATTGGGAGCATCCTGATAAAATATTTGCTCCCCCCAAGAGATTTCCGGTGATCTATCCCATGGAGGATAAGTTCATAAGAAAATGGAGGGTCCCTATAGTGGACGCAGCCATCTCTTCTGTTAACAAATCACTGACATGTCCAGTAGATAATGTTCCAATGTTCAAAGACCCAATAGATAAAAAATTGGAGTCTTTACTAAAATCTGCTTTCTCTACAGCAAGTATGGTGACACAACCTGCGGTAGCAGCGATTGGAGTCTGCCAAGCAGTGAAAGATCAGTTGAAACAAGTCTTAAGGGACTTACCAGATCAGCAGGCTCATGCCCTAGCTGACCTGCCTAGAGCCTTGTGTTTTGCGGTGGACGCCATAAAGGATACAATCCAACAGGCCTCCCGCTTTACGCTGTCTATAGTACATATGCGTAGGCTTCTGTGGCTCAAAAACTGGTCTGCTGAAGCTCCCTGTAAAAAACTGCTGGTTAGCTTCCCATTTCATGGAGAACGCTTATTTGGAGAAGATCTGGACAAATATATCCAGAAAATTTCTGCCGGTAAAAGTTCACTCTTACCGGTTAAGAACAAGGGTAGAAGTCCTTCTTTTAAGAGGCCTACCTCTCCAGTCCCGGGCACATCGGCTGTGAAGCAGTTCCGACGGCCTCCGCGGTCAAATTCAGGGGGCAGAAATCAGGGACAATCACAGGGTAACAAGAAGCCCTGGATCAAGAGAGGTACAAAACCTCCCCCTAAGGCATGAAGTATTGCCCCCGCTCAATCGGGTGGGGGGAAGACTTCAGTTGTTCACAGAGACCTGGCGGGACACCATCAGAGACAGATGGGTGCTCTCCGCAGTAAGTCTGGGATACAAGCTGGAGTTAAAAGGCACTCCTCCTGCCCAATTTATGAGGTCAAACGTGCCAAGAGATCCCCAAAAGAGAGGATCCCTCCTTCTGGCACTAGAACAACTATTGCTCCAAGGGGTAATCATGAAGGTTCCCCTGGAAGAAAGCGGATTCGGGTTTTACTCGAACCTTTTCACAGTCCCCAAACCAAATGGGGACGTGAGGCCCATATTAAATCTAAAAGGGCTAAACAAGTTCCTAAATATCAGGACCTTTCGGATGGAGTCGATCCGATCAGTGGCCACCGCCCTACAAGGGCAGGAATGGCTAGCCTCGATCGACATAAGGGATGCTTATCTGCATATTCCCATCTTTCCGGCCCATCAGAAATTTCTACGCTTTGCAGTAGAAGGGCGCCATTTTCAGTTCAGAGCCTTACCTTTCGGT
Organism: Rana muscosa; assembly: GCA_029206835.1. Classification (NCBI taxonomy): domain Eukaryota; kingdom Metazoa; phylum Chordata; class Amphibia; order Anura; family Ranidae; genus Rana; species Rana muscosa. The sequence continues at coordinate 691,852,384 of CM055118.1, read as the reverse complement.
CTGGCCACAGCACCACGAGTGTTCACAAAAATTCTGGCCCCATTATTGGCCAATCTAAGAACACAGGGTGTAACGATAATGGCATATCTAGACGACCTGCTACTAATAGACCACTCAGTGGAAAAGCTGGAAGTAGCTATTCACAAGACAATCGAGTATCTGGAATATCACGGTTGGATTATCAACCGGGACAAGTCAGCTCTAAGACCAGTCAAAAGTCTGGAATACTTAGGGCTAAGGCTGGATTCAAATCAGAGAAAGATTTTCTTACCTCCAGAGAAGGTGTCGTCTTTAAGAAATTTGACCCACTTAGTGGGTACAAAAAGAAAACCATCCATACGTCTCTGCATGAGGCTGCTGGGAAAGATGGTGGCTTCATTCGAAGCGGTACCCTACGGTCAATTCCATTCAAGGAATTTGCAAAGGGCCATACTGTCAGCCTGGAACAAAAAAGTTCAGGCTTTAGACTTACCAATGTCCCTGTCCCCTTCCGTTCGCAAGAGCCTCCATTGGTGGTTGGTGCCCCAGAATCTGGAAAGAGGGAAACCCTTCAGTCCGGTTTCTTGGAAGGTGGTCACTACAGATGCCAGCCTCATCGGCTGGGGGGCAGTGCTGGAGCAATGGTCTCTCCAGGGCAGGTGGTCAGAAGCAGAAAAGGCCCTGCCCATCAATCTCTTAGAGATACGAGCAGCCCGGTATGCCCTAGTAGCATGGACATCCAAACTCCAGGGGTCCCCTGTCAGAATTCAATCAGACAATGCCACGGCAGTGGCATATATCAATCATCAGGGTGGCACCAAAAGTCGTGCAGCCCAGAAGGAAGCAAATTGCATCCTGGAGTGGGCAGAAAGATATGTCCCAGCCATATCCGCGGTTTTCATCCCAGGAGTGGAAAATTGGAGAGCGGACTTTCTAAGTCGCCAACAATTATGCCCGGGGGAATGGTCTCTTCACCCCGAGGTTTTCCAGGCAATATGCCAGCGGTGGGGAACACCGGATGTAGATCTGCTAGCATCCAGATTCAACGCAAAGGTGGACAGGTTTGTGTCTCGCACAAGGGATCCCCTAGCTTGCGGCTCGGATGCCCTAGTGTTCCCTTGGGATCGGTTCAAGCTGATATATGCATTCCCACCGCCACAATTGTTACCGCGATTACTCCGCAGAATCAGGGTAGAAAAGAAACCAGTGATTCTGGTGGCTCCAGCGTGGCCCCGAAGGGCATGGTACGCGGAGATTGTAAAAATGTCAGTGAGGAGTCCTTGGACCCTCCCACTTCGTCCGGACCTGCTGTCGCAAGGACCGATATACCACCCTTCCTTACCAGCCCTAGGTTTGACGGCCTGGCTATTGAAGCCCACATTCTGAAAAAGAGAGGGCTCTCTAATTCTGTGGTATCTACCATGATCAATGCCAGGAAACCGGTATCCAGGCAGATCTATTATAGGATCTGGAAAGCGTACATTACGTGGTGTGAGACCAAGAAATGGCATCCACGTAAGTACATGATAGGGAGGATTCTGGACTTCCTACAGTGGGCTGTAGATAGGAAGCTGGCCTTGAGTACTATCAAGGGTCAGATTTCAGCCTTGTCAATATTTTTTCAAAGGCCCTTGGCTTCGCATTCACTAGTCAAAGCCTTTATACAAGGAGTGATGCGTATTAGCCCTCCGGTTAGTATTCCCATATGTCCTTGGGACTTAAACCTGGTTCTGTCGGTTCTACAGAAACAACCGTTTGAACCATTACAACACATTTCCTTGGTTCTTCTCACCAGGAAATTGGTTTTCTTAGTAGCCATTTGTTCGGCTAAAAGAGTGTCGGAATTAGCAGCTATGTCCTGTAGGGAGCCATATCTGGTTGTCCATAAGGACAGAGTAGTATTACGTCCTCATCCAGCCTTTCTTCCTAAGGTGGTATCGAGGTTTCATTTGAACCAAGATGTGGTTCTTCCTTCTTTTTTCCCCAAACCTAGCTCAGTAGAGGAAAAGTTATTACATTCTTTGGATGTGGTAAGAGCAGTTAAAGCTTATCTAAAAGCCACTGCTCAGATTCGCAGAACGGATTCTTTGTTTGTTCTGCCGGAAGGCCCCAGAAGGGGTCAGGCAGCATCAAAATCTACTTTAGCCAAGTGGATTCGACAGGTCATAATACAAGCCTATGGCTTGAGAAAGAGACCGCCTCCGTTCAAAGTTAGGGCGCACTCCACAAGAGCGGTTGGAACTTCATGGGCAGTGCATCACCAGGCCTCCCTGGCTCAAGTATGTAAGGCCGCAACATGGTCTTCGGTACACACGTTTACTAGATTCTATCAGGTAGACGTTAGAAGTCAGGAGGATGTCGCCTTTGGGCGCAGTGTGTTGCAGGCCGCAAAAGATCCTCATGCCTGATGGCGCCCAGCTTATGTACCCCCCCCTCATTTGGCATTGCTTTGGGACGTCCCATTAGTAATGACTAAGTCGCTCTGTGTCCCGTGATGTACGAAAAAGAAAAAGGGATTTTTATAACAGCTTACCTGTAAAATCCTTTTCTTGGAGTACATCACGGGACACAGAGCTCCCACCCCTCTTTTTGGGACACTTATTGCTTGGCTACAAAACTGAGGTGCTCCCGGGTGGGAGGGGCTTATATAGGGGAGGGTACTTCCGGTTTGGAATTGGCCAGTGCCAACACCTGAAGGTAAACTATATAACCCATTAGTAATGACTAAGTCGCTCTGTGTCCCGTGATGTACTCCAAGAAAAGGATTTTACAGGTAAGCTGTTATAAAAATCCCTTTTTTTGTCCTTTTTTTCACACAAATAGAGCTTTCTTTTGGGGGTATTTAATCACCGCTGGGTTTTAATTTTTTGCGCTATAAAAGAAAAAAGTCTGAAAATTATGTTAAAACTGCATTTTTCTTAGTTTCTGTTATAACATTTTGCAAATTAGTAATTTTTATTCATAAATTTTGTCCAAAATTTATACTGCTACATATCTTTGGTAAAAATAACCCAAATTGGTGTATATTATTTGGTCTTTGTGAAAGTTATAGAGTCATCAAGCTATGGTGTCAATCTCTGAAAATTGATCACACCTCAAGTACTGATGGCCTATCTCATTTCTTGAGACCCTAACATGCCAGAAAAGTACAAATACTCCCCCCAAATTACCCCCTTTTTGAAAGTAGACATTTCAAGGTAAGAGGCATGGTGAGTTTTTTGAAGTTGTCATTTTTTCCCACAATTCTTTGCGAAATCAAGATTTTTTTTCTTAATTTTTTTCACAAAATTGTCATATTAGCAGGTTATTTCTCACACACACACACCCAGCATATGCATACCACAAATTACACCCCAAAACACATTCTGCTATTCCTCCTGAGTATTGCGATACCACATGTGTGAGACTTTTACACAGCGTGGCCACATACAGAGGCCCAACATGCAGGGAGCACCATCAGGCGTTCTGGAGCATAAATTACACATCTAATTTTGTGACTACCTCTTATGCCCTGTACACACGATTAGTTTTCCTGTTGGAAAAAGTCTGATGAGAACTTTTGGTCGGGAATCCTGACCGTGTGTATGCTCCATCAGACTTTTTCCAACAGAAAAACTGCTGGGGAAAAAAAGAGAGCAGGTTCTCTTTTTTCCCATCAGGAAAAAAACTGTTCGGAATTTTCGATCGTGTGTACAAATCCCGACACGCTACATTCTGACGCATGCTCGGAAACAAATCGACGCATGCTCCTAAGCATAGAACTTAATTTTGTCGGCTCATCGTAGTCTTTTACTTCACCGCGTTCTTGGCAGTCAAAAGTTCACCGGACTTTTGTGTGACCGTGTGTATGCAAGGCAGGCTTGAGAGGAATTTCGTCAGAAAAAACATGTAACTTTTTTCCGATGGGAAAACCAGTCGTGTGTACGGGGCATCACACTTTTGAAGGCCCTGGAGCACCAGGACAATAGAAATGCCCCAAAAATAACCCCATTTTGGAAAGAAAACACCCAAATGTATAAGCTATGAGGCATAATGAGTCTCTTGAAGGAAAACGCATTTTTTTTACACAAAGTTGTCCATTTATAAAATATTTCTAACACATAGCATGTACATACTAAAAATTACACCCCAAAATAGATTCTGCTACTCCTCCTGAGTATGGTTATACCACATGTGGGAGACTTTTCCACAACCTGGCCACATACAGAGACCCAACATGCAGGGAGCACCATCAGGTGTTCTAGGGGCATACATTTCTCAAATCTAATTTGACTACCAATTACACTTTTGTGAGGCAATGTATTGGCATGGATGAGAACTGATGTGGCATGGATGAGCATGAATGGGGATGGATGAGCAATTGATGGGGATGGCTGAGCATGGTTGAGCCATAAATGTGGATGGATGGATGTGGCTGCAATGGGCACAGAGCAGCGCTGTGGGCACTACAGATCTAGCCAAAAGTGCTGCTGCAAGCGATCACTCCCCTCTCCACTCACACTGTACCGATCGGTACAGAGAGGGGAGAGAGGAACCGGACATGACGCCGGTTTGTTTACATTTGTTTACATTTGTTTTCATTTGACAGAACGAGCACATGGTAAATGGCCGCTGGTCTGGACAAGAATCAGCTCATGGGTCTGATCTAGACAATCGTTACTAGAGCCAATTTAAAGAAGTTTGCTTACCTGTAGAAGAGAGAACATACAGCAAATACATGCTGATTTGAATGTGCACTGAACTCTTTAAAACATAATTACCCTTGTGATTATAATCAGAACAGCTACAGATATGCACAGTATTTGGGGCTTTTGTGTTCTGTACATAACCACTTGTGTGTTTACTTTTATATTACCTCATTTGACCACCAGATGGCCCCCACATGACCAGACCTATTACTCCTAAGTCTTCTGGGTACTGAAGTAACTAATCTATAATAGGGAAAATTATAATTTTGCTATAACAAATTGGACCCTGTAAAAACGATATAATGCCTTGGAGAGTAGATAGTATTCCTAATTTATGATCATTACTTTCTGGTGTAACAGTATTTAAATGGAGAATTATAACTATCAGGAGGTGGAATTTAATATAGCGAATAAAATAAGAGTTGTACACAAAGGAAATAAAAAATAAAAAAAAATGTATACTAAACTACGTATTGATTATGGCTATGGCAGCACACATACAATATAAAGAAAAATGGTGCTGCATGCTGCCAAAGTGATATATAAAATACAGTGACCTTATTTAAATTGACCTCTAAGCTGCTGCAAATACAAATTGTGTTCCCACAATGATAAGTGTTGATTGAAAAAAGGTGTGCCTTTGCACAGCTTAAAACAGATTCCCTAATTATATGACCATCCTCTGGTATTAATTGAACATATTCATAGGTGCTTAAACATGTAGAAAATTTCTCATATCAAAATCATTTTCATATGACATCAACCCCTTATACACGCAATGACATAAAAAAAATCCAAAACATGAAACACAGCAATAAATTGAAAGTAGCACTCCCTCATAAACTATGTGCTACAGTTCAAACAAGTGTCAGTGTTTAGAGCCGTTTAACCTTAACCACTTGACGACCGCCCACTGTATATAAACGTTGGCACTTTAAAGATGGATATCGCGGTAACGGCAGCAGCTGCTGCCACAACCGAGGTATCCATCTTTTCAGCGGCAGGTCCAGTTTACGATAATGGTGGTCTCTGTGGCGGATTCGCCGCAAAATTACCGTTATCGGCGGCGGGAGAGGGGCCCCCTCCCACGCCTTCCGGAGCCATCAGTAGAGGCGGAGGCGATCGGGTCCTTCTCCTTCCTGGGTATGGATACGAGTGAGGGCAAGATGGCCCCTACCCGTCTCCATACCATACCATAGCAGGGCAGAAGCAACGTCAAAATGTTACTTCCACCCATAGCTCTTAAAGGGGCTTTTTTTTTACATTTTTACAAATTACAATTTTTTCTTTTTATTGCATTTAAGTCCAAATATGAGATCTGAGGTCTTTTTGACCCCAGATCTTATATTTAAGAGGACCTGTCATGCTTTTTTCTATTGCAAGGGATGTTTACATTCCTTGTAATAGGAATAAAAGTGACACATTTTTTTTTTAAAAACAGTTTTAAAATCAATAAAATAAAGTAAAATAAATAAGAAAGACATTTTTTTTAAAGGGTCCCGTCCCGATGCGCTCACGCACATAAGCGAAACCACACATGTGAGGTATCAACGCGATCGTTAGAGTGAGAGCAATAATTCTAGCCCTAGACCTCCTCTGTAACTCAAAACATTCAACCTATAGAATTTTTTAAACGACGCCTATGGAGATTTTTAATGGTAAAAATTTGACTCCATTCCACGAGCGGGCACAACAATTGGGCTAACTTTAGTGTTGTCTTATTTTTTAATTTAAAAAAGTGTTTTTTTTTTTTTTAAAAGTGCGCTTGTAAGACCGCTGCACAAATACAGTGTGACAAAAAGTATTGCAATGACCACCATTTTATTCTCTATGGTGTTAGGAAAAAAATGAATAATGTTTGGGGGTTCTAAGTAATTTTCTAGCAAAAAAAAATGTTTTTAACTTGTAAACACTGAGTCTGAAAAACAGGCTCGATCCTTAAGTGGTTTTTAAAAACGATGTGCTTCACTGAAAAAAGCTTCCAAATAGTCTGCAGTTTACATCCAAAAGCATAAAGAAAAAAAGGTGCAAGTGTTGAGGGCTCTTCACCCTTATAAACTATGTGCTCCACCACCACACAGTTGCTTCCAAAACATGAAAAACAACAATACATTGAAAGTAGCACTCCTTTATAAACTGTGTGCTACAGTTCAAACAAGTGTCAGTGTTTAGGGCCCTTCACCCTTAAAAACAACGTGCTTTACTGAAAAAAGCTTCCATATAGTCCACAGTTTATATCCAAGAGCATATCAAGAAAAAAAGTCAAAGTGTTGAAGGATCTTCACCCTTATAAACTATGTACTCCACCGACACACGGGTGCTCCACCACCAGCTAAAATGCTCGCTCACCTTGCAAGTGGATCTGTAAATTAATGCAGATCAAACCGGCTTTTAGGACCACAATCGTGCTATAGGTATGACGATCATCTGGTCTCATCCCCAAAGTATGTCTCCTAGATGTATGTGCCGACCTCAGCAAAAAAAGGACTAATACTCAAGAGGATTCTACAAAGAAAACCCCTATAATGGGTAACTCTCCCCAAAAGTACAGTTTCCACAATTAGCAAGACTGAAAGAAGGGACTGTATATAATTAATGACTAAATACCCTTTGAACTCATGGAACAGGTCAAATAATCTCTCAATAGCAGGACAATAGCGGAACAACAATTGGCAGGACTGAACAGAAGGACTAAATATAGTTTGTTTAAATTGACTTAATACCTCATAGGTATATGGAACAGAATTACAATTTTCTCAGTAATCTCTTGTAGCGGGTGTTTACTTTCCCGCCAGTAATTTTGAATTTTTGCAGTGACACCAGTGGTGTATCTCCGGCGGTCCACCGGGTGGCGCTGTCAATTTGGGCCGATGGGCGAATCATTGCTGGGTCGAATCCTTTTTTGTCCTACTTCGGCAGCCGTGTGGTGGGGCGGGGAACCCGCTACGCACGCCGGAGAGGGGTATAAAGGGGGCCGGCCATTTCATCACGGGGTTCGTTGTCTCTGGCACCTTTAGCCTGCGGACGGAGTTCGTGTTTTTTGTCCTCTGGGCACTAGGCCTGAAGGACCACCGGAGGTCGCGTTCCATCTCTGGCACCTTTAGCCTGAGATGAGGTACTTGGACGGAGGTCCGGAACTCAGTGCCCAACACTGAGTTCCGCGAGGGAAGGATCCTAGGGTGCTCCGGAGGTGGACGCCTTAATCCGAAGTGGACGTAATGGACCGGGGAGAGCTCCTCATCTGAAGACCCGGTGCAGCATACTGCCGGTGACGGGTGAGCCTCTTGTCGGAGACCGTCCGGAAGGTGAATTTCCCTTGTGCGGAGACCATAGCCCACTCTTTGGAGGAGAGTGGAGGAAAGAACTTGTGTCTGGGCCTATGTATCTACACTTTCACACCTCCTGTTCTGTTTGTAAGCAAGTAAGTCTCTGAATAAAGGAGTGTTGGACTTGCAACGGTGTGAGACTCAGTTTCCTGGCAGACGGTTGGATTCGATACACAATACAGGCCCGAGGGTAAAGAAATAACTCTGGCCAATACCACTTATACATCTGTGGTGGAAGCCTGGCGTAGCGGACCCACTCCCTTTCCCATCATACCCCTAGACCAGAGACATTGCGAGCGAGAACTTTAAAAGAGGGGATTGGGAGTGTGGGACGAGTGCCCGCTACACTCTAATGAATCAATTAACGTCAAACGCCACATTATGACCTAATGGCTGGAGAGTTTGCATGTCAAAAATCCAAAAAGACTTCCTTTGGCTCTAGGTGGTGATTTTTTAATTTCAATTGTTTTTTAATAAAATTTTCATTAAAAAGTAAAAAAGGATATAAGAGAATAAGAAAACATTGATACCTTTTGTTATACATTAGAACACACAACGGAAAATTGCTTATATGAATACAATGACAAAACATGAGTCATATTTGAACTTTAACAGTGAATGCTATGCTTATGGTAAGGGTATTTACCACCCCACTCAGACACTGTGTCGTGGGCTGTGAGGCTTCATTGCCAACCCCTACTTTCATTTCAATATATTTGTTAGATTTTTAAAGCAAAGTATCACCAGAAACAACAACAATGTACCCAATGGCTCTTAATAAGCATTCTTCCAAGGCACAGTGTGATGTTGCACCAAGGTAGTGATTTTTGTACTGCCTCTCCAGTGGGGATGAATAGTAGTGTAGAGAGATCTTTATTATGGACAGTTGCGTAATGTTTCGAAATGCTGTGTTTCGGGTACCCTTTCTGGATGTTCTGTACGTTTTTCCTAATCCTTTTCCATTACGGCCTTTTAGTGCGACCTATATATTGTTTTTTGCATGGACATTGTAAAGCATAGACCACCCCCTCAGTTCTGCAAGTTCTGCAATCTTTTATCTGGTATTGCTTTCCCGTTGTGGTGGCTATGAATCCTTCCCTTTTTTTGTTAATCATTTTGGTTATAACACACGCACAGCACTGTTTGCAACAAAAAAATCCCATAAAAAACACAAAATCTATTTTCTTTGGTAGATCAATCATATTTCTTAATATTGGTGCTTTACGATATGTGAACTTAGATTGTGTGGATAGTATTTCCTTAAGATGTCTGTCTACTGTTAAGATGGGCCAATGTTTTTTAAAAATCTTCTCCACTTTCTTGTGTTGTACTCCATAATTGAGGAGGATCGGGATGTAATCTGTGAACTCTTCTCTGATGAGTTCTTCACGATCCATATTCTCTACTTCCTGAATTTGCTGTTGTATGTATTCTTGCTTGTATCATTTTTGGATGAGTCTCTGGCCAATCATGGCTGCTTTTTCTTAGTAGTATGTGTTCTTTCTACAGTTATGTTTAAGATGCATCAGTTGTCCATTTGGGATATTTTTAAGCCATGGGGCCATAATTGCAACTCTCTATCGGTATGTAGCTATTACGATCTACATTTTTGAAAAAAATATTTAGTTGTGAGGGATCCATTTTTTACTTTAATTGTGAGGTCCAGAAAATTGATCTGCAATCTATTTATGTCACAGGACAGGATAATATTCTTCTTGTTTACATTCAGCCTCTTAAACTATAACAATGTGTAATCTTCTCCCTCCCAAACAATTATAAAATCATCAATGTACCTCTTGTACATTTTCAGTTGGTTAGGTGTATTCCGATAGATTGTATCTTCCTCTCATTGTGCCATAAAGATATTCACCACAATTGGCTTGAACCATCCCCCCATGGCAATCACTTTAAGCTGTTGGTAGTAGGTGTCATTATGCCAAAAATAATTATGTGACAAACAGTAATCAAGGCACTCTCTCAGGTAATGTTGTTGGCTCCTCGGAAGGTCACTCATTTGTCTCATAGCCCATATTGTGGCCTCAAGGGCATCTTTCTTCAATTTTAAATTGTCCCAGAAGTTGAATCAGATGTTTGATCTTGTTTTTTAAACCAACGGTTGGAGATATTGGTCAATATATTACCCAATTCTAGCTTCTACAGACTATATCCCATTCACCAGAGGATATTATTATTATTATTATTATTATTATTATGAATTTTGGGGACAGTATAAATCACGGGAATCCTATATACATCTGGAACTAGATATCTCCCCTCTTTATTATTTAAGATGCCTTTCTTTATGCCTTTCTTCACCACATTATGCAATTCATTTCTATATGCTCTGGTAGGATTGCTTAGTAGTCTTTGATATGACGTCCTCAGGATTTTGAGCCGCTGCACGCCCCCGGGGGTGCGCATCGCGGCGATCGTTGCTGCGGGGTGTCAGTCTGACACCCCGCAACTCCGATCAAGGTAAAGAGTCTCCGACGGAGACTCTTTACCACGTGATCAGCCGTGTCCAATCAGGGCTGATCACAGTGTAAACAGGAAAAGCCGGTCATCTGCTTTTCCTCACTCGCGTCTGTCAGACGCGAGTAGAGGAGAGCCGATCGGCTGCTCCTCTGACAGGGGGGGGGGGTTTGTGCTGATCGATTATCAGCATAGCCCCCCCGAGGATGCCCCCACTGGATCACCAGGGATGCCATTGGACCACCAGGGATGCCAGCACCAGGTATGCCACCCTAGACCACCAGGGATGCCAGTTAGTGCCCCCTAATGGATGCCAATCAGTGCCCACAATGGATGCCAATCAGTGCCCACAATGGGCATCACTGATTGGCAGGCATTTTTGTTTGGCACTGATTGGCATCCATTACAGTACATCAGTGCCGCCTATCAGTGCCCACCCGTGCCACCTATCAGTGCCCATCCATGCCCATCCGTGCCACCTATCAGTGCCCATCCATGCCCATCCGTGCCGCCTATCAGTGCCCATCCATGCCCATCCGTGCCGCCTATCAGTGCCCATCCGTGCCGCCTATCAGTGCCCATTCGTGCTGCCTATCAGTGCCCATACGTGCCGCCTATCAGCGCCCATACATGCCGCCTATCCGTGCCCATCTGAGCTGCCTATCCGTGCCCATCCGTGCCGATTATCCGTTCCACCTATCAGTGCCGCATATTAGTGCCCATCATCAGTGCCCATCAATGCCACCTCATCAGTGCCACCTCATTGGTGCCACCTCATCGGTGCCCGTCAGTGCAGCCCCATCAGTGAAGGAGAAAACTTACTTATTTAAAAAGTTTTGTAACTGAAACAAAAAAAATACTTTTTTTAAAAAAAAAATTGGTCTTTTTTTATTTTTTTTAGCAGAAAATAAAAATCCCAGAGGTGATCAAATACCACCAAAAGAAAGCTCTATTTGTGGGGAAAAAATTATAAAAATTTTGTTTGGGTACAGTGTAGCATGACCGCGCAATTGTCATTCAAAGTGCAACAGCGCAGAAAGCTGAAAATTGGTCTGGGCAGGAAGGTGTTTAAGTGCCCAGTATGGAAGTGGTTAAATTGTAGGCCTGCAATTAGGAATAACTCACTTAAATCTGTCCAAACAAGAGTCTAGTAGACATCCCGGGTATGATAAAGTTTGAAAAACAAAATCATAAATTATAATATAATAAATAACTTTAAATAATTATAACAAATAATAATATAATAATAATAAAAATTATTCAATAATGTAATCAAATCAAAAACACTGAAATGTGCTTAGTTGCAAAATTGTCGCTGTCATTACTTTTAGTGTTTAATGACGAATTTCCCCACAAATCACTATCGCTCAATTCTGCAAGTGATTCTAATTTATTATCGCTGTTTTCTAGCTGGTCTAAAACCACTTTTGATGTAAAGGGACACTTTTTGGTTGCTTTGGACAATCTCCAGTTTCCAGGCAGAAAGAACAGTTTTTATAATATAAAACTGCATGCAGGACACAGGACAAACCACTAGGGACAAAGGGGATGTGTGATTATTTGTTACAGTACTGTAATCAGTAAGATTACAGTATACTGTATCTATACTGTGTTTTTCACTTTTTGAATTTGGCGCCGAACTCCACCCCTGTGCGCCGCAACGTCGCAAGGAATGGAGCTCGGCACTCGGCAGTCACCAGTGTGAATCTAGCGAGGAGACAGCTCGCACACACAGCGGGGAGACATCGCAGGATCCAGGGAACAAGAAACGTAACTTTCCCTGTATCCTGCAATGCGATCCTGATTCTGGCTCCGGGTTACCGATTTTGGTACTGAAATTTCCCCCCCGAGCCAGACTCGGAAATACCACTAGACAGGTTAATGTTTAATTCCAAGTTCAATGTCCATTGCATCTTTAGCTTTTCTTATTTCTCATTTATTAAGATCCTGTGTCACCAATCTTCTATAGACTTCAATGTGCAATATATATAATGGAGTTACAAATAAACAAGCATATGATAATATTATGACTGAACACATTTTAGATAATATGATATTTTGGGTCATAATCGTGTCTTTTCATATACAGTACTATTATGTCTACGGAAACAGTGAAGTTCTTTTTGGTAAATTTTCACCAGAAATAAATGATCCTCAATGTTGTTAATAGTTTCTTCTTATCAGATGATGAACTGCACATCTGTCTTACTATAAGAATGTTTTAAAGTTAACTTCAGAATACATACATAAAGTTTGAGTTGTCTTGTTCTCATAACCTTGGAATATGGAGAAACTTGATGTCCTTCATTTAGTGGCACAATAGAGATATACTCTCATTGTTTGAAATGTCCCACGTTGTTGATCTTGATTCACCTAAGTCAGGGATCTCCAAACTAAGGCCCTCCAGCTGTTGCGACACTACACGTCCCATGAGGCATTGTCAAACTCTGACATTCACAGACATGACTAGGCATGATGGGAATTTGTCGTTCCTGAACAACTGGAGGGCCATAGTTTGGAGACCCCTGACCTAGGTAAATAGACATTGCCTCTTCATCAATACACATATGTGTGAGTTCCTAAGTCTCCTAAACATAGATCAGGGGTTTTATTTAACTTTTTATCCTGTTAAGTAGTACAATAAAGAGAAGACACACTGTGTATCTTGTCATGGGATGTTGGCCTGTGTTTTCTAAGTCCAAGGTTTGTCAAAAAGACACTATTTGGACAACAATAATAAAAGTCTCTTCTAGGCTTTATGTGGGGGAAATAACAGAACCCCATTGTCCAGAAACTGCAAGGAATCTTTGGCTTTAATTAACTTATTCCTTATGTTTGTAGATTAAATTGTTCCAGCTGAGAAAAACAGAATGTTTCTATACAAAATATATATGTGGTGTGGTGAGATGAAGGTTCAGTCAAAAAAAATAACAAAAGGCAAAAGGGATATTAATGAAAAACCCCTCAAATATTAAAATAAGGGCACTAAAATAGAATTGCAAATGCCTGTTGGCTTTGAATTATATAATGCCCAAACACCAGTTCAATACCAACAAAGTGGGCTATTACTGTGGCAGTATTAGAACATGTGGAATTGCACTAATTTGGGTGAGTTTCACAGAGAAGCTCTGGTTTTAAAGTCTAGATTTTTAATCAAAGGCTATGACAACACTGTCCTTGACTCTTTAATTACTGAGGTAGGGAATAAAGATCGTCAGGTCCTACTGGATGATAAACCTCCTCAAGTGGAAAACAGAGAGGACTTTGGACTAGCTTTTCTCAAAACCTATTCCAGCCAGCATTGGGCTATAAAAAGAATAATCAAAAGGCATTGGCCTGTGGGTTCTTGGACCACTGTTGTCGGATAACCCTTGTGTATTATTTAGAGGTGCCTCTAATCTTAGGCACTCTATAGCACCTAATGTTCCGGATCCACCCACACGTCCTACTTTTTTTGGAGACCTAAAAGGAGGTGCAAAGTCTGCAAAGTGAATGCACTCCATGATAGGAGATTAACTGAATTCACATCGGCAGGTGTCACATACCCTAATAAATCTCTTATGACATGTACTACTAAATGTGTCGTATACCTTTTGAGGTGCCCATGTGGATTGGAGTACGTGGGACGCACCATCCGGATGTTGCATGTCAGACTAAGGGAGCACATTACAAATATAAAGAAGGGTTTTGACAAGCATAATGTTTCTAAGCACTATGACCTCAAACATAACAGAGATCCTAAGGGCACTACCTTCATAGCCTTGGAAAAATACATACCACACTGGCGCAGTGGGAATGGAAAAATAAGTATCTCTAGATCCGAGACCAATTGGATCTATAAGCTTGGATCTCATGTTCCCAACGGCCTGAACGTGGAGCGGGACATCAATTGTTTTATTAATAACTGTTGATGTCCCCTCCAGTCATATTGTGACTCCCTCCCTTTATGGCCTTCTTTCTCTTTCATTAAAATTTTTTCAAGAATCTAGCCATTTTTTTAAGTGCTTCTCCTCGAAGATTCTTTGGTCTAACTAATACTGATATGAGTAATTTTAAGTAACATCGAGAATTATGACTCCCTTTGTCTAAGATAGTTCTTTGATCATCCATATGGGATTGTATGGATATACATGTGATTGTCCTTTTATGAATAGGATTCAATTCTTTATATATATAATAATTTCATGATTGTTTAATATGGTCAAGGTAAACTGTTTTGGCACCACAAAGGAACGTACCCTTCAAATTTCTAAATATTTTAGATAATTCTTTTAACAAAGGAATAATACATGTTTTTGATTTATTTAAATAAATATTTTTTCCTTTAAAAGTGGGGTAATGGTCCACAAGATGGCGCTGTTTTTATCTATTGATGCCTTTAATATAACCCAGGAGTAGTACTATATCTGCCCTCTGGGTGTCAATGAGGAGTCATCCTTTTATATCAACTAGTGTGGCCCTCACTTGGCGGCAAGATTCATCTGCTTTCGTCCAATAAGCTCTAAAGCCCTGTACACACGATCGGATTTCCTATACATTCAAATCCGATGGATTTTTCCATCGGAATTCCGATGAAGCTGACTTCCATCAGTCTTGCCTACACACCATCAGTCAAAAATCCGACCGTCACAAACGCCGTGACGTAAAACACTCCGATGAGCAGAGAAAATTAAGTTCAATGCTTCTGAGCATGCGTCGACTTGATTCTGAGCGTGAGTTTTCTCTTCGATGGAGTTCCACACAGACGATCGGAATTTGGTATAGTTTTTTTCCATGGGATAAAATTAAAACATGTTCTATTTTTTCTCACCGATGGAAAAAAGACCGATGGGGCCCATACACGATCGGTTTGTCTGATGAAAAAAGTCCATCGGACTGTTTTCATCGGTAAAACCGATCGTGTGTACAGGGCATAAGTATCGTTTTTAAGTGACCTATGGCTGCGATCATCCGCTCTGCCAGATGGGTATATAATGCGCAGGCGCGGGTGTGTGTACGTACCCCTGATGACGTCAGTTGTGATGAAACAGTCGTAGGGTTGTCACGTATACACGCACTGCGCATGCGCAAACTATCTCTGCTGACACGAAATAGAGCTGCTTTTAATCCTTGCAAGGAACGCTTTTTAAACATTGGGACTTGGTCCTAACCTTTGAAATTTTAAAATAAAGAAATCAAAGAAACCTCTGCACTATTGGAGTTCTTTTTTCTTCCCCTTTTTCCTCTATTATATTGGAAAACCCATCGGATGCCTGTATTTCACCTGTGGAGTGGAGCGTCCATCGGATGTACGTAAATCGCCTCCAGGGAGTGTGACTTTTGAGGGTGCACTCGTTGATGCCAGCCGGCTACCTGTGAAGGGAATTTCCAACATCTCACCAGTGATCTTGTCATTCTACTAAGCCTGATCTGACCCCCTGAATAAGGGCGGTCGCAGGCTTTCTGGTAAGCCTCCAACTTTATTAAAGGTGACAGGCAGCACAAGTGGTGAATGTTTATACCCACGTTTTCATACTGGAAATCATACACTGGATACCTACACTTATGAACTCTAGTTTGGTGTTTTCTGTTTTTTTCTTTTTTCTTTTTTACATGCACGTTTCACTGCAAATGGAGTAATCTTTTGTGGACTTTAAGTATACATGCACGCTTACTGAAAATGGAGTAATCTTTTTGTGAACTAATGGTTGCACAATTTAAGTATTGCTGTATTTATGGTCATTTATTTTGCACATACTTGATCACTATGGACACGTAATGAATTGTATGATGTATATATAATTCACAAAGTATATCATCCAGCGCTGCACTCCTATCTATATCCACAATACCTACACCACTAACGAAGGGAAATCATTAAATGCTCAGTCCCCATCCTACTGAAACCATGCATGACCCCAAACAGAAAACAAAGACAATCAAAGGTGCAAAAAACAAACCCAACATGTTTTGTTTGGTCAAACAAGCTTTGTCAGGAGTAAATAAAATCTACACAATCTACAATCTGCACCATATCAATCAAACATAAAGCACATGGCAAAAGTAAAAGGAAATGGCTGGCTACCTTCTGGTCTCCTCTATTGATAATGTTGATGGTCAAAATGGCCGCCATGCCTGCCACGCGATGATGTAATCATGCACGCATGCACCATGACATCATCACATGTGTGCGTCATCGCATCATGATGCCTGTGCATGCGTGATGACTCAAAAAGGCGCCATCTTGTGGGCTAGATTGTAAAAGACAGGTTCTGCCTTACTGAAATGTACTTTTGCCAGGATCAGGTGGACCACAAGAGTAATGTTTATATGGAAAAAGAAGAAAAGGGAGATAAAGGAAAACTATATAACAAAGAAATGATATACACATTCATATGTGTAGGAAGCCTAGTAGAGGCTTCTTAAAGGCAAAGGAACAAAAAGTAATATTTCCAGGAGACCAAAATAATGAAAGGAGGAACAATGCCTCATTATGTCAGCTAGGGACATCCAAATGGACTACCCTGTCCCTAATTCCTCCCCTACTGCTCCAGCTAAATGTGAGACAGTAAACGTCATTGTAGCCTAACCAGACCCAGCTAAAACTACCTTATAACTCTGCCATATCAGAAACATACTCTAAACACCTCCCCAAATAGAAATAATAAAATAGACTATATGCTATAAATCCTCATCAACACACAAAGGGCAAATAAGTGAATCCCTCATTGAGGCCATAAGGGGATAGTGATCCAAGACTAAAGATCCATCTGGGATCTAATTTCAACAATATTTTGTCCAAATCCCCTTTTCTTGGGCCTAAACTGGCCTGTTGGACCGACCAAAAGGACCGGCACTCAGATCTACCATCGTGCTTCTGCCATATGTGTCTTGTTGTTGGTCGGTCATTTTTGAGAATCATGTCATTTATATGTTCTAGAACTCAACGTCGTAGTTGGCAGATTGTTTTGCCGACTTACAATAATGGGCAAGGGAACTTAGCCACATATATTATGCTTTCAGTGCTGCAGTTAAAAAAATAACTGATGCTAATGGTCTCCCCGTTTTTGGGATTGACAAAGTTCTTAACTCTTGGCATATAGGCGCAAGCTTTACGGTGGCTGCTTTTATGGCTGCTAATTGGTTTATCTGGCAGCTAAGTCTGGATCTGGTGAGGCTTAGTTGTCCTTTCTAAGTGGCTATGCATCAATAAGGCTTTTCCCCTTCCGATATGTAAAGAGTCAGTTTGTGGTAACTGGACAGATATTTCACTATGTTAAAGATTTGGCATGATGTCTACAGTATGTGGGTTGTATAAAAATAAGAGGGCGCTAAACCAAATATTACATGCTATGGTTTAGATAGCATATACAGAAAGTGAACTTATTTTTATACAACCCATATGTCACAAAGTCACTTTATTGCACTTTGAGAGGAGCAGCTTATATATATTCATTTTTAATAGTATTTTATAACCATAGTGCAGGGTTCTTCTTTTTTTCATGTCTACAGTATGTACCCAAGATTTGTGTGCCTTCCTCCTCCTAAATATTCCTTTGTCTAGGGACTAATAATGATTCCCTGGGAATGGTCTATACTCTCTCAAGGGATTTCTTCAGGTCTGCCACCTTATACTCCCCTTTCATGAATCGTTAAATGAGATGAATACTTTCTATTCTAAAGGATCCCTCTGAAGAGCAATTCCTTCTCGCTCTCATGAATTGTCCTGTGGGGCTGTCTTTTTTCAGGGGGATGGGTTAATAACTCTCCTAGTGTAACAGACTATTAGTGGAGGTAGGCTTATGGTATATTGTCCAAATTGTGCTATCCTTCTCCCTTGTAATTCGAAGGTCTAAAAATGAATACTGTCCTTTTGAATTTAACTAGTAAAGAACATCCCAAAATAATTGGTGTTAAAAATTTTCACAAAATCACAAAACTGTTCCCTCGATCCTTGCTATAGTATGAATATGTCATCAATGAACATTGCCCAAAGCAATATTTTAGGTGGGGGCACACGTCATGCTCATCACAGTACCCCATGACTTGTTATCACCCCTGTTAGTACCCCTGTATATCTTGTCATCAAATAAGAAGATATTGTATTCAAGCATAAGTTACAACAGATTCAAAATAAATAGTGGGGTTAAAATACTGTCCCACAAGTATTTAAAAAAAGCAGGCTTTTAGGTGAAAGTTATGTTGAATAAAGCACCTCTGCATTAAAATTTGACAGCCAAAAATCATCCATTAAAGGCACCCCCTCCAATTTATTTATGGGCGTAATACAAAGTCAATATATTTACTGGCATTCTCTGCGAGATTTTGATTGCCAGAAACAATCGGATGGCTGGCCGGTTTAGTTTGATGTTTATGATCTTTGCCACCTTTTGTGCACTGAACAATCATAGGGTGTTACTGTAGTTAATGATAAGAGCTAGCTCATCTTTGGACAGATTCTTGTTACTTTTCCCTTTCTGGCTAGATATGTGTTAATTAACTCAGATATTCTTGAGTGGGGTCAGTGGTCAAGATTACATAATTGTCCTCATTATTGAGGATATCATAACACTTTGTAAGGTACAAGGTTCTGTCCACTAATACTATGTTGCCAACCTTATATGCTGATTTTATATTTAAAGTCGTTGTTATCTTTCAAATATTGTAGTGCCTGCCATTCGGAATAAGTGAAATTAAAAGATTTTTTCCAAAGGGATTCAACTCCTGTTCAATAAGTTTAACAATGAGTTGTATCTAACTACCCTGAGGGAAAGGTGGGGTATAATCAGATTTAGCTTTTAATGGTGTAAAGGGACCTTCAATTCCCACACTCCCACCCTCGCTGTCTTTCTTTAGGGAATATAAATGTCTCAAAGTCTCAATATCCCTAGATGTTGTAATTTGATGTGTTTGTGCTGGCATATTCTTGAATTCCTTCTTTAAGGCAAGTTTTCTTGCACATAGATGTATATAGTATATTTTCCGAACCCAAACAAGTTCAAATCATGAATGGGTACAAAGACAAACCTCTTTTGAGTACTGCCAAGTGATCAGGTAACAGTTGTACATTCAACAGATTGAATACCTTAAGATCACTGTTATCATCATGGCTTTCCATACTTATAAGGGGACTGGATATTATTGCCTTTTGCCTCTTTTGACTCCTGTATATCCCCATTCATCGTAGTCTCTTAGCTGCTGTGTGGATCCCCCTAAAAAATCCCCCTGATTGCCTTTAGGGGCATTGGTGGGATTCCCTTGTCAACCTCTGCCTCTGCCAGAGGCTCGTTTAGATTCTTTCCTCATTGAATTAACCTTATTTTGTTTGTCACTCCCCTTTTGTCTGTCACTCCTTTTTTTATAGACTTTAGACATACATTTGAATGCTTCAAAAGTAGTGTCCTCTCTTTGCTGAACCAATTTTTCACTGGAAAAAAAACTTTGCTGGCTTCTACTGAGAGAGACTCAAAGTCTATCTCCTTCTCAAGAAGGAGCCACTGTGAAATATCAGACCCAGGCTTGGTCACTAATACGCACAACTATCAAAAAGATTATTTGCACGATTGCCTATATTTCTTAATTTCAAAACTCCCTTAACATGACAAGTAAATACACTTAAAACAAGAAATGAGGGTGCATATTCCCACGCACCAAAAGCCACTGGGAGAACAACACAAATTTATTAGGATTTTAGTGTATATTGGGATTGTAGTGTGTGGTTTTCTTTTAATACCATTATTTATTTATTTTCACTAATATCCCATTTTCCATTTGTTTTTTGGCTGACCCTCCACCTTTAAGACACCAGATCTCAATTTTTTGTGACGCGAGAGATAGTGATATGTATCATATCCCCAAGTTCTTTAATGGAAGGTTATAAGAGCTTATGTTCCCCACCCTAGTGGTATTAAAACAAAAACACACACTATAATTCTATTATACACTAAAATCTTAATAAGTTAGAAGTTTTGGGTTCTCCCACTGGCTTTTGGTGCGTTGGAATATGCACCCTCATTTCTTGTTTTAGGTGATATAAGATATCAGCTACATAAGGAGAACACTGTCTGCAGTGAGTCCAATAACTCATAAAGCTTTATTTCCTAAACATATACAGACTGTTATCACAGCAAAGTGAATATTCCCTTTATAAATTACCTATTCACTCAACTCAATGAATGCGGTGAAGCTGTGTTCAATTAATTCAACCATACCCAAACAAATTATTATTTTTTATGTGGTGCAGATGACCAAGATGTTAAGGTAGTTCAGAAGACCATATCTTTAGATCCGATTGGCAGTCTGCTGGTTGGCTACAAAACAAACCTTTCTGCCAGTCCAGCAGCTTAGTGAATACACTGTGAAAACACTGCGTCTCCACAAATGCAGTACAAAGTGTATTGTTACCTTAGGGTAGGAGTAGGGAAAAAATGAATGTAACCACCACATCTAAGGACTGGTAATCTGCAATCTTTAGTTCCTGGGTTTAGATTTAGACTTTTTAAAATAGCAGGGTTTCCTAACTGCCAGTAAGTGTGTTTAAATATGATAATTACTCTGTCAACTTAGTAGGGTTGAGGAGTAGAAAAGAGTAGAAAATGTCCACTGTACAAAGTAAATTTTTAGGGCCACAAAACTCATGCATGTTGTTGTTTGCTGCAGCGCACTGAAGCGCATGTGGATTCTGCAAATGGGCTTGGGTGCCATTTAAAATGAGTGACACCACAGGACAGCACTTTAGATAATCATGGCCCTACTTTCACTCTATTGAAAACCATCTACCACTTATGCCACGTACACACGATTGGAAATTCCGACAACAAATGTTCGATGTGAGCTTTTTGTTCGAGATTCCATCCGTGTATAGGCTCCATCGGACATTTGCTGTCGGAATTTGCGACCACAAAAATTTGAGAGCTGGCTCTCAAATTTTCCGACAAAAAAAGTTCTTGCCGGAAATTCCGATCGTCTGTATGCAATTCCGACGCACAAAAAAACACACATGCTCAGAATCAAGCAGAAGAGCCGAACTGCCTATTGAACTTCATTGATCTTGGCTTGTCGTACATCTTGTGCGTCACAGCGTTCTTGACGTTCGAAATTTCAGACAAGATTTGTGTGACCGTGTGTAGCAACACAAGTTTGAGCCAACATTCCGTCGGAAAAAAATCCATGGTTTTGTTGTCGGAATTTCCGAACGTGTGTACGCGGCATTAGTGTTTTAAAATTTGACAACAGGCAGCGACAGCCCAACCCAAGAATTACCAAGTTTAACAACAAAATTATTTTGAATCTTATATAGCAGGGGCTGCAAAACAATATAGTTGAAAATACAAATTTTCTTTAAAAGAACAAAGATACTTAGGTTATACCTATATATTGTATTTAGCCGTTGTTTAATAAACTGGCTTAGGGTTTATGCATGACTGTGAATCATTCTTTGTAATAAACACTGCAATTCCTCAATTTTAAGCAAAGTTGTAAGCGGGGTTGGGTGATTGATATTCTAGATATTTGCACTAAGTGAATTTTCTGTAATATTTTTAGATCCACTTCATCCACTTTTTTATCTTTTGATTTTTTTTTTCAAAAAAGACTGCCTAAGCTCATTGCAGATGACTGATGGAAACTGACACCAGTTTCTTTTAAATTATGATTAATTCTTCCCAGGACTGCAAATAAAATAAAGACAAATTGATTCATTGAGCTCATTACTTTTGGCCCAACAAAGCATGAGATTTGTATAAGCAGATATCCCAGTTAATTTAGAAAAATAACATGCGTGATCCATATAAGACACAAAAATGTTTTTTCTGATTTAACTGGGAGAATAAACTTTACTATTATAGTTGGTTAAATTGTCAGTTTTACATAATTTCACTAAGACAAAGTCCTGAGCAATTTATATGACAAATATGGCCTCATTGGATGAGATAGCAATCAAAGTGAGTGAGTGAGTCAAATGGAAATGCTTTTTTATGTAAGCATCACAATAGATAATGGGGGTTATTCACGAAAGGCAAATCCACTTTGCACTACAAGTACAAACTACAAGTGCAAAGTGCACTTGAAATTGCACTGAAAGTGCACTTGGAAGTGCAGTCGCTGTAAATCTGAGGGGTAGATCTGAAATGAGGGGAAGCTCTGCTGATTTTATTATCCAATCATGTGCAAGTTAAAATGCTGTTTTTTTATTTTCCTTGCATGTCCCCCTCGGATCTACAGCGACTGCACTTCCAAGTGCAATTTCAGTGCAATTTCAAGTGCACTTTGCACTTATAGTTTGCACTTGTAGTGCAAAGTGGATCTCCCTTTCGTAAATAACCCCCATTGCCTTTGAATCCCATATATAGAATTTTCATCCAGAACTGAGATTTATTTTCTTTTTTTCTTTTTCAAATATTATATTGTAGATAATAATACATATTTTATACATAAATTTTTTGTATAATAGTGATATATCGTACAGTAGGTGCCGCCGACATTGTATATCCATTGCGATCCCATTGCGGAGATTCTCGGCAACAGGGTGCCGACATCTCGGCGACAGGGTGCCAACATCTCGCGCTCGCTGCAATAGCGAGAAGGCGACGGGAACTCCGCGCCAAATTTTAAATAAAAAAACGGCATGGGTTCCCCCTCCAGGAGCATACCAGGCCCTTCGGTCTGGTATGGATTTTAAGGGGAATCCCCTAAGCCGAAAAAATGGTGTGGGGGTCCCCCTCAAAGTCCAAACCAGACCCTTATCCGAGCACGCAACCTGGCAGGCCGCAGGAAAAGAGGGGGGATGAAAGAGCGGCCCCCTCCCTCCTGAACCGTACCAGGCCGCACACCCTGAACATGGGGGGTTTGGTGCTTTGGGGCAGGGGGGCGACCTGCGGCCCCCCACCCCAAAACACCCTCCCCATGTTGATCGGGACAATGGCCTCTTCCCGACAACCCTGGCTGTTGGTTGTCGGGGTCTGCGGGCGGGGGGGCTTATCAGAATATGGGAGCCCCCTTTAATAAGGGGGGCCCCCAGATCCGGCCCCCCACCCTATGTGAATGAGTATGGGGTACATCGTATCCCTACCCATTCACCTACCCAAAACCCCCATGTTGAGGGCATGCGGCCTGGTATAGTTCAGGGGGAGGGGGCCGCTCTCTCACCCCCCTCTTTTCCTGCCAGGTTGCGTGCTCGGATAAGGATCTGGTTTGGATTTTGAGGGGGACCCCCATGCCGTTTTTTCGGCTTAGGGGATTCCCCTTAAAATCCATACCAGATCGAAGGGCCTGGTATGCTCCTGGAGGGGGAACCCATGCCGTTTTTTATTTAAAATTTGGCATGGAGTTTCCGCTCAGGATTCATACCAAACACAGTGCCTGGTATTGGCGGGAATCCACGTCGGATCTCCGTCCACCGGCCTCAATGAAAGCAATGCGTGTCGCTCATTGCGAAAGGAAAAAGAAATTCCTTTCCCGATGACGAGACAGCTCGGCACTGGCTCTCGCGATGGGGTCCGTAGGGTGTCAATCTCGCTAGAATAGGCGAGATTGACACAAAATCGGCGGCACCTACTGTATATTACGTTTTTAATTCTGGAATCAAATAAGATGAACATAAGACATCTAAGGGCTTCTCAAAAATTTCGCAAAAATTTCGCAAAAGTAACATCTGATTTTTCAAACAGCATGGATTAAAAGTTTGGGGCAAATAAAAGGTAACATAAGCTGTGTTCATATTGTTGTTCAATTCTATTCTATATTTCTAACAGGGGCCAAGATCCTGCTTTGTGGCTTGGCGTGTCCTGACGATGGAAAAAAAAAAATTGAACCAGACATAAAAATAATCGTATTACTCCTAAAATCAGCTTATAGAGAGAATAACTAGGGAGTAAAGAGGGGGGAGGGAGGAGGGAATCTCCAGAGGGGATCTGGAGGTTCATGAGATTCTGATATAGGAAAATTAATAATAAACACAGTAGTAGGATATTTTAGGATAGTACAAAGAAGTTGTCAAACCCTGGCGGCAGGTGATGATTTATCCAAGGAAGCCAGAGGGCTTTGATTTTTGGGATTTTATTTAAATAGATGGCTTCAGTTTTGGCATGAATCATCGCCTGCGTTACCCGGTGTTTAGTTGAAATTATACATAAAGTAGAGCTATGGTTTGTTTGGCAGCCGTAGTGACATATAGTAGAAGTTGGAATTGACGTTGTGAGATATTTTGTGGTTTGTTATTTAGGAGTGCTACAGTTGGGTCAGGTACAACAATGGTATTGAACATGGTGGATAGTAGGTTAAATATTTGCTTCCAGAAAGTCTTAACTTTAGGGCAGGTCCACCATATGTGTAGATGCGTACCTATATCTATACAGTCTCTGAAGCGTTGGGCAGGGTATTGAGGGAGAAATGTGGATATTCTTGCTGGCACAAGGTACCATCTGGTGAGTACCTTGTAGTTAGTTTCTAATGCAGCAATATTTGGGGTAGCTGATGTTGTGGCTTGCCAAATTTGAGTCCAATTTATATCATCTGATTGGAGATTCAGGTCTGTCTCCCATTTGGTAGTGTAGGTTGGGGGAGTTGAAGTTGTATGAGACAGTAATTGATTGTATGTTTCCGAGATTAGACCACGTTTGTGTGGGTCAGAGATGCAGGTTTGTTCAAATGTTGTACGATTAGGCATTGTAGAATTCAGGGAATCATTCTGCTGTAGGAATTGTTTGATTTGTAGATACCTGAAGGTTTCTGTTTGTGGAATTTCTTTTGTATCACAGAGTTTGGGAAAGGGTGTGATGGTGTTGGATTCAAAGAAATGGTATGCTCTAGTTAGATCTGCTTTTGACCATGCTGAGAAGGAAGAAGGGGAAACTCAAGCTGGGTTAAAGGAGGGGTTGTTTAGGAAGGAGAGGAGAGGATTATGTGGAGATTGAAGTCCAAATCGTGTTCTAAGCCTATCCCAAATGGATAAATTATGTCTAGTAATAGGATTAGAAATCGTACGGCGTAAAGTTGGAGTGAGCCACAGAAGATTTGCTAAAGAAAGTGGATCACAATCAACTGATTCAATCGCGACCCAGAGGGGAATCTCTTTGGTAGCGTGATATTTAGGGAGTTGAGCCAATTGGGCAGCATAATAATATTTAGTGAAATCTGGAACACTTAGTCCACCACGTATACAGGGGGTATATAGAGTAGCTTGTGGTAAACGGGGTTTAAGTTTGCCCCATATGAATTGTAGAGTTTTGCATTGGAGAATACGAAGGAAGTATGCTGGGACTTGAATTGGGAGTACTTGGAAGAGATATAGGATTTTGGGTAAAATTGACATCTTGATGACTGTAATTCTACCCATCCATGCCAACGGTAGAGAGGACCAATTTTTCATTAGTGCGTTTAATTGTTTCATCAATGGTAGGTAATTTGCCTTATATAGTTCTGCTTGGTTTGAGGTTAGAGAGATACCTAGGTATGTGATATGTGAAGTTGACCAGCTAAAAGGGAGGGAGTCCTGTAAATGTGTTTGCAATTCCAATGGGAGAGAGATGTTTAGTGCTTTAGATTTTTGAGAGTTTATTTTAAGACCAGATATAGCTCCAAATTTAGTAAGGGTGGATATAAGATTTGGTGCTGATGTTAAAGATGAAGTGAGAAAAACTAAGACATCATCTGCGAACAGGCTTGTGTTGATGGCCCCCATGTTCAAGACCTTTAATATTAATATTAGAGCGAATTAATTAGGCCAGGGGTTCTATTGTTAGACCAAAGAGTAGGGGGGATAACGGGCATCCCTGCCTGGTTCCTCTTTCAATAATAAATGGGTCAGATCTGTAACCTGAGTAAGTTATATACACTTTCGGTTTGTCATATAGAGAAGTTATCCACTGTAGAAAGTTGCTTCCAAAACCACATCTACCAAGGATAGAGTGAAGATAATACCAAGATAAGGAATCAAATGCTTTCCATATATCAATAGAGAGGAAGCAGGCAGGGATGCAACGTGTTCGTGCAATATGAGCAAGAAGTGCTCGACGAATGTTATCACCAGTTTGTCTGGATGAGATAAAGCCTGTCTGATCTTTATGTATAAGGTTGCCTATGATTAAATTTAGTCGATTGGAGAGGATTTTAGCTAGTAGCTTGATATCTAAATTAGGAATAGAGATTGGTCTATAGTTAGACCATGAAGTGTCGTCGGAATTTGGTTTGGGGATCATAGAAATGGAAGCTAAAAGGGATTCTGGATGGAAGGAATGTCTAGTTGGAAGTGAATTGAAGGCTTCCATTAATAAAGGAGAAAGTAGTGTTTGGAAGTGTTTATAGTATGTAGCTGAAAAACCATTGGGTCCTGGGCGTTTGTGTGGCTTTAAAGTTTTGATTGCTGTTTGAATTTCAAGAGATGTAATAGTTTTTTCAAGGGTTTATAATTGGGTTGCAGAAAGAAAGGGAAGTTTAATATCAGCTAATATGAATCGAGGCGTGATTGTTCAAAAGTTTGAGTCTCTTGGTATGAATGGGATAATTTTCTACCAAATTCATTCACTAATTTTTTGAGGGTTACTGGAGAAGGTGTTTTTAGATATTTTTAATCTAATTGGCTTCCGTGAGTGGTCTGATTTTCGGAGAGAAAAAGCTAAAAAGGTTGTAGGTTTGCTGGCTTTCATATAGAGAGTGTGTTTGGTTTTGCAGAGAATTTGTTCTGCTGAATCTGTTGGAAAAAGCTAGAGTTCTAGTTTGGCTTTATCGTAGACTAATTTGTAATGCCCCGTACACACGATCGTTTTTAATGTCATTTTTTAATCCAACGTTTTTTTCCTCGTTTTTTTTTCATGTTTCCTCTCAAGCCTGCCTTGCGTACACACCATCATTTAAAAAAACGATCAAGCAAAGCGCAGTGACGTTCAACACGTACGACGGCACTATAAAGGGGAAGTTCCGTTCGAATGACGCCACCCTTTGGGACGCTTTTGCTAATTCCGTGTTACCGCGTGTTAGTAAAAGTTTGGTGAGAGACGATTTGCGCTTTTCAGTCTTCGTGCTTTGAAGATCGTTTTCGGGAGTTCAGTTTGCGCCTGTGGGTTCGTATCTGTTTAGCACTGCTTGTAGTCAGTTCGTATCTGTTTATTCAGTGCGGCCTGCTCTGCACGTTCGTGTTTTTCAGCTTGTTCTTCATAGGCCTTGCTGTTCTTCCGTGCGTTCTTCTAGTTCGTTCTGTTCAGCCGACCGTTATCTAGCCATGTTGCGGCTACGTACTCGTCGTAGAGTTCGTGCTGTAGTTGGTGCAGGGGTTCATGCTGTATCCCGACTCCATGCCATGAGCAGGGTCAGGAGGAGTTCATGGACCAAGAATTGGTTGCTCCAGCGGCACCAATTCTGTCACATGCCTTTGTTGCGGGAGATCAGGGAGAATAATCCTGATGATTTCAGGAATTTTCTCAGGATCTCTGACCCCGTATTTCAGCAGCTGTTGGCTTTGGTGTCCCCCTATATTACCAGGCAGGACACCGTTATGCGGGAAGCCATCAGTGCTGAGCAGAGGCTCATCGCCACGTTGCGATACCTGGCTACTGGGAGAAGCCTGCAGGACCTTAAGTTCTCCACAGGCACATCCCCCCAGGCTCTGGGGATCATTATACCAGATATAAAGTCCAAAGTGCAGCGCTTGGTGAAATGACAATATGAAAAAGAACAGTCCTGGTTCAGCAAATCAGAAAACAAGATGACCGTGAAACTGATAAAAGACCACCACCAAAACTTTCAGTGTGCTGAAATGAAGGCACACCACCCAAATGTGCTCACAGAATGCTTAACGGAAGGCAAACATACATAAGCGATGTAAGTATATTTGCAGAAGTTCAATGTGTAGACACCAGTTTCCCAGCCAGAAGGATCACATCTATATCCAATGCGACATCCAGACCACAGTTGGAAGTGGGGATGATATATAATCCTCAGCAAGGAGTAGTTTACCAAATAAAAGAATAAACTAACATAGTGAAGCCCATTGAGTAAAAGGACAAAGGTATTTATTGCATTCTACTTACAACAAGGACCCAACCAAAGGCATAAAAAACATATGTATCCGCGGTTCTCAGTGTGCTTGTATCGGCCAGCCTGACATGTTTCATCCGATTGGATATCATCAGAGGCACGCCTGTCTTTTATGCCTTTGATGATGGTCCTTGTTGTAAGTAGAATGCAATAAATACCTTTGTCCTTTTACTCAATGGGCTTCACTATGTTAGTTTATTCTTTTATTTGGTAAACTACTCCTTGCTGAGGATTATATATCATCCCCACTTCCAACTGTGGTCTGGATGTCGCATTGGATATAGATGTGATCCTTCTGGCTGGGAAACTGGTGTCTACACATTGAACTTCTGCAAATATACTTACATTGCTTATGTATGTTTGCCTTCCGTTAAGCATTCTGTGAGCACATTTGGGTGGTGTGCCTTCATTTCAGCACACTGAAAGTTTTGGTGGTGGTCTTTTATCAGTTTCACGGTCATCTTGTTTTCTGATTTGCTGAACCAGGACTGTTCTTTTTCATATTGTCATTCAATTTCACCAAGCGCTGCACTTTGGACTTTATATTATCACTTTTGCTTTATCAACAGACTGTGCTAGCTGCTGTAATCATATTACTTAATTTATTTCTATTTATTTTTTGTTAGCGCAGATATTTGTTCACTTATTACTATCATTATACCAGAGACTTGTTCTGCCATCCTTCAAGTTTTGCAGGAGGACTATATTAAGGTAAGTGTTCTTCTTCAAAAATTCACATTGTATGGTTTTTATTTTTGGATATTTTTAATTTGCTTTATTTGCAGTCCCTAATTCACATGATTCTTAGCTGTAGGGAATGTCCCCTTTCTCCCCATGTTTTATTATTTAAAGTTTGGGGTTTGAGGCCTACCTGTAAATTTGGCTTACCTAAACTCTCCAGCATGCTATCCTGGGGCCATACCTACCTTACCTAGTCATTTCCATGTTTTTTATTCTATGTTCCATCGTAGTGCTTTACCCAAAACGCACCCTAAATTTTGCCTAGGAATGTTTCATTTTTGTTAACTTCAATACAGAGTGCTACAGCCTTCATGTGTGATATTCCCAACTCATCTTCAACCCCCCCCCCATAATTTTTTGTTTTGTTTGTTTTTTCTTGCTTCAAATTTTTTATGTTTTGAACAGTTTCTACCAATGTTGGCCATGAATGTGTGTATGAAATCAGCTTTCAATGTTTCTGGCTCCAAGTATTAATTTATTATTTCTTTAATTCCACAGTTCCCTTCTTCGCCACATGAATGGCAGAATGTGGCTTCCGAGTTTGCCCAGCGATGGAACTTTCCGAACTGTGGAGGAGCCATCGACGGCAAACATGTTCGGGTCGTCCCACCACCCCATTTGGGATCCTTTTATTATAATTATAAGGGGTTCCACAGCATCGTGATGATGGCAGTGGTGTCGGCCACCTACGAGTTCCTCTATGTGGACGTTGGCAAGAATCGCAGGATGTCTGATGGAGGAGTTTTTGCCCAGACGGAGTTTGGAGAACGGCTCCTTTTGGATCTGCTGGCCTTGCCACCAGCGGAGCAGAATGTGGAGGGACTACCTTTTGTGTTTGTGGCGGATGAGGTGTTTGGCCTGGGACCCCATTTGATGAGGCCATTCCCGCAAAGCACCCTCACCCCTGAGAGGAGGGTGTTCAATTATCGGCTGGCCAGAGCCAGAAGGGTGGTGGAAAATGCGTTTGGGATCATGGCCAGCCGATTTCGCCTCTTCCTTACCTCCATCCACCTTGCCCCATACAAATGGAACCATGTGGTTATGACGTGCTGTGTGCTGCATAATTTCCTAAGGGTGCATTCAACGAGTTATATATCTTTGAGTGGGCCTGAGGCCTCTTTAATCAATGCAGAAACTTTGGTGGCCCTGGAACCTGGCCGTCCTGGCTTGGCCCCCCCAACCGGACATGAGGTCCGTAACCAATATGTGGACTATTTTATGGGTAGGGGGGGTCATTGAAATGCCAGACAATCTTTAATAATTTTATACCAGAAAAATAAAACTTTTTCTTGAGTAAAGATTGGTTTGGATTTTTTATTGTATAATGTTTGATGTTTCTGGTAGGTTTACCTAGTGCACTTGTTTTGCCATGTGGATTAAACAATCTTTTAATTAGCCTTCATTGTCAGTGTAAACACCAAACATTGATTAGTTCACTCAGCACCACATTTACATAATGAAGCCACAATTATTTGTTATGTAAAAATACCTTTATTTCTTTTTTTAGGTGGGAAACTTCCTTAGAAATGTGGATGTTCCCTTAATTTCGGGTGTATTAAAACGCATGACCAGCCATGCATAAACAAACTATATTCGTCAAAATTTTGAAAAAACTAAACATGTGCTAGTCAGTAAAGGGTAAAATAACAAAAATACTTATAAAACTCTGCAAGTAAAACGTTATTTGGTGTAAAAACATTAGACACGCCCAAGCACAGCCATGATATTTTGGAGCCTTTCCTCCATCCGCTTTGTATTTGCCCTGATCTCTAGCAAGTCTCCCTTAATTTTTTCGAGGTCACGACAGCAGACCATCAGGTATTGGATCAGGATCTGGGCACTGTGATGTGTCAACTTATTGGGGTCTTCGGACAGAACTGCACCTAAATGTAAAAAGAAATATGTAGAATAGAATATGTAGGCCTACATCTATTTAACATGCATGTGTCTGGTTTCTCTCTGGCCTGTGGTGGTGCCACTTTCCACTTCCACAACATCACATTCCTCTCCATCCTGGGGTTCTGGGGCTATTGTTGTAGGTGTTGCAATTATTGTCTCATCTGAGGTAGCTTTTCGAATCCCTAGGGAGATTGAAAAAAAGGAATAGTTTCATTAGTAGCGACTCAATTTTGCTAAAATAAGAAACATGACAAAATACTTTGTAATCATTCTTTTGAAGCATGCTCCATTTTAAATTTTACCCCCTGTGCCAACCGGGACAAATGATTGGATACATAGCCCAAACCAGAGCATATACATTTTGAACACAAATTTGACACATTGTAACACCCCAAAGTATCTACACAGGATCACCTGTGTGTGACACCCTCAAGCTTTTTGGCTTTAGGCCCACACTTGTACTACTGCGTTCAGATGTTTCATCAGCTGCTGAGCATTCACTCCCTTATTAACATTACCATGCATATCGTTTTTTCAAACGAACAAATGTCCTTTGGATTAGCACCCAAAAAATAAGTGAGGCCCAAATTTACTCCCCCAAATAAACCAAAATACATGGGTGTTCACACTGGATGATCCTAAAACATCGTTTGAGGAACTGTACGGAGAAAGAGGTTTAATACGTCCGTTTACTGTGCGGACGAACCTGAAAGATGGTATCTTTCAGTGTACTATATGAAAGTTAAAAATACACGACAGAATACAAGAAAATAATATGTACCATGGAAACTAAAAAAAAATTACTTACTTTTTAATATAACTTTCTTGATTCTTTTATATTGGTCGGCCTCCCGCAACTTCAGATCTGACCATCGTTTTCTGAGCTGTTCCTTCGTTCTGCACACCCCGAATTTTTTGTGAAGACTTTTGACCACTTTGCCCATAATTCTGGACTTGACCAGATTAGGCCTTTTATACGGACCATGCTTGGCATCATAATCCTCCTTCTTTAAAATGGCGACCATCTCCACCATTTCCTCGAATGACATGTTGGATGCCTTATATCTCCTGGGTCTTGATTTGGGCTCCTCTGTAATTTCATCCTCTGTAGAGGTAATCTCAGCCACATGTGTCTCCGCCATGTTTTGTTCAGCACTACGAGCGAGAAGGGGCGGGGAAAGTACAATATCGAACGTCAGGGGCGGGGAAAGCGTGCGGAGTTTCACGCATGCGCTGTGTATATCAAGTGAAGATCCATGTCTAGGAAATACGTTCATTTGTCGGGAGAGGGAGTTAGCAACGAACGTCGTGACGAAGGTACCTAACAATTTTACTTTTTGAGGTTCATCAGACGAGGAGATTTGTGTGCTCAAAATATGTAGACAATGCACAGTTGAGGAATGTTGCCTGAAATATATATTTTTTTTGGTTTCTCGCTTTTACAGATATCATGAATACTTTTAAAAACCCAGACTTCATGGGGGAGTTCATCGACAAATGGCAAGAGTTCCCTATATTATGGCAAACAAAAAGTGGCGGTAATAAAAATAAAGACGCCAGGAAAGCAGCACTGGAGAGCCTGCTTGCATTTGTGCAAACAAAGATACCCACAACAACTCTCCAAGATGTCAAAAACAAAATTGCGACCATCAGAGGGACATACAGGACCCAGAGGACTATGGCCCTGAGGTCCCAGAGGTCAGGTGCACCAGCAGGTAAGGTTTATAAACCCAGTCTGTGGTACTACAGTAAGCTTGCTTTTCTGGATGACCAGCTGGAAGTGCGGGAATCTCTCTCCACCCTTCCCCCCAGAGGTCAATCCAGCCTTCCTTGTACCCAACCCTCCAGCCTTCCCTGCAGCCAGTCCTCCAGCCTTCCTGTCAACCCTGCTCTGGCTTCCTCTGAGGATCAAGATCAGGGCCTTGAGGACGCAGATTTGGAGATATGGAGCCAGGTAAAGTATTGATATCTATATTTATATCTTACAAAATTGTAGAATTTAAATAAATGTTAGTATTGTTAAAGGTATGTACACTTCTACCAATAAAGTTTGTGAAGAGCAAGATACAGTAGTGGCCTAATTGTATGTGCACAAGACAACAAAACCAGGATGCGGAATCAATGAAAATGACATAACTTTTGGCATTGATTTCAACAATGTCTAGAGGTGAACAATGTCTGTGAATGATGATGTGGCAAAATAAATAATGTCCCTTTCTTTTTTTACAGCCAGAGCAGAGCCAGGAAGAGGGTGATGTTGGGGATCAGGAGGAGGCAGGGCCCAGTGGCACCCAGGAGGAGGCTGGGCCCAGTGGCACCCAGGAGGAGGCTTGGCCCAGCACAAGAGCCCAGATGCCTCCCCTGGTAGTTAAACCACGAGGGCCAAGGAGAGGTAGGCAGGTGGAGGAGGAAACCAGGGCCTTCCTCAGAGAGGCAACAGCGGCCCTCAGAGAGGCACCCTCTGTTGATGAGGGATTTGCCGCAGTCCTCGCCCACAAACTAGGGCAAATGGAGTTGCAGCAAAAAAAAATTCAGTGAGACCCTGCTATTGAAAGTCATCAATAAGGGCGTGCTGGGTGAACTCACTAGGTACACGGACATAACGGAGGTTGTCCCTACTCCTCCACCTCCTCCTCCTCCTCCTACTACTCCTCCTGCCACAACCTCTCCTCCTGATCCCCAGCCTCCAAGGAAGAAACCAACCAAGGCTGCAGAGAAGGCTGGAGAGAAGGCTACAAGGAAGAGGAGAAAATAATGCCTGCTGTAGTACCACAGACTGGGGACATATAGGACTTATCTGCTGTGGCTCCTGACCTCTGGGAGCTCAAGACAAGATTGGGCTCCTTTTTTTGGGGGATCTAATCTCTATTTTGGTTTGGACATCTTGGATGGTTGTTGTGGGGTCAAAGGGATGCGCAAATGCAAGCAGGCTCTCCAGTGCTGCCTTCCACTTTATTTTGTTAATGTTCTGAAATTAAAAAAAATTTAGTGCCCTTAAAATACTTGACTATGTGATTTGTATTTCAAAAGAGAGCTTGCTAGGGAGCAGGCAGGGACATCTCAAATTATATTATTGGTATTATCAGGGGACACAAACCTCCCTGAGGCCAAATGAGACACATTTGGAAGGTTGTTGTGGTAACTTTACACAAGAATAATTTAAGCCAAAATAATAAAAAAAAGGCCAAAAAAAAAAAAACACAATAGTAAAATATAATTTAAAGAAAAAAGGAGAATTACATTATTTTATTATTATTAGTATTATTTAGGAGGGAGGTGCGGCTTATAAATAATATTTTACAATCATTAGAGCAATTTGGAATTACTTTAGAAACAAGTTTGGCATAACTCTCAATGTCATTATCAAAAGAGGGTAATTTTAAAGCATTATCAAAAGAAGAACGGAATGCGCAGCATTAAAACGATGCTATTAATTCCACCGTGACGAATGTGCCATCTCCATTTCCAACATTAGCTTTACCAAAACGAGCGCTCCCGTCTCATAGTTGCTTCTGAGCATGCGCGTTTTTTTTCACGTCGTGAAAGCATACACACTATTGTTTTTCACGTCGTTAAAAAAAACGACATGAAAAACGACGTGAAAAAAGAGAGCATGTCCGGAATTTTTAATGGCCGTTTTTCACGTCGTTAAAAATGCTCTGGAGCATACACACGATCATTTTTCAGGGCCATTTTTTAAAATGGCAGTTTTAACGGCATGAAAAACGATCGTGTGTACGGGGCATTAGAGGGAGAAGGGTTGCTTTGAAAGTTTTCTGAAGCCTTATAAAATGCTTCATCTAGTTGCTTTTGTATTAGTTTATTTTGTTTGCATAGGTAAGATGCTTTACTTCCAGGGCTTCCCAATAAGTTAGGGGATTTGTCTCTGATGGTTTATTATCTGCTATGTAATCTTGAATGGCTTTTTCTATATCTTGTCGGTATTTAGGGATCGCTAGCAAGCTGTCATTTATGTACCATGTACGCAGATTAGGTTTTGGAATAAGAGAAGAAAAGGAAGTCAGTACTGCATTGTGGTCAGACCTTGCACAAGGGATGATTTGTGAATTGAGTATTAGTGGAGAAGAATTGATATTTAATAATAAATGGTCTATTCGAGAAAATTGTTTATGGTGATGAGAGTAGTGAGTATATTGTTTTTTCCTAGGATGTTGTTCATGCCATGTATCAATAAGGGAATGTTGGTTTAAAAGTTGTTGGTATTTAGGGCGGTGAATAGTTGCGGGTGTTGGGGATTTGTCTAAAATTGGGTATATTACCTGGTTAGAGTCTCTGCATATTATAAGAGTACCCTTTTTGTGAGAGTCTATTACACTGAATAAGTGAGAGAGAAAAGATAATGGATTTTTGTTGGGGGCATACTATGATACAACTGTGATTTCGTTGTCAAGTAATAAACCATTTAGTATTATGCAGCGACCTTCAGGGTCATTAATCTCTGAGTGTAAGGTAAAAGGTGTAGTGTGGTGGAAAGCAATCAAAACTCCTCTCTGTTTGGTGGAGGCTGAGGCTTTGTATACTTGAGGATATTGGCGGCTGCAAAACTTAGGGGAGGATTGAGTAGAAAAGCGTGTCTCTTGTAGACAAACCACATGAGCTGGGATAGATGAGAAAAAGTGGAAAGCTTTTGTGCGTTTAGGAGGGGAATTAAGACCTTGTACATTGAGTGTAAGTATATTGAGCAACGTCAGATCAATATCTATTAATAATCAAAAAATTATACACTTTGTTATTAGATATATATGTGATTGTAGTATGGAGGAGGAAAAGGAAAATAAATCAAATAAGGGAGGACAAAGTAAAGAGAAGGAAGAGGGGAAAACGGGGGGGGGGGGGGTAAAGTTGGAAAAGTGTTACAAACAGAAAAAAAAGAAAAACAAGAGAAGTTTTTATAATGGTGTTAAATAAATGGCTCCTAACTGGAGCTAGTATCCAGTGGGTGGCAAGAAATTACCAGCCAGTGGGTACAATTTATCCAAAGAGTGTCTGGTAGACTCACCAGGCACTTAAGGATTAAGTTGGAGGTGCAGTGAGCAGTCTCCGAGACAATATCAGCCAATATAAACTTTAAAACACATAAACTTATCAAGTCACTATTTAAATAGAATAATGAGTAAAACAATTCTGGAATATATTCTGCCGGGTTGTCCGAGTATGAGACATAAGATCAATGTCCTGCATACAAGCTAGAGAAGGAAGAAGCATAGAGAGAGTTATTCCAAAAAAGGGAGAGTTATATGATAGTAGACAGAGAAATTGAGTATAGTGAATAATCTAGCCTATAGGCAGGAAAACTTAAATTATTTTGGAATGAACAAAAAAATAAAACTTGCTGTGAAACTATTCATTGTTGTTTAAACAACATTACTATCTGTTATCTGTTCTATCAAAATAGAGAATCAGTTATAGGGTTGTTCAAACTAAGAGGTTTAAAGCGGAGCTCCGCCAGAAAAATATCCGCTGGCTTTTAATATTTGGACACTTACCT
Organism: Rana muscosa; assembly: GCA_029206835.1. Classification (NCBI taxonomy): domain Eukaryota; kingdom Metazoa; phylum Chordata; class Amphibia; order Anura; family Ranidae; genus Rana; species Rana muscosa. The sequence goes on along the minus strand of CM055118.1, from coordinate 691,815,761 downwards.
GTCCTGGAGTCCAGCGACGTCCGCAGCAGAGGACGAGCGACCGCTCGTCGCTCTGCTGCTCCCTCCGCCATCCTCGCTGAGGGAACCAGGAAGTGAAGCCCTGCGGCTTCATGCCCGGTTCCCTACGGCGCATGCGCGAGTCGCGCTGAGCCGTTCTGATTCGTCCTCCTGTGTTCTGGGAGCCGAGTGTCTCCCAGAACACTACGGGAAGTCTGGGGGAAGTGACGTCACTCCCGCAGATTCCCGGAGAGAGGACTCCCGGATGTGGGTGAAAATACCTGTCTTAGACAGGTATCTTCACCCCCCTGAAAGGTGTCAATTGTGACACCAGAGGGGGGGAGGGTTCCGATTACCAAAAGTGAAAATTTAGGGTGGAGCTCCACTTTAAGAGTGATTATTATCACTGTTAACAATATATGTAGGAAGTCCTAACGAAAAAAAGAAAATAATAAATAAACAAGGTGAATGACAACAGAGGAAGAGTGTATGATATGTCTCTGTGTGTGATATCTCTTAGGGTCTTAAAAGAGTGGTTCTATTATTTCAAAAATCGTAAAGAATCATATCACCATATTGACGGTTTCAGTCCATGTGATCAGTGGCAGTTGACAGGGGTGAGTCATGGCGATTCCTTTTGTGGGTACTGGAGTGGGCTTGAGGAGATGAATCTTCATGTTGGTTTGCTGGGGAGCCTGAAGAGGCTCTGCGTTTGGCTCCTTCTACTGAATTTTCCGGCATTGAAAGATGAAGATCTTGTAGTGTGGTGAGAAGGTCATCCATTGATTTGCAGGTATATGTAGTTTCTTTGTAGGAGAATCAAAGGGCAAAAGGGAAACACCAACGATATGTGATGCAATGGAATTGGAGAATCTGCAGCTGTGGTTTCATCATTTTCCTTTTGATTAGGGTCTGCATGCGAAAGGTCTTGGAAAATCTGGTAACGGTGACACTGGAAAGTCAGTGCTTCTTTATTGCGAGCTGCTTCTAGGATTTGCTCTTTGGAGCGAAAGTAGTGGAATTTGATTACAATGTCTCTGGGTGGTCCTTCATCTTTGCGAGGGGCTAATGATCTGTGGATCCTATCCATCTCCAAGTGCTCTATTGGAATTGATGGCGTGAGTTCTTGAAGAAGGGCTGTTACAGTGGAGTTTAAATCAATTATGGATTCTGGGATGCCGCGGATACGGATGTTGGATCTTCTTGCTCTATTCTCAAATTCCTTGAGACGGTTGATGATCAAGCTATTCTCCTCCTTTAGTGCTTCTAATTCATCAGCATTATTAGTAGAAATGCCATCCAGCTCATCCATCCTTTGTTCTAGAACAGATGTTCTGCGATCCACCTCACGAATTTCCCACGTCAATTTGTCTGTAATGCTGTCTGAGGTGGTTTGAAGTGCTTTTTGTAAGACCCTTTCAAATTGTGTCAAAAGGTCATTTCCTGGTGAAATGTTTTGTAGAATATTAGGGGTCATTCCAAGTTCACAGTCAGAGTCAGGCTCATTAAGAAGATACTGAGGTGAGTTCCTATTCTTTTTTGTAGCTGAGGTAAAGCTGAGCGGGAGGATGGCACTGCTGTCATCTTAGCTGTGGTTCTAGTCAGAACATCCTGACCCTTTGTTGCTTTTAGTTTAGATTTCCTCCCGCTATACATAGTATCTTTTTGATCACTGAAGTTTCCGGTAGCTGTTGGTTACCTTGTTAATGGTTTTTGAGGTGGTGACTCGTTTTATCTCGGCTTTTCAGTCACGGAAGATGCGGAGCTTTAGGCAGCCGTAACCTACCAGTCAGCCTCGCGCATGCGCCTCCAGGACTGAGATTTCAAGCACAAAGAGTCTGCTTTACTAAAATGGGAAGTGAACTGAACCTAAATCGGCCTTCAAAAAAATATAAACTCATTGCCCAACTGCCCATGTTGGATATTGGAGGTGAATACAGGTTTATTTCAATTCACTTTATTGCACTACATGCTATAATGGTGGCGGTCTCAAATATTATCCATGTCTGATATCACTTTATTGTTTGTGGCACTTTGCACTTTATTCTTTGCATGATTGCATGGAGTAATTGGTGGTCTATGATATTGACATGTCCAAATTATTCAATTAGTGGTCTTGAAGCACTTTGCCCTTTATATTTATATGAATTCTATTATTTTAATTTTATTTACAGCACGCTTATACAATTATTTTAATTTGATTTACAGCATGCTTTATTGGAGTATGCACTTATAGACAGCGCAACATTATTTTCTATGAAATTTGTGAATGTTGTTTTAATAAAATTAAAGAAAAATAGTGCAAGTAAATATTTACAAAAAAATACATAACAAAAACAGCCAATAGCAACAGTAAAATAAACATGAATAAAAGTAAGAAATACTTAACAAAGTTTGCCTGATCTTGGTTCCTATGCAGAGTTCCATTCATACAGAATGAGTCTGATTGAATGTCAGTCACTGGCTCTCTTGAGCCCTGTTTATCTGTGCTGTGATTGGACACAGCACAAGTTTGTAAGCAGGTTACAGGCAAACATTTTGGCTGTATACCTGCTGATCGGCTGTGGCCAATCACAGCACAGAGATATGTATGTTGTCATACACAACACATAGATCTGGCTGGATTTTTCCCTAGCCATCAGTCCTGTTGAGAAATTAAAGCAAGGATAGACCCAGCCAGATGATCTGTGAGTAAAAGCAGCACACGTACACTTGCATACACTTGTCAGGCACACAATAACCCCTTGATTGCCCTTCTGATCACTCCTGTCACCAAGCCAGTGTCATTAGTACAGTGTACAGTATTATCACTGATCACTGTATTAGTGTGACTAGCGATATCAGTGTCAGTTAGTGTCTCTCCCAGTGTCAATTACTGCCAGATTGCTCACCACACTATCACAGTCATACTAAAAGTCGCTGATCTGATTACTAGTACAGTGTCTGTACGTATCAGTATTTTGATCACAATCAGAACTATACCACCAATAGAAATCTCTATTCGTGTGAAAAAAAAATTATATAAATTTCATTTGCATACAGTGTTGCATGACTGAGCAAAAAATGCCCCGATCATGAAGAAACACGGTCAAATCCTTAATCTATGATATATAAAAACTCCAATAAGTGTATCACTAGATCTCCACAAGACCTGTTTATCACTATATACTGTGTGTATATACAATATATATATATATATATATATATATATATATATATATAGTTTATATAGCGTGTGTGAAAAAAATTACCACAGGGAAGCTAGGAGGGGGAAGATGATAAGATGAATTTTGGCATTGTTACTTATTTCTTTATCGTACATCATGAGACACAGACCAACCATAATAATTACTATATGGGTTATACGCCACCTACTGGTGGAGGGACACTGACAGATACTCAAACAGGAAGTCCACCCCTATATTACTCTTCCTACACAGGAAGGACATCAGTTTTTTGGCCAGTTTCTGTAAGGTGGAATGGTCACTGATGTGATACATGTGCTCTTGGAGCATACTTGGAGGTCTGGATGGTTCTATTTAGAATCATGGACTTCATTCAGATCAATTCGAAAAAGCTATCAGCTAAAATGGATGGTACCCAAGCCTCATTGGAAGGGGAGAAGATTCCTTGAGGTTTGCCTTTAATTTGGCCTTATGGCGATGGACACTGCGTAATGGAACCCTATGCAGTGTTTGTTCTGACCAAGGTGCTTTCCTGCAGGGTGCTATACAGGTCCAGGGCAGTGGACCCCACATTAAGGGGACCCAGTCCCTGAAGGTCTTTTATGACAAAGCTCACCGTGATGGGTGAATATTGAACTTCTGTTATGTTCAGAGTCCTGCAGCGGGAATGGTAAGTCCTGCATTTTTGCAGTATCTCTTTTTAAAAAAGAAAAAAAAGTGAGAGAGATCTGACTGTCTGTTCTCCCAGTGGCCACTGGGGGCAATGTGCTGTTTAATCATGCTGTGTATTTCTTAGTCATGTGGGCTGCTGTTTCTCCTCCAGCCACTAGAGGATGCAGGCTCACTCAGTATGGCTTATTTTTATATAGGCAGGAAGTGGAAGGGCGACCATCTTAGGAAAGCCATGTGGTCCACAGCTGCAGGGCATCTTGAGACATAACAGCAGCCCATGGATACTAGTGAAGTGTGAGTACTTACTATGGGAGAAAGGTGTGGCCAGACAAGTCATGATTATATACTGCTTACTTAGTGCTTAATTCTGGGGGCCTGTACAACTGTAAGTCGATACACCACCAGCTGTGCATTTTAAAGTGTTGGGTCTCCGGAATACTGTGCATTTGGCACAAAAATAGTATGGGGCCTGGTGCAGTTAAACAGGGCATACTTGCAAACTTCAGAAATATGTGCATTTGGTTTGCAGGAACTTACTTTTAGGCTGAAGCAGTAAAAGGCTACGTGGCATGCATATGTACTAAACTAGTAAAAACTAGTATGGGGCCAAGTGCAGTAGGGCAGGTACAGCATAGTATACATTCTTGCAAGCTTGTTGCCTAAACGCATGATTGAATAAATGTATTTTTTGCATAGATGTTGCATACATACATACGGCATAAGCACATGTTTGGAAGACCATGGGCATCGGTGCACTTGACGGAGTTATCTCCAGAATAGCATGCATTGGGTCTGCAGGAGCTTAGTTTTGGGCTCCCTTTTCACACTTGTGCGATTTGAAAGTCGTGCATTTTGGCCACAACTTTAATGCAATTTTGCAGCGACGTGAAGCAGTGCCTGTGTAATCTTGAGATCTATGGACCTCAAGTTGCGCCAAGGTGGGACTAGAGTGATGCAGGGGCTCCTTTGAGGTCGATGCGACTTGAAGTTGCATGGATGTGAAGGGTACTCATTGGAAATCAGGGGGTGCAACTTGTCAGGGACCTTGCAGTCCCAAGTTGCAGGACGGGTGGCACAGGTGTGAAAGAGGCTTTAGGCTGTTGAAGCAGCATAGAGGCTGCATTGGATGCCTGTGTACTTGGCTAATCTTGACTATAACTAGTATGGGCCCAGGTTCAGCATAGTATACATGCCTGCTTACTTGCATAGAACACAAGCCTGCATAAGCACATGTTCGCAGAGGTGCCCGCCCCGCTCCATGGCCCCCGCGCCCGGAAAGTGGGCGGTGCCCAGCATACAGCCTTTCGAAGCTGGCTGCGACGGCGCGTTTGCATGGACGCATGTTGCCTAAACACAGGTTTTTATAAGCATATGTTGGTATAGACGTGTGGGCATAAGTGTGTATGCATGTTGCATAGATATACGTGTTTGCATGGATGCATGTTTGCATAAACACATGGTGCATAGACAGATGTTTGCTTAGATGCATGTTGCAAAATATATTTAGCACAAACACGTTTCATAAACGCATTCTTGCTTATTCTGTTAATGCATGTCTCCATAGACACGTATTGCGTAAGTACATACTTGCATGGATGTGCGCTTCGTGTTTTGCCTAAACGCATATTTGCTTAAGCACGTACCTACATGCTTCCATAAACGCATGCCTCCATAAATGCATATTGTTTAAACGCATGCTGGCATGTTTTCATATGTACTGCATACATATATATGCTTAGTTTGAACTGCATTTATATGTGCTTCATTGTATTAAACCGTATACAAGTGTGCCTATTTACCGTATATACTCGAGTATAAGCCAAGTTTTTCAGCACATTTTTTTGTGCTGAAAATGCCCCCCTCGTCTTATACTCGAGTCTGTGCACCTGATTATCCGTGACATGCAGAGTCAGACTGCGGCGTCCAGTGAAAAAAAGCCGCGCCTCCTCCTCGTCCTGTTCCGTGATAGTCGGAAGACTCAGTTTCCCAGCAGAGACTGTTTTCAGTGTTCCGCCTATCACGGATGTTCTCTCGTCCTCGTCTGTGGGGCCTCTTTTCCACTTACAGTAGCTACTGCATTCTCACCCTAGGCTTATTCTCGAGTCAATACGTTTTCCCATTTTCTTGTGGCAAAATTAGGTGCCTTGGCTTATATTCGGGTCGGATTATACTCAAGTATATACAGTACATTAAACGGTATGCATATGTGCGTATTTGCATTAAACTGTACACATATGTGCTTATTTGCCTAGGACTACATACATATCAGTTTTTTTTTTGCCTAGGACTACATACAAATGTGCTTATTGCCTTGAGCTGCATACATAGATGCATGGATGGCAAGAATACTTGTATACCTGCATGTTTGCATACCTTGGTACCTGCATACTTACATACTTACGGGGTTGTATAGCGGTAGACCAACATTGTCTAGGCCTGCATACTTGTGGAACTGAGTAATAGTTTGTCTAATGCAGTCACTTTATTATGTATCTGTTAGACTAGCTAAATTACTTAGAAGGGTGCCACCACCATCAGGTTCAGTGGCCTGGCAATGTTCACGTCTCCTTGGACCAATGGCATCAGGGTGATCTGAGCCACTGTGGCACCTGATCTCAGATCAAGCTGGGTTAGTACTTGGATGGGAGACTGCCCAGATTTCCCTCCTAAGTGAAGGAGGCATCTGAGGTTTCTGTGTTTGAGAGTATCTCAGACCATAGGATTTTAGAGCAGTCTCTGAGGTAGTTGCTCCTTCCTTAGCCGGGTCAGTCTTTGCCTTGCATTGGGTCTTGGAGTAAAAGTTATGGGCTCATTATTGTAAAACAATTAAATGGTAGCAGCTTCAAAACTGAATACGGGCATGAGGTCTATCTTTAGATCTCAATCCGCTGGGCATCCTTCTGCTTAAGATAGGCTCAGTCTGTTTAGTGATGACCTCTCTGCAAGAGGTAGGTTGTGGGGCCCATATTCATCAGGAAACACGCAGCTTCAGGTGCTGGGTTGTTTCCAGCCTCATCAAAAATTTCTGTAATTCCAGTGGAAAGTCGTCTGTTTTCTTTTTTGTTACCATCCTTCGGGCTGACCACAGCTTCTGAGATTCACAAAGCTCTAGCTCCGGTTTGGTTCTTTTCTGATCCTCAGTTGGCAGTAGTTGGATCACTGCATACTCTGGAGGTAGTTCTGGTGGTCATAATTACTTGATTTGTCAGTACAGATCAGGAATCCTGGTTTGTGCTGCCAATTGAGCCCAGGATGGGCAGAAAGCATCCAAGTTAAACATTTTCATTGGATTTTCCAGTTAATTATTCAAGCCTATGGCTTGAAAGGGCAAGGCCCCCACCCCTTTTTTTGGTAAAAGCGCTCGCTACCCGGTGTGTGGGGGCATCTTGGGCCATCCACCATCAGGTGTCAGTGGCTCAGGATTTAAGGCCATTACACGATCTTTTGTTCATACATTCACAGAATTTTACCAGATGGACATCAAAGCCACAGAGGATACTGCTTAGCCACAGTATGTTTTCGACCGCAGAAGGAGTTCTTCTCAGATGGCTGTTTCTTTTATTGTGTCTCCCTCCCCTCAAGTGCATTGCTTTAGGACAGTGTTTCTCAACTCCAGTCCTCAAGGCGCACCAACAGGTCATGTTTTCAGGATTTCCCTTAGATAAAACAGCTGTGGTAATTACTAAGGCAGTGAAACAGATCAAATCACCTGTGCAAAATAAAGGAAAGCCTGAAAACATGACCTGTTGGGGCGCCTTGAGGACTGGAGTTGAGAAACACTGCTTTGGGACATCCCACATAGTTATTATTATGGTTGCTCTGTGTCCCGTGATGTACGATAAAGACATTTTTTCATCATACTTACCTGTAAAATCCTTTTCTGGGAGTACATCACGGGACACAGAGGTCCCTCCCATCTTTTTTGAGATATTCAGTACTTTGCTACAAAACTGAGGCCCTTCCTGTGTAGGAGGGGTTATATAGGGGTGGGCTTCCTGTTTGACTATCTGCCAGTGTCCATCCACCAGAAGGTGGCGTATAACCCATATAGTCATTATTATGGTTGCTCTGTGTCCCATGATGTACTCTAAGAAAAGGATTTTACAGGTAAGTATGACAGAAAACTCCAAATTTTTTCAGACTCAGGCCTCGTACACACGACCGATTTTCTCGGCAAGAACCAGCAAGAAACTTGCTGGCAGAGAGGTCTTGCCGAGTAAATCGGTCGTGTGTACGCTGCTATCGGGTTTCTCGTCGAGAAAACCGACAAGAAACCTCGACGAGAAAATAGAGAACCTGCTCTCTATTTTCTCGTCGAGATTCTCCTCGGCATGTTTCTCGACGAGAAAAGTGAGTGTGTGTACACTTACCTGTCCTCCCGGAAGCCCGCGCATGTTCGAAATGAATTTGACGCATGCGCGGTAGCTTCTTGGGCATACGTAGGGTATACCAAGATGGCGGCGACGGCATCGAATGTGACGAGCGCATGCTCGACGTAGTCGATGACGTCACCGCGTATGCTCCTTTCAAAGAACCGCGGGTTCTTTGAAACGAGCGTGTGTACACTCGGCCGGGACAAGTTTCTTGTCCAAGAATCTCGTCGAAAAAAACGACATGTTTTTTTCAACGAGAATCTCGGCCGTGTGTACGAGGCCCTAAAGTAGTTGTAAAGGCAGTTTTTTTTACCTTAACACATTCTCTGCATTGAAACATTACAGATTCCCCCAGCACCCAATAAATAAATACTTACCTGTGCCCAATCTCAATCCATCGCTGTACCCAAGAGTAGTGGCACTGTTCTCTCTTTCTCCTCACAGGACAGTTTGCAGAGCTACCACTAACACTAGCATCACATTGTCATTAAATCAGCAGTTGGTTTTTCATTATCAGTTATACATATATTGGGTAATTGTGCATTCATGGTGGTTACTTGATTGTAGACATGTGCACTGCCAAAAATGTTGTCAGTTTTTGTTTTCGTTTCATTCGTTTTTGTTTTTTTTGTTTTTCAGGTCATTCATTATGATCGCAATTCGTAAATTCGTAAATTCGTACATTCGTAAATTTATACATTCGTAAATTTATACATTCGTAAATTCATACATTCGTAAATATATACATTCGTAAATTCGTACATTCGTAAATTTGTAAATTCGTACATTCGGAAATTTGGAAATTCGAAATTCGAAAATCCGAAAACCCGAAAATTCTAAAATCTGAAAAAATAACTATTAAATTATAGGTATTGTAATTTCCTTTCAAATTTGGCTGTTAGCGAACGTTTCGAATACAAATTTATCCGAAGTTACGCATAACCTGAAATAACAAATGCCACATCTAAACAAATGGAACGGAACAAATGAATGATTATTAATAATAATAAAACGTTTTTATTATTATTATTGTTATTTATTATTATTATTAATTCATTACGTTCCATTCGTTTAGATACGGCATTCATTATTTCGGAAAACAATTCGTAACTTTGTTAAGTTCACTAACAGCCACATTTAAAAGGAAATTCCAATACCTATAATTTAATAGTTAGTAATAGTTAAGTTAATTATTATTTTAGATTTCCGAATTTACTAATTTACTCATTTACGAATGTACAAATTTACGAATGTTCGAATTTACGAATGTACGAATGTACGAATTTACGAATGTACGAATTTACGAATTTACGAATGTACGAATTTTCGGATATTCGAAAAACGAATATTCGTTAAAATTCGTTAAATGAGTTTTCGTTAATTCGGATATTTCCGAATTAACGAATTTGTCGAAATTTGTTAAATGAATTCAGAACTAAACGAACATCACCCCACTTCCCTCCTTCATCTGTCCACCCCCAAATTGTGGAGATTTCACATGAACATACTGTATTTACACCACAGTACCATGGTATGCCGAGAGGGTGTGGTTGGTGAAACCAGGGTGTCATCAGCAGGTGTAAAGTGTGTTAACAAAGTCTCCAGTTCTGTGCCCAGCAGAATATGGAAATTTCATCTGAGACTCCGACCTCTCTCATCCAGCTCTCTGCCCCCTAATCAATGAAAACCTATGCACAAGGTACAGTACATGTAAGTGGGTACTCCTGACTCCTAAATACAGTAAGCTTAAGGAATGTTCCTGGGATGATGTCCTTTTCATCCATCAGCTCAGGGTGAATGAGCATTATTTCTGTCTGTAACTGATATTAGCACTCTGGCTTGCCAGATGTCTTCTAGGTACTGTTTACAACAGGGCTTCATTATAAGTCTTCTGGGTATTTGCATACTCTGATAAGTATTGTTTATGTATTCGAACCTGATCCATTTTTAGCTGGTTGTTTTCTAGTGTGGGGGTGTTCAATCGAGTCTGTGACTTTTGAATGTTGTTGTCAATTGCAAAAGCACAAATAAACATTTTGTCACAGACTTATGAATTTTTGCTGAAACAAGGATGGCACTGTGCTCGGTAAAGCTGCATTCACAATTGGTGATTTATAATCACTGTCAGAATGGGCACGATCCTACCCCGTGATTCCAAATCACATCAAAATGGACACATGGAGGGGAGTGGTGTCCGGTAACTGTAATGGCCGTGTAAGACGGTATGTAAGAGAACTATTAGAAACACCCGTGCACATTCGCGCGTTCGGCAGGCTTCCCGCAACACTGGCGTGCACGCGCACACTCACGGGCCGCAGACTGCTAATGCGCGTGCGCGATGGACAGCGCGCACACGCAGGAGCATGCCCCTAATCTCTCTTGGCGCCAGTCTGCCTATTTAAAGGAAGCTCTGACTCACAAACAGTGTTGACTGGTCTTCAGCTGTGTCCTGATTTCCTGGTTCCTGTTTGTTTACTTGATATCCGTTGCTGACTTTGGCTTTCCCTGGCGCTGCCTTTTGAACTCTGAAAACTCCTCTGATTACTGGCTCCTGATCCCGTCTTCCATTAACCCTGCTCCTGCTGATTCCTTGTACCTCGCTGCCCACCTGTTACCAAACCCGGCTATTCCTCTAACCTCTGTTCCAGCAAGCTACTTATCCAGAACCTGCAAGTGGATTGGAGTTTCCCTTAACATCAGCTTCTCCTCCGAGTGTTCCTGTGCTCTGTGCCTGCTGACCTGCCTATGTCTCCAAGCCACGTCTCCTGCTAGTTCTGCAAGCAAAACCTACAGGCACTCGTGTTCTCCCTGACACGGGCCACCATCTATCCCACTTCCAGTGGGGCTAGGGCTGGAGATACAAGAGAGGCCGACCTCATCATATCAGACTCCTACCAGGTACGTGACATGGTAGCTCCTGCTCACGCAGGCATTGTCCCTATCCTAGTGCCCGCACAATCATCTGCCCACCATCTGCCGGTACCTCAAGCCTCCCTGCACTCCCAGCCATGCCCAGATGCCAGAGGGAAGCTCCTAACCCTGTGAAACTGTCAGGTTTCTTTCCAGGCCTTGTTGAAAGGATCACACCAAGATGCCAGCGGGAGACGATCCTCACCGTCTTCCTCCGGACCTTTACAGGATTTCATAAATGCGACAGACACAGCCTACACAGCCACATCTAATGGTGGTAATGAGTGCTCAGCTGCTTCTACCCCTCAACAAGAAGCCCCGCCAAGTTTAGGCCACGCAGTGACTTAGCCTATTCAGAGGATGATGAGCCACTGATGGAGGTAAGCAATCTGGTGCGCAATCTGTCTGCCTCCCACCCCACTAAGCCTTCTCTAAATGACCTCATTACCATCTTTTCTTTTTTTTTTCCATAAGAAGTTTTTTTTTATTTAGTAAGAAAAAAGCATAACATGCAAGACCAAATCCTGGTCACAATACAAAATTTTAGCAGGAAAACATGAGGACATGAAAACACATATGTCATAACACTGTATGAAAAGCTCAAAAAAGACTGACTTGCCACGGCCGGGGATTAACACTGTAATGAAGCGTACTAGGGATGGAGGATCGTATTTTCTATTTTCCCCTCCCCCCATATCCCCCCCCCATACAACATTGAAGGGGGAGACTGGCGTAGGACCTCGATCATGTCCATGAACTGGGGTGCAGTGTATCATGACCGCTCAGAGGCGAGGTACCCTCATGTAGAAAGAGAAATTTCCAAGAGAGAAGGGACTAAAGAATGAGAAAGAGAAAAAAAGAGAGAGAGAGAATAAATAAAAAAAAAAAAAATAAGGAGAGGGAAGGAGAGCAGTAAAGGGAGCAAAGGGAGGGGAAGGGACGGAAACAGAGGGGACACAGGGGGTCAACAAACAAACAAACAAACAAAGACAGAGGAGGCCTGGGTGGGTCCGCATCTCCACCCTCATCCCACCCACGATAGTGGGGGAAGCTCCCGCCCCACAGGGCAATTTTAGGATATATACTGAAGATAACGATCAGTGGTAATAAAGTGATTCCAGCAGGCCCACTTAGCAGAGAATTTATGCATCCTTTCCTGCGAAGTGAAGATCAGTTCCTCCATTTCCTTTATGGAGGAAAGCCGTGCAAGCCACTCCCTGACTGTGGGAACGCATGTGGAGTGCCAGTGTCTTGATATAAAGAGTTTAGCTGCATTTACCATATGCATGGCCAAGGATTTATAATAGTCTTTCTTAGGGAGGGAGGTGTGGTGTAAGAGATATTGGGACGGGGTAAAATCCAGTGTGTAAGTTGTGACTTGTGAGATGAGACTGTGGACCTCCCTCCAAAAAGGTTGGAGGGCCCCACAGTCCCACTACATATGAAGCATAGTTCCCACTCCCGACCCGCATCTCCAACACGTGTCAGGAACGCCCGGGGCAAATTTGTGGAGACGCGACGGGGTCCTGTACCATTTGGTTAGTATCTGGCCACATTCAGGGACCCCTTGTGAGCGTATTCGTATATAGTATTCCAGTCTTCCGTCGACAAGGACATTTGGAGGTCTCTATTCCAGGAGAGCTGTGAAGGGGTAGGAGTCAGTGGTGGGGCCTCTGAAAGGAGGGCATAAAGGAAGGAGATCAAGTGTCTTTGCGGAGTTTTGCGATGACACAGGGATTCAAATGGTGTAAGTCGTCGTGTCCAGGCTGTCTGATTGGCATATGTTGTGAGAAAGTGTCGGATTTGTCTGTAGGTCCAGAAGGATAGAGAGGCCGTCTTGGTGGACGACTTTAGCGCTTCAAAAGATATGGGTTTCCCCTCAGAGTAGAACTGGAGCGCTAGTACATCCTCAAAGTGCCACTTATGGCTCAGAAAACCATCAGAGACCCCAGGGGGGAAGTCTACATTCCCCCTCAGAGTTGTCAAAGGGCTCGGGGAGGTCATTGGGGGCCTATGTAACGCCGACTTCTTGAATGCCAGAAGAGTCGGGTAGATGAGTGGGTAAGTCAACAAGGAATGGGGCCAGTTAGAGGGAGGCAGCCATGGTAGTAAATGTAAGGGTCCTGAGGAGAAAGCCTTCTCCAGGAACACCCATAGCTTTTTGTATGCATGGATATTCCAGTCAGTGATCCTTGTAAGGTGGCATGCGGTATGGTATTCATTACCATCTTTTCTACTCTGGGCCAGCCTGTTTCAGACACAACACACAAGGACATGCTGCTATCCCTGCGAGCCGAGCCTCAGACAGATTTAATCTTCTGCATATACACAGTTAAAACAGAAGTACAAGATCTGGGGGATAGGCTGGATCATGTCGAGTAAAAAATTGGGGAGTATGTAACATCCTTTAACCACTTAAGCCCCGGACCATTTGGTAGCTAAAGGACCAGAGGGGAATTCAGAATTTTGCACTGCGCTGCTTTAACTGTAAATTGTGCGGACATGCAATGTTGTACCCAAACGAAATTTGCGTCCTTTTCTTCCCACAAATAGAGCTTTCTTTTAATGGTATTTGATTGCCTCTGCGATTTAATTTTTTTTCGATATAAACGGAAAAAGACCGAAAATTTTGAAAAAAAATGATATTTTCTACTTTTTGTTATAAGAAAAATCGAATAAACTCAATTTTAGTCATACATTTAGGCCAAAATGTATTCAGCCACATGTCTTTAGTAAAAAAATGTCAATAAGTGTATATTTATTGGTTTGCGCAAAAGTTATAGTGTTTACAAACTAGGGTACATTTTCTGGAATTTACACAGCTTTAAATTTATGACTGCCTATCTCATTTCTTGAGGTGCTAAAATGACAGGGCAGTACAAACCCCCCCAAATGACCCCATTTTGGAAAGTAGACACCCCAAGGAAATTTCTGAGAGGCATGTTGAGCCCATTGAATATTTTTTTTTTTTGTCCCAAGTGATTGAATAATGACAAAAAAAAAATTACAAAAAGTTGTCACTAAATGATATATTGCTCACACATGCCATGGTTATATGTGGAATTGCACCCCAAAATACATTCTGCTGCTTCTCCTGAGTACGGGGATACCACATGTGTGGGACTTTTTAGGAGCCTAGCCACGTACGGGACCCCGGAAACCAATCACCGCCTTCAGGATTTCTAAGGGCGCAAATTTTTGATTTCACTCCTCACTACCTATCACAGTTTTGAAGGCCATAAAATGCCAAAATAGCACAAAACCCCCCCAAATGACCCCATTTTGGAAAGTAGACACCCCAAGGAAATTGCTGAGAGGCCTGTTGAGCCCATTGAATTTTTTTTTTTGTCCCAAGTGATTGAATAATGACAAAAAAAAATTACAAAAAGTTGTCACTAAATGATATATTGCTCACACATGCCATGGTTATATGTGGAATTGCACCCCAAAATACATTTTGTTGCTTCTCCTGAGTACGGGGATACCACATGTGTGGGACTTTTTAGGAGCCTAGCCGCGTACGGGACCCCGAAAACCAATCACCGCCTTCAGGATTTCTAGGCACAAATTTTCGATTTGACTCCTCACTACCTATCACAGTTTCGAAGGCCATAAAATGCCAAAATAGCACAGAACCCCCCCAAATGACCCCATTTTGGAAAGTAGACACCCCAAGCTGTTTGCTGAGAGGCATGGTGAGTATTTTACAGCTCTCATTTGTTTTTGAAAATGAAGAAAGAAATTATTATTTTTTTTTTCAATTTTCAAAACTTTGTGACAAAAAGCGAGATCTGCAAAATACTCACAATACCTCTCAGCAAATAGCTTGGGGTGTCTACTTTCCAAAATTGGGTCATTTGGGGGGGTTTTGTGCCATCTGGGCATTCCATGGCCTCCGAAACTGTGATAGGCAGTGAGAAGTGAAATCAAAAATTTACACCCTTAGAAAGCCTGAAGGCGGTGATTGGTTTTTGGGGTCCCGTACGCGGCTAGGCTCCCAAAAAGTCTCACACATGTGGTATCCCCGTATTCAGGAGAAGCAACAGAATGTATTTTGGGGTGTAATTCCACATATGCCCATGGCATGTTTGAGCAATATATCATTTAGTGACAACTTTGTGCAAAAAAAAAAAAAATTGTCTTTTTTCCGCAACTTGTGTCAACATATAAAATATTCCATGGACTGGACATGCCTCTCAGTATATAGCTTGGGGTGTCTACTTTCCAAAATGGGGTCATTTGGGGGGGTTTTGAACTGTTCTGGCATTTTATAGACAACATTAGGAAGCTTACATCCACTCTTCTAACCACTTGAAGACAAAGCCCTTTTTGACACTTTTTGTTTACATGAAAACATATTTTTTTTTGCAGGAAAATTATGTTGAACCCCCAAACATTATATATATTTTTAAAGCAAAGGCCCTACAGAATAAAATGGTGGGTGTTGCATTTTTTTTTCTACACAGTATTTGCGCAGCGATTTTTCAAACGCATTTTTTGGGGAAAAAATACCCTTTTTTTAATTTTAATGCACTAAAACACTCTATATTGCCCAAATGTTTGATGAAATAAAAAAGATGATCTTAGGCCGAGTACATAGATACCAAACACGACATGCTTTAAAATTTCGCACAAACGCGCATTGGCGACAAACTACATACATTTTTAAAAGCCTTTAAAAGCCTTTACAGGTTACCCCGTTAGATTTACAGAGGAGGTCTACTGCTAAAATTACTGCCCTCGATCTGACCTTCGTGGTGATACCTCACATGCATGGTGAAATTGCTGTTTACATATGACGCCAGACCGATGCTTGCGTTCGCCATTGGGCAAGAGCAGGGCAGGACAGGGGTGCTTTTTTTTTTTTTTTTTTTTATATTATTAATTTTGCTTTTTTATTTTATTTTTAAATTGTTCCTTCCATATTTATTTATTTTTTATCATTTTTATTGTTATCTCAGGGAATGTAAATATCCCCTATGATAGCAATAGGTAGTGACAGGTACTCTTTTTTTGAAAAAACTGGGGTCTAGACCCTAGATCTTTCCTCTGCCCTCAAAGCATCTGACCACACCAAGATCGGTGTGATAAAATGCTTTCCAAATTTCCCAATGGCGCTTTTTATATCTGGGGGGGACATTCCCTCCCACTGCTTGTAAAAGCAGTCCAGAGGCTAATTAGCCACTAGGATTGCTTTTACATGAAAGCCGGCCGCTGGCTGAAAAGAATGATACCAAGATGATACCTAAACCCGCAGGCATCAATCTGGTATAACCATTCAAAGTCCAGCAATATACCAGTACGTTGCTGGTCCTTGTTGGACATGTATTGTAATCTTTTTTTTTCATGCAGCCAGGTGGCTGAACGAAAAAAGAGATTGATCGGTGGGTATGCCCACCATTAGAAAACCGCCCTTCATCCACCCACTTCTAATGATGGGCATACATGCACCATTTATATATGCCGAAGCATGGGGGCATCCTCCCGCAAAAAAGTTATGCCGCACACACATGGTCGGACTTTTCCACGGGCAAGCCTCCGTCGGAATTTCGACCGTGTGTACGCGGCATTAGGAGCAAAATCACTCCTCCGCCCCTGCTGCCCCAATGCTTCGGCATATTTGCTTTTTTTTTTTTAACTGTGGTGGTGAAATCACCTCCTACAGCACTGGAGTCGCAGGGATCAGGCCTGTCTCTGCGAACGCTGCAGTTATGTGTGTTGTGTTTTGTAAGTGACAGTGATCGATCGATACTGCACTTGGGTGGCCTGGGCTGGACGGAGGGGCAAAACGCAGGTGCTAGCAGGTATCTGGGCTGATCCCGCTAACACTGCGTTTTTGGGAACCCTAAACTGCTGGGGACGCTAGTATAGATCTGATCAGATCAGATATTGATCTGTTCAGATACTATACCACTAAGGGAGGTGTATGCTTCACGCGTGGGTGTTAGCGTTACTGGCACTAACCTGACGCTGCCTGGGGTGTGACGCAGACCCTCTCTGACGCTAAAACCTAATTGATATCACCCGGCGATCAGGGGGTTAAACCTTTATTGGGTTATATATACGGCGGGTGCCCTGACACTATAAAAAGCAAACTAACTAACCAGCGTCACCCGTAACACTTATATGATGATCACTGGCGAAAGGGTTAACTAGGGGCAATTAGGGGGTTAAAACCTTTATTAGATAATTTATGGGGGTACCTGACGCTATAAAAACCTGCGGCGAGCCTAAAAAAAAAATACTGGCTACTGATCTGCATCACCGACGCTAAGACAGCGATCAGAAAAATTATCGCTTAGCGACAGTGGTGATAGGGGGTGAAAGGGTTACCTGGGGGGCGATCAAGGGGGTTAAACCTTTATTAGATAATTTATGGGGGTACCTGACGCTATAAAAACCTGCGGCGAACCTAAAAAAAAATACTGGCTACCGATCTGCATCACCGACGCTAAGACAGCGATCAGAAAAATGATCGCTTAGCGACAGTGGTGATAGGGGGTGAAAGGGTTACCTGGGGGGCGATCAAGGGGGTTAAACCTTTATTAGATAATTTATGGGGTACCCGACGCTATAAAAACCTGCGGCGAACCTAAAAAAAAAATACTGGCTACCGGTCTGCATCACCGACGCTAAGACATCGATCAGAAAAATTATCGCTTAGCGACAGTGGTGATAGGGGGTGAAAGGGTTACCTGGGGGGCGATCAAGGGGGTTAAACCTTTATTAGATAATTTATGGGGGTACCCGACGCTATAAAAACCTGCGGCGAACCTAAAAAAATTTACTGGGTACCGTTCTGCATCACCGACGCTAAGACAGCGATCAGAAAAATGATCGCTTAGCGACGGCGGTGCTAGGGGGTGAAAGGGTTATCTGGGGGGTGATAAAGGGGTTAAACCTTTATTAGGGGGGGTTAGGGGGCTACACTGGACCTAAAACTAAATGTAGTGACACTTTTACAGTCACAAATGTCACTGATTGCAGTGATCAGTAAATAAATGGTCACTGCAATCAGTGACACTGTGACTGGGGGCTGGGGGGTGATCTGGGGGTGATCTGGGGGGGCCTGGGGGGGGCGATTTATGTGCCTATGTGTGCTGGTGTTAGTGTAGTGTTTGTGCACTAACCTTGATGTCTTCTCTTGTACGGCGCTCGGTATATGTGCGCACCGCACAGGAGATGACATCACTTCCTCCTGCTTCCTCTGCCTGTGTGTACATTCCACAGACAGAGGGGGCATTTCTATTTGCCGGGAGCGATCGCGGGGGGGTGGCCGGAATCGAACGGCCGTCCCCTCATGTCGGATCGCTCCCCAACGAATTCCGACCGCTCACTGTACAGAAGGGGGGTCCGATTGGACCCCCCAACTGTACAAAGGCAATCACGTACACTCTACGTGATTGTGCCTGTTGGTGCCATTGTGCCGACGTATATATACAGTGAGCGGTCTTTAAGTGGTTAATACCCTGGTGGATGCCCATGAGGCCCAAAAAGATGACCTGACTTGGATCAAAAATAAGCTTGCGACCTTGAAGACAGGTCACGGCGCAACAACCTAAAAATACACAGCATACCAGAAAATATTCTTTTGTCCCAGCTACCCCACTGTGTTGGGGATCTGTTTCAGTTGGCTGTACCATCACTTACGTCCACTGACCTGACCATTGATAGAATCGACAAAGTCCCCAAACCTTTGGATCTCCCTGCGCATGTTCCGAGAGACATCCTTCTGCGCGTTCCTTTTTATCAAGATAAAGAGAGTTTGCTGGAGGTTTTTGCCAGGAATGAAAATCTACCTGAATGAGCAGGCGGTCTTCAAGTACTCCCTGACCTTTCGGCACACATCCTGCGCCAGTGTAAGAACCTGGATACTATCGCCAATCCAACCAAGAAATCATTCAATTAGCTACCAATGGTAGTACTCGGCCAAACTTATCATCACTTGTAATGGTAGCACTACAACTGTCACGTCCTTGGATGAGGGAATCAACCTACTGTGTTCGTAGGACCTCACCCTGGCCCAATTTCCTGCCTCATCCAAGAGAGCACCTCCATTGCCGCTAGCAGAAGACTGGCAGGTGGGTCCCACAAGCAACACTTATTCATCCTGGGATGGATCATCTCCTCCACCACTTCTTGAAATTCTGTGAATTCATCGTCTCCAAGGGTATCAGTGAGTTTATTTTTTATGTTCTGTATAACCTGCTGCAATGACAACTAAAATAGTTTCTATCAACGCCCGTGGTCTAAACTATCCAGCAAAATGCTTTTCCCTATGAAAAGAAGTTGACATTCCAGCAGTTCAGGATACCCACTTCCAGACTGGTGCCACCCCCAATTACCACCACAGGGACTTCCCTTGCATTATTTTATCTACCTTCACATCTAAGAAAAGAGGGGTGATGCTGGCCATTAAAAATACAGTCACGTTCACACTACATTCTTCAGCTATTGGTTTGAATGGTCACTTTATCATCATCAGATGTGACATCAACAACAAACCTTACACTCTGGCTACTCTATATGCCCCCAACACAAACCAGATATGCTTCATTTGGAAGGTATTCAGGAAAATCTCTGCAGACAAGTCAGGAAACCCCCTTTTATGTGGTGACTTCAACCTCACTGTGAACCCTCTTCTGGACATGTCCTCCAAACCTAAAAGCAGAGTACCTAACTTGCATTCTCTCTTTCACAATGCAGACATATATGACACGTGGCGATGTCTACATGCAGGACAAATCAGTGGTAAAATATGGAGTTCACCATTTAGAGTGGAATGTCAGTAATATGACCAGAATAGTGTTTCAGAAACAAACCATATGGATTTGAGCAGCATAGCTGCCAAAAATGTGCAGAACAAATAATAAGTAAGCATCCTAAACATGATGCAAAACATAAACAAGGAAGTAGGTACAAAGAAGGATCCTTTGTAGGAACCGGGTGCACTATGGACTGCTAAATGGAGACCTATGGGGAAGTGTAGGGTGGAAGTTACTCTTTGCCGGGGAAGTTGGTCACCAAGCATAATATGTGATATTATCCTTGAGAACTTTTCTGATGTTGAAGCTTGTGAGAAACCACTTGCCTTTTTGAGGGTATCGTGGATAGTGATAAGGGTGTCAAGGTAGGAGAAGGCAGTTCAAAAATTATATCTCAGGTCCTGAGAAGCTGAAGTCCCTCATCAGCTGTGGAAATGGAGGAGGTGGTGCCATTGTGTGTGATGGTGAGCTTGGCGGCTTGATCCAGCAGTACTGGATCTTGTGGTTTTACAAGGCATTGGTAATGGTCATGATATTCTTACATTGTTGCAAGCTTGTTAGGAATTTGATCGGACTTGCAAGGGGCAATCGAGGATAGGCGACGAGGTTTTGGGATATGATGAATTTTGTTAATAGAAAGACAGGAGTGTGTCCGGTAGATAGAACATATTGAACAAGAACCACATATGTTGCATAGTAACAGTACATAGCTAATGTAAAAAACATAAAATTTGTTGAATATATCGTAATAACATAGTAACAGCATGGCATGATAACATGTGGGTTCATTGCTGCCAGGAACCACACGTGTTACATATAAGCACAATGCATAACCAGTAATAAAAGTACATATGATTTATTGTATGCATATTCATAGCATATAGTTAACATGGCATAGCAACATATAGGTTCATAATGTAAACAAAATTAAAAACCAAACTCACTGACGTGTCACTCCATAGTATAGGGAAAGAGTAGAATTGGGATTCATTGGTGAACCACAATGGGCCCAATAAGTGTAATGATAGTAAAATAGTAGTCTAAATGACGTTAGAAAAGAGCAAATTTAAGCTCAGGGAAAAACACGACAGAAAGTGTCTGGTAGGTAGTACATGATCATTATGAACCACATATGTTACATAGTAGCCCAATGCATAGCTAGTAAATAAAATACATATAGTTTGTTCCAAACTAGTTGATAACATAGTAATAGCATAGCATGGTAACATGTGAGTTCATATTGTAAGCAAAATTGGAACCAGACTCATAGGAGTGTATCTCCAGATAGAATACATATTTGTAGACTTGTAGTTCATTGGTATATTCCATTATGCCTAGTATAGGTAGAATTATTAATTTGGGTTCTGTTTGTAGGAAGGGCATCTGATAGCTCTATGCGTTTCGTGGCTACCACCACTCATCAGGAGCAGAGAAGGGGGACATGAGTCTATGTAAAAGAATATTATATAGTATCAAAAAATATATGTACATGGGGTAATGTAAGGGTAATTATGGTGTGTCCATCTAGACAAGCAAAGATGGAGATCATATAAGTATATGTATACAGCTGATCATACCTGCAGAACCACAATGGATCTGGGTGCAGGCATGGACAACCGGAGGCCAGCCAGAAGATCATCAGCCCTGGGAGCCGAGGCGGCAACACCCCACGGCAAAGGATGGAAACATGGGCAGCCAAACCCAGTACTCCCCAAGAGTATATTCCCATGTGAGGGTTGTGTCATCGTAGACATCTATAAAATAATTAATTTAATAAACAAAATTGTTGGGTAATAGTGATATGTAAAGTGAGAGTGAGGTGACAAGATTAAGGTGACATAGTTGACAACAATGACCAAGGTAATAGGTAGAATGGAAACCTTGTGTGAAGAGTGAAAGTTAGGTGTTAGGGTAGTGAGAAGATGATATAGTGTACTGACACCCAGGGTGAAGGCGGAGGAGTGAATCCAACTAGACCAGCCGGCATAAACAAAGCATTATGAGAAACAATGAGTGAACAAGAATGTAAATAGCTACCACCATGGTACCTGTTTGAACAGAGAGTTCCATATGGTGCATCGTGTCCATAAAGAGAGAAGGATGAGGGGAGGCTTGGAAAGCTGTAAGGAGTGTATACACTCCAGATAGGCCACGGGTGGACCACCAACGCCACACTGGCGGCCAGTGCGGGAGGGAGGACGCCAACGGCCAAGCATACGGGGACAGCTCGCCAGCCGGTGCCACACCTCCTCGTGTAGGAGGCCAAGAACGAAAACACAGCGACGGCGCACTCACGCCCCAATAAGGTGACGCTGTGCGTACGTCGCTGGGTGTGTGACGTTAATGCGCTGAGGGACGTCCGCCCAGCCCAGCCCCCCGTACAGCCGGACCATCCAGCCCAACATAGTGCAACCAGAGCAAGGGAACTGCCATGAAAGGATGCATAGATAATACTGATTGTAAAAAGATGTTATAATGTAGTATATTGTTACATATATTCTTAAAGATAGACATCTGAACTAAAACTGGCAATGGATATTACCAAGGAATAGGGGTAACACTGTAGGCGCATTCCATCCCTCAATAAATTGATACATGCTAAAAACCTAAGCTAAGCTAAATGGGACTTTAAATGAGGCTTTGAACAAATATGGACATAAGCCTCCATCCCTGCTGTTACTATGTTATTACGATATACCGTATATACTCGAGTATAAGCCGACCTGAATATAAGCCGAAGCACCTAATTTTATCACAAAAAATGGGAAAACTTTTTGACTCGAGTATAAGCCTAGGGTGTCCATCTGCATGCCTCACTTTGCGTCACTGTGTCCATGTGCATGCCTCACTGTGCCCATGCCTCACTGTGCCCATGCCTAGACTGATGTTTAACATGGGAGTCTATGGGAGGGATACCGGGTCCCCAAAATCACCAGAGAAATTACCGTTTAACATGGGAGTCTATGGAAGGGGTGCCCGGCTTTGGAAAATCTGTGCTCCACGGCCGTAGGTCCCCCGAACAACAAACTTTGCACACTTGTAGAGGAAGAGTGGGGCTACATGTGTGCCCCAAGGCTGGTACCAGGTCCCCAAAGTCCAGGAGATCAGGCGCAAAAAGGTGACTCGAATATAAGCCGAGGGGGGCATTTTCAGCACAAAAAAATGTGCTGAAAAACTCGGCTTATACTCGAGTATATACGGTATACAACTCCTCTTTTTATATGTTTGAAAGCTCAATGCTAGGCGATGGATATATGCAGAAATTCTTACTCTTGCTATGTGAAAACGTCTAGTTAATGTGGCCCTTCCGCTTTATAGAATGACATACAAGGCTCCCGGGAAATTGTATAATATATGGCCAGCCTTAGCTGGTCCCAGCAAGCAGCTATCATTTAAACGCATAGTTCAAAGAGTGATATTTGCATCAAAATGCCGGGCCTAGATTCAACAGGAAAAAGTGAAGAGATAAGACATAAAGCAAAATGAAACAACATAAGAATTATAGTGCCAGTGAACAAATAATTCTCAATTTGCAATAGTTTAACTATCACCTGCTGCCCACTCACAAGGGCAGAGGGGCTACAAGCTTGAGCAATAAACTAATTCTTACAAATGGTGCAATAAAATAAAACCAGGGTAATACACAACAAGACTAAATTAAGTTAAATAAGACTATATTTGTGAGTAAGAGAATGGGACACCATATTTAGAGTGATAAAAAAGGGGTATTAAGCTGAAGATGGTTTTATGAAACCTTAAGGGAAGATTTTGGGGTTCTTAAATCTGTCAGATAATTGTTGTTCACTAATCTAGTTACAATTTTTGGGCTGCCAGTTGTGGGGTTTCAAAGAGCTTGGTCTTGCCTTTCTAGAATATGGGGTGCTTGGCAGGACACAATAGATAGAAGTGGATTAAAAACGAATAATGTAGCCCTCAGTGCAAACACTATGGTGTGAGTACACAAGAAAAAAAAACGAAATCCCACATCTCATATACAATAAAAAGTGTAAATCTGGATATGTACCAAATACCACTGCAGGCACTCTGTGTTCCCACATGGGCCACACAGTATAATTTATACTAATTACAACAATAATAATTAGATTTAACCATATGTCTTCACTATCAGTGTAAAACTCAATCCAAAATAATTCTTCCAAAATCCATTTACAAGGTTAAGCCAATCTTGCCATCATGTGCAACCAAAAAAATTAAAATAAAATAAAAAAACTGTAATAAATAAACGTCTTTCAAATATTCAAATGTACAGTATGTCCATTATAAGTTTTTCATCCACATGTGCTGGAATTAATGTATCCTCTCTGTGAATATGTATGTGCATTTCTTTAATCATGCACAATTCGTCACCAATGTGCTCATGCTCTCACCTTCTGACCCAAAAAATATCATGTTAAGTGCACTTTCCCTGGGGGTGTGGTTTGGCCACTCCAGCTCATAGCACTTAGTCCAGGAACTCTGGCAGGGAGAAGCAAAATCAGCGGCTTTATAGCAATTGCAGCCCTCATCTCTTGCTGCCTGTCACCACCAGGAGCTGGGATGTCAAAAGGAGCACCTTCCCACCGCAACACCAGCACTCTGCAGCCCTAGGAAGCTCACAGATTTCTTCTCGGGTGCTAGCAGAGAGATAAGGCAAGATGGTAATGTGGGACACATGGATCTCTCTCCTTCCTCTCTAGCTGCAGCCGATCTGCCTTTCAACTCCTCAGAGCAACTCCTGCAGGAACATGAACAGGATGACAAGTTCACCCGTAAAAGACTGGCTTCTTCACCCTCTGCTTCTTCTATGTCCAAGGGTCTTGTAAGTAAGAAGTGTTACACATCAATGGGGGACAGTGAGGCTGATCTGTGCAAAACAGTCTCTGATTTACAAGTACATGTTGAACATCTGGAGGACAGGGTTGTCAAAGTTGAAAATAAGTTGGGAGATTGCATTGTCAGACATGATGATTTAGTAGATAGCTACCAAGAGGGTAATGCTGACATTTTGAAGAAAAAAAATACCATTCTGGAACACAGGTCCCAGAGAAATCATTTAGAATTTAGAGGCATTCCTAAAACAATTTCTCCTCCTGAACTTATTCCTTATCTCTTTCTATTTTTAAAACCCCTTTTTCCACTGGAAAATACGTATGACTTTGTCATAGACAGAGCCCACAGATTCACCAAACCGTGCTCCCTTCCAGATTCGGTTACAAGGGATGAGTTGGCAAGAATCCCCTTCTTTCATAATAAAGATAGAGCCATGGCAGCGGCATGCAAAGCAAGAAAATTACCTGACCCCTTCTCTCAAATTTCTATTTTTGCTGACCCGGCAGCCACTATGTTATCACGGCGCAAACAATTTGACTCAATCACGGTTGCCTTAAGAGACAAAAAAATTGTCTATAGCTGGATCTTTCAGCCACATTACGTGTTACTCACCAGGGAGACAAGTACATACTACAATTTCCAGTGGATTTAAAAAAAAAATCTTCAGCAATGCAGGTTGGTGATCGCTCTAAGCCCCTGAACCCTCCCTCACAGGAAAAACGTCCCTGGCCCAGGCTAGCACTGAATGGCTTATAAGGGCTCCGCAGGATCAGTCCTTCTGATACCACCTATGTCCGTATTCTCTATTCACATACCCTCACGCACTAGTAGACAATTCACCTGTTGTAAGATACAGGACATTTAGTCAGATCTCTCTTTGTTAATGTTAATGCCTCTAATGCATACCATTATACATCTCAATAGTATTCTCTAGGTTTTGGCTTTCCAAAGTTGTCTTTATTAGTGATTTTATTTCTTGTTTGGCTTTGGTACATCCCTCTGACCGTGTGCACATTTCCTGAGCAAATTCTTACCTAAACCATTTTTCCCATCATTATCTTTTCAGGTTAGATTACTACCTAGTTATTCTCACACACTGAGGATGTCACAAAAAATAGTCTCTCAGCCCATATAAGACATCAATTCTTTGGAGAGAAGCCCTCTCTTTCAATTCAGAAAAGTAAAGGTATGATGATCACAAATGCTCTTTATCTTTAAGCCAGGTCTGTTATACCAAGAATGCTGTTCACCTCCACTCCTAAAGCCCTGTACACACGTCCGGTTTTCCTGGCAGGATAACTGCCATGAGAGCTTTTGGCCGGGAATCCCGGCTGTGTGTATGCTCCATGGCAGTTTTCCCTACAAGAAAACCGCTGGGAATCCCAGCGGGAAAAAAGAGATCATGTTCTCTTTTTTCCCACCGGGATTCCCGGCGGTTTTTAAGCCGGCAGTTTTCCTATGGGGAAAACCTGTGGTGGAGCATACACACGGCTGGGTTTCCCGACCAAAGCTCTCATGGCAGTTTTCCTGTCGGGAAACCCGGCCGTGTTTAGGGGGAAAAAGCTACCGAGCAGGTTCTCGGTTTTCCTCGCGGTTTTCCCGGCGGACTTTTTACCGCCGGGAAAACCGTTCGTGTGTACAGGGCTTAAGGGTATGTTTCAATCCATCTCCATCCTCCAGGATCCCTCAATGTAAGCGTACAGGAAGCTCAAAAAAGGATACTACATATAATGCTATTTTGCTACAATAAATAACAATTCTGTAAGGCATTCCTATGCTGATATGTTAATTTTTCACATATAAGGATACAGTTTACTTGATCAACCCATTTTTTTTTAGTAGGAATGTGAGAAGAAATCTGACATTTGGAGACTTTAACACCCACATGAAGAATGATGTACAAAATGAAACCTGAGGTGTGAGCTGGTAAAAGACTTCTGTAAAAGTCACTGTTTCTCCAAAACTAACACAATTTTTAAACAAATGAGTGTTTATACCCTTAGTAAATTAAATAACTTTGCAATTACGTCATTGCACCTAAGGTCTTATGTTTTAGTGAGCTGTATGCTGTAAGGATTCTTGTCAAGCAATAACCTGATGAAGCCTAGGTGGTAACTAAAAAATTAAGAGCCAACAAAACAAAATTTTTTTTTTTGAGGTAGCATAGATGATCATAGTGAAACTGGCAAAGATATTGACAGCTTCCGGCAGCTTTCTTCTGTTTGTAAACAAAGTCGCGAGGATTCCTTTTATCTGCATCTATCCTAGATAAGGGTCTGGTATAGATGTTAATGGGGGGACTCCACATAAAAAAGAACACAGCATGGGGTTCCCCCAAAAAATACATACCAGATCCTTATCCTAGATGAGCATCTAGTATAGATGTTAATAGGGGAATCCATATAGAAAAAAACACATCGCAGGATTCCATTTTAAGAAGGAATCCAAAGCAAAAAAACAAGATAAAAAAATACCCATACCCGACCCTTATCCAAGTAATCAGCCTGAATGGCCAGGAAAGGAGGGAGGGGGTAGTATTTGGTCATCCACCTGAAGACAACATGCCCTCAATATAGGGAGGGTTCCTTGCCAGGAGGGACCCCCTCTGACAAAGAACCTTGTCCTCATGTTAATGAGGACAAGGACCTCTTCTCTACAACCCTGGTCTCGTGTTTGTTGGGGACTGTAATCTGGGGTTTATCAGGATCTAAGCTTAAGAAGCTCAAAAATAAGGGGACCCCCAGGTACATCCCCCCACATGAATGAGTAAAGGGTAAAAATGTAAAAAATAAGTGCCTTGTTAAAGAATAGAAATAAATACACCATCTGATCCACTCCCAACAACTGCTCACTAAAAATGCAACAGAATGTAAATAAAGGGGAAGGGTCTCCTGGGTGACATCATGGACCAAATATGAACCATATTTGGTCAATTACACCACAAGGATTCCAGAGACATCATTAACCAATTATGATCACATCAATTTTCTTTGTGAATGAATACTTTGGTGGTCTCCCTAGTTTTAAGTGCCTGGTATGGAAATGGGGGGACTCCATGCCATTTTTTTTATGGGGCCCCCCATAAAATTCATACCAGACCTGAAGAGAGGGGCGTGCCTTTTTTCCCACTATACCTCCCCCTTATTTACATTCACCTGACAGCTGAAAGAGGCCGCAGGGATACTTCACTGGTTAAATATAAAACTGGATTGAATATGACTATTTCTACCTGCAATTCATATCTTATTAACATGCTCTAAGCACCCTTATTTTTTGAAAGGTTATACTTTCCTATAATCTATCAAGCACTAATAAAGTTAATGTATATGCAGTAAGGATGATGCTAGAAAGGACTACAGCAGATGTTAAGAATATGTGAAAAAAACTATAACAATTGCTTAGTTATGTATATTTATGTTTATAATTCTAGGCCTGATAAAGGATGTTTAGCCTCTGAAATATTTATTCTCTATTACTTTCATTTAAAAAAAAAAGAATAAAAGCAACTCCATCATTTGACCCAACCCCTTTGGCTGCATGGGTTTGGTCAGCATCCTTATAGGATATTTTTAATGTTTTAGCTATTGTAATTTGTATCTTAGATAAAGGTTCTTAATAAGTCCCTCTGCATATGTGACCTTCTCCTGTATTACACTCAATATTGAGTAATCTGACACTAAGGACACTTTCACACTGGGGCGGGGGGAATCGGCGGTAAAGCGGCCACTAGCGGGGCGCTTTTAACCCCTGCTAGCGGCCTAACAAAGGGTTAAAAGTCCCCGCAAAGTGCTGCTGCCGAAGCGCTTTGCAGGCGCTTCAGCAGCGCTGGCCATTGATTTCAAGGAACGGTGAATTCACTGCTCCCGCAATGCACCAAAGATGCTGCTTGCAGAACTTTTTTTCTCGTCCTGCAAGCACACTGCCCCAGTGTGAAAGAACTCCGGCTTTCACACTGGGGTGGCTTGAGAGGAGCTTTTCAGATGCTTTACAGGCGCTATTTTTAGCTCAAAAATGCCTGAAAAGCGCCCCAGTGTTAAAGTAGCCTAAATGAAAAAACACTCCAGTGCTCAATCAAAGGGTACTCCACAGGATACTAAGGTGTCTAATGCTTGCTCAGGGACAGCCCTCCCCAGATAAGGAAATCTATAGTTAACTGCAAAAAACACACACAAGAGGGTGCAAGCTCCTTGTGCATTGTCACCATACAACGCTCTCATCATCCACCCAGTAAGCCACTTTCTCTCCTATTGTTCCCCTGCATGAAGGATACAGATAGGCAGCACGAAGTACACAGCCAGCATGCTGGGCACATATAGGCCACATGATGGGCATGGGCAGACTGCATTGGTGGACAGGGACAGGCTGCATTGGTGGACAGGGGCTGGCTGCATTGGTAGACAAGGACAAGCTGCATTGGTGGACAGGGACAAGCTGCATTGGTGGACAGGGGTAGGCTGCATTGGTGGACAGGGGCAGGCTGCATTGGTGGACAGGGGCAGGCTGCATTGGAGGACAGGAGCAGGCTGCATTGGAGGACAGGGACAGGCTGCCTTGGTGGACAGGGGCAGGCTGCTTTGGTGGACAGGGGCAGGCTGCCTTGGTGGACAGGGGCAGGCTGCCTTGGTGGACAAGGGCAGGCTGCCTTGGTGGACAAGGGCAGGCTGCCTTGGTGGACAGGGGCAGGTTGCATTGGAGGACAGGGGCAGGCTGCATTGGAGGACAGGGGCAGGCTGCCTTGGTGGACAGGAGCAGGCTGCCTTGGTGGACAGGGGCAGGCTGCCTTGGTGGACAGGGGCAGGCTGCCTTGGTGGACAGGGGCAGGCTGCCTTGGTGGACAGGGGCAGGCTGCCTTGGTGGACAGGGGCAGGCTGCCTTGGTGGACAGGGGCAGGCTGCCTTGGTGGACAGGGGCAGGCTGCCTTGGTGGACAGGGGCAGGCTTCCTTGGTGGACAAGGGCAGGCTGCCTTGGTGGACAAGGGCAGGCTGCCTTGGTGGACAAGGGCAGGCTGCATTGGTGGACAGGGGCAGGTTGCATTGGTGGATACGGAAAGGCTGCATGGTGCACAATGGCAGGCTGCATTGGTGGACACAGGAAGACTGCATTGGTGGACACAGGAAGACTGCATTGGTGGACACAGGAAGACTGCATTGGTGGACACAGGAAGACTGCATTGGTGGACACAGGAAGACTGCATTGGTGGACACAGGAAGACTGCATTGGTGGACACAGGAAGACTGCATTGGTGGACACAGGAAGACTGCATTGGTGGACACAGGAAGACTGCATTGGTGGACACAGGAAGACTGCATTGGTGGACACAGGAAGACTGCATTGGTGGACACAGGAAGACTGCATTGGTGGACACTGGAAAACTGCATTGGTGGACACGGGAAGGCTGCATTGGTGGACACGGGAAGGCTGCATTGGTGGACATGGGAAGGCTGCATTAGTGGACATGGACAGGCTGCAATGGTGGACACGGAAAAAGTTGTTGTTAATATTTAATTTTAGAACTTAATTCTGCATAAAACATTTAAGTGTCATTTCATGAGATAACTTATGAGGGCGTGTTTAGGGGCGGGCATGGTAGGGGCTGGGTGGGGCAACTGGTGGCGAGTAACGCTTGAGGCTTGGCTAGTAGATCAGGACTTGAAATTTTGAGCCCTGCCATAGATTCTAAACTCTAAAAAAAATTACACAGAGTAAATATTATACACAGATTTTGGTCATTTTGCCAAAGAAATGTAGCAGAAGAAATTTTGGAATTAATTAAATTTATGAGGAAATATCATTTATTTTCCAAATTTTATAACAGACACTACAAATAATTTGCAATGTGCTTTGTGTGGGCGGGGGACACGGGCAGGGGATGTGCCTGAGCACATGTCATTCTTACCTAGGTGAGAACTGAGAAGTGGGAGCAGATACAGTACCTGTCAAAAAAAATCGAAGGCTTCATGTACACGGGATGTTTTTACAACCTCTCCTGTACGATTTAACTTGACAGATAGTAACCCACGTTTAAAACTTCCATTTTGCCGCATTTACATGCCACGTTTTGCCGTGTTTGCGTTTAGAAGCGTTTAAAAAGAAAAAAACGAAAAACGCCTTTAAACGAAACGCGACTAAACACGGGTTACCTAAAGTGTTAAGGGTGGGGGTGGAGTGCAAATTTAGCAACACTGTGAAGTGAAGCTCTGCTTTAAGGATTTACTTTATTGACTGGAGATGAATCAGAAATTTGAATAAGGTACAGTATATGGTCAATAAAATATATACACATAAGTGGGACATGTTTGCATGTGTCTAATGGTCCAGTATAAACATGGCAGCCCCATATTAAAATATGACAGGTATGTTTTATGAGCCTAGTATAGTGTACATATTACTTAAATTTTTCTAAATACAGCAAATGTTAGTGAATTTTGTTTTTTATATGTAACCTTTGAAATACTTGTGCAGTTTATGTAAGCAGTGTTTAAAAGCAAAACCGAAAGATACAAAATGGTATCTTTCCTGATTGGCTAGTTTACTATAGGACTCACGCATATTTCCTTCAAAATTTGCTGTTTCCTCTCCTAATAAAAGCTGACAGAATGTAAATGAGTTTCTAAAGGAACCAGCAAAAGTGGCAATTTTTCTCATTTAATCTTTAGATGAGTTGTCTGTCTCCCAGCTGCTGAGCTTCATTAGAATTCTGAAACTAATTCACCTATCAACACATGATTATTGGGTCGTGTGAGTATTTTTGGGCTACATGAAGAGAAAATCACTCCAGAGTACAGGGTGGTCAATAACAGAACTGGCAGACTTCAGAACAATCTGTGCTAACAGGGGAATGAACCCAGGTCTCATTTCTTTCTTTTAGCAATAGATTATACCGAAGAGACAAATCCCTGCTAAAGATTAAATAG
This sequence comes from Rana muscosa, assembly GCA_029206835.1. Lineage (NCBI taxonomy): Eukaryota > Metazoa > Chordata > Amphibia > Anura > Ranidae > Rana > Rana muscosa. Next base: position 691,784,114 of record CM055118.1, on the reverse strand, counting down.
ACTTTTTTAATATACAGAGTGCATTGCAGCTGTAACTCTGATCTGTAGTCGTATAGAAAACCTTTTCTAGAAACAAAAAGATATTTACTATTGCGGTTACAATGTTTAATGGCACTGCTAAGGGTTAGAGGTTTATAGAAGGTTGGTAATGACAAAAGAGGTTACTTATAATTTTGTGATTTGTAATTCTCAAAACCATAGATTTTTTTTAAATAAAATTCTGTCCAATTTCACTTCTCAGAATAACTGTTAACAATTTATTTTATTTAGAAATCAGAAATATTGACATCTGTTTTAATACTGCAAGTTTCCTAGTTGTGATCCTTATGAGATCTACTCTAAATATACTCTACTATAAATGTTTTACCTTTGAAGAACTAAATATGTGTCATTAACGTCCTGCTTAATAAAAAGATCACATGTTTATCTACTGAATTAATAAAAGTGTAGACCATAATCATTTAGTTAAATGAAATGATTAATTGAACCGACACCTAAAATAATGCTTATAACTGTCAATCCTTTGTTAACGCACCAAATTCTTGTCATGCCTTGTATAAAAGCCTAATGCACAAAACGTGGCTTGAAAACATACGATATACTGGTAAAGGTAACCGCAATAATAATAAAAATAATAATAATATTAAACTTATAGTGTCAGATAATTGTGGTTTTCATTGAAAGAGTACAACTCACCCAACTTCATTGAATGTCCATTATGCAACAGTAGAATCAGAGAAGCACCATGGCAGTTATAATGGGCTCCATTAATCCGGAAACCCATAGAGACAGACTTTGGACTTTTTTTGGACAGGTACTCAATACATGTCTTTTATTCTTTGATTAGATCAACAGCAGCTGCAGTAACTTTGCAAAAAGTAGTCTTACTTTCAATGCTGTTTAATTTTTTGTCTTATTTCAATAAAAGTGTGTATTATTATTATTATTATTACTGCTGCTGCTGCTGCATATTAACCACTTCAGCCCCGGAAGAAATTACCCCCTTCCTTACCAGAGCACTTTTTGCGATTCGGCACTGTGTCGCTTTAACTGACAATTGCCCGGGCATGCGACGTGGATCCCAAACAAAATTGACGTCCTTTTTTTCCCACAAATAGAGCTTTCTTTTGGTGGTATTTGATCCCCTCTGCGGTTTTTATTTTTTGCGCTATAAACAAAAATAAAGCGACAATTTTGAAAAAAATGCAATATTTTTTTACTTTTTGCTATAATAAATATCCCCCAAAAATCTCTAAAAAAAAAAAAAAAAAAATCCTCAGTTTAGGCCGATACGTATTCTTCTACATATTTTTGGTAAAAAAAATCGCAATACGCGTATATTGATTGGTTTGCGCAAAAGTAATAGCGTCTACAAAATAGGGGATAGATTTATTGCATTTTTATTTATTTTTTTACTAGTAATGGCGGCGATCTGCGATTTTTATTGTGACTGTGACATTGCGACGGACATATTGGACACTTGTGACACATTTTTGGGACCATTCACATTTATACAGCGATTAGTGCTATAAAACTGCACTGATTACTGTGTAAATGTGACTGTCAGGGAAGGGGTTAACACTAGGGGACGCTGAAGGGGTTAAATATGTCCCCTAGTGAGTGATTCTAACTGTAGGGGGAGGGGACTCACAAGGGGAGGAGACTGATCTGTGTTCCTCTGTACTGGAAACACACATCAGTCTCCTCACCTCTGACAGGACATGGATCTGTGTGTTTACACACACAGATCCATGGTCCTGCCGTGATTGCGGGCACTGTCGCGGGCGCACCCCCGGCGGCACGCGCGCGCCCCCTAGACGGCCGGGAAGCCCAGGACCTCATATGACATCCACCCAGGATGGAAGATCCCATCTGTGGACGTCATTTGACGATGGGCGGGTAGGGAAGTGGTTAAAGTAGTGTGTGTAAAATGTAAAATAAAACATACAATTTACAAATATTTCATGAAAACATTTAATTTTAGTTGGTATAATATATACTTACAGTATACAATATCTCACAAAAGTGAGTACACCCCTTACATTTTTGTAAATATTTTATTATATCTTTTCACGTGACAACACTGAAGAAATTACACTTTCCTACAATGTAAAGTAGTCAGTGTACAGCTTGTATAACAGTGTAAATTTGCTGTCCCCTCTTAATAACTCAACACACAGCCATTAATGTCTACAAAAGTGAGTACACCCCTAAGGGAAAATGTCCAACTTGGGCCCAATTAGCCATTTTACAAGGTCTCAGGTGTGAATGGGGAGCAGGTGTGTTAAATTTGGTGTTATTGCTCTCTCTCACATACTGGTCACTGGAAGTTCAACATGGCACCTCATGGCAAAGTGTCAGGTCACCTGAAGCCAAGTGACAGATGCACACCGTTGGGGTCAGGAGTGCACTGCTAAGGTTGTGAACCCTATGGCTGACTGCTGCAGATGGAACACTGGGTGGTTAAGGAAGGCAGGTCCACTGGAGCACAAACAGGGATTCCACAGGGAGCTAGAGCCTAAGATTCCCCAGGGCTTAGAGTCTAAGATCCAGCAGGTGTTCACCAGAGCCTCCAGTGGTGAGGATGGACTGAGCTGCAACTAGATCCAGGTCGCGCCCCCCAGAGTCCCCTAGCTCACGCTCCGTAGGGTATAGAGGATAGAGGGGAAGCAACAGCTCAGGATACAAGAGATAGTGAAGGGATAAGTGAAGGGATAAAAAGTGAAGGGATAAAAATGTCAGGACGACAAGCAGACAAGGATAAACAAAGGACAAGCCAAAGGTCAAGGTCACAAGCAGACAGGGATAGTGTAGAACAAGCCAAGATCGGTAACACAGAGACAGACGTAGCACATGACAAGCAGGAACCCAAACACACAATGCTTAACAAACAACGTTGATCAGCAAGGCAGACTTGCAGTGCACAGGTTAATATAGAGTTCTCTGATAGGGCCTGGGGTGGAGCCATGCTTGGAGGATAGATTATTAAAGCAGCCAGGTGAGAGTGTCTGGCCTCTAAGGTGAACACATGGAGAGGAAGGTAAGCTGACAGACAATCATTACTGCATATCCATGACACAAAGAACTCAAGAAAAAAAGAATTGTTGCTCTACATAAAGATGGTCTAGGCTATAAAAAAATTGTCAAAATCCTGAAACTGAGCTGCAGCACAGTGGCCAAGACCATATAGCAGTTTAAAGGGACAGGTTCCACTCAGAACAGGCCTTGCCATGGTCGACCAAACAAGTTGAGTACTTAGTGTCATATCCAGAGTTTGTCTTTGGGAAATAGACGTATAAGTGCTGCCAGCATTGCTGCAGAGGTTAATGGGGTGGGGGGTCAACCTGTCAGTGCTCAGACCATACGTAGCACACTGCATCAAATTGGTCTGCATGGCTGTCGTCCCAGAAGATAGGTTCTTCTAAAAATTATGCACAAGAAAGCCTGCAAACAGTTTGTTGAAGACAAGCAGACTAAGGACATGGATTACTGGAACCATGTCCTGTGCTCTGATGAGACCAAGATGAACTTATTTGGTTCAGATGGTGTCAAGCGTGTGTGGCTGCAACCATGTGAGAAGTACAAAGATAAGTGTGTCTTGCCTACAGTCAAGCATGGTGGTGGGAGTGTCATGGTCTGGAGCTGCATGAGCACTGCCGCCACTGGGGAGTTACAGTTCATTGAGGGAAGCAGGAATGCCAACATGTACTGTGACATACTGAAGCAGAGCATGATCCCCTCCCTTCGAAGACTGGGCCACAGGGCAGTATTCTAACATAATAATGACCCCACTGCCTTGCTAAAGAAGCTGAGTGTAAAGGTGATGGACTAGCCAAGCATGTCTCCAGACGTAAACCCCATTGAGCATCTGTGGGGTTTTCTCAATCAGAAGGTGGAGGAGTGCAAGGTCTCTAACTTCCACCGGCTCCATGATGTCATCATGGAGGAGTGGAAGAGGACTCTAGTGGCAACCTGTGAAGCTCTAGTGAACTCCATGCTCAAGAGGGTCAAGGCAGTACTGAAAAATAATCGTGGCCACACAAAATATTGACACTTTGGGCCCAATTTGGACATTTTCACCTAGGGGTTTACTCACTTTTGTTGCCAGCGGTTTAGACATTAATGGCTGTGTGTTGAGTTATTTTGAGGGGACAGCAAATTGACACTGTAATACAAGCTGTACACTCACTACTTTATATTGTTTACATACTTTACATACTTTCGGAGCGATCGTTCAATATTCTGGTTGTTAGTACACAGCTTCCGAGAGCCGACAGTTCATGCAAAATTATCCAAAGAGACAAGCATGAAACTACTTCTTGTACGGTAACAAATCAAATGATTTTCGTTTAATCAGTACAGTATTCATCACTAAAAATTGAGTGACCAAGACCGTGCATGCTCAGAAACAAAAGAATACAATACATCATCGTGGGAAGTTGTATTCTGTCTACTGAGAATTTATGTAACTCTAGTAACCTTTTAGTTTTTGATATGAGACTAGCATGCAAAAAAAAATAAAAACGATCATACTTACAATATTCTCATCATGTATACGAGACCTTAGGCTGTCATAAAACTTTGATAGAAATTAGTAGAACACCGTAGTAATGCAGGGGTCAGGGAGAGGAACCATTGAGAGTGGCCGACGAAAAGAAATTTGTAACTTCTGAAAGTATCTGTTTTTTAAAGTGGAACTTCACTCTCGCAATCAACTTAGATAATTTTTTATATTTATGCTGTTGGCATCATTAAATAGTTAGGAAAGTACAGTACATCATATTTACATGTTTTAAACCTACTTTTTACAATGCTTCGGTTACGTCCTGGTTTTCAGGCCTAGGCAAATTATGTCATACATCCCAGGAGTATTCAGGGGGAGGGGAGGAGGAGTTTTCCTAGCTAAGCGTGCCCTCCTGCCTGCATGCCTGAGCTAAGGGCAGATAGATTCCAGGAAGTAAATGCTACATGAATCATTTGCCCTTACTCAAGATGGCTCTGGCCAGAAATGCTAGGGGGTGTTTTTCAAAGTGATTTATCAGCAAAATAAAGCATGGATATGTTGATGGATGGGGGAGTTTGCTTTTAATATTAACAATTAATTAAATAGCCTTATTGGTTTGTGGTGCTTAGATGCAGTGTAGTTCTTCATGAAGATCGCACGTTCTTAGAACATCATTTGTGAACCTGCGCAGTCGGACGGCTATTAACTAATTTCTTTGTAGAGAAGCCTTTTAATAAATTTCCGGGCTAACCTGTGAAACTGAAGGTAGTTAATCTTTGCAAAAATAAGATAGAATTTCTATCAGCTGAATTGGATGCAGATTTTTGGTGTGTGCTTCTTCATCATTGGATTTTGTTAGAAAGGGTTTGGCTTCTGCATGTAACACCAAAATCTTGCAAGGATCAGGTATCAGCCTTCCAAGAAGGAAATCAAGAGGTGGTTAGCTGATGTATAAAAACCAGCAAATCACCTGCTGTGTAGCTTTTTTCCCCAGGCTCAGTATGTACAAAACAGAAATTTGATTTTGCTAAAATTGATGGGGAAAATATTCACCACTTCACTTATTTCTAATCAGAATTACTGATTTTTGTAATATGAGTTATTTAATATATATTTTACAGTGTATTATTGGTGTATTATATAGGCTAAATATTATGATTATTATTATACAGGATTTATATAGCACCAACAGTTTAGACAGCGCTTTACAACATGAGGGTAGCCAGTACAATTACAATACAATTTAATACAGTGGGAATCAGAGAGCCCTGCTCGCTAGAGATTACAATCTAAGAGGGAGGTTTAAGAGGTAATAATTGTGGGGGATGGGCTGATAGAGAAAATACATCTGCAGTTGTTAGGTGGGGGCCAGATAGGCTTCTCTGAAGAGATGAGTTTTCAGGGATCGTCTGAAAGTTGACAGAGTAGGAGATAGTCAGACAGATTGGGGTAGAGAGTTTCAGAGAATGGGAGAGGCTCTGGAGTAGTCCTGGAGGTGGGCGTAGGGTGAGGTGACAAGGGAGCTACAAAGCAGGGGGTCTTGGGAGGAACGAAGAGAACGATTTGGTTGGTATTTTGAGACTAGGTTAGTGATGTAGCTGGGGGCCAAGTTGTGTATGGCTTTATAAGTTATTGTTAGTATCTTGAATTTAATTTGTTGGGTGGACGGAAGCCAGCGGCAGAGAGGGGTAGCAGACGCAGATTGGTTTGTAAGGTGGAGGAGCCTGGCAGCAGCATTCATGACTGACTGAAGGGGGATAGCCTATTTAAAAGTAAACCAATAAGGAGTGAGTTGCAGTAGTCGAGGTGAGAGATGACCAGGGAGTGGATTGCTTTGTGGTGTCATTGGTTAGGAAGGGGCCTATCTTGGAGATGTTGTGGAGGTTGAGGATGCAAGTGATTGGACGTGGGGAAAGGATAGTTCAGAGTCCAGGATTACACCTAGGACCTTGTCAAGGGGGGGACGAGTTGATAGTTGAGCCGTTGATTTTGACAGAGAAATAAGGGAAAGAGGCACATGGGGGAGGAAATATTATGATCTCAGTTTTGGATAGTTTGAGTTTGAGGAAGCAGTGTGACATCCAGGCTGATATGTCTGTTAGTAAGTTGGTGATGCGTGAGGATGAAGTGAGCTGAGGGGTAGAGATGGGTGGATATCATCAGCATAGACATGGTATTGAAAGCCATGGGAGGCAATCAGCTGACCCAGAAGGAGGTGTAGATTGAGAAAAGGAGAGTTCCAAGAACAGAACCTTGGGGGATGCCTACAGGGAAAGGAAGAGGAGAGGAGGAAGTAGAGTTGTAAGTGACACTAAGGGTTCAGTGGGATAAGTAGGATGAAAACCATTGAAGAGTACAGTCACAGAGACCAAAAGTGTGACATTTTTTGAGGAGGAGGGGGTGGTCCACTGTGTCAAAGGCAGCAGAGAGGTCCAGGAGGAGTAGTACGGAATAGTGTCCATTGGTTTTAGCCATTAGTAGGTCATTTGTGAGTTTAAGGAGAGCATTGTCCGTGGAGTGTTGAGGGCAAAATCTGGACTGAAGGGGCCCAAAAAGTTTGTTCTTAGTCAGATGGCCGCTCAGTCGGTTGTAGATCAGATATTCAAGAAGTTTGGAGGAGAAGGGGAGTAGGGAGATGAGGTGTAGGTTGTTAAGATTGGTGGGGTCAAGTGTGTGCTTTTTAAGAATGGGGGTGACTAGTGCATGTTTAACCACTTCCCATCCCAGCCATTGTAATATGACGCCCGCAGAGTGGCTCTGCCATATTTATAGCACTGATCGCTGTATAATTGTCAATGGTCCCAAAATAGTGTCAAAAGTGTCCGATGTGCCCGCCGCAATGTCACAGTCACAATAAAAATTGCAGATCGCCACTATTACTAGTAAAAAGAAATAAAATAATAAAAATGCCATAAATCTATCCCCTATTTTGTAAACGCTATAACTTTTGCGCAATCCAATCAATATACGCTTCTTGCGATTTTTTTTTTTACCAAAAATATGTAGAAGAATACATATCAGCCTAAACTGAGGGGAAAAATATATATTTTTTTTGAATTTGGGATATTTATTATAGCAAAAAGTAAAAAATATTGTTTTTTTTTTCAAAATTGTCGGTCTTTTTTTGTTTATAGCACAAAAAAAAACCACAGGGGTGATCAAATATCACCAAAAGAAAGCTCTATTTGTGGTAAAAAAATTATCAACTATTTAATTTGGGTACAACGTCGCACGAATGCAATTGTCATTAAAAAAGTTACAGCGGTGAAAGCTGAAAATTGGCCTGGGCAGGAAGGGGGTGAAAATGTCCTGTATTGAAGTGGTTAAGAGCGTTGGGGAAGATGCCAGAAGAAAGTGTAGAAAAGAGCCAGAGGGTGAGCATAGCATTTGTGAGGGTACAAGATCCAGGGAGCAGGTAGTTAGGTGGGCGTTAGAAAAAAGTTTAGCAACCTTGTCAATAGTAGCAGGGTTGAATGAAGGATGTAATGATTGTACCTGTGGACATGGGGTGTTAATTTTATTTTATTTTTTTAAGTGATTGGCGATCTCCTGGGCAGTAAATGAGTTAGTGGGTGTAGGCAGTGGAGGACGAAGTGTGTTATATAGGCTACATCATTGTCTTATTGATTTTTTTCTATTTTATTAGTTAATTTATTGTGTTTGTTAATTGTTTATTTCAATGTAAAACCAAATTGATTGCATTCATTCTATAAGGTTATTTGATTTGTAGCCTTGAATGAGTTTGTGATCAGTTGCTGGGTCAGTAGGTTGCTTTTAATTTAATCTGAGATTATACGTTACACCATGAGTGTATGCTCTACTGGTATTTGATAGAAAGGAAAGTTCACACCCCCACCAGGAAGATCTATTCACTCTTTGTCCTGGTTACCATTAAACAGAATATGATTTGTTCTTGTGACAACTGTCTGAAGGGAGATCTTGCCAGCAGGACACATGCAGCACGTTTTGGCAATCAACACACTTTAACAATTTCCTGTACTGTACGTTTTTTAAATCCCATTTCTTAAACATTTTAATTGTAGATCACAAATGTAGCACAATTTGGTTCTCCTTTCTTAATATTCTTTATCTACCATCATCTTACTGTTTAAAGTATGCTTTAACACTATGCATCCTTAGTAACATATCTCTGTGTTCTTGATATTGAGATTTTTCTATTAGCAATGTGTGCAGTGTATTTGTAAAATATTGCTTTTCCTCAGACATCATTGTCTGTACTCATAACAGTTTTCACATTTTCATTTGATATAGAACATCTGTTACCTGTCATCTGCTCTTTCCTTGTAGATGTCATTTCATCCTTCAAAAAACTACTGCCGCATTTTTAACAACCTTTGTACTTTTTATTGTCCTCTGTGATCTTTCACCATGAAAGCCCTTTCAGATGGACTTGTTCCTCATCCATTATCATTATGTGTTGCCTTTTTAGTTGCTGTATGTAATGCATGTAATGTTGCATTTTTTCTACTTGAGACTGAAATATTGCATAGTTAAAATAAAAATAAAATAAAAAAATATAAAAACAAAGAACATAGCATACTGAGAATTAGCTGTTTGTTATGCAGAGGCTGTGTATACTTTTATGCCACTATACATTACATATTTTATTTTTAGGAGTCATTAACAATTTCAGTAATTTTGAGCAATTTCTAAATTATAAATTGCATTTGATTATAATAGCTACTGATATGAACACGATTTTAATAGAACACTCTGTACCTAAAGCTTTTACTAAGCACATTGTTCATGCATATTTTCCAGTGGTAATGCTGGGCAATAATCAGGCCAGCAGTCATGGCAGTCTTCAAACTAGAAAAGCAAGCAGCTGAAATGTCAGCTATCTATACACACCCGACAGGAACAGGACTCTGAGCAATGGGCCCCCAAACCGTGCTATCTATGTTGTAGTCCTTAAAGCTGAACTTCTGGCAGAAAATATATTGTCTGTCAGTACTGAAGCTTTCATACCTTGATGTTATATGCATGTTTTTTCTTTCCCCACAATGTCATTTTTGAGAAATCCAGGGTACATTATTTGAAACAGGTCTTCATTCCCTGTGACATCCATGCTGCAAGACCAATGGCTGCTATGCTGTGTACTCCCTTGGCCACCAGTTTTGTCTCTGCTCTGCTGTAGTTCTTTACAGTAAGTGGTGATGTAATTGCATACCGGCTCGCTGTAGTGGGAGGATGCGGGAGTCTGAGACTCCCAGTCTGAGCCACCCACTGTGTGTATCAGGATAGTGGCTGTCTATGTGGGTGTGCCTGAGATGCAGTCCTCAGCACCAACTCCACCCTCCACTCCCTCTCCCCCCCTTCTCAGGATCGCTACACACACTGCTACTCACTTCCTGCATTTCCCTTTGCATCATAGGAAATGTAGATTGGAGCAAGAAAGGAAGTCCTCCTGCCAGCGCTAGGAAGGAGCACAGTTTTCTAAGGGATATCATGACATCACTGGGGCAGAAAATCTTGGATTACACAAAAAGTAAGCCACTATGAATTATGTTTTATCTTATTTTATATCTTATATTATTTTCTTAGCAGGACACATGGGCTCCATAGGGCAAGGGGGGTTGTTTGCCCCCCTGGAATCGAGAAGGTGTTGGCCAAATTGGCAATGTTCTACACCCTCCACCGCCCTAGCACCCACTTCCAGCCCCGCACAGATCTGCACCGCAGCACATGTACTCCCTCCTCCTCTCCCGGGGCCCACCACACCTCCCCGTCACTGCTTTAAGGCGGCCGCGTCTCATGGTTTGGCAGTGCTGGCTGGACGGGGCCTCGTGCTGCAACCCTAATGGCCCCGGCTCTTCTTGTTCTTCCAGGCACGGGCCGGCTCCACCCCTGGCCCTTGGACTGTGCAGCGTGCCCAGGGAGAGAAGAAGAAAAATAGTCGGGGGAGATGGCAGAGCGGAGGGTGTCTTGAGACGGTGGTGGTAGTACCTCGGGGGCCTGGCCTCCTGCGGGGCGGCCTGCTGCACATACCCACTGGACCTGCTGAAGGTGAGAAGGAAGGAGAGCCGGGCTTTGTGTGCGGTATGGAGGGAGGAGGAGATGTTCTAAAACACGTGTGTGTGTGACTGCAGAGACATGATGTCATAGGACACGTCGTACATATGGTCAGTGTGCAGTGTAGTGGTCAGAGTGTAGTGTGTGTAGTGTCCAGAGGTGCAGGGTGCTGCTGTGTAATGTAAAGGGGTTCAGGGTGCTGTGTAATGTAAAGGGGTCCAGTGATTCAGGGTGCTGTGTAATGTAAAGGGGTCCAGTGATTCAGGGTGCTGTGTAATGTAAAGGGGTCCAGTGATGCAGGGTGCTGTGTAATGTAAAGGGGTCCAGTGATACAGGGTTCTGTGTAATGTAAAGGGGTGCAGGGTGCTGTGTAATATAAAGGGGTCCAGTGATGCAGGATGTTGTGTAATGTAAAGGGGTCTAGTGATACAGGGTGCTGTGTAATGTAAAGGGGTGCATGGTGCTGTGTAATGTAAAGGGGTCCAGTGATGCAGGGTGCTGTGTAGTGTAATGTAAAGGGGTCCAGAGGTGCAGTTGTGGAGAGGGGGTACACGGTAGTGACAAAAATATTTAAAGATGCAGGGGGCACAGTGGGGTGTTTTTACATTTTAACGTGGGGGGGTCGAAGAAAGGGTAAAATGCGACTGTGTATCGCCGTTGCCGAAGCGCCCCCCCCCCTGAAAAAAATTCAGCAGATGCCCATGGCAGGACAGTGTAAAAAAAAAACAGAGAGGGGTGGGACGGAGGATGTATGGGGGGTAAGAGAAAAACATGTCCAAGCAGGCTAGACCCTCCATGACTTTCATAACACAAAAGATGCAAACTCCATCGAGGATCAAAAGTGAGACCATACAGTCCACATGAGCCTACTGTATATGATTACATTTTATCCTCATCCCAAACAATCATGCCTTCCATATGACAATTTTTTTTCCAGTTTGCATAATCGTTCGGCCAGTGAGGGGGGATTTGTTTTGCGTCAATGTCTCGCTATCACTTACCGTGCCACTGTGAGAAAATGCCTAATTAGGCTTTTATAACCACTTCGCGCCCGTCATACGACTAATGATGGCCGCAAAGTGGCTCTATAATGCCGCTCCTCCGGCCACTGGGGGGCGCATGCGCGCATGCCCGGCGCATCACTGCGATGCCGATGCGCGTGCCTGGCGGCCGCGATGTCCGCCAGGTACCCGCGATCGGCCGGTACACAGACAAGGACATGGATCTGTGTGTGTAAACACACAGATCCATGTCCTGTCAGGGAGAGAGGAGACCGATGCTGTGTCCCTTGTACATAGGGACACAGATCGGTCACCTCCCCCAGTCAGTCCCCTCCCCCCACAGTAGCAATCACACATTAGGGAACATATTAACCCCTTCCTCGCCCCCTAGTGTTAACCCCTTCCCTGCCAGTCACATTTATACAGTAATCAGTGCAGTTTTATAGCACTAATCGCTGTATAAATGTGAATGGTCCCAAAAATGTGTCAAAAGTGTCTGATGTGTCCGCCGCAATATCGCAGTCCTGACAAAAATCGCAGATCGCCGCCATTACTAGTAAAAAAAAAAAAAAAAGTCAGAATTCTATCCCCTATTTTGTAGACGCTATAACTTTTGTGCAAACCAATCACTATACGCTTATTGGGATTTTTTTAACCAAAAATATGTAGAAGAATACTTATCGGCCTAAACTGAGGAAAAAATTGTTTTTAAAAAAAAAATTGGGATATTTATTATAGCAAAAATCCCAAAATATTGTGTGTTTTTTTTTAAATTGTCGCTATTTTTTGGTTTATAGCGCAAAAAATAAAAACCGCAGAGGTGATCAAATACCACCAAAAGAAATCTCTATTTGTGGGGAAAAAAGGACGTCAATTTTGTTTGCGAGCCACGTCGCAAAGCCGAAAGCTGAAATTTTGCCTGGGCAGGAAGGGGGTTTATGTGCCCAGCAAGCAAGGGGTTAATTTGCTTTTAGGTGCCCTATATCATAAATAGGGATGAGCTTCGAGTTCGAGTCAAACCCATGTTCAACTCGAACATCGGCTGTTCCACCGTTCGTCGAATTTCGAACATCATGGGCCGTTCGCGCCAAATTCGAGTGGCGCGTCACGGCCCATAATTCACTGCGGCATTGCAGTGCATTGCTGGCTTATGATTGGCCAAGCATGCACTATGACCCGCATGCTTGGCCAATCACAGCGCCGTAGGTACAGAGAGCCGTAATTGGCCAAAGCCAGGGTGGATTTGGCCAATCATGGCTCAGAGGAGTAGGTACACGCACCACACTATATAAGGCCGCCGGCTTGGCGGCCTTGTGTAGTGTGTTGGCGTTGGTTAAAGGAAAGAGACAGAGAGAGAGACAGTGTAATTTGATTTGAGTTAGATAGAGCAGGCAGGCGAGTCAGTTAACTGCATTTACAGTGTGTAGAGGATATATATGCATCCTAGGTGTTGTATATATATTTACACACTGTATTGAGTTTAGCTAGATCCGTTCCTGTTATTCTCTATACTGACAAGCAGGCAGGTGATTGTGCTAGCTGCAGTGTTTCACTTAGTGCACTGTGTCCTTTGCACAGTGTGTACCAAAAGCTTACCTCAATACAATTGCTGGTGTTCTGATACAAATACAGGCAGGGAGCTGCAGTATTTTGCTTTAGTGTCCTTTGCACAGTGTGCACCTAAAGCTTACCTCAATACAATTGCTGATGCTCTCATACTAATACCACAGGCATGGAGTTCAAAATTACAAACAGATTCTACATAACAACAAACCTACAGTCCCTGTCTTGTTTGCACCGCCTGTATACTGTTGTTCAGAGTATACAGGGCCTGGGGGCCCCACGCCTTTCGCCTTTACTTTTTTTAATTTGGCTCCCCTTAATATCCATACAAGACCCAAAGGGGCTGGTAATGGGCTGGGGGGAGAGGGGATAACCATGCCATTTTTCTCAATGATTTTCATCCATATTACCGGTACCAGACATTACATTAAAGCCGCAAGCAGTTTTAAATGACTTTTTTTTCCTTTAGAAATGTCATTTTGTGCAGGGACAGTTCTAAACACGGGAAACATGTGACACTTCACAGGCATACTATAGACACCCCCCAGGTACGATATTTAAATGAATATTTCACATTTTTTTTCACTTTATGCATCAATAAAATCACTGCTCCCGAAAAACTGCAGTTTTTAAAAAAAAAATTGCATTGATACATGTACCCTGGGGCATGACGAACAAAAACAGAAACTGCTCAGGTGTAGACGTCCTCCAGGTAACTATCTCCTCCCAACAGCCAAGGGTGCAGGCAATGCAATTTCAGGCAAAACAAAAGATCAAGTCTTCTGGACAGCAGCACTCCAATAAAAAGCCTTTATTATGTAAAATCGTCAAAAATCCAAATACAGCACAGCAAGTCACAAAATTCTGGTTAGAGCTGACTAGTTTCACGCTTTCTTAGTGTTTAATCATAGCTATGATTAAACACTAAGAAAGTGTGAAACTAGTCAGCTCTAACCAGAATTTTGTGACTTGCTGTGCTGTATTTGGATTTTTGAAGATTTTACATAATAAAGGCTTTTTATTGGAGTTCTGCTGTCCAGAAGACTTGATCTTTTGTTACCCTGGGGAATGACCTGGGTCCCCAAAACCTTTTTAGGACAATAGCTTACATATTAGCATTCAGAATTAGCACTTTTGATTTCAAACGTTCGAATCCCATAGACTTTAATAGGGTTCTAAAGTTTGCGCAAACTTTCGGTCCGTTCGCAGGTTCTGGTGCGAACCAAACCGGGGGGGGGTGTTCGGCTCATCCCTAATCATAAATAATACTGTGATTTGAAATACATTAGGGGATTTTTCCCCCACTATTTTTTTAGCTGTAAAATCTTGTCCCAAAAAGGGGTTAGCTGTGGACATGTACTGCAGATATGAGGCATAGTGCCCGGGGCCTGAAAACAGATGCAACATGTATCCAGAATAGATAGGTTCATATTATGTAAGATTGTTGGACAATGGTACATCTAGACAATGGGAGAGATTTACTAAAGCTGTATACAGAATCTGATGCAGCTGTGCATAGTAACCAATCAGATTCTAGGTGTTAAGCTGGCCATACATTACACAATTTTCCTATTCAATTTTCTTTAGATATACCTTCAACTACAGTATATAGTGCAAGGGCCTGCCTGATTGCATACAAATTGAAAGTGTTTAGGTTTGACATCATATTATATGGTTTTGGTAAATCTAAAGGAAAATTGTACAAGAAAATTGTATAATGTATGGCCATCCTAATTATCAAAGCTTAATTAAGCAAGCTGAAGTTAGTAGTTGGTTGATTACTTTACACAGCTGCACCAGATTTTGTGTGCACCAGTTTTAGTAAATCTCCCCCAATATCTTGTAATTACATTCTTGGCAAGTGAGGATAACATTGTTTTGTAACTGAGTGTCAATATCTGATCCCAGTCTGTATCCTTGAGAGCCAAATCAAACCCTTGTTCCCATTTGGCTATAATTGGAGGAGGGTGTAAAGGGAATTCACCCAGTAAAACTTGGTGTACCAAGGAAAGTGAATGCTCAGGTCTGGTGGGCTGGGAAAGTAGCAAATCTAAGTCCATAAATGGTCTAATTAGTGGGGAGTATGTACATAAATAGTGTTTAGCTGAGTGTATATTCTATTAAGTCTCTCAATGGATTTTGGCATTTAGGTAATATTTGAGAGAAGGGAACTAATCTGCCTCTATGTAGGGTATGGCTTAACAGTGGATTATCCTTTCTCATCCAGGCAATAAAGTGTGTTCTGTGAAACACCAGTGGAAAGTCATAGCATCTGAATAATGGTTACACAGGGCTTGTCCTAGAGGAGAGCAGGACCTTGGCAATGTATGAGTCCCATGAATGTAAGGTAGCAGAAATTAGTCAGTCGAGGGCAGAGAGGACTAGGGACACCAAGTCATTTTCCAAGGAGGTCTATAGCGCTGCAGTTTTCTCTAGGTACCAGTCCAGTACCATAATCACGGAGGCTGCATGAAAGTATAGGGAAAGGTGGGGAAATGCCACTCGCCTTTTGTTTAAGGCAGAAATAAAAAAAGCCGGATTAATCCTAGACCTCTTATAAGAAAAGGTTAAGACATCACTCAGAATGTGGCACCAAAAAAAAAAAACAAGGATGAACATGGACTTTAAATTGGTAGCCACTGGTAAACTCAAGATGAAAGAGAGAGCACTCAATTGAATAAAAATCCACATTTATTTAACATCATCATAAAAACTTATTCAAATCGAAAAATGAAGTACATATCAAAATTGTCCATGTGAACACTAGAGAAACCATGTAAGTATGCCCATTGATTTGATGGACTCTATGGCTGGTGTATGCAGAAGGTCTTATACATCAGGGCCCCACAGGAGATCAATGTACCGAGGGATCACTACGTGTTTCACTTATAGCTTCCTTAGGGAATTCTATTGGTACTAATAAATACAATATATATTACAATATATCAATACATATATACCGTATATACTCGAGTATAAGCCACGTTTTTCAGCCCTTTTTTTTGGGCTGAAAGTGACCCCCTCGGCTTATACTCGAGTCAGTACCTGAGTCCATTGCAGAATCCGACCTCATAGTGCCCGTTGAAGAATCCGATCCGTGTACCCGAGTCCATAACATTCGGATGGCGGCCGTGCAGTGTCAAAAACTCGCGCTCCTCCTTGTGCTGTTCCATGATAGGCGGAACACTCGGCTTCCCAGCAAACACGGTGTTCAGTGTTTTCCGCCTATCAGGGATGCCCTCTCGTCCGTGATAGACTAGAGGGACGAGAGGGACGAGAGGGCGTCCCTGATAGGCGGAACACTGAACACAGTGTTTGCTGGGAAGCCGAGTGTTCCGCCTATCATGGAACAGCACAAGGAGGAGTGCGAGTTTTTGACACTGCACGGCCGCCATCCGAATATGTTATGGACTCGGGTACACGGATCGGATTCTGCAATGGGCACGGTGAGGTCAGGCGGCAATGGACTTCATTTTCACCTCTCCTCTGATGCTGGATTGTCCTCAATTGAATCAGCACTCGTCTCTCTTAAAGAAATTGGACATCATTCAGCACAGACAAAGACTGGCAGTCGATCTTGGAGTGGTAAGTCTGTAAGGGACAGTGGCAGAGAATACATTTTTACATTGGCCAAAGTTACTTTTTATTTGTATGAATTTTAGGAAAACTTGCACTAGTTAATTTTCAAGTTATGATGGTATTTTCGGCTTACAGTAGCTGCTGCATTTCCCACCCTCGGCTTATACTCGAGTCATTAAGTTTTCCCATTTTTTTGTGGTAAAATTAGGTCCTCGGCTTATACTCGGGTCGGCTTATACTCGAGTATATACGGTACATATTCTAAAGCAGATTATGCATAAATTACAAAATATATTTTGTGTTCTACATGGGACAATACGATTGAAGAAAGAGAAAATATATAAACATTCATAACATATATTCACAGTAACATATATTTTGAGTGCTCAAAAACACTTACCCAAGTTACAGAAAAAAACCAATAAATGTCCAACCCCATGCCAACAGAGGAGCAGCATGCAGATGGCTCCAGGATGGGAGTGCTTCAAATGTATTTCAGACAAAAAGAGGGGCTTGCCATAAAAAACATATACATCTGGCAAATAAATGACATATATGTAAAAATGTCTAATATGTGTGCGTAGGATCAGGGTAAGGGATACAGCCACTATTGTTTAATAAGCATGTATCAAGTAATAGGTAGGTATATATTCATTTTGTTTATATACATGTGTATATATATATATATATATATATATATATATATATATATATATATATATATATATATATATATATAGAAAGACATAACTATGTACCTACCATGCATAGAGTGTATTCAAAGAGCATGTCTAAAAGAAGCAGGACCTGGAGAGATGTTTGTGCAAGGTATCCTTTTTAAGAAAAAAGTCTTAAACTTGTGTGTCTGCTGTGGGTATAAATATAGGGTGTATATATAATTGAAAACTCCCCCATATACATTAGGCGACTATTGGTTCTAGAGTCTTCTTACATTTAATCCCCATGAATGCTGAAATCCCAGCAAAAAAGGGGGGGGGGACAAGAAAGCGTATTCAGGCTCACCTTGCTTATAATTTTCACTCCTTGTGCCTATGCCGATCCTGGCTGTAACTAGACCCTCAAAGTTAGGAGAAAAATTGAACCCTATACCTCTCCCATATATATGGGCGTGAGGAAATGGCTGCCAGAGCAAGAAACTTCTCCCCGCACTCACCGCTCTGCATGCTGGGCGGTGAAAGTGCGGGCGGGTATGTCACTGGGCATGCGTGGCTGAAGAAATGGCCTTGTATGTCTAGAGATGGCAGGGCGGGCTATAAAAAATCATCCCACCTCTTGCATTTGGTTTGGATCGGCAAACATCCCTTTACATCGATGAGGTGTCGGGAATGTGTATAGCTACGCCCCGCCAAGGAACACAGCATAGGGCGGCTTGAGAAATAAATCACACCGTCACCATGTCTTCATAGACTCTATTCATGGAATATTTTGCGTTCAATGAAAGCCCGGGGAGCCACCCTACTACAGTAAGGTGCGCTCACAAGGCTTTTTATAGGGGGGCAATGATACAGATAGCAGCCAGAGAAAAGAGAAAAAAATCCCTGACCTAGAAAACAAACAAACATCTGAGCACTCCCTACTACTGCAACTAAACTCCTGCCGGGAGGAACTAAGACAAACGTTAAGAGGTGACTATGATCTCTACTTTAAACGGCTCAAACTCTCATACTACTCCCAAGGTAATAGAGCAAGCAAACTGCTAGCTTCACAACTTTAAAAACGTCAAACTTGGGCTAATATATCAGTAATTAAACACCACAAAAATAATTGCTCATATAGTAACCCCAAAGATATAGCCAATGCCTTCAAAGATTTTTACGAATCTTTATAGAACTTCAACCAAGATACGAACACACACCAGCCCACGGATACAGACATGAACACTTTCCTCCAGGGAATTGACCTTCCCTCAATAGATGAGCACACACTACAAAAATTGAACAGACCATTCACTGATGATGAAGTCATGGAGGTGATCAAAAGACTGCCAAAACATAAATCTCCTGGTTCAGATGGCTTCTCAGCCGAGTACTATCAAGCATTCTCACCCCTCCTCCCTCCCAAACTAGTGAAGGTCTTTAATGCTGCAGCAAAAACAGGAAGTTCCCCAAATGAAATGCTTAAGGCCATTATAGTCACCATACCAAAGCCCGGAAAAAATATCCTTCCTACCCCCAAAATTTCAGACCCATCTCCTTAATAAATTCGGACCACAAAATATATGCCAAAGCAATAACTAACAGGCTGATGGACATTACCCCCACCCTCGTTGGCCTAGAACAGGTGGGATTTGTTAAGGGAAGGCAGGCCCCAGACAGTACTAGATGAATGATAAGCCTAATGAGACATGCAGAAATCACACGTAAACCCAGTATATTCATAGCCTTAGAAGTGGAAAAGGCGTTTGACAGAGTTCACTGGAAAAATCCGAAACACTTTTGGATTTGCCCACTCGGCAATAATGTCCCTATATTCCAACCCCACAGTCAAAGTATATACCTCAGGAATGCTATCTGACTCCTTCAGTCTAACAAATGGAACGCATCAAGGCTGCCCATTATCCCCAAGAGTCTTCTCTCTAGTCATAGAACAACTAGCAGAACTCATAAGAACCAATATTGACATCAAGGGACTCAAAATAGGACATAAGGACCACAAAATAGGGCTTTTTGCCGACAATGCAATATTAACTTTGTCTAACCCTGAATCTTCCCTACACAACGCCAAAAAAATACTACACGAATTTGAAAAAATAACCTACTACAAAATTAACACTACTAAATGCCATGCCCTTCCCTTAAACCTATCCACGGAAAGTATATCCAAGCTTCAAGATATATTTCCTTGCACCTAGGACTCGCCTTCTATCACCTATCTAGGTGTAGCGGGGTATACCCCTTTAATACAGAGAGACTACATTTCCCAGTGCATCCTGCAGTACCAAGGGTGCATTGCCAAGGAGCAGGGGCTGCTGGGGCAGACTTTATAAAGGGAAGGCGGAGTTGATTCTGTCTCTTTGGACACCCCCTCTCCTAGCAAGAGGATCCCTGTGCTGAACTGCTGTTTGCATAAGGCCTGAAGCCTGGGCCTTGTGCATTTCTCCAAAGAGCCCTCCACCAGCCTAGCGGAACCTGAAAGACATCTTCTCATCCTTGCTGTACTACACCAGGAGGACCGAAGACGCGGATGTCGATGGATCCATGTGTCTAGACAAATCGGCGGAGGAAACGGACTTGTACTGGTCCGGGTGGTGAGAGAGCACTTGCTCATAGACATATACTGTATTTCTACTACTCGTTTGGATTACAAAGTTTGTTCATCAAGTGCACCACCGAAAGATTGCTAGCGAAGATTGTTTTACAGAACTTCCACTTAGTTCAATCAGGCCTGACTGTGTAGGTAGACATTGCTGAGCGTTAGTCTGCCCACGAGGGGAAGTAGCTGTAAAAAGGCAGCGTTAGATTTGCATAGTAATATATGTCTATTCTGTTCATTTAAATACTGTTTATTGCAGGGACCTGCAAATTGTTATATACTCTTGTTTATTACTTGCCCATTAGCCTCAGTAAAATATCTGGGTCAAGTACATTGGTGTCAGTTTTTCTTACTTTAATAGAAGTATTAAAGTATATCACTGTGTGTGTTTACCATAGGACTGTGTCACCAAGAGTTGCGGTCACGCGGTCCTATGTCCCCTTACTAGCTGTGCCACGGGAGGATAGAGCCGATTGCCAGGGGTTGACAGCGGTGCACTACAGGGCCCAAATTAATACCAGCAGCCCTCTTAACTGAGGGTATCGCTTCACGTGGGGGCTCGTCCGGGATTCCTGTGTGCTGCACGCTGCAATCAACCCCCCAGAGGGAACCCCTACCTGCACCAAAATGGACCCTGACGCTGCGATTCACTGGTGTGAAGACGAAGGCGCAAACCCAGAATCAAGCGTAGTGATTGAACTCCCTGGGACAGCCTGGACTGAGAAGCAGGTTGGTCAGGTAGTGCAGACCATTATCCTTTGGAAAAAAAACATGGGTGATCGATGTCAGATCTGATCGTGAGGCCTCATGCACACATGTGCTACTGGAATGGAAGCAGGAGATTCCTGACCGTTTCCACGGATCCAGTGTGCAGTCGGCTGACCAAACTGAGTTTCATTTAATCCAGTCACACACCCCGGAGAGGTGTCGAGCAAGTACCAGTCGAGTTAAAGCCATGAAGGGAGGAAACCCGTCCACGACACCCTCAGCCATGATTGGGCCAGAATTTTTCAATGCTATGGGGGATTTCATGTCAAAATGTCAGAGGGATACCCCACTGTGTCATATAAATGAATACCAGAAACTTCAGGGTTTTTCTGGAAGATATCCAGTGCCCACAGGGGAGGACAACTTTGAGGAGTGGCTGGATCAGGCCATGCAAGCCCTGGATGAATGGGACATCCCAGAGACTCACAAGAAACAGAGAATTACAGAGAGTCTAAGGGGCCCCGCATCAGAAGCTATCCGCAACCTCAAGCTCAGTAAAAAAGATTGCGTTGCTCAAGACTACCTAGACACTCTGCAGGATGTGTTTGGATGCACTGAAAAAACTTCTGACCTCATGTACCAATTTAAGCATACTTACCAGAACGCAGGGGAAAAGTTATCCGACTATGTGAGGCGTTTGGATAAGATACTACATCAAATCCTGTTGAAGAGGGGTTTGGATCCCTGGAAAGTAGATGAGGTCCGTGCACAACAAGTTTTGCGGGGTGCCCAGCCTTTGGACCCCATCACCATCCTGCTGAGAACCAGGTCGTATGGTGGCATCCTGAAGTATCCAGATCTGATCAGGATTGTGCGGGAAGAGGAGGCCATGCTGGAGGCTAAGAAGGAGAGTCAAAAGCCTGAATCTGTTGTGGGAGTCAGAGTGGCAAGCACAACCGACAGAGATCCAGAGTTTGGGGTTCTGAAGACTCAGATGTCCAAAATAATGGAGATGGTGACCGGGTCACTGGATGTCAGGTCTGAGATAGACACACTGAAGATGCAAGTGTCCCAGCTGGCGGAGATGATGAAAAAATTGATGGCAGAAAGTACTGTATTGTCTGCCCAAAAGCCCACGAAGCAAGACATCTGTCAAAACTGTGGAGGTGTAGGTGACTACCAGCAAGTATGCCCAAGTCCACGAATGGAGACAGAAAACTGGCGGAGGCCTCAGAGAAGTGACCCAAGAATGGAGAGAAGATCCGGGCCTTCAAAAATAACTTTCCCTGAATCTGCGAGGGAACGGTGGAGGACACCTGCAGTTTATGCCGTCTCAGTGAACAATGCTTATCAGCCTTCCAAACAACACCAGAAACGGCATTTCCAGCGCCGGAAGCTGAAGAGAGCACAAATCCAAGTATGCCAGTCTGCTGTTACAGGTGTTTCCAAAAGGACTGCTACCCAATTGGTAGGTCCTCTGCCTGTAGTGCCTGTTCTGATCGAAGGGATCTACACCAGAGCCATCCTTGATACAGGTGCTCAGGTTACCCTGATGACCAGAGACTTTTACAAGAAGTACCTGTCATACCTGCCCCTGGAAGAGTTGGGAGACACCAAGATTCAGGGTATTCAAGCAGAAGAGTACTCTTGTGATATTTGTCTGCGGATCAAGTTGTCGTGTGATCCACTGAGGGCTGGGAAGCCCCAGAACTTTGAGACACTGCCCATTGTCTGTCCCTGGCTGCCAGGGTCCTCAAAAAGCTCTCTCATCGTTGGGACCAATACAGATCTGGTGAAGCGGCTTTTAGCCCCTGCTGTCCCCAGATGTGATCCCTTACCCTCACTGCCAGAAGAAGGATCCATAGCAGTAGTGGAAGAAACCAATCTGCAGGAGGCAGAAGTACTCAAAGAGGCTAGTGAGCATACCATGTCTGAGCCAGTGGAACAGAGATCAACGAGAACCATCCGTCCTCCCCGGAGGCTTACTTATACCCAGATGGGGGAGAGTTCAGAGGACACAGTGGTGACAGCCAGAAGGACTGTAGAAAACCCTGGTCCCTCCACTGTGCATTTGGTGGAGGGCAACCCCAGCTCACTTTCTGGCACAGTTAGACAGGTCACCCCCACTGAAGTGACCTGTGGACAGGACAGCTCCCCATCATATGATGATTGGTGGGAGGCTCCTCTGTCAGACCTATGCAACCGCATTGAAGCTAAAATGTTTTGCAGATCTAAAATTTTAGATGTCTTTGGGGACCAAAGATTCAAAGTGGGGGGAGTATGTAGCGGGGTATACCCCTTTAATACAGAGAGACTACATTTCCTAGTGCATCCTGCAGTACCCAGGGTGCATTGCCACGGAGCAGGGGCTGCTGGGGCAGACTTTATAAAGGGGAGGCAGAGTTGATTCTGTCTCTTTGGACACCCCCTCTCCTAGCAAGAGGATCCCTGTGCTGAACTGCTGTTTGCATAAGGCCTGAAGCCTGGGCCTTGTGCATTTCTCCAAAGAGCCCTCCACCAGCCTAGCGGAACCTGAAAGACATCTTCTCATCCTTGCTGTACTACACCAGGAGGACCGAAGACTCGGATGTCGATGGATCCATGTGTCTAGACGAATCGGCGGAGGAAACGGACTTGTGCTGGTCCGGGTGGTGAGAGAGCACTTTCTCATAGACATATACTGTATTTCTACTACTCATTTGGATTACAAAGTTTGTTCATCAAGTGCACCACCGAAAGATTGCTAGCGAAGATTGTTTTACAGAACTTCCATTTAGTTCAGTCAGGCCTGACTGTGTAGGTAGACATTGCTGAGCGTTAGTCTGCCCACGAGGGGAAGTAGATGTAAAAAGGCAGCGTTAGATTCGCATAGTAATATATGTCTATTCTGTTCATTTAAATACTGTTTATTGCAGGGACCTGCAAATTGTTATATACTCTTGTTTATTACTTTCTCATTAGCCTCAGTAAAATATCTGGGTCAAGTACATTGCTGTCAGTTTCTCTTACTTTAATAGAAGTGTTAAAGTATATCACAGTGTGTGTTTACCATAGGACTGTGTCACCAAGAGTTGCGGTCACGCAGTCCTATGTCCCCTTACTAGCTGTGCCACGGGAGGATAGAGCCGATTGCCAGGGATTGACAGCGGTGCACTACAGGGCCCAAATTAATACCAGCAGCCCTCTTAACTGAGGGTATCGCTACATAGGTATACAACTAACTCATCCTATCTCCAATCTATACACCACCAATTTCCTACCCCTGCTATCACAAATACAGACTAAAATCCCAACTCTCCAAAATTCACATAACATGGGTAGGTCACATAGCAGGTTATCAAATGCTAATACTCCCCAAATTGCTCTACTTATTCAGAACGCTCCCAATACCCATCCCACAAAAATTATTCTCTGACTTGGCATCAAGCTTGAATACGTTTAGTTGGCAAAACAAAAAACCCAGAGTTTATAGCAACTCTATATAAACATAGGAAAATAGGAGTAGGCAGACTACCTAACGCCCAAGCCTATTACCAAGCATCTTTGCTGGACCAACTGAAATACTGGTTCTCTTGCCAAGAGCACAATCTGTGGTCTCACATAGAACAAGAAATCACAAGGAGACATGACCTAAGGGCACTATTAATGGCCTCTACTTTTCATCACAAACCTTTAACTCCCTCTTATTCAATTATACAAGCAATACTCACGGCCTGGTCCCTATTGATTAGGAAAAAATTCCCAGAGGAAACACACTTTAAGCTAAACATACCTCTAACAACCTATGAATACCTCATACAAAACTTTTCAACACACCACTGGAAACAAAAAGGTATCCACTTCTCTACTGCAGACTTAGTAAACCCAACTGCCATAGACATTTTTAAGATTCAGCAAATCAATCACCACAAACAGACAAACCCAATCTCTACCACGGAAATAGCACTTCCAATATGGAATTTTCTACTGAACAAAAATAACCCCAGTACTAAAGGTTTATTTAATTATGCTATAAATACTGCAACTTCCACACATACTAAATGACCAATTATGAATAAATATCATAATATAGACCACCACTACTGTTCGGCAGTCTATGCAATATTAGGGGGTGCAGGTAGGAGCCATTTGGCAGTTATATATCTGTTCCGTCTTATCCTCCTATTTGTCGGGCCTAAGCTGTAAAGATGTGGAACTTTTTGAAAAGTGGTTCCTGGTTAAATTGGTCTCTAAGTGATTTGGCCCTTTTGTAGGTGATAGTTGTTTTTTTATTGACATATTTAGCCACAATTTCATCCTCAGTCAGAAGATACCAATTTTGTGCCAATATAGCACGAAATTGTGAATGTTGTTTAGAATATCTTGTGATCAGTGTTGTAACTAACGCTAAATAAACGGTGTTATGTAACGCAGCACCTTTTGAGGGTAACGAGTAATCTAACTGATTACTCATCCCCTTTTTTTAGCGCCGTTCCCGTTACTCGGGCCGCGTTACCGAAATTACATCTACCGCCACTAGTGAAGAGAAGACAGGCTGAGGCTGAGGCTGAGAGAGAGAGACTCTGGCTCTGTCTCTGGACCGCCCCACCATCCCACCCCGCCTATTGCTATCGTCGAGAGAGAAAGAGGGACTCGGGGTGGGGCGGACAACGAAAATTAAGTCAGCTGACCAGCTGACACCAATGAGCAGAGTGAGGGGGAGGGTCTCTCCTCTCCCCATCATGAGACAAGGCATCCGCCGCGGGGACGAGTCGACCCTGGAGGCACCTGGCAAGTGCACTGGCAGACGTGAACTTCACGGAAGTTACAGACTCAGTAAAGTAAAGTAAGTGACTGTGACATGACACTTTCTGCTAACCCAACCCCCGAATGCAGCTAGCGAAGGAGACGGACCCACTCTGTTAAAAAAACAAGCAACGCTCGATTTTTCGGGTCAGCAACAGGTGACCAAGCCCGAGCTGAATACATTGATTGCAAGGTATGTTGTTGAGAACATGCTCCCCCTGTCCACTGTGGTTTCTGAGTCATTCAGAGCTATCCTTTCTCAAATACCAATACGAGGAGGAGGAAAGGGGGTTGCCCCATGCCAAAACTCTTTTGCTAAATTCGTAGACAGTGAATACGAAAAAATGAATATTGAGCTCAAAACGTCATTTGAGGAATTACAGTACATTTCAACTACAGCAGACATCTGGACTTGCCACAATAAAAGTTACCTGGGTGTGACAGCACATTGGATCAATCCAAATAACATGGAAAGAGAGAAAGCAGCTCTTGCCTGCAGACCGTTTAAGGGGCATCATACTCATGACGCCATAGCAGTTGAGCTTGACAATATACACTCAACATATGGGATAACACACAAAATCACAGCAACAGTGTCTGATAATGGCTCTAATTTTGTTAAAGCATTTAAGAGGTACCAGCCACTTGAGGAAAGTGATTCTGAAGAAGACGGTGAAGATGAGGTGACGTTTACAGACATTAATGATGCTCTACATGCAACTGGTGATGATAATGATGGTGATGTGATCACTTTGCCCCCCCACAAGAGATGTGCATCACACACACTAAACCTGATTTCATGCACAGATGTTGACAAGTGGCTGCTGTCAAAATCTGCAACAAAGGCTGTTTATAGAAGTGCTACTGCCAAATGTACTGCCCTATGGAACAAGACTAGTTGATCAGCTTTGGCTAGTGAAACAGTTGATGAGTTGGTGTCAAAAAAGCTGCTTGTACCTTGTACAACACGATGGAATTCCTTCTATGATTCCCTGGCTCGAATCTGTGAAATATCCATGGTAGACCTTAACACCATTTCCTCAAAATTAGGACTGCCAGCAATAACAGAAAGGGAACACCAGTTTTTAAAGGAGTACTGTATTGCGATGAAGCCCCTTACAGTTGCCTTGGATATACTTCAGGGAGAAGATAATTGTTTTCATGGTACACTCCTACCAACGATTGAGACATTAATGCTGAAGACACAAACCCTTCAAAGTGGCCTGCAAATACTAAGGGACCTTCCTAACGCCATAGTCACAGTAAGAACTTGAATTTAATATTTTATTATTTATTAAGTGAACATTGCTGTAGTACTAATAATAATAAATACAACTGCTACTAATTAATTATGATTATTATTTCAGGCTATCAAAACCAGATTTGCTGATGTCCTGGGAAATGAAGAGGCTATACTTGCTTCCGTAACTCTTCCAAAATTCAAACTTCGCTGGCTGCGGTCACAGGAGTTAAAGGATAAGGCTAAGGCAAGTTTGCTGGCAGAGTGCCGAAGAATTGTCCTCGAAGAACCACAACAAGGTAACAGCACATCTACACATCACACAGATTCAGCCAAAGAGAACGATTTATTTTCCTTTGAGGAGGATGAGGAGGAAACCTCCTCTTCAGCAGAAAACCAGGTGGCAGACTATATTAGATCTTCAGCACAAAACTTTAACTCTCTGTGTGGATTTTCTCTCATCAAGAAAATTTCACTACGTTACAATGCTGCTACTCCATCTAGTGCACCTGTTGAGAGACTGTTCAGCCTGGGCAAGCTTGTCTTCTCTCCGAAGAGGAACAGACTGTCAGACAAAAGTTTCGAAAAGCTTCTCCTCCTACGTTACAACCACTGGTTTAGTTGTTAGATGAGAGGAGTATTTTAGTATAAATTAATGTATTGTTCATTTTCACTGAGAGCGAACAACATGTTAATCTACATGGAGAGTTGGGTAGTGTTCAGTTTATTGTGCAGCCAGTATTATACAGATACAGATATTTGCACTAATTAAAGGCCAGATTTTCCTTTGTTTCTTATTACACAAGTTTACAGTTGTGTCTTAGTTTTGCACTTGAATGCAAAGTGTGTGAACATTATTTATTTTTCAATATTTAATTTTGTTACTGTACTGAATATTTAAGAGTTGGATAGTGTTCTGTAACAGAACACATTAACTATTCTGTATAGTAACAAAATTCTGTTTATTGTGCAGTAGTAGGCCTAATATACAGTTACAGAGATTTGCACTAATGGCCGGGTTTTCCTTTGTTTCTTTTTACACAGTTATACAGATACACAGATAATTGCACTAATTAAAGGCCAGATTTTCCTTTGTTTATTATTAGTAATAAGAAACAAAAGGAAATTTGGCCTTTAATTAGTGCAATTATCTGTATCTGTATAATTATGTAAAAAGAAACAAAGGAAAACCTGGACATTAGTGCAAATCTCTGTAACTGTATATTAGGCCTACTACTGCAGAATAAACATAAGTTTTGTTACTGTACTGAATAGTTAAGAGTTGGATAGTGTTCTGTAACAGAACACTATCCAACTCTTAACTATTCACTACAGTAACAACTAACAAAACTTCTGTTTATTGTGCAGTAGGCCTATACAGTTACAGAGATTTGCACTAATGGCCAAGTTTTCCTTTGTTTCTTTTTAAACAATTATACAGATAATTGCACTAATTAAAGGCCAGATTTTCCGTTGTTTCTTTTTACCCAATTTTACAGTTGTGTGTCTTAATTTTGCACTTGAATTTTAGTTTCAATATTTAATTTTTTATATGTTTATATGCATAGATATCATTCATATCTATGGCAGGCTGCAATCTATTGAGTTGGGTTCAAATAAATAACAAATGTTCTAAAATACTGTATATAGTGTTTTTATTCTTCAATCAGTTAATATAAACATCTTTGATGATAATAAAGATGTTATAGAACATAATTGCATTATAGAATATTAAAAAAAAAGTCAGTTACTTTGCTGAGTAACTAATTACTTTTCCAATGTAGTAACTGAGTCACTAACTCACTTACTTTTTTGGACAAGTAATTTGTAACTGTAACTAATTACTTTTTTAGAGCAAGATGAACAACACTGCTTGTGATTAGTCTTGTTTGTGATTATTGATAGTCTAGTCTTTTTGAGTGGATCAATGAGTGTCTACTTTTTTGTTTTGCCCTATTAAAGGCCTTCTTTAGGCAGGTCTTGGTATAGCCCTGTCTGAGAAGCCTTTCTTGCAGTTCTTTGGCCCGCATGAGGAAATCTTCCTCCTTAGTGCAAATTCTTCTGAGCCTAACGTATTTCCCATAGGGAATGCTATGCACCAGTGCTTTGGGATGGGTACTATGAGCACTGTTGAGGGACAGGGACAAGAATACCAAAGCATGATCTGACCACAGGATGTTGCTTATGGTACACCGCAGGTGTAGTATCAGAGCATATTGACTTAAAAGGAAAAAATCATTCATGAGCTGCAGAGAAAAAAGGATAATATCTATCTTGGGATGAGTAAGTCACCATACATCCATTGCTGTTGGAGTTTTTTTAGTCTATTGAGTTGTGAGTAGGAAACAAAGCTCCTATCAAAAGAGGTGTCCAGCATGGAGGATGACTTCCTCTGCAGAGCCCAATAGTCTATGGAGATATTGAATAGTCTAATTGACTTGAACCTGGTTGGGGATATACATGCTGGCTAATGTATACGCCTTACTGCTCAAGGTAAGTTTCAAAAATAGGTACCTACCCCCTCGCTTTCAGTGCTGTCACACTTTGAATGACAATTGCGCAGTCATACAACACTGTACCCATATGAAATTTATATAATATTTTCACACAAATAAAGCTTTCCTTTGGTTATATTTAAGCAGCGCTCCCGAACAGGGGAAAAGTTCTAACCCGAACGGCGAACCCCATTGAAGTCTATGGGAGCCCAACAGGAAAAATTTAGGCTTGTATGCAAGTAATTGCCCAGTAAAGGGGTATAGGGGCCTGGATACTGTCCTGGGGGTCATGTATCAATGCATTTTTTTTTAAAAACAATAGTTTTTTCAGGAGCAGTGATTTTAATGATGCTTAAAGTGCAACAATAAAAATGAAAATGTCCTCTTAATATAGAGCCTGGGAAGTCCCCTTAGTCTGCCTGTAAAGTGGTGCATCTGTGGCATGCATAGAACATGCTTTAGCAAAATGACATTTCTTAAAAAGAAAAAGAGTAAAATCACATTTAAATTGACCCATGGTTGCGGGGGGTCCCTCCAAAATCCATACCAGACCCTTATCCGAGCAAACAGCCTGGCAGGTCAGAAAAGGGGGAAACATGCCTTTCACCCCCCACCTGAACCATACCAGGCCACGTGCCTTCAACATGGGGGAAGTGCTTTCGGCAGGGGGGCTCTGCCCCCCCACCCCAAATCACCTTGTCCCCATGTTAATGTTGACAAGGGTCTCTTTCCCACTGTCAGGAAAGGCTTGCTGGGAGCAGCAGTTCTACACAAGCTGGTGCGCGATTGCTGGTGCTCATGTGCACACGCGATCCTCGTAACCAGGCGGGCAATTTAAACTCAGCTGTCGCACTGAAGCTCTACTGTCTTATCTACAGCATTACCTGTGAGTTACCTGATTATCTGATCTGTTACTGCGATTACCCGGCTTGCCCTTTGACTACCACCTGCTATCCACCTGCATTTGATCACGACCTTGCACCTGCCTTATCCTCTGGTTCATCAGTGCCTGCCTGTTACCGACCCGGCTTGTCCAGTGACTCTGCTCCTGTCTCCTGCATCTGTATGAACCAGCCTCCCTGACCTTCCTGTGTTTCAGTCCCCGAAATCTCCTCTCTGTATCCTGTAAGTGGCTTCCTGACACAAACCTGTTCCATTCTTCAGCCAAGTCTGCTGTCTCCAGTCTGCTGTCTCCCAGCCACAGCATCATCCAGAACTCCAGACCTACCTCTCAGTGGTTGATCCTGCCAGGCACTCGTGCTACCCTGTACTCCCATGCCTCCTGTTCACTCTATCAGGGGCCGTGAGTCAGGGGCGTAAGAGAGGCCTTCCTCTGCATATTGGGCTCATCTACTAGGTACGTGACACCCACAGTCTGGCCGGTGGTTGTGGGGGTATACAGGCAGGGGGGCTTATCAGAATCTGGAATCCCCCTTTAACAAGGGGGCCCCCAGATCCTGATGTGAATAGTACCCATTCACCAAAAAAGTGTTAATAAGTAATAAAAACCCAGAGACAGTTTTTGACAATTCCCCCGATATGGAGGCTAAATATGCTGGTCATAGCTGAGTGGGGGATTATCTCTCAAAAAAGCAGTGTGTTAGATAAGGGAGAGTCTTTTGGAGACATGTCTCTAGAGTAGGTAGTGTTGGGGGGAGACTGTCCTACCATGTCTCGGACCGGGGCAGGGGTCGCACCATCTCAGAAGGTAGATACTGGAGCCATGTTTGCACTTAGCCATTGGAAGGAAGTATCTCTGTATGCCAGCAGATTCTGGCCCTCTGTGTCTCCTTTTTGAGTGCCCCACTTTGGCATGGAGCAAGTAAGTGTTGATGAATAAATAATCCTACTCTTTGTAGCAGTGAGTGCGGAGCTCCTGGATCCTGCTTCCTCACAATGCCATTGCTTAGCCATGCCCTGAGGCACCATGATTTAAACTGTCTCAGCGTATGTCTAAGAGATCTGCAATTGTAATGGTCGCTAGATCCTGGAGTTCAGCTTTAAGAGCAAAAACAAGACATATGACAGGGCACAGAGACTCTTAAAGTGGTTGTAAACCCAACCACATAACTTGCACCTACAGGTAAGCCTAGATTAAGGCTTACCTGTAGGTACAAGAAATATCTCCTTAACCTACACGGTTAGGGAGATATTTGCTGTAAAGCACAGCACCGATGATGTCACGCGCATGAGCATTAGCGGGCCGGCATTGTTGCCGGTTTTCTGAAGGGATCTTGCCGGCCCGAGCGCGCATGCACGTGACGTAATCGCCGCTCCGGGCCAATCACAGCGCCAGAGCGGCGATAACAGGAAGAAGATCTCAGAGACATGGCAGCGGCGGGGAAGGCAAGGAGGAGAACTTCGGGGGCTTCGATCTCAGGTAAGTCGATCATAATGACCTAGTATGCTATGCATACTAGGTCATTATGACATTCTCTTGCAGGGTTCATTTAAAAAAAAAAAAATATTGAGGGTTTACTTCCTCTTTAAATTAACTAGCATCATAATTCTATGATATTCTTACTACCCTCTTTTACAAAAATCATGTTGAATTAGAAAATGTGAAGATGATGATGAGAAGGAAGAGGATGTTTCCTCATAGAGCACATCTGATAGTACGTGAAGAAGAAATTTACGTTTCTCCACATAAGTTGATTCTTTACTTTTATCACTTAGTTGGGAAACCCTTTTGAGCAGAACACACGTGATATAAAATATTTGTAGATATAATAAAATGTCAAAATGAGATTTTTTTTTTTTTTGGGCTAAAACTTGATAACATATATTTCAACATTGCTGCCAATTAACAAAATACCAAAGCAATGGCCTTGCAGTTTTTCAGGCATAATTGACAGTCTTCTCTCTCTTTATCAGGCTGGAAACTGTAAAAAAATTATAAATTTTACTGACAAATAAAAAAAGTCAGTGCCTGTTAAACTTTAGTAATAACACCCATTTAGGGAACTCAGGTGAACACCTGAAGGCTATTTGCTGCTTAGTGACTGACATCAGCTTACCCACTGTGTGATTTCTCTTCTGCAGACTCATCAGGTTCAGTATGACATCCCAGTGACTAAAATGCCATTTTAGTTTTAGTCCTATTTTAGTCATCTCAATTGTTTTAGTTTTAGTCATATTTTAGTCGACTAAAATGGTATTAGGTTAGTTGACTAATTAACACTGATGGCAGGCCTGGACTGGGACAAAAAATAGGCCCGGACATTTTAGACTGAGCAGCCCGAGGGTGGGGGGGGGGGGCGCGGCGGCGGTGCTTCGTGGCGGCGGTTAATGATGGGATGTGAGGTTCCAGCACCTTGTACCTCTGGACCCCTTTACATTACACTGCACCCTGCACCTCTGGACCCCTTTACATTACACAGCACCTTGCACCTCTGGACCCCTTTACATTACACAGCACCCTGGACCCCTTTACATTACATAGCACCGCACCTCTGGACCCTTTTACATTACACAGCACCCTGCACCTCTGGACCCCTTTACATTACACAGCACCCTGCACCTCTGGACCCCTTTACATTACACAGCACCCCGCACCTCTGGATCCCTTTACATTACACAGCACCCTGCACCTCTGGACCCCTTTACATTACACAGCACCCTGCACCTCTGGACCCTTTTACATTACACAGCACCCTGCACCTCTGGACCCCTTTACATTACATTGCACCGCACCTCTGGACCCCTTTACATTACACAGCCCCCCACAGTTTGTTACACTGACACCCACCTAACAGTTCTGGACCTCCTGCATGTTACACAGACCTCCCTACACTACAGACCCCCTCCCTACAGTGTAGACCCCCTCCCTACAGTGCATACCCCCTCCCTACAGTGCATACCCCCTCCTTACAGTACAGACCCCCCCCCCTACATTACAGACCCCCCTACATTACAGACCCCCCTACATTACAGACCCCCTCTACAATACAGACCCCCCTACATTACAGCCCCCCTCTACATTACAGACCCCCCTACATTACAGACCCCCCCCCTACAGTACATACCCCCCTACAATACAGACCCCCCCTACAATACAGACCCCCCTACATTTCAGATCCCCCTAAAATACAGAACCCCCTACATTTCAGACCCCCCCACAATACAGACCCCCCTACAATACAGACCCCCCCTGCAATACAGACCCCCCTACATTTCAGACCCCCCTACATTTCAGAACCCCCCTACATTTCAGACCCCCCCTACATTACAGAACCCCCTACAATACAGACCCTCCCCTACATTACAGACCCCCCTACAATACAGAACCCCCTACATTACAGAACCCCCTACATTACAGACCCCCCTACATTACAGACCCCCCTACAATACAGACCCCCCTACAATACAGAACCCACCCACATTTCAGACCCCCTACAATACAGAACCCCCCTACATTACAGACCCCCCTACAATACAGAACCCCCCTACAATACAGAACCCCCCTACATTTCAGACCCCCCCTACAATACAGAACCCCCCTACAATACAGAACCCCCCTACATTTCAGACCCCCCTACAATACAGAACCCCCCTACATTACAGACCCCCCTACAATACAGAACCCACCCTACATTTCAGACCACCCCTACATTACAGAACCCCCCTACAATACAGACCCCCCCTTCAGACCCATAATGTACCTCAGATCAGCGCAGGACTGCATGTTGGGTCCCCTCCCCCTGTGTGGACATAAAGGAGGAGGGGGAGGCGGCTTCACTCTTCTCGGCTGTGTGAGACAGCCAAGCCAAGACTGATCAGATCATCAGTGCCGCGGCCACCTTGCCAGAGAGAAGGGGATCGTTGCGGGTCCCGGCCCCCTGATGTGCCGACGGGGGTGTCACTGTCACTCGAGTGCGGCTCCGACTCGCAGCTGAGAGTGCACTGGGGCAGTGGCTTCATTAGAGTTGGTGTTACCTGGTGTGGCAAAACATGGTGTCACCCCCCTCCTGTCTATCCTGCCCAGCGCCCTGCAGACAGCGCACGGTCCCAAATGACCCCTGTAAATTAAAGTATAGGGTGGTATTGGGCCGGCTGGGGCAATGTAGGGCAGGTTGAGGTAATATAGGGCAGGTTGTGGTGGTATAGTGCAGGTTGGGGTGATATAGGGCAGGCTGGGGTGGCATAGGGCAGGTTGGGGTTGTCTAGGGCAGGCTGGGGTGGTATAGAGCAGGTTTGGGTGGTATAGGGCAGTTTTCAGTGGTATAGGGCAGGTTGGAGTGGTATTTGGCAGGCTGGGTGGTATAGGGCAGGGTGTGGTGGCATAGAGCAGGTTGAGGTGGCATAGGGCAGGTTGGGGTGGTATAGAGCAGTTTGGGGTGGTATAGAGCAGTCTGCAGTGGCATAGGGCAGTTTACGGTGGCATAGGGCAGGTTGCGGTGGCATAGGGCAGGTTGCAGTGGCATAGGGCAGGTTGCGGTGGCATAGGGCAGGGTGCGGTGGCATAGGGCAGGTTGCAGTGGCATAGGGCAGGTTGCGTGGCATAGGGCAGGTTGGGGTGGCATAGGGCAGGGTGCGGTGGCATAGGGCAGGCTGGGGTGGTACAGGACTCTATGTAGTGACATGTGCAGCAGTGCAGTAACTTACAGCATGCCTGGAGATGTAGACACTCTGGCTGCAGTGTCCTCGTTTCTTTCTCCTTCAGCTGTGGGATCAGCCAGAGTGAACGAGTCTGTGGGAGGAGTGGAGGGGGCAGCCACACCCCCAGCTTCACCCACCAACTCCGGCTGCCTCCGGAGACATTGGAGATCCCCGTGGGACGGGGGAGTATTACAGGCAGGGGGGAGACGTGACATGTGGTCCGGCGGCCCACTGGGCATATGCCCGGTATGCCCTATGGCCAGTCCGGGCCTGACTGATGGCCATTTACGTGCACCGTCACATGCACATTTCTGTGAGCCAGCTGGCTAACAGAAATTCCCTAATAACATGAATATACAGTTGGAATTTAAGGGAGTCTGCCACAGGAGTGCTCACCATAGGGTCAACATTAATTGTTAAATAATAGTGACTGGGTATTATTAATGGAGGCAGTGAGCAACTCCTAAGTCCAGTATGGAGTAATTGACTAAATAGTGATTGCACCACCAGTAGATTGGCTAGGTAACAGTAAAAGGAGAATGATATTGTCACTTGTGGGATTGAAAATGAGTCACTGTATACAAACCTCTTATTTATATTGCAGTCAGTCCTTCTGTGCTGCAGCAGACAAAGAAGAATTCTTGCCTTCAAGAAGGCTGGGTGCTCTAAGCAAGCAACAGATGATTATATTATCCGAGTTGTGACAAGGCTGTGAACAGGAAGGTAAAAAAGATGAAAGGGCGAAGAGCTTGGTGTTGTTTGCCAATGTACTTTTCCAACAGAGCAGTGTGGTAGCAATTCATATGATGTATGCCCCTGGAAACAAAATTGGACACTCCTTGAGCTCTCCACTTTTAGGGATCTAACACACAGCACTGGTGACATTAGGGATACACACCATTTTATTTACAATGGGAGGCAAGAAGCACCTGTTTATATAAAGAAACATGTCCCCTCCAAAGGTTTGTGTTGTGGCCCTTACTTCCTTTCCCCCTGAGGGGTACTAAATTATTATTTCTGGCCTTTCAAGTTGGTGATGTTACAGACAACCCTGAGTGTTTGCTAAATATGCATTTGGATGTGATCTTCATGCTAATGCTAATAAAATTACAGAATTTGGGGATTCTGTTTGCTATCATTGACAAACCCCAGGGGGTTGCCTAGATTAGTAGTTCTCAACCTCAGTCCTCAAGTACCCCCAACAGGCCATGTTTTGGAAATTTCTCTTAGATAAAATAGCTTTCCAAAATACCAAGCCATTGACTCTGATTTAAAGCACCTGTGCAAGATAAAGGAAAACCTGTAAACATGGCCTGTTGGGTTGAGAACCACTGGCCTAGATAACATTTGGATGCAATCTTTATGTCTATAGAGATGCTATGTCTTGAAGCTGGACCCATTTGGCAAAGTAGTTTATTTAAAAATTAGGATTTCCTAATTACCATCTCCATGAATGAACCAATATGGTACTCCCGATACTCACTGTTTGCTGGAGTTATTTGTTGACACAGCAAGTTCTGATTTAACCAGTAAATTTACTGTGGGTGGGCGCCACAAGCAGGCTGGATCACTCACATGTATGTCACTAGCTTCCACGGGCACCTTGGATTGTGACTCCCAGTACCCAACTGCTTTGAGCGGCTGGGTTATCACGTGATCACTATGCAATCACATGATCACAATGTAAACTCAACTGTTATGCATGTGTTTTATTCATAATAGCTGTGCTTAGTATTGTCATGCTGTGATTGGCCCACAGCTATCACATGCTACCTGGGCAAATCACAGCACCCTGTACCATGTGATAGCTGTGGGCCAGTCAATGATCACTGCCACTCCAGTCATATGATGACACTGTACAGCACTGATGACAGTATGTAAAAAATTTGTGAAAAAAATCTAATCTAAAAACGAATTTTCCAACACATTGGGGCAAAAAATTACAACTTCAAACAAATTGTCATGCCTCTTACTAAATACCATTAAACTTACTAATTTTCAAAAAGGGGTCATTTAAGGGGTATTTGTCCTGGCATTTTAAGGGCCTCATGAAACGAGATAGGCCATCAGTACATCAGGATTGATAAATTTAATTTTAAATATACAGTATATACCGTAGTTTGTAGACGCTATAACTTACAGTAAATAGACTTATTGTGATTTTTTGGCCTAAATTTATGAAGAAATTTGATCACGCGTGCGTGACCCTGCCGCAAGCTCTGTGACCGTGCCCACGGGACCCGCAGACTCGATGTCCGCCGGTGTCCCACGATCATGTCACGGAGCTGAAGAACGGGGAGATGTCAGTGTAAACACAACATCTCTCCGTTCTTCCTAGTGACAGGTCACTGATCGAATGCTCCCTCTTTTCGGGAGCAGCGATCAGTGATGTGTCACTCATAGCCACGCCCCCCAACAGTTAGAATAACTCCCTAGGACACACTTAACCTCTTCAGCGCCCCCTACGGGTTAACCCCTTCACTGTCAGTGTAATTTTTACAGTAATTACTGCATTCTTATAGAACTGATCGCTGTAAAAATGACAATGGTCTCAAAATGGTGTCAAAAGTGTCCGATGTGTCCGCCATAATGTTGCAGTCACGATAAAAATCGCTGATCACTGCCATTACTCATTACTAGTAAAAAAAAAATATTAATAAAAATGCCATAAAACTATCCCCTATTTTGTAGATGCTATAACTTTTGCGCAAATCAATTAATAAATGCTTATTGCAATTTTTTACCAAAAATATGTAGAAGAATACGTATCGGCCTAAACTGAGGAAAGAATTTGTTTTTTTATATAGTTTTTGGGAATATTTATTATAGCAAAAAGTAAAAAATATTGCAGTTTTTTTAAAATTGTCGCTCTATTTTTGTTTATTGCGCAAAAAAAAAACGCAGAGGTGATCAAATACCCCCAGAAGAAAGCTCTATTTGTGGGAAAAAAGGACGTAAATTTTGTTTGGGAGCCATGTCGCACGACCGTGCAATTGTCAGTTAAAGCGACGCAGTGCCGAATCGCAAAAAGTACTCTGGTCTTAGGCCAGCCAAATGGTCCGGGGCTTAAGTGGTTCATTTATATAGCAAGAAAAAACAAAAAAACTGTGGTGATCAAATACTACCAAAAGTAAGCTATATTTGTTTGAAAAAAATATATAAATTTCATTTAGTACAGTGCTGAATGACTGCCCAATTGCCAGTTAACACAGTGTTGAATAGCAAAAAATGGCCTGGTCATGAAGAGGGTAAAACGTTACAGAGGTCAAGTGCTTAAGCCAGATAGTAATCATCTAATTTCCCTGATTTTATTAACATCTAGATGCATACAGATAAATGTTCCATCACATATAATTTTATGAATGTTTTTTGTTTATCATTTGCATTTTACATACAGCCTAAGAGCCAGTTCACACTACCGCGACTTGGGATCCAAATTGTGTCGCCCCAAGTCGCACGACATGTCAAATTACATTCAAGTAAATGAGAGCCGTCTTAATGTACACTACTGAAGTCGCTCTGACTTCAGAAAAGGTTTCTGTACTACTTCAAGGCGATTTCTAGGCAACTTGTAGGCAACTTCTACCCATTGATTTCAATGGAAGTTGCCTCCAAAGTCGGATCAGTGTCTTAACTGAAGCAAATTTACAGGAAGAGAAAATCGTTTTCTCAGGCAAACCCCTCCCTCCCACAGAGCTGATTATTCTTTGATTGGCCACTGGCAAAGTCCCCTGTCCTGGAGGCAACTTCAAGTCGTGTTGTAAGTCGCCCCAAGTCACGCTGTGGTTCGTGCTCAAGTCGTGTCCAAGTCGCCTCGCAAAGTTGCGCACAAAGTCGTGTTGCCCCTGTGTGAACCGGCTCTCAGGCTGATGATATGAATTTTGCTTCAATCTATTTACAGCATTTTCTCCAATAATTTGTCCTTCCCTGTTTTCATGTGATACCGGGATACGTGTTTTTCAAGGATAATATATTGGATTTACTTTGCCTGGCTTACAGTATATGTTCTTATGCTTCATGGCTGTTTTTTTTTATTGTTTTTATGCGTTCTTGTCGGGGAGCGGGGGGTGGGGGTTGTATTACTCTGGGAGATATTTAACTAATAAAGATCTAATAAAGATCTTACTGATTTTTTATATATATTTTGATATACTCTATTATATTTTTCACACTTTTTTTGACAGACATCCAAATCTCTTACCTTTTATTGTATAGTGCACGCCATTTTTTGGTAGCTGCATAGGAGTGTCCAATACACTCAAGCCCCGTACACACGATCGGATAACCTATGGATTTTCGTCCGATGGATTTGTCCATCGGAAATCCGATGAAACTGTTTTTCATCAGTCTTGCCCACACACCATCAGTCAAAAAACCGACCGTTCCAAACGCGGTGACGTAAAACACTCCGATGAGCCGAGAAAAATGAAGTTTAATGCTTCTGAGCATGCATGGACTTGATTCTGAGCATGCGTGGGTTTTTGATCCGATGGACTTGCCCATAGACGATCTGAGTTTTCGATCGGTTTTTTATCCATCGGAAAAATTTAAAACATGTTCTATTTTTTCCAACCGATGGAAAAAAGACCGATGGGTACCATACACGATCGGTTGGTCTGATGAAAACCATCCATCGGACGGTTTTCATCAGTCAAACCGATCGTGTGTACGGGGCTTTACTCTCAATGAACAGCTCTCTGCTGCTTGTGACACGATATCAACATACTATTCCAAGTTAAGTCAGTTCACTCTAGCTCTAACTTTTAAACAGCACAATATGTACATTTCAGTGAGCCTTAAATGGCACTGAGGTTCCCCATCCTTATGTTCTCTAATGGAATAGAATAACAATGACAACTGGTACTACAAATGAAAAAAGTGTGTATGAGGCAGAATTTGATGAAAAGATCCTAGTGCGTTAATAGCTCAGACATGGCCTTTTTCTATTAGTTTACCCTGATCTTGAAAACAACATTCGAGTTTGTCAAGGGCAAAAAATCCTGAAAGGGTCATTTAGTACAGAATAGTGGTACTAATGGGGCTAGCTATTGTTGTTTGTTTCTTGATAATTTTGTCAATGCTAAATTTCTGATTTATAAGACTATTATAAGAACATTGGAATGCTTCTATGTTTTAGTATTTTGACTACTTATGAAAAATAATCATTTTGTTAACCTTCAGCCTGGGCTAGGGGGTTGGTGTGGTTTACAAAAAGCAGGCATTAGCAATCCGCTACATATGCTTCCTATATTCAGAAGCATAACCCCCTGACTTAGCAGTTGGTAGCTAATCCAACCTATTATGTATAGGACATCTTTCAGCTATTTAGTGAGGCTGTACAGACAGCCAGGGTAGGACTTTATAACAGTCCAATTATACAGTACGTATGTTTTGCTTTCATAACAAATTAAGTTAAAGAAAGTTGTTAAATGGGTTGTAAAGGTTTGTTTTTTTATTCTAAATAGGTTCCTTTAAGCTAATGCATTGTTGGTTCACTTACCTTTTCCTTCGATTTCCCTTCTAAATGTTTTTTTTTCTTTGTTTTCTTTGTCTGAATTTCTCACTTCCTGTTCCTCCTCAGTAAGCTGTTCAGTAAGCTGTTCTGGCTGACTCTACACCACTCGGATGATGGTGTGAAGTTAAGTGATGAGAAACAGGAAGTGAGAAATTCAGACAAAGAAAAAAAACATTTAGAAGGTAAATCATAGGAAAAGGTAACTGAACCAACAATGCACTAGCTTAAAGGAACCTATTTAGAAAAAAAAAACGAATCTTTACAACCCCTTTAAGCTACAATAAACAAAAATTTTCTTTAACACAACGAGATGTTTACCACAATTGCAGTGGGCTGGCTAAAGTACACCTGTCATGAAAATAATATGTGGTCTGCCATTGTTGTTTTCCTCCTGAAAATTATGTTTATCTGGTTGATTACAAGTACAGAGTCAGTATTATCCCGCGTACACACGATCGGATTTTCCGTCGGAAAAAACATCCAAGGAATTCCGCTCAAGCTTGGCTTGCATACACACGGTCACACAAAAGTTCTCTGAACTTTCGACCGTCAAGAACGCAGTGACATACAACACAACGACCACCCGAGAAAATGAAGTTGAATGCTTCTGAGCATGCGTCTAATTGTTTCCGAGCATGCATCGGAATTTTGCGCGTCGGAATTGCTACAGACGTTTGGATTTTCCAATAGGATTTTTTTCCGTCGGAAAATTTTGAGAACCAGCTCTCAATCTTTTGTTGGCGGAAATTCCGACAGCAAAAGTTGAAGCCAAAGCATGAACATTACAGCTAGACGACTAGCCTCTTTTGAGGGAGATCAGTCTACAATAATATTTGTATGACAGGTTTCCTTTAGGCAAAATATTAGTACGTTGCAGTGTTTGTTTTACATTTGTATATGCAGACATTAAAAATCTATTTAATATACTAGTAAAGCAGTAAATAAAAAACACATTTAGGAACAAAAAGTTAAAATTTTCATAAAATGCTGTTTTAATTATTAAAGATCATGATATTTCAGATTAAAAATATTGCAGATTCTGTTTATTGAAGATATGCTAAAAGGATATAAAACAAAATGTATAGTAATTGTTATTGTGAACAAAATGTGTTAT
This sequence comes from Rana muscosa, assembly GCA_029206835.1. Lineage (NCBI taxonomy): Eukaryota > Metazoa > Chordata > Amphibia > Anura > Ranidae > Rana > Rana muscosa. The sequence goes on along the minus strand of CM055118.1, from coordinate 691,742,706 downwards.
ATCAGTGGCATAGAACAATAAAAACACAAGGTCTCCAGCCATTAATCTACAAAACTACTGAAGCTTGAAACAGTATCAACACTTCCATCATCTTGTTGTGACATGCAATCTTTAACTTTAAGCATTCCAACATCGATTAATTTAAAGATAAGAATCACATTTAACTTTTTGACCTAAGCTTTACCCTTCATAAAACAATGAAAATTTCAAAACTGTGTTTTGAAAATAAAATCTAACTATTTATGTTTGAAAGTATATTTGTTTTAGACAGTTTGACATGGGATTGCAATAAAATAAGGAATAGAACGTTTTGACATAAGGAACTTTGCAAAAGACAGCGGTGTCTAAAACCTTTTCTGTACTCCTAAATTAAAGATACAGTTTATTCCTGTACAATTATATGTATGCCATTAATAATATATTGCATAAGCTAGAGCATACAAAAAACGACCCACCTGTAAACTGGTGATTTTTCTCTCCATAGAAATTATGACACAATTAATACTGTCATACTACCGTTTTAGGGCCAATGATCAAAATTCACATTTTTGAAAATATTTTTCAGTAAAGTGTTGTGTCAAATTGAACCTCACTGATCATTTAATATCAATATATGTTCACTTTATACTCTACCCAACATGTTTTGTTCACAATGTCGAGCACTGATTTTACAAACTGTATAATGCAGTATACAGATTTAAGATTAGAGAGTAGGTAGGCCAAATTCTGGGCAACTAATAACAAAAAATACCACTTGCAGTTGGGCTGTGCCTGCACTGTGAGGTTATTTGCTCATTTGGGCTAGGTGAGCAAAAAATAACTAATAGCCAATCCTCTGCTCCTCCTCAAGGCTATACTGGTCATCACACCTTCTTATTCACTGTGTTTCAGCAGTCCGGGGTCCTGCTTTTATCAAGACCAAAGTCCAAAGTCGTGCATTGGATGTGATGATGCCAAAGGGCTGTCCACCATTGTATTGTGATTGAGTGCAATCTGATGGGGGATTGCACCACCACTGCAAGGCATAATTGTACATTTTGCAATAGTTGGGCTTTAAGTAGGCTATCTTTGAAAAATAGAACGTTATTGCCTAATCAATGTTTAACAATGTAATTAACCACTTAAGCCCCGGACCATTTGGTAGCTAAAGGACCAGAGGTGAATTCAGAATTTTGCACTGCGCTGCTTTAACTGTAAATTGTGTGGACATGCAATGTTGTACCCAAACGAAATTTGCGTCCTTTTCTTCCCACTAATAGAGCTTTCTTTTAATGGTATTTGATTGCCTCTGTGATTTTTATTTTTTGCGATATAAACGGAAAAAGACCGAAAATTTTGAAAAAAAATGATATTTTCTAATTTTTGTTATAAGAAAAATCGAATAAACTCAATTTTAGTCATACATTTAGGCCAAAATGTATTCAGCCACATGTTTTTAGTAAAAAAAATGTCAATAAGCGTATATTTATTGGTATGCGCAAAAGTTATAGAGTTTACAAACTAGGGTACATTTTCTGAAATTTACACAGCTTTAAATTTATGACTGCCTATCTCATTTCTTGAGGTGCTAAAATGACAGGGCAGTACAAAACCCCCCCAAATGACCCCATTTTGGAAAGTAGACACCCCAAGGAAATTGCTGAGAGGCATGTTGAGCCCATTGAATTTTTTATTTTTTTGTCTTAAGTGATTGAATAATGACAAAAAAAAAAAAAATTACATAAAGTTGTCACTAAATGATATATTGCTCACACATGCCATGGTTATATGTGGAATTGCACCCCAAAATACATTTTGCTGCTTCTCCTGAGTACGGGGATACCACATGTGTGGGACTTTTTGGGAGCCTAGCCGCGTACGGGACCCCGGAAATCAAGCACCGCCTTCAGGATTTCTAAGGGCGCAAATTTTTGATTTCACTCCTAACTACCTATCAGTTTCAAAGGCCATAAAATGCCAAAATAGCACAAAACCCCCCCAAATGACCCCATTTTAGAAAGTAGACACCCCAAGGAAATTGCTGAGAGGCCTGTTGAGCCCATTGAATATATATATTTTTTTGTCCCAAGTGATTGAATAATGACAAAAAAAAAAAAATACAAAAAGTTGTCACTAAATGATATATTGCTCACACATGCCATGGTTATATGTGGAATTACACCCCAAAATAAATTTTTCTGCTTCTCCTGAGTACGGGGATACCACATGTGTGGGACTTTTTAGGAGCCTAGCCGCGTACGGGACCCCGAAAACCAAGCACCGCCTTCAGGATTTCTAGGCACAAATTTTTGATTTCACTCCTCACTACCTATCACAGTTTCGAAGGCCATAAAATGCCAAAATAGCACAAAACCCCCCAAATTACCCCATTTTGGAATATAGACACCCCAAGCTATTTGCTGAGAGGCATGGCGAGTATTTTACAGCTCTCATTTGTTTTTGAAAATGAAGAAAGAAAATATATATATATATATATATATTTATTTTTTCAATTTTTAAAACTTTGTGACAAAAAGCGAGATCTGCAAAATACTCACAATACCTCTCAGCAAATAGCTTGGGGTGTCTACTTTCCAAAATGGGGTCATTTGGGGCGGTTTTGTGCCATCTGGGCATTCCATGGCCTCCGAAACTGTGATAGGCAGTGAGAAGTGAAATCAAAAATTTACACCCTTAGAAAGCCTGAAGGCGGTGATTGGTTTTTGGGGTCCCGTACGCGGCTAGGCTCCCAAAAAGTCTCACACATTTGGTATCCCCGTACTCAGGAGAAGCAACAGAATGTATTTTGGGGTGTAATTCCACATATGCCCATGGCATGTTTGAGCAATATATCATTTAGTGACAACTTTGTGCAAAAAAAAATAAAAAATTGTTGTTTTTCCGCAACTTGTGTCAACATATAAAATATTCCATGGACTCGACATGCCTCTCAGTATATAGCTTGGGGTGTCTACTTTCCAAAATGGGGTCATTTGGGGGGGGTTTGAACTGTTCTGGCATTTTATACACAACATTAGGAAGCTTACATCCACTCTTCTAACCACTTGAAGACAAAGCCCTTTTTGACACTTTTTGTTTACATGAAAACATTTTTTTTTTGCAAGAAAATTATGTTGAACCCCCAAACATTATATATATTTTTAAAGCAAAGGCCCTACAGATTAAAATGGTGGGTGTTGCATTTTTTTTTTCTACACAGTATTTGCGCAGCGATTTTTCAAACGCATTTTTTGGGTTAAAAAATACACTTTTTTTAATTTTAATGCACTAAAACACACTATATTGCCCAAATGTTTGATGAAATAAAAAAGATGATCTTAGGCCGAGTACATAGATACCAAACACGACATGCTTTAAAATTTCGCACAAACGCGCATTGGCGACAAACTACATACATTTTTAAAAGCCTTTAAAAGCCTTTACAGGTTACCCCAGTAGATTTACAGAGGAGGTCTACTGCTAAAATGACTGCCCTTGATCTGACCTTCGCGGTGATACCTCACATGCATGGTGCAATTGCTGTTTACATATGACGCCAGACCGACGCTTGCGTTCGCCATTGGGCAAGAGCAGGGCAGGACAGGGGTGCTTTTTTTTTATTTATTTTTTTTATTATTAATTTTGCTTTTTTATTTTATTTTTAAATTGTTCCTTCCAAGTATTTTTTTTTTTTATCATTTTTATTGTTATCTCAGGGAATGTAAATATCCCCTATGATAGCAATAGGTAGTGACAGGTACTCTTTTTTTGAAAAAACTGGGGTCTTCCAGACCCTAGATTTTTCCTCTGCCCTCAAAGCATCTGACCACACCAAGATCGGTGTGATAAAATGCTTTCCCAATTTCCCAATGGCGCTTTTAATATCCGGGGGGGCATTCCCTCCCACTGCTTGTAAAAGCAGTCCAGGAGCTAATTAGCCGCTAGGATTGCTTTTACATGAAAGCCGGCCGCAGGCTGAAAAGAATGATACCAAGATGATACCTAAACCCGCAGGCATCATTCTGGTATAAACATTCAAAGTCCAGCAACATACCAGTACGTTGCTGGTCCTTGTTGGACATGTATTGTAATCTTTTTTTTTCATGCAGCCAGTTGGCTGAACGAAAAAAGAGATTGATCGGTGGGTATGCCCACCATTAGAATACCGCCCTTCATCCACCCACTTCCAATGATGGGCATACACGCACCGTTTATATATGCCGAAGCATGGGTGCATCCTCCCGCAAAAAAGTTATGCCGCACACACATGGTCGGACTTTTCCACGGGCAAGCCTCCGTCGGAATTTCGACCGTATGTACGCGGCATTAGGAGCAAAATCGCTCCTCCACTCCTGCTGCCCCAATGCTTCGGCATATATGCTTTTTTTATTTAACTGTGGTGGTGAAATCACCTCCTACAGCACTGGAGTCGCAGGGATCAGGCCTGTCTCTGCGAACGCTGCAGTTATGTGTGTTTCTGTTTTGTAAGTGACAGTGATCGATCGATACTGCACTTGGGTGGCCTGGGCTGGACGGAGGAGCAAAACGCAGGTGCCAGCAGGTATCTGGGCTGATCCCGCTAACACTGCGTTTTTGGGAACCCTAAACTGCTGGGGACGCTAGTATAGATCTGATCAGATCAGATATTGATCTGTTCAGATACTATACCACTAAGGGGGGTGTATGCTTCACGCGTGGGTGTTAGCGTTACTGGCACTAACCTGACGCTGCCTGGGGTGTGACGCAGACCCTCTCTGACGCTAAAACCTAATTGATATCACCCACCGGGCGATCAGGGGGTTAAACCTTTATTGGGTTATATACAGCGGGTGCCCTGACACTATAAAAAGCAAACTAACTAACCAGCGTCACCCGTAACACTTATATGGTGATCACTGGTGAAAGAGTTAACTAGGGGCAATCAGGGGGTTAAAACCTTTATTAGATAATATATGGGGGTACCTGACGCTATAAAAACCTGCGGCGAACCTAAAAAAAATTACTGGCTACCGATCTGCATCACCAACACTAAGACAGCGTTTAGAAAAACGATCGCTTAGCGACAGTGGTGATAGGGGGTGAAAGGGTTACCTGGGGGGCGATCAAGGGGGTTAAACCTTTAATAGATAATATATTGGGGTACCTGACGCTATAAAAACCTGTGGCGAACCTAAAAAAAAATACTGGCTACCGATCTGCATCACCGACACTAAGACAGCGTTTAGAAAAATGATCGCTTAGCGACAGTGGTGATAGGGGGTGAAAGGGTTACCTGGGGGGCGATCAAGGGGGTTAAACCTTTATTAGATAATATATTGGGGTACCTGACGCTATAAAAACCTGCGGCGAACCTAAAAAAAATTACCAGCTACCGATCTGCATCACCGACACTAAGACAGCGTTTAGAAAAACGATCGCTTAGCGACAGTGGTGATAGGGGGTGAAAGCGTTACCTGGGGGGCGATCAAGGGGGTTAAACCTTTATTAGATAATATATTGGGGTACCTGACGCTATAAAAACATGCGGCAAACCTAAAAAAAATTACTGGCTACCGATCTGCATCACCGACACTAAGACAGCGTTTAGAAAAACGATCGCTTAGCGACAGTGGTGATAGGGGGTGAAAGGGTTACCTGGGGGCGATCAAGGGGGTTAAACCTTTATTAGATAATATATTGGGGTACCTGACACTATAAAAACATGCGGCGAACCTAAAAAAAATTACTGGCTGCCGATCGGCATCACTGACGCTAAGACAGCGATCAGAAAAATTATCGCTTAGCGACAGTGGTGATAGGGGGTGAAAGGGTTATCTGGGGGGTGATCAGGGGGTTAAACCTTTATTAGGGGGGGTTAGGGGGCTACACTGGACCTAAAACTGAATGTACTGACACTTTTACAGTCACAAATGTCACTGATTGCAGTGATCAGTAAATAAATGGTCACTGCAATCAGTGACACTGTGACTGGGGGCTGGGGGGGTGATCTGGGGGGTGATCTGGGGGTGTCTGGGGGGGGGGCTGGGGGGGCGATTTATGTCCCTATGTGTCCTGGTGTCAGTGTAGTGTTGTGTGCACTGACCTGATGTCTTCTCTTGTACGGCGCTCGGTATATGTGAGCGCCGCACCAGAGATGACATCACTTCCTCCTGCTTCCTCTGCCTGACACAGACAGAGGGGGCATTTCCATTCGCCGGGACCGATCGCGAGGGGGTGGCCGGAAACGAATGGCTGCCCCCTCATCCCGGAACGCTCCCGGACACTTAGCCACCTCTCACTGTATAGGAGGGGGGTCCGATTGGACCCCCCAACTATACAAAGGCAATCACGTACACTCTACGTGATTGTGCCTGTCGGTGCCATTCTGCCGACGTATATATACAGTGAGCGGTCGTTAAGTGGTTAAAGTTCAACAATCAAGCACTTTATAACTGAGTTATATGCATGGATGTTAACAGCAAAGCTAACCTAGTTCCCTTTATCCATTAACCACTATCGTTAATGTGGAAATACATATAAACTATAATACCAAAAGTATTGGGATGCCTATCTTTACATGCACATGAACTTTAATGGCATCCAAGTCTTAGTCCATAGGTTTCAAGATTGAGTTTTCCCACCCTTTGCAGCTACAGGGGGTCCCCGAGTTACGAACACCCGAGTTACGAACGACTCCTACTTACGGACGGCCTCAAATGCCGGCCACTTGTGCTCTACGATAACTTTCGAGCAGCTCCGACACATTCTACACTGCCGTACTACGCCCCAGATAACATAACAAGTGCCCGGAACATCCCACATCCATGCACAGGCGGCAGTTACACTTACGAACACTTACGAATGCAGTGTTCCGACCGGAAGTTACACTTACAAATGCAGTGTTGCGACTTACGAACAACTTCGACTTATGAACAAACCTACAGTCCCTATTGTGTTCGTAACTCGGGGACCCCCTGTACTGTATAACAGCTTCAACTCTTCTGGGAAAGCTGTCCACAAGGTTTAGGAGTGTGTCTATGAGAATGTTTAACCATTTTTCCAGAAGTTCATTTGTGAGGTCATGCACTAATGTGAACGAGAAGGCCTGGCTCGCAGTCTCTGCTCAAATTCACCCCAAAGGTGTTCTATTGGGTTAAGGTCAGGACTCAAGTTACTCCACCCGAAACTTACTCATCCATGTTTATGTGTTGACCTTGCTTTGTGCACTGGTCCAAATCATTTGGTGGAGGGGGGGTTATGGTGTAGGGTTGTTTTCCAGGGGTTGGGCTTGGCCCCTTTGTTCCAGTGAAGGGAACTCTTATGGCATCAGCATACTAAGACATTTTGGACATGCTCCCAACTTTGTGGGAACAGTTTGGGGATGACCCCTTTCTGTTCCAACATGATTGCACACCAGTGCACAAACAAGGAACCAATGTAGAGAGAAAGCAAGCGCATTTTATCCGTAGATGTAAAAAATTACTATTTAGGACATTAAAGATGGAAAAAGGGTGACTGAGCAGGCATATTGCACCTGAAAACTAAAAACAAATAGTGTCTTTTCATGGCAGAAACAATTGAGTACTGTCCATGATACTTTTTTATTTGCATTAACACAATTTTTAAAGCAGAGTTCCACCCACATATTACATTTTTTTTTAAAGGCCACGGTTTTGCTGGTATTAATTACAATTCTGTAACAAATGTTGTTGCAAAATCCGCCGTTGTAGTACATCTTTTTTTTTTAAACTTAGGCCGCGCACACACGATCGGAAATTCTGACAACAAAACCGTGGATTTTTTTTTCAATGGAATGTTGGCTTAAACTTGTGTTGCATACACACGGTCACACAAATCTTGTCTTAAATTCTGAACGTCAAGAATGCTGTGACGTACAAGACGTACGATGAACCGAGATCAATGAAGTTCAATAGGCAGTTTGGCTCTTCTGCTTGATTCTGAGAATGCGTGTTTTTTTTTGTGCGTCGGAATTGCATACAGACGATCGGAATTTACAACAAGAACTTTTCTTATGCAACTATGTTACTATAAATGTTCTTACAGCTTTTTATCTATTAGGACCGAATGTTAGGAAATGTTAAATTCCCCTGGCAAAAGACAAGGAAACTGTTACACAAATATTAGTTGTATTATTCAATACACTTACATAAATGTTGAGGCATCCACAAAGCATTTATTTTTATTTTTTACAAACAGACCCCATAACATGTTGTCTGTTTTTAATAGGAATGCACCAAAATGAAATACAAACATTGCCAATGCAGTAGGTACCCAACCACAAATAATATCACAAAAAAAAATACCTTTGGGAGACACTGTCTTAAAATTAGGTTTTATGTACGGTATGTTTGGTGCTAGCAACACATTTATTCTTGCAGAGCACAGAGTGTTACCTGTCCAGAAATGTAAACTCTTTGCAATGGTGAAACAGCTGTTGACAAATTGGTTTTGGGGTGTTAGTGGTGCTCAGCTCCCATCTTCACCCCCTGTACTCCATATGATGAAGGAGCTGCTGATAGCTTAGGCAACTTAACAACAAAAGCAGCTTAGTGTGTTTTGAATGCTTCACTTGTCTAATGACAGTATGCTCCAAGCCATGTTGTCCATGAGACAGTATATTTTCAGCCTCTAGAATGGAGGTTAACAAGTTCATGCAGCACATCCTCCAGGAGCTTCATCTTTCTCTCCTTCTGTGAGGGCAGAATAAGCTTGGCATGCTCCTGCAGAGATGACAAAATGACAGAATCTATGTTCAAATGTGGCTCCTGTCCCTTACGCATACCAGCCATGACACCGTGTGGTATAATTTTGCCTGTGCCATTGAAAAACTTCTTGAACACTTACAGGGGACTGGAGGTTCAGAAAATGCTCCACCCAAAGAGGGCATTGAGGAGGAGATGGAGTCAACTAAGCTGTCTCTGTCACCAGCTGTAAAGATGTGGGGAAGCACAATGAGCTTCAACAGTGTACCCCATCTTGCATCCTCCCAGCTGCCAGCAGAGTTACCCAGGGGGCTGTAAGAGATATATAATGGCCCTGCCTATACTTGCTGGACCATGTATCTTTGGTCATGTGAACCCTCCTGCTGATAGCATGGTCAAATGACATAGAAAAATTACCACATGATGGGGGGAAGGCAGGGGTGGCCTTATGGGTAAAGAAATAGATGTAAACGAGGTACGATGGTGAATAAGACTGCACATTTACAAAAGAGGTCTGAATCCACCAGTTGGAAAGGCAGGAACTTTAAAGCCAGCAGTTTTTTCAGGCTAGCTTTGAACCACTGGACATGGAGGTACTTCTTTTTACATTCTAATTAGGGAAAGGTTGCAGCCCACACTTGCCTTCACTCTGTGTGGCGTCATGTTGACCCTCCCCCCCCCATCAGAACACAATAGAACAGCAGGGAAGATCAATGTACTAACATTTTTTTTTGTATTCAGCCCTGCTGGGTTGAATGGAAAAAAAAATACTAGTGTGTACTAGGCTTAAAGGTAAATGTCTGACACCCCTTAAAAGATTTTCATGCCCATTTGCTGAAGGCTGCTGCTTGTATAGTGAAGGCAGAGATGGACATGAGGAGCTGGAAGGAGGCGGAGTGTGGCCCTTTTCCTGCCAACAACTAGTATTCAGGAGACTGCAAATGACTATGGTACAGTTTACAGCACATGTGTTGAAAATGGCCCACACAGTTGAGCTCTAGGGAGTGGACCAGGGGATAATAATGCAATGCACCCATGGAGCTCTGCCATTCAATGGAATAGAATGGCTGCTCCCTACACTTTTCTGTGACCTTCCCCTGTATAACCTGCCTCAAACATGTTGTGCCTCTTCATCAGTATCCTCCTCTGCTATATCTGGCACTTGTGATGTTAATGTTCCTATATACAGCAGGTAAAATAAGTATCGAACGTGTCGCCATTTTTCTAGGTAAAGATATTTCTAAAGGTTCTATGAGCATGACATTTTCACCACATTTCGGAAACAACCCATGCAATCCATACATACAAAGAAACAAAAAAAACTTTCAGAAATTAAGTTATGTGTAATAAAATGGAATGACGTGGTATTGAACATGCTAGCTGAAATTTATTTAATACTTCATACAAAATCCTTTGCTTCAAGACGCCTCCAGTATGGAGAAACTAGTCGCATGCATTGCTTAGATGGGATTTTGGCCCATTCTTCCACACAATTGGTCTTCAAGTCTTGAAGGTTCCGTGGGCTTCTTCTATGAACTCTGATCTTTAGTTCTTTCCACATATTTTCTTTTGGATTCAAGTCAGGTGATTAGATGGGTTATTCTAGCAGCGTAATTTTCCTTCTTTGAAACCAATTGAGCTTCCTTGGCTTTGTGTTTGGGATCATTATCTTGCTGAAATGCCCACCCTCCTTTCACCTTTATCATCCTGGTAGATGGCAGCAGATTTTTATCAAGAATGTATTGGTCCATGTTTCCATTCATCCTTCCTTCAATGATATGAAGTTTGCCAGTACCATGTGCTGGGGTGATGTGTAGTGCCATTTAACCTCTGAACATGGTTTGTATTATGGCATTCAAAGAGTTTAATTTTGGTCTCATCTGATAAGACTATATTCTCAAAGTATTTCACAGGTTTGTCTAAATGTTGTGCAGGAAACTTTAAGGGACAATTTACACCATAGAAACGCAATCCGGATGCGTTCCAGGTGATTTTTTGCATGCATGTTTTTGACGCGTTTTTGATGCGTTCCAGTGCATTTTTGGTACGTTTTTAATGCAGTCCAGTGCTTTTTTTCATCCCTCTTTTTTATTAACCTTAGATGAGGACAAGTGTGTTCCAGTGCGTTTTTGATGCATTTAGGTGCGTTCCGGTGCGTTTTTGATGCATTTTACAGCGTTCCAGTACAGTCCAGTGCAGGTAAAATGCAGCATGTTCTACCTTTTTTCTGGAACTGGAACACATTGGAACTGCAAGCACTGGTGTGAACTATGCCATTGAAAACCATATAACCTACTTTCCATGCGTTTTTGATGCAGAAAAAAACGCACTGGACTGCATGTGGTGTGAACTGGCCCTAAGGCCAGACGCAGGCCAGTTCTCTTACCAAACCAACCCTACAGAACTCATTGCCATTCATGGAAACACTCACCTTGCAACTCCAAACAACACCCCAGGACACCATTCACATACTGCTATGCTACAGACTACCAGGACCGAAGACAAATCTCCTCACACCCTTTACCGAATTCTTCTCGACATACACTTTAAAAACCAAAAAGTTTTTACTACTCGGGGACTTTAACCTCTGGGCTAACGCCACTCAGGACCCCATCGCCACCGCCTGTATCAACCAATTAAAAGAACTAGGGTTGCAGCAACTGATAAATGCACCCACGCATGGATCGGGTCACATTCTTGACCTCATCTTCAAACAAAATATGGACATCAACATACTGGACAACATGCCGTTACCATGGACGGACCACCACGCTATCAAATTAAAATTTACCACCAGCACCATCTCCCAAAAACCGGAAGATTCAACAAAAACATACTGGACAAGATCTCAGAAGAAACTACACTCAAAACTTTTCAAAACCACTCTATCAAAAAAATAGGAACGCTAAAGCATAACCGCTCAACGGAACAAACACTCAACTCCTTAAACAAAATATTACTACAAACAGCGGACACAGTCGCTCCGAGACGCAGAGCACACATCCGTAAAAACAACTCGGGCTGGTTTAGTGACACTCTTACACTACTGAAGCAAGAACGCAGAAGAGCTGAAGGAGCCTGGAGAAGAAACCCAACGGAGGAAAACCACACAAACTACAAAGCACTCACTAAGAAATATCACAAAGCAATTTTTAAAGCAAAAAAGGAACATTTCTCAAACACCATAAAAAAAGCCCTAAACCGGCCTCGTGAACTCTTCAAACTGGTCACTCGGACCATGAACCCTACCTGTCTAGAGCCTCCAGCAAACGAAACCCAAGAGTTCTGCAATGAGCTATCGGGTTTTTTTTTTTTTTTTTATCGACAAAATCGAAAATATTCGGGAAATAATTCAACAGAAAAAAACAACCAACTCCACACAGCCAAAGCAAACAGAGAAAATCAATACGAACATTATACAACTAGCAAAATTTTCGCTGGTCCCGATCACCATTGACACCACCAAAAACATCATCAGAAGCCTCAGAGACACTACATCGTCAAATGACATAATTCCCACAAAACTCCTGAAAGAATGTACTGACATTTTAGCTCCTACCATTACACACATCGTAAATCTATCATTCAAAGAAGGTATGGTTCCGAACTCCCTCAAGCAAGGTATAATCAAACCCCTCCTAAAGAAACCCAATCTTGACCCTAAGGACCCAAATTACCGCAGACCGGTAACAAGCCTCAACACCATTTCCAAGATCATGGAGAAAGCAGTAGTACAACAGCTACAAGGCCATTTGGACACTTACAAACTCTTGGATCCACTACAATCAGGCTTCCGCCCAGGCCATGGCACAGAAACAGCACTTCTCAAAATATGGGATGACGTCCTCGAAGCCGCAGATGACGGAGAATCATGTCTCCTGGTGCTGCTGGACCTCAGTGCAGCGTTCGACACAGTAGACCACAAAACTCTACTCATTCGTCTTAAAGAAGTAGCAGGAGCCGCAGACCCTGACCTTCCTTGGTTCGCTTCCTTTCTTGAAAATCGTTCTCAGACAGTGAAATTAGGAGCCTCCACCTCTAAAACTCACGCAATTTCTTGCGGAGTCCCTCAAGGATCACCACTGTCACCCCTGCTCTTTAACATCTACCTCCGCCCACTCCTAAAAATCATTAGCAAACAGGACTTATGCTACTACTCATACGCGGACGACACCCAACTCTACTTTCGTATCACTGGAAAAAAAGACCAATATCACGGATTGGAAAAGTGCCTCACATTGATCGATGATTGGATGACTGAGAGTTCACTTAAACTCAACGGATCCAAAACAGAACTGCTTCTCCTCCACGCTAACCGAAAGACAAAAACTAAAACCTCTTGGACAACACCCACCATTCTCAGACAGACCATCACCCCGAGCACCAAAGTCAAAAGTCTCGGAGTCATCTTTGACTCGGAGATGTCGATGGACGCTCAAATAGGATCAGTAATCAGCGGATCTCATTATCTCCTCCGCCTGCTGCGTAGACTCATTCCCTTTATCCCAGAAGAGGACACAGCAGTAGTAGTTGGATCAATTATCAACTCCCGACTCGACTACGCAAACTCCCTCTACCTCGGACTACCCAAATACCAAATGTCACGCCTACAAGTCGTCCAGAACACGGCAGCCAGACTGATAACAGGAAAAAAACCCTGGGAATCCATCACCCCTGCACTGAGGACCCTTCATTGGTTAACCGTAAAGGATCGGGTCACATTCAAGACCCTCTGTCTCACCCACAAGTGCACACAAGGAATCGCTCCGCAATATTTATGCGAGAAGATAAAGCATTACACCCCCAAACGCAGTCTCCGATCAACAAACCAAAACCTCCTTCACATCCCCAAATTTCGCTACAAATCAAAGGGCGAACGAAGATTTGCAGTCCAAGGACCACGGCTATGGAACGCGCTACCCACGGATATCCGTATGGAAGAAAACCATCGGGCCTTTAGGAAAAAACTTAAGACCCACCTCTTCTGATGGATCATGAAGCTACTGGATGCTAAGCGCCTTGAGGCGATTTAGTTCGCATTTGTTAGCGCTATACAAGTTTTTCACTCACTCACTCACTCACTCACTCAGTTCCGTGTGCTTTTTTTCTGCACTAAAAATGCATGCACAGGGTTTTCCATGTATTCCAATGGCTCTTGTTGGCTCTAGTTCACACCATGCAGTCAGTTTCCGGTCAGTTTCTGCACCGGAAACTGACCGAAAACTGACTGCATGGTGTGAACTAGAGCCAACAAGAGCCATTGGAATACATGGAAAACACTGTGTATGCATTTTTAGTGCAGAAAAAATGTGCACGGAACTGAACGGAACTGCATCTGGTGTGAACTGGCCCTAAACATAGTTACATAGTTACATAGTTAGTCAGGTTGAAAAAAGACACAAGTCCATCCAGTTCAACCATAAAAAAATAAAAATAAAAAATAAAAAAAATAAAATAAAAAATATTGTATACCCAATTCTATTCTATTCTAAACGAGCTTCAACATGCTTTTTCTTCGACAATGAAGTCTTTCATTGTGAGCGTGCATACAGGCCATTGCGGTTGAGTGCATTACTTAATGTTTTCTTTGAAACAATTGTACCTGCTAATTTACTGGTCTTTTTGAAGCTCTCCACAAGTGTATATAAATCACACTTAAACCATGCCACAGACGAAACACTTATATGTGCAAATATGTAAAAATATAATATTTACAGGAAAACCCCTTACTATGTATAAATATTAAACACAAAAACTATCTATATTGATGGCCAGTTCACACCACATGCAGTCCAGTGCATTTTTTTTCTGAATCAAAAACGCATGGAAAGTAGGTTATATGGTTTTTAATGGCATAGTTCACACCAGTGCTTGCAGTTTCAGTGCGTTCCAGTTCCAGAATAAAAAGTAGATAGAACATGCTGCATTTTTCCTGCACTGGACTGTACTGGAACGCTGTAAAACACATCAAAAACGCACTGGAATGCACCATAACGCACCTAAATGCACCAAAAAATGCACTGGAACACACTTGTCCTTATCTAAGGTTAATAAAAAAGAGGGGTGAAAAAAAGCACTGGACTGCATTAAAAACTTGCCAAAAGCGCACCGGAACGCATCAAAAATGCGTCAAAAACACACATGCAAAAAAGCACCTGGAACGCATCTGGATTGCGTTTCTATGGTGTGAACTGGCCCTGAAAGAAAATGTGTGGTGCTGATGCCCCTTTAAAAATCAAACAAATCAAATCAGTGTCTGAAAAAAACAAACAAACAGACAAACAGGTGGTGCTGCAAATCTTCATACCTCCAATATAAATACAATATGAATACATAAACAATTGAATCAAATTATACCCAACTAACAACCTTTAATAAGAGACTAGTAGAAATAAATGAAAGTCCCAAATAATCTTCCACAACAGTGTGTATTATGAATCACCAATAGTGTCTACATATATTCAAATATTTTCCTTCTTCGAGCAGTGCTTGTGACCACCACCCCCCCAATGTGAATTCAATGACTCACCAAAACTCAATGCCTCACATCTATGATGATCGGCATGCAGAGATGAAATGGTAATTACACCTCCACACAACTCTCATAGTTCTCCAGAAAGTAAGATCTCCACAGAGGGTGGAGCATGGCAATCTAGTAGACCCACAATATATGCAGAGGCCCTGGGTCCAGCATAACGTTCTTTCCTCATGCCACAGCCAAGCCACAGATGAAGAATTCTGGAAGTTATCTGCCTATTTTGGATACAGTTGGATGGGAAGCTCAGTAGAAGTGCCCCTAGCAAATATCTCCCTGCAAGCACTCCTAGAAATGGACATGGAATTGGATAGAAAGAACAATTAAAGCATCCAGAGAGTAGGGTATTTTTCAGCCAAACAAATCATCCTTGATGGAATCAGAAAGCCCTTGCCAAAATGTGTCCATCAAGGTCCTCCTTTCTGGAACAGTTTGGCCTCCAAGGTCTAAACATAAATTGCATGGTGACCCACTGTCATGCTTCATTGGCATAAGTATAGAAGGACACTAGCAGCTGAGGAGGCATGCCCTGATTCATTGAACATGTGGTGAAAGGTAGCTTAGAACTCTGGAAAGTTGTAAATCAGGTGATGTAGACCCTACTCATTGAGGCATCTGCTTTCCCTGAGAGTGGAGTCTTCTGGTGTAGCTGGTGTTCCACCAGGGATCCTCTCAATGGACTTTGGGCTAAGCTGTAAATTACCCCCATTTCACCCAATAGGTACAGACATGGAGAAGGATAAGTGCTGGATAAAAATGAACTGGAATGTGAGAGAGGCACGGGGCACCATGCAGCTGGAAGCATGGGTGAGTCTGTAGGTTGCTGATGCTGAGGCGGCACACCAGAGAATCATACCTTGGATTCAGCAGTGATGCAGCAGAGACTGCAGGTAAAGCTCAGGTGCAGGGGGGGTGAGTGTGCAGTGAAGAAGCAGAAGAGCCTGTAGTGCTGCACAGGAGGCTGCATTTGAACTGTACTGTGTAGTTATGGTAGTTTCAGTAGCCCAGGGTAGCTTCAGCATGGTTATGTTGTACTAAAGTGTATAGCTTAGGGTAAGTCAGGCAGCTCAGGTAACTGTAGCTCAGGAAGCAATTTCACTCAATGGGGTTGATTTACTAAAGGCAAATATACTGTGCACTGCAAGTGCTTCTAGAGCTTAGTAAATGAGGTAAATATTCACTTTGCAAAGAATACCCAATCGCATACAAGAAAAAAAAATGCATTTTGCTTGCACATGATTAGATGGTTGGAATCAGCAGAGCTTCCCCTCATTTCAGAGCTCCCCCTCATTTCAGAGATCCATTTCCGTTCTAGAGCAACTGCACTTGAAATGCACTTGCGGGTGCACTTGCATTGCACAGTATATTTGACTTTAGTAAATCGACCCCAGTGTTTGAGTGGTGACTTCACATTCCGCTTGAGTTTAAATATAAGCTATACATTACATGACATGTGAGGCTCCGTTCACATATGCTGCAACTGTGGCTCACAGCATGGGGTCCAGTGCGACCCTGTTCACCAATTCAGGTGCAAATCAGGTCCGAATTTTTGCCTGAATTCGCACTTGAATAAGACAAGAAGATGCACAGGACCCTTCTTCAATGCGGATCGCGGCCACCCCAGAGCTGTGTGAACCGGCTCCATTGGGAGATGGTCACACTCTTCTGTCATGTGAATTGGATGCAGAAAAACACCCATCCAATTTGCATTTTTGTGAACCTTGCCTAAAGATTAGAAGTGCATACAGCCACAGACAGAGGAGGTTGCGGCACTGGACATTATAGGTAAGTAACAGTGACAAACGTATAGTACAATGTAAGTAAGGGAGCTCAGGAGGCAATTTGTCTCAATGTCGAAGTGAGACAACACATCCTACCCAAGAATAACTAGAAGTTACAATCCCTTGACACATCCTGTTATGGATCATCTGAAACAGTCATGACACTCCGGGTAAAACTTGAAATTTCCCATGGCCATAGGAGACAAAGGATGTGCTAGTGCTGGAATGGTAATAGGTCAGCAACCATGGCAGTTACCACTAATAATGTTGATAACTAATCTTTTATTAAATAAGGAACTTGCGATTTTGGAACCTATTTTATCTCCTCCGACCTTGCCTCGATCATTGAAAACACAACAAAGAACATGTATGAGTTTAAATTATTGGCATTTCCCTCTCCATGTTAGCAGGGCTGAGGAAAGCAGCTGTGAAAAACATATTAGGTATTGATTTTCCACATACTCTTGAATAGTCTTTAATTAGATTTAGACTACAGACAATGTCTGTAGTTACAATCCAGCCATTATTATCTGCATACCAGGTGTTTGTAATTTATATTTAATCCAAATGGTTACTTTCAAACATACAATGCAGACTTTTTTTTTTTTTAATTAGAAGGCTTTGAGGAAATGCCTTTGCTTTATTGCTATATTATATGTTTTGTTAAATAATTTATTGGTGCAGTGTACTGAACATGAATGAAACAATTAGATCAATGTAATATGCATAGTAATTTAAAATTGTAATGTGGTTTATTCAAATGAACAAAGAATATGCTTTCTAATTCCTTCATAACATAACACAAGGTCACCTAATCCTTACGTTGCCGAAACATTAATCAGAAAAATATAGTTTTACTTATATGCTTTCTATTTTTTGAATCTAGTGGGGAAACTGTGATGTATGTTTCCCTGGGGCCCACCAGGTGGCGCTGTCGCTTTGGGCCCGGGGTTGAGCCATCGTTGCGGTGGCGTACCTCTTTTGGCCTCTCTCAGCGGTTGTATGGTGGGGCGGGGAACACGTCGTGCTTGCTGGGAGGGGGTATAAAGGGGGCGGCCATTTTTAGTGGCGGGAGTCGAGTCCCGGGCACCTTCAGCCTGAGGGCGGTGGTTCGTGTCGGTCCCCTAGGCCTAGAGGACGTTCGGAGGTCGTGTTCCATCTCAGGCACCTTTAGCCTGGGGTGAGGTACTCGGGAGGAGGTCTGGAGCTCAGTGCCCACCACTGAGTTCTGCGAGGGAAGGAGGTCCTAGGGAACCCCGGGAGTGGGTACCCGAATCCGGAAGGCGTAATGGACCAGTGGGAGATACTTGCTTGAAGACCCGGTGCAGCATATTGCCAGTGACAGGTGAGCCTCCCATCGGAGACTGCCTGGAAGGAAATTCCCCCTCGCTCGGAGACCGCAACCCACTTTCAGGAAGGAAAGTGGAGAGTTCATTGTGTCTGGGCCTACTCGCATCCACACCTCCTTGTCTGTTCTGTTCTCTAAGGGAGTCCAACTGACTGTGTTCACTTTGCATGAAGAAGAATAAAGGAGTGTTGGACTTTAATGGTGTGGGGCTCATTTTCTGGCAGATATTGTTCAAGGTAACTCTCTCTTTGGAGGTTCCAGGTGCAGAACACTGACCTGAAGGCAAAACAAGAACTTTGCTTCCACCACACAAACATCTGCGGTGAGGGCTTGGCATGGTGACCCCGCTCTCTCTCCTCTAAAGTACCCCTAGACAAGAGAAAGACGAGCTGATAGAAAAGAGGGGAGAGAGGAGGCCATTTACTTCTTAATTTTCTTAGTAACAATGAATTACATAAAAATTTCAAATTCCCCCCCCAAAAAAAAAAAAAAGCAAGTATACTGTTAAACAGGCTTAAACACAGAAATGTTATCTTAAAGCTAAACGGGCAGATACCGATCTTTGGCTGGTAAAACAACTCTTCAGTATGTATGGTATGATTCTAATTGTATAATTACTGGTTTTGCTGGAGCTAAGTGTGTCAGTTGATAAAAAAAAAAAAACGGGAACATGTTTAAATTATTACAAATGAATAAATTCCAATGATGGGTGTTATTATCGTTGAATAAGGTAATGCTACTTGTGTATATGGTAACATCAAATAGTGGTAGACCACCACAGCAACTGATTGTATGGTATTGTAAACAGCAGTTTGTAGCGTTGGATATTTGTGGCTGACTATTGTTTCTGATGAAATAAGACTGAGCCCTCGTACACACGGCCGAGATTCTCGTTGAAAAAAACATGTCGTTTTTTTCGACGAGATTCTTGGACAAGAAACTTGTCCCGGCCGAGTGTACACACGCTCGTTTCAAAGAACCCGCGGTTCTTTGAATGGAGCGTACGCGGTGACGTCATCGACTACGACGAGCATGCGCTCGTCACATTCGATGCCGTCGCCGACATCTTGGTATACCCTACGTATGCCTAGGAAGCTACCGCGCATGCGTCAAATTCATTTCGAACATGCGCGGGCTTCCGGGAGGACAGGTAAGTGTAAACACACTCACTTTTCTCGTCGAGAAACATGCTGACGAGAATCTCGACGAGAAAATAGAGAGCAGGTTCTCTATTTTCTCGTCGAGGTTTCTTGTCGGTTTTCTCGACGAGAAACCCGATAGCCGCGTGCACACGACCGATTTACTCGGCAAGACCTCTCTGCCAGCAAGTTTCTTGCTGGTTCTTGCCGAGAAAATCGGCCGTGTGTACGAGGCCTGACACCCGACACAACTGGCCCTTCTCCACCTTTTTTGTGCAGGTACAAGCTTGTACATTTGGATGATCTGAGCTTATTTTATACAATATATCTGAATATATTTAGCCAATTAAATCAGCCAAGTTTTTTTTATAACTAAGTGCACTAAAAGCTGAAGTGCTTTCAGCAAAAAGGAGCCTGTACTAAAATATACTAAATGTACCAAAATGTGAATAAAAAAATGTAAAGTAAAGTGCATTGCTGTTGTAATCCCTTAACCTATTTTCCACAATCAGTGTACCGAAATTGTACTTTTCCGGAGAAAAAGGGGAATTTTCCCAAGAGCCAAATATTTTTTATACCTCAAGCTACTGCAAGTGACATTGTCAGTGATGATGGTGGCGGCATCAGTACATACAAAAAGTGATATTGGGAAGGCCCTTGGTGGATAGACTGCACCTGGATAAGCAGGTTTACTTAAATAACGTGAATGAAATTTAGGCACTACATTAAGAATAAGACCTGAAAAATGCTTCAATTTGAGGTGAAAGAGACAACAAATCTAATAAAGTAGCAGTCAAAATATAAATGGACCAAATCAGGACGATAAGGCTAATGATGATAAAACAGAGAAGGCGTAATAAAGAAGGTTGTATATATTCCTAGTTTGGGTCAAATATTTTTAATATCCTGTTATTTTTAATAAAATGTGAATTAATATAATTACTGTAATGGGTTTAATAAAATTCAAAAGTCAGAGAGTCACTTATTTGTATAAAATTAGTAGGGATCAGCTGACAGTTCAGTCTGGTTCAGAGGTTTGGCAAACAGCCAAACGAAATGGGTATTTAGCCTTGTCCAGTCTTTGGCTGCAGTGGGAGGTGATACATTGTATATTGTATTCTGACAACGGGAGGTTTTTCCACCATCAGAATACAATGATCACTGCTGACGGCTATAGTCACACAACAAAAACCCGACAGGCTGATCAATAGATCAACTTCAGTACGACTAGTCTGCCCATTGATGGATCAAAATTTGGATGGTTCCTGCTGAACCGGCTGGCCTCTATGGCCAGCCTTAGCTGTGTTGTAAAAGGCAGTTGAAAAATGCTCCAGGTTTTAAGGAAGCTAGTGGCTGCCAGGGTCCTGACAACCGGTGAGTCACCCCCCTTCTGGCTCATTCAGCTATTAGCTGGGGATTCCAAGTTGACAGGTGAATAAAGGGCAGAGATTGTAAATTGCCGTTTCAGCCACTTCAGCTCCAGAAGGTTTGCCCCCTTCATGACCAGGCAATTTTTTGTGATATGGCACTGCGTTACTTTAACTGACAATTGCGCGGTCGTGCGACGCTGTACCCAAATTAAAAAAAATTACGCCACAAATAGAGCTTTCTTTTTGTGGCATTTGATCACCTCTACGGTTTTTATTTTTTGTGCTATAAACAAAAAAAGATTGACAATTTTGAAAAAAAGAATAATATTTTTTACTTTCTGTTATAAAACAAATCCAATAAAAAATGTAAAAAATCGAATTTTTTCATAAATTTAGGCCAATAATTGTATATTGATTGGTTTGCACAAAAGTTATAGCATTTACAAGCTATGATTTTTTTTTTTACTAGTAATGGCAGCGATTAGCGACTTATAGCAGGACTGCAACATTGTGGCAGACACTAAGTGACACTTTTTACACTTTTTGTTTGGGACCAGTGACACTAATACAGTGATCAGTGCTAAAAAATATGCACTGTTGTACTAATGACACTGACACAAACAGTGCTTGCTAACTGTTTGGGTACAACGTTGCACGTTGCGCAATTGTCAGTTAAAGCGACGCAGTGCCACATCGCAAAAAATGGCCTGGTCATTGAGCAGCCAAATCTTACGGGGCTGAAGTGGTTAAGATAAAAAGCCTCCCTCAGCACCCCTAATACTTACCTTTGCCCCATCTCTGTCCAGCGATGTCCACGAGTGTCTCAGCCGTCTGAGATTCTCCTTCCTGATTCAAAGACACAGCAGCGGTGCCATTGGCTCCCGCTGCTGTCAGTCTGCCAATCAGGAGAGCGAGAGGGGGAAGGGCTGGGCCACAGCTCCGTGTCTAAATGTACACAGGGAGCCGTCACTCGGCTCGGGTGCCCCCAAAGCAAGCCGCTTGCTGTGGGGCCACTCACCAGGAGGGCTTTCCTGTGCAAAACCATTGCACAGGACAGGTAAGTATGACACGTTTGTTATTTTTATTGAAAAAAAACAAGACTTTATATTAACTTTAACATGTAGAGCTAAATAAGGGAAGGGATAAAACAAAATATTCTTTAGGTTGGTTTGTATAGGGTAATCTCTTTACAAATATACTTGGAGCAGAATTGTTGAAACATAGTGATATCATTACAATTATAGTAGGCACAGGCTACCCTGAACATTTTTAATTATATTTATAGGATTTACATAGGTAGCGTAGGCTGCTGACAAATCTGTGCAATGGAAGTAATTCTGTACTAGGTCATGACTTAGGAGTTAAGTGGTATACATTTTTGGAATGGGTAGGATATGGCCAGACCCATACTTAAAGGTGAATATTTACTGTCATAAAGGTAATACCTGGTAAGATTAACTATAGAAAAGTAGTGCCCAAAAAATCTGCAGTGAACTTCCTGGGGTGATAATGCACAGAAACTCTGGTGTCTAAAGGGTGAGATCAAAGCCATATCGCACCCACTCTTTATTCTGATGACTGGTAAATAACTCATGGTATTTGGATGATATCTCTGAGCACGGTATGGACAATTGGCGACATAACGACTGTTCTGCTCTTTGTACCTCGAAGAGTCTACTGGAGAGAGCTGTACCCAAGGGCATGTAGTACAAGGACATCCCTGCTCCTACTTAATTTATTCAGTATTTTGCCCACCTCTCCCGCTGCTAATTGCTGTCTCCTGCTCATATGCTACTGCTATGTATGGA
This sequence comes from Rana muscosa, assembly GCA_029206835.1. NCBI lineage: Eukaryota > Metazoa > Chordata > Amphibia > Anura > Ranidae > Rana > Rana muscosa. The sequence continues at coordinate 691,720,044 of CM055118.1, read as the reverse complement.
TTAGTGTGTTCTGCCCCTTTCCTTTTGCCACTTCCTCCCACACACACACACCAGTTATCACTTCATCATTTATCAGTTTATCAAAATGTATCACTAACCCCGCAGGGGCTGCTGGTTACTGGCTCCCCTATTCCTGTGTAGCCAGGCAACAAGCATTTTCAACTTGCGTCTGGACACAAAAAATCAGTCCCTGGGTTTGTTTTTGTTGTTTTATTAAGGGGTAACAACTGCCTAGGCCACTGACAGCCTCCTCAGCACTCCATCTTCCAATCCGACTCTCCTACTGGCATGGCTCCACCATATTTAAAGGCTGACCCAGCCACCCGGCCAATACATTCTACCATGGCCAAGTTCCCTCAAATATGCAGAACAGAACCTCCTGGCATCCGCTCACTAACTCACTAAGGTGAGTCTTGAGCAAAAAATCAGCTGGTGACTCATCCCTGGCCCTCCATTAAACTTGTTTTCAGGCACATCTTCAAATCCAAAATGACAGTCATCCATGTGGCTCATAACGAACTAGTGGATGCATATGCAGATCATGATTCTGAAATCCAATAGCTTAAAACCAAGTTGGCATTTCAAAAAATGTAAAACCAAAAATGCAGCGCTTCAATGTGAAAATCAGTCCATATATTTCATAACAAAAAAGATGGATGCAGGAAATTAAAGAACTCCACCACCAAAGACTTCAGTGTGAACAGGTAACACACCACCACAAAAACAAAAACGTGCTCACTGTCTGCTTACCAGAAAGTGAGCATCAAAAGCATGTAGTGAAATGCAGAGGGTCACAGGTGGATATGGCTCTCCAATCTTGATAGGATAACAACCGAAGTATCCGATATCATCAATATCAAAGGAATTTCCAGGACTTGGAAAATGTTAATGCAGACCTCAGCAGGAGATGTTAAACCCATAAAAAAAAAAAGGCAGCATAGTGAAGCCCGTAAGATCAAATGAAGGTTTATTTAAAATTCTACTTACAGGATAAAAGGATCATCAAGGCAAAAAAGTATAATCCACGGCTCTTAGCGTGCTCACATCGGTCAGCCTGATATGTTTCATCCAACAGGATATCATCAGAGGCGTGGCCAATGTTGTGAGCATGCTCATTTATATACAGGAAGTAACAATCACAATTACCTGTGATAGGGCAACATGAAAGGTGCACAGCTTTTCCTCATTGTCATCACCAATGCACGGAGCCGCGCATGCGCACCGCGACCGCACTGACAGTGTTGGAGCAAAGAAAAAAAGAAAAAGTCCAAGCATGCCCGCGCATGCGCAAACCACCGTGCTATCCATGAGGATAGGAAGGAGAAACCACAACATCATTCACACGTCCAGGAGGGCGGGGCAAAGGAAAAACAGGAGGCGCGGCCGCAAGTGTATCGCAATCACATCTCTATGAGGAGAATGTCAGGCATGATAACCTCCCCGATGGGCGGAACAGCGCAACCCGGAAGTGAATCGCCATACCAGGGGAAGTTCGCCCAGACGTAAACATCCGGCCGCGAGAAGAAAACAAGTCATTCCCGGAAGTGACGCGGGTACACAATACAGCCGGGCTCTGCGTTCCAGTGCTCAAAACCGGAAGTGGAAGGTGCAAATAATATTGTGTGAAGCCAGCCAAAATAAAAAGCCAGCAAATAGTCCAAGGAATTAACAAAGGACACATATTAAATACGAGATCAGATGATCAAAAGGTATTAGATAAAAATGTAAAATGCGCAATTACACTAAAGTGAGGATGAGAGGGGAGGCTCACTAAAAGCGTAAAACGCACAAAAATGACTAAAAATATATATATATGAGGACACTGCCCACTACTGTTCAGATAAGAGAGTACTATTATTAAATATATGAATGAACTAATAATACTAGCTAAATCACACACAACAGACAGGGAGAACAATGATCGAACCTGTGTGGTGCATGCATTAAAAAATATTATAATAACCTTATAGCAGCACCAACTATAAAATAAAATGAAATGGGAATTTCAAAAAATGTATCACAATCTGATCTTCTGGGGCTTATTCAACAAATTTTGAAAGCTCTTCTACCCTCATTAACTGATCTGGAGCTTTGCATCAATAGGGCTCATAGGATCCCTAAGCCTACATTCTTAATTGGGTCTTGTGCCTAGGGATGTCCTAGTGTGCATTCATTTTTTTCTATGTTAAAGAATGAAACCCCAAATTACCTGCCAAATTTGTGAGCATCTCCCTGTATGTAGATCTCTCACAACTGATGGTCCTCAACAGGAAGAAGCTTGCAGTAAAAACAATCCTGCTGCTCCAGGTGAACCGGCAATGTTGGTGTCTGCAATCCAGCTATGCATGGGGTGCACGCCCTGTCATTGCTGCAGAGTACATGTGAAGGGAAAAGATTGGGTGGCTGCACACCCATATAATGCAGATAAAAGCTTCTTTGTGCAAAAAATCATTGATAAAAACAGGCACAAGGCATATTGGCAGGGGAAAAAAGGTTGACGTGTTTCATACATTTAGTACGTGCTTTGTCAAAAACGTTTTGACAAAGAACGTACTAAACATGTGAAACTCGTCAACCTATTTTCCCCCTGCCAATATGCCTTGTGCCTGTTTTCATTGATAATTTTTTTTAAATAAAGCTTTTATCTGCATTATATGGGTTTTCAGCCATCCAATCTTCTTTCTTTACAGGAAGAAGCTTGCACCTCTTACTAAAGCACTGAGGAATAATAAAACAGTCTATAAATGGGGGTTCCCCACAAAGTTGCTGTTGTTGAGGTAAAATATTTCCCATCCTCAGCACTGAATTGGACTTTTGCCTCCTGAAGAAATGGAAAGTTATACCACCAAATGCCTGTTCACTGACACCACCATTATCGAGGCACCCGGACTCTATCCCGACCTGATACCTTCTATAGGCTTACTCCTCCCAACTCTACAATTGTTGCCCCTAATACTATATAATTGTGTGCCTGTTGGAGGGAGCTCATGTGTAATCTTCTTATGTATTTTTTTCCTACTTATACTGAGTAGCGCTCAGTGTTACCTCAACTCCTCCCCCCTGCCCCCCTATTAAGGCTATAGCAGCTTTGGCTGCCCATTGGTCCTGTATTTTTTCCTTCCTGCAGTATCTTATTAACTGTTTTTTGTTCTTAATTCATATTGATCTAGTCACTTCAGGCACATTTGTCTCTCCTCATATGTTTCCACAACACTGTGACCATCACCAAGTCTTTCATCCAGACCAGAATTCTCCAATTAACTTACACAATCCCACACCTTATGCTGTTTAAAGTAATTTCCATAAATGCAAGGGGTCCTAATACTCAGTTTAAGTGCTCAGTTTTGTAAAAGGAAATACATTCCCTAAAGGAAATATCGTATTTGCACAAGAAACCCACTTTGCAACTGTTAAAAGCCCACACCTGAAAATGCAACAGTTTTCTCATGTTTACATGGCCAATATTTTCCAAAAAGAAATGGGGAATCCTAATATCCACTAAAGATTCAGTGTCTTTTAAACACATCTAAGATGCTACAGATCCTCTCAGACATTTTATCATCCTTTTCTGCAAAATAAACAAAATTTTCTATACTTTGGTAAACACATATGCCCCTAATGTGAAGCAATTATGCTTCCTCAAAAATCTACTCAATTCTGTTAACAAAATCTGACAAGGCAAACTACTCATAGAAGGAGACTTTAACACAGTTGTGGATGCTACTATGGACTCTTCCTCCACAAATAGTCTGAGATCCCACTCTCTCAATAATATTTTACATTCACAGAAATGTTTTTCCTGTACACACAAAGCCTCCCATTGCTCTAACCATTGGGAACTCTACAAAAAGGTGCTCCATCGCTGGTATCTTACCCACTATAAACTGTCAAAAATGTTCCTACACTGGGGAACAGGATCACTCTACCATGTCCTTTGGCTGCGTAGATCTATATACTCTTATTGGAATTAGGTCTTCTCATTAATTTCTTCTATCCTACAGGATAAACTAACCCTTATCTGGCCCTAGCAGTTTTGCACTTAGATATTGATCAATTACCTTCTACTACCAGAACTGCTATCACTCACCTACTCCTAGCCACAAAATAAATTTTGGTAAGTTATGGAATTCCAATACCCAGACTAGCATAGCAGATACTTTTAGAAACTATCTATCAATTCAAAATGGAGAAACTACTGGCCTCCAAAATGTTACCGTATCAAAAATCTGCCACACTTTGGTTTGTATAGTTGCAACATCCAAACTGTACAAATAAAGGTTGATGATGGGTACACACTTTGTACTTTACTATTACTACTAATTGGATCGTCTTGTCTTAGGTGTTCTCTTTGTTTATTTAATGCCTATTGCTTACCTCATCTACCTGGTTGACCTTCCTTCCTTCTACCCTCCCTCCCTTTGACCTTTGGAACACCATCTCTATTTCCCCCTCCCTATTCTTCCCAACTGCCCCTTCCTACTCCCCTCCCCCAACAAGATGTAGACCATTTACTTCCAATAGATGTTGGTACTTATATATTATTATTATTTATCACCCCCATTCTGATTATGTAGGTATGAGGTGAAGGACAGAAGAGCTGAGCCATCACATAGAGTTGTTAGACACTTGGAGAAGAGGAAAAGACTATGATGTGGTAGGAGGGAGGAGGAACTGTGACTGTGCTAGAGAATCAACTGTTTCCTGGAGTAACCGAGTTCCCTATCAAGATCAAAATAACATTGCAAAAAAAAAGTTAGAAGAGATATGGAAATAGAAAATGCTAAAATTAAGCATATAAACTACTATTATTATTTCTGTGTCTTTACCAGTAATTTGTAAGTGGGTAACAACCTGTTTAAGGCGCAGGTAATGGTTAGCTTCAGCCCTTCCTACATAATTACATTTTAGGGGTTAGATTACTACTACTATCAAAAAAGGGGTCATTTCGGGAGTGTTCATACTGTTCTGGATTTTTAGCTCATATGTTTTATAACAGAAAGCAAAGGAAAGGGGTTTTATTTCAAAATGGTTTATTGTTTTCCTTTATATGGCAAAAAAAAATATACTTTTTTTGTTGAATACAACCGAAAGAAAGCTATTTCTGTCCCAAAAACTTTATATAAAATGCATTTGTGTACACTGTTGTGAGTAATTGTGAGTAATGGTCAGTCAAACTATCACAGCACTAAATAATGGCCTTGTAATGAAGGGGTATATACAGACTGATACACAAATTGTTAAACAGTAGACAGGCTATAGCATCAGTTTGGAAGCCCTGATTTAGAATTGTTATCTTAACCTCACTCTAAAGGGTTTGTTTGCATAGTGAACATTGTGGATAGATGAAAATGTATGAATTGAAAGATTTTTTGTTTTAAAATCAAGTACATTTATAGGCTTTTGTTGTATATAGACTGTATTCTAGGACCTAATATTTTATATTTTTAAGTGGATGTTTTACTTCAGGTTTTGCAAGGACATCTGCACTGGATTGATGCCATTTACTTCACAAAATGTTAGAGAGGTTATGAGGTTTCCTACATCCATTATACTGTAGCTTTTTACAGAAACACCCTTTTGAGTGTTTCATCTCTAGAATAGTGGAAGTTGATCTTTCATGAAGATGAAAACTTTCTAACTTTCTAAGAAACAGTTTTTAGGTTACAAGTGAAATTATAGGTCTTCTTTCAAGATTTGCATTTTCCAGACTTGTACTTGAACTATATGTTGCAGTCTACAATCTCCTCCCAGTGTTCTTTTTTTTTTATATCTCCTCATTGTGTTAAATGATATGAAAGCATATCATTATATTTACAAATTAAATATTGTGTATATATTACAAAATACCTAGTCCTTAACTAACTACGGCTTAGGTAAGTTTTGATAGGGAGAGACATGTATAAAAATTAATTTGCAATAAATATGTTGTCAAGTAGATGAACGCTTGTAGAATACAAGTCTTTATGTATATAGGTTAACTGTTAAAAAGGTCATGTTATTTTAACCTTCAACTGTAAATAATGTTTATGGGTCACAGCAGCATGTCATACTGGGCTTTTTAGCTTCAACACTGCTAAAGAGCCACAATATTTATTCATTATCATACTCCATATGACTTCCCGCAACAAAGGTGGACAGGCACCTCCCAAAATAAACCAGTAAACAATGTACCCCCATCTAAAATATTAGCTAAACACATAAAGCACACAAGCTGATATCTCCATAGAGATGTGCAATATGAAAGTACTCCTATATGTTAATAGCAGCCCTCCTGCACTTTAGCATCAATAGAGTGCTTTAGGAGGAGGGCACAAAATATGTGAGGAATAGAGCCTTAAGGCTCTGTTCACATCTACGTGTTTTGGGGAGTTTTTCTGCTCTAAGCTTCAGCTCTAGAAACGCCCAACAAGACAAATCCCATTCATGGCCCCTGTTCACATCTGAGCATTCTGTCGCCTAAAGAAAAATGCCCGTCGCTCAAAAAAGTACATGAGCTTCTTTTTTTGGCAGATTACAGGCTTTTACATTGGTGACCTTTGAACTTCAAAACGCCTGTACAAAAACACTGCAAAAATGCTTGAAAAAACACCAGAAAAATGGCTGTAAAATAGCGACGCCTAGATGTGAACAAAGCCTAAGTCAGTTAACTGCTAATGGTATATATAGGAAACTATAAGGATATACAGTAAGGCTTAAAGATATTAAAGAATTTGAGAAATTTCTATTTTAATATTACGCAGGACTTTCTCTATTTCAGAAACGGCAAATAAGCCTACGGTGGGAGTCAGAAATACCTGATCTGTATACATGACCCAGAACTAGTAATGCTAGGATAACTGCACATAGGCAGTTGAAAGTAGTTTAATGGTCTGAAAAGTTTTAGTAATAACAGATGAAAAAAAAAAGTTCTGGGAAAATGAAATTATCCATTCCATACAATTCAAGAAAAAAATTCTAATCCAAATCCTTAATTTTTTTTAACTAGGGATACTAAGATAGAAGGGTGGTATCTGGTGGTACCAGCAATCAAGCTGGAGGTGCTTGGACAGATACAGTATAAGAAGTAGAAGTGAATGTAAGACACATAATTTTATGAGCAGACTTTAGCACATTTGGCCCAGTACCCTTGTGTGAACTGGTACTTCGAAAAGTAACACTGAGAATTGGATTTGATTAAGGACAGCCAAATTTGTGAAGCATGGTCCAAATCTAACATCAACTCCAGTTCAGACTAATTAAAAACAAAGTACTCTCTTTGTGACTTATTTAATGGAACCCCAGGTGCTGTTCTGAAGAGATCCTGAACAGATTTCCTTATATAAATATAGCGCCCTGATCCCAATGAGTGGGCGCTATGTTAAATTTAGAGGGTATCTGAGCCAATAGTTGGGCTCAGATGTAAAGGATTAATGTTAAATTAGCCTCTGTTCCGGCTGTGGCTGTGTTGGAAAACTTCCCACTGTTTGCCTGTAGGTGGCGTTACCACCTCAGGCCAATGTGCCACTGTTTGCCTGTAGGTGGCGTTACCACCTCAGGCCAATGTGGAAGATTGACAAGTCAGAGTGCATTGGGTACCTTCCCCCGGGAACAGTTCAGTGGGCATGGTCTACCCGCTGAGCATGCTGGGGAAGGGTACTTAAGGGGCAGACGCCATCTTTTGGGGGCCTTCGTCCCCCTGCGGCCCTCCTGGCGCAAGGGGTATATTGTGTGATTTCAGCCTCGGAGCCATGTTGGTCCGAGGCTGCAACTCTGCCGAGTAGGCCCAGTTATGCTGACTGGGGCCTACCCTTTGAAGGTGATCCTGTGCTGTCCGTCCTGAGGGAGGGAGCCTCTCAATGGAGTTAACAAGGGGAGGACCTGTCCTGGAAAAGACCAAGCGGAAGGCTGGCGTCTTGAGGAGGGCCTGGTAATTCTATTGGAGGATGCACCACAACTAAATTTTAACTTGCAGTCTGCCGGGTCGGCTTAAAGGCTCTTGACTGTTTGGCTGGAAGTTCAGGAGTTAAGTCCTGTGGCAGAGGATCCCGGATTATCCAATTCTGTGCACCACCAGTCTGTGGCAGAGACTGGTCCTGATTATAGTTCGTGCATCATACCGGCTGCTAGGCCAGGTGAGAGGGGCCTATCCGGGTGAGCAATACCCACTCCAGGAAGAGTGGTGAATGACTGTATAGTTGAGGAGTTTTTCCCCAGTGATCTGTACTGTGTACCTGAACCTACCCCCTCCATTCACCCTTCTACTATTCTTCATACGTTTTATGCAAAGGAAAATAAAACCTAACTGCAGAGGGTTTTACATCTTGTGTGGACATTGGAGTTCCTACAGACTTTCTTCCCCTAGACAACAAATACTGAGGTAACGTGCAAGGCCCAAATTAAAACCAGCAGCTCCTACGGCGGTGTGCTACATAAAGATGCCACTAGATGGAGAATTTACAAATCTATATATGAATTGCAATCATATAAATATGTAATCAATCTTCAGTGTGTACACATTTGAAGTAAAAAAAAAAGGTATATTCAGTTAAACATTGTTAAAGTAACTCTTAATATGTAGTCACTAATATGTAGCAAATTATTGACTTAAGTGAAACCTTTGATGCATAACTTATCTGCATAAATTACAAATACCTGTAAAATTTTATTTTAAAGGAACTTGTACTAAGAAAAACATGAAGGCTGCAGTTGCTGACCTCTTGAAAATGCTAATCTTCCACTGGCTTCAAAACTCACAATGTATGACAGAATACTTGATCTGCATGCTTGTTCCAGGTCAGTGACTCTGAAATTACTGAACTCATTGGATCAGTGTGAAGGCCAGACAACTAGTATTTCAAAAGGGAAGATCAGCAATAAAAGTCATATTTCACAACTGCAGATTTCCTGTAACCACTTTACACCCTTAGAACGTACATGTACATCCACATGTGAAGTAGTTGTACAAGGATCATGGCTGCAGTTGCAGCCCCGATTACAGTAGCAAAATTTTCCGCAAGCAATGGGCTTCATGTAGAAGTGATCTGAGTTACTCTACAGATGGCCGGTCACTTATAGAAGGCATTGGAGTGAGCCCACACCACTGGCCACCACCTTCACAGTGTTCTTCAGTGCAATCAGGGAGCCCAAGACCACTTCTGCTGGGTGTCCTGGAGATTAGAGAAGAAAGAAAGGTACCACCATACATGTTCCCCCCACGTAAGAAAACAAAAGAGAAGATTTTGTCACTTCTGGTTTTGGTTTAATGATTACAAGCCGTTACCGATGTACAAAGCATTTGATCAAACTGATCTATGTTTGATCAGATGCTTTTGAGGGCAGAGAAGAGATCTGGCGTCTAATAGACCCCAGATCTCTCAATACACAGTACTTGTCCCTGCCCATGATATCACAAGGGATGTTGTTCATCCCTTGTGATAGCAGTAAAGATGCTAAAAAAAATGATAGCGACAGAGTAAAAAAAAAAAAAAAGAATAAAATATATACAGTAATAATATTTAAAATAAATAAAGTGCCCTGTCGCACAAATGCGAATGCATACGTACTGTAGGTCCCACATGCATATGGAAATGATGATTTCACCACAAATGTGATGTATCACTGCAAATGTCAGAGTGAGAGCAGTAATTCTAACATCAGACCTCCTGTTTAACTCTAAACTTGTTACCTGTAAAGGCTTTTAAAGTATTGCATGTAGAGATTCTTACTGTACCATAGTTTGTCACCGTTCCATGGGCATGTGCAATTTTAAAGCATGACAAGTTGGGTATCTATTTACTCTGCATGACATCATCTTTTATATTTTACCCCAAAAAATTGGGTATTATATGGTGTATGTGTGCACTAAAATTAATTAAAATATATTTTTTCTGAAAAATTTAGTTTTAAAAATGGCTGCACTAATATTGTATGAAATAAAAAAAAACTGCAACAGCCACTATTTTTTTTTCTCCAGAATCTCTACTTTCAAAAAATATATAATATTTTGGGTAGTTTTCTAGCAAAAAATGCAGATTTTACCATGCATGTGAGAAATGTCACAATTGGTCCAGTTTTGAAGTGGTTAAAGAAAGCTCTTTTGCAATGTTTATGAAACAAAATGTAACTTACCTTAGTTTAAGTATACATTAGGCAGTTAGAAATATCCATTTGTTCAGTTATGTGATTATACCAAGTATCATGGTGGATGTTTCCAGAAGACTCCTTGCTTTCTTCTTGCACTGAAGCTCACATTTATTATTTCATGATGGACGAGATAAATTTAAGGCCAAGGAATTTAACAAGTTTTTTTTTTGGCATTTAGCATTGTGACAATATTCAAAATGATTATTTACCATGCATCAACAAGGAGAGATTTTTGCCAACTGGCTGTTTTGTTATTTCCTAACCAGGGTTATCTTTCACATAATTCAAGTACCGGTACTTTGAAACAGATGGACACATCCTTTTTTCCTGCAGCTTTTTTACTGTAATCATCGCCCAGGTATTTCACCTGATTTATTGCTCTCAAGTGGCAGACCATCACTAAGGTTTACCAGTGAGAAGATGTTTTAAATACAGTTGTAAAGGCACACAACATCTAGTTGGGATGTGAAAACATTTAAACTTCATACCATATAAATCATACATCTCCCACTTCCAAAAATTACCATTAATGACATTTATATTTGTTGAAATGCTTAGTTGATGAGGATCTCTTCTTTTAATATAACCCTGATATTTTTCACATGTCCATTTTATTTCATGTTAAAAAAGAGCAGCAGTATTATAAAAGGCACCGACAAATTTACTGCAAAATCCCCATAGTTTGTGCATATAGCATATTTGACATTACCGTATGTTTTAGTGACCAAAAGGCTCCATAAAAAAGTCTTATCTTTATTTTCATAATTTAGCTATACCAGCACAACAGCAAACATTTTAAAGCGATAAAAATGGACACCTTTAGCTGTTCTGAGTGCATAAAATATAAGGACTTGATTCATTTTATGTACATTAACCCCTTCATCCCTGAGTTTAAAATTTGCAAGAAAACGCTTGTATTTATTTATCATACATTATAACAAATGTAAAAAATGCACACTGTGGCAATTTAGTGTAAATTGTGACACATTATGCACATTTTGCTTTTAAATAAGATGTCCACCCAAACCTTTTTTCAAATTCATACACACCAGTTGGAAGAAAAAACGAAACAAATTTCCTATTTCACACTTTTCTGTATTATAATCCAATAGCCGTTTAGCACAATGCAACAAAATATATTAAAAAAATCATAAAAATAGGCATTGGTTTTCTGAAAATGTGAATTAAAATAAACAGTAGGGACAGGACTTATCACACTGCAAGATATTACATGCCATTTAGGCCCCCACTTTTTCTGGGAAAAGCATTGTCTTTGCAATCAATGTCTTTACTGTCTAGGACAGAAAAAAACAGTTAGGTGGCACCTAAATTCAACAGTGCAAATGTTTAATGACAAAAGCTATTGGCTCAACTGTTTGGAAGTTGTAGTATATGAATTTAAAAATGGTATGGTGTTCCTATTCAATGCTATTTTACTGTCAGAAATGCTGTTGACTAACTCTGTGAGGTGAAGGAGTTAATAAAATGAGCTGCAAAATAGCAGATGATTAATTAATATTAAAAGAAAGCAAATCGGTCTTTGCTCCAAACCTGCAGTAAATGTATGAGTAATTTGTTGCTATTTTGAATGTTTTATTTTCATTTTTTATTTATGATATGGTATGTAAAGTGAACACAGGTTTGATATACAGTAAAACTCATACCTTTCAGTAAATATTGTCTGTTAGTCTAATCACTGGAAAGTTATAATTATTTAACACCATTTATTGCATGTTGTTTTACCTAAAAAAATAATTAAAATGGTGCTTTAAAAAAAGAAAAAATTTCAAATCTAGAACTTCCATATTAGTCAAACGAATGGAACAAAACAAATTGTGATAAAATATATTTAATCTCATGATAACTTAAAAAAAATTGCAACAGCAGCCCTACAATAAAATGATTTGAATTATCCATCTCTCCAATCTTCAAAGGTTTTTCAGTTTGCAAAGGGTGTATCTGTATTGTTCTTTATTTGTTTTACGATAAGTGTTGACCACAGAGGAGTTCTCTATTTTTAGCCTTTAGTTCAATGTCTAGTTTATTTGCAATATCTAAAAGAAAATCAAAATATATGAATATCAAAGGGTTAATTGTGGTAATTATGTATAGTTTCAAGACTAATGTAATGTAATACGGTATACTTAAAAAAATAACATCTGTCAGGAAGACAGTATACTTATATGTAACACACTAGAATCTCTGAAAAACACAAAAAATAACTCTGTTTTTAAACCTTGTGCCATAAGCGTCACAAAATTCAAATTTAATGTTTTAATTCATGAAACTGTAGAATTAAAAACTAGAGGTCTATAGGTGAGGTAAATTATACAGAGTATTGGCAATATATATTTAGGTACAAGTGGGATATATATATATATATATATATATATATATATATATATATATACATACATATACATATATATATATATTTAAAACAGCATTTTGTGATTCAGGGGATAATGCCATATGCTTTTTTATTTAGAAATATCCACCTGAAAGCCAACCCAAACTGTTTGTGACCTTACCTGTGGCCCCCGAAACAAGGCTGACTTAAAAAAATGAGACTGCTGCAGAAGAAAAAGTAAAGTAATAAAACAACAACAGACAGTTAACATAGTAGTTGTCACTAAATAAAGCAATCTCAAGAATAGAGATTTCAAAAATGTTTGGTCGCTAAGGGTAAAAAAGAATTGTTGTTTATTTTTCCATTCTAATCAGTGTAAGTTTCCACAGTCAGCTCTGTTTCAGGGTGCAGTGCATCACCAAAAGTCACGTGTCAAGCAGTTTTCTTTGTCTACAGAATAGATAAAGATGTCAAATGTAAAGATTTTGTGTTTTTTGTGATTGTTTTCTATTCTTGATAAAAGGAAAACATCATATTTATTACAGAATTTATTGCAGTCCCTGTCCCCTGCGGCCCTTTTATTCCTGGATGCATGTTGATGATTCACCTGTGCAACTGTCACTGGTTTAAATTAATTAGGGACAATAGGGTCGATTCACTAAGAGTTAAAGAACGGCTAATGTTATGCAGTAAAATACTGCATGCGGTAACAGTTGTGCAAGTGTTCAATTGACTAAGAGTTTGTAGTTAAATACCGAATTCGGTATTTGTTTTATTTAGCGGTAATTACCACATTAGATAATGCAGTAATTTACCGCATTGAGTTGGTTGCTAAGGAGCGGGCTGGGAAGCCGACTGCCGCGTCCTTAACATCGAGCTTCCCCGGTAACAGCTGATTGTAAAAAAAAGCTGACAATTAAAAAGTCTGGAAAAAAAACACCCCAAAGCACCTTGTCCCCATGTTGATGGGGACAAGGGCCACATCCCCACAACTATGGCTGGTGGTTGTGAGGGTCTGCGGGTGGGGGGCTAATCAGAATCTGGAAACTCCCTTAAAGAAGCTTAAATAAGCCCCCCTGCCCCAAAGCACCCACCCCCATGTTAAGGGCATGTGGCCTGGTATAGTTCAAGAAGGGGGGCGCTTGCTCACCCCCCTTTTCTGACCTGCCAGGCTGCATGCTCGGATAAGGGTCTGGTATGGACTGGGAAGGAACCCATGCTATTTTTTTCATACTTTTTATTTGTCGGCTGACAGCTGATGAGTCATCAGTTGTGAAGGACCCCTTTTTTTGACAAATACCGCATGTGATATCACCAGCTAAACTCTTGTGGTAATTATCAAGTTTTGTAACGCTCTAGTTCGTTTGTGAATTGAACTTAAGAGCTTTTTATGTGTTATTTACCACCACATTTTTTATTTTTTTTGGTAAATACCGCATAATTGCAAATTTTTTGGTAAATTGTACGTAGTTTACCGCTTGCAATAATTTATTCAAATGAGTAACATGATACCCTTATCGCATGTGGTAAACGTTAGTGAATCAACCCCTATCTTTCTATCTGTCTATCTATAATGTGAGTTTAGAACAAGAATTACATAAGTTGAACCCCCACTCTAAATGGGTCTGCTTTGCAGAGGTATGTGTTATTGATGACAGTCATCCTTTGGCCCCCAGTTGCTGATATAGGCAAAAAAGAAGTGGCAGCAGTACCAGCAAGTAATTTTGTCAAGTGCCTTTATTCCACCAGATACAGTTAATGTTTTACTAAGCAGTTCTTTTCAAACCTAAATACTGTCACTACATATTTGCTTATATCAGCACATGGAACTACAACATGAAACAATTCCTTGTACCTATGATGCTCCACGCTATGCAGAAATAACATAGTGTAGTTTTTTGACTGGATTAAAAATGTAAGTCAGATGTCTATAATAAACTGCTCCAATTTAAAAAAGAATCTTCTACATGAAGATATTATCAAGGTCATCATTTTTAACATGATGAAATTTTCATACTAGCTATCATCAGCCCAATTTTTTCTTTAAGGCTACTTAAGTTCATCATTTACCTATTAGATATAACTTATGATATGATTTTAAAGGCAGACTTGTACCTTTCATATATATCCCAATAAGCCATAAAATATGTGCACTCGTAAGCAGGGCTAAAAGTAATGTGGAAAAGCAACATAGATATGTATTCAACAATTTTACCAGTACGCATTAACCAAAAAAGAAAATGCTTTTCAACAGTGCAATGGTTGAATGCATTTATATTATATAAACATTATTCTTTGCTTTTTCTACAGAGTCCTCTCTGCTCATGCTTTACATCCAAAACGTCCCAATGGAAGAAAGCAAACTACACTGGTGACTTCAGAGACAACTGAAGTAATAAACACAACAGAACTCTGGCATTGATCGCAGAGTTACCACGTTAATTGTTAAATAGGATTTTCTACAAATATACAACATATAAAAACTGTTAAATATATAACTTTAGGCTTTTCAAAATACATTTAATGATCTCTTTCAAACAAGTGTCACTTTTGTTCTTTAATTTTCTCTCTGGTGCTAAATGGTGTACCGAATGAGGCCACAGATGACCTAACATGCTCTTTTGCAAATACTGTTTTATCCAATTTCATCTATCAAAATGGAATTGTAGAAGAGGCCTATTTTACTGGTTAAAAGTGAAAATGAGTTTTAGTATGGGAATGTAATTCTAAGTACAGAGGAATAAAGATATCATTAAGACAGTTTCTGTTTTGTGAAATGTGTTTTAAAACATAGGCTGTAATTGTTTCTCCATGCTCCATTAGGTTTCTTAGTTTTTTTTGAAGAGCTATATTCTGCATCCATTTTGCTGCAGATGTCCCAATAGATGTCCACTGGATAGTAAAACCCCAGTTTTGGAAATGCTGAGAACGTGTGTTTTGTTAAATCATAAGTAAGCATTCATGTTAAACTTTTACAAGTAATCCCAATATGCTTGATGAGATTAGGTCTTTGTCCATTTTTAACATAGGCTGTACTCTTTGGTCTATTTTATTTAAATCCAACACATAAGAAAATTCACACAGTCCAGGGCACAAGAAGTCAATCTCTTTTGCACCTCAGTCCTCTTGTAGACAAAACAGTCTTCCTTCTAAGGCTGATTGGGGTGGTCGAATACCCTTCAAATTGATAGAATATTCAATTTCAAACAAGTCGGTAACATCAAGTCTACACGTACCATCGATGAAATGTTAACCATGAACTGTATTGCTAATGCCCAAGCGTATCTTGAACCAGTGTAGAGTATCCTTATCTCTTGTGATCCTTTACATGGAAGGACAAAATTTAGCTCATAATGTAGAGAAATTATGCAGTCTTTTATGAAATACTGGGGAACAGACGGAGTTGGTGACATACAAGATGATGATCCACAGCAGTGAAATTGTCTAAAGTACATTGTTCTCACAAGCTTGAACTCCTTCTGCAGGGTACTGTTGTTGCATTTGTCAGGAGACCTGTAGATCAATAAACACACACACTGTAAGTCAATATTTTACTTTCAAGTCTCTATTGTTCACTGTTAAATGTAACCTTTTGTAAGTATGCTCACATCTCAAAGGAACCTATAATGAACTAAACAATGCTCTTTCCAACAGTGGAAATATACTTAGAAAATATAATGCAGATAAAGACTTTTATATTGTCATAAATAATTAGGAAATTATTGAAAAAAACATGAATGTCGCCCCATTATCTGTTAGCAAGTTGTTACTTTACTAAATGCAAGTTTATATAAAAAAAAAACATAATAATAATTTTATATCTTTATCAAACACAGTAATAGTGACACCTTGCTATAATGCTTTCTTTTGTGTGCATTATCCCTAAAATTATGGGTACTCTGTCTATGTACATGACATAGGAAATTGGTAAACGTCTTACATTTTATTCTACTAATATTTTTTCTAAGCCACCCCTTGATTCATTTTGAATTGTAAATGCAGTGCTGTTATTTTTTAAACTTCCTGAGGGATTTTTGCATTTTTCTGTAGAAAATTAAAATGCAAGTTTCTAATGATTTTCCACAGGTCTCTGAGATATCTCTTCATTTTGTGGTCTAACATTAGTAAGGTGTCACAAAAACATTATGAGAAAATGGTGTTTTGTTAAAACAATTAGGATAACATTTATCATTGTTTCTAATTTCACTTTTAGGTGTGTTGAAGCACACAAACAACAACAACAGCAAGTTGGATTAACAGCAAAATAAATTGAAAAAAATATTAAGAGTATAAGGAACCAGAATAAAGTAAGATGGACAACAGAACCTGGACAGTAAACTGAAATAATTTGAGTAAATGGTCCACGTTTAACAATTAATTCCCCCTGGGTTACATGGGAGAAGGATGTCTATGTATGCTATTTCCATTTTTCGAAGATGAAGCTAATTCTGAATGGTAAATTATGTAAAAAAAACAGTTCTATCACTTTCATTAAACTATATGTTTATTGCTGTTGCTAGTAGTTTCATTTTAGTGCTCACAGAGGCAAAATTGGATAGCTGGTCTCAGTGGAGGCATCCTTTATGCCCAAAGTACACAACTGTTTATAATAATAATAATATAAGTCAAAGTTAACTGAGAAGTAGGGTTGAGCTTAAGGTCCAGTCTGATTACAAGATTCAACCAAACCTTGGCCATTGGATAGTGTGAGCAGAATGTTACACTGTATATTGTTGTGGTAGTCCTACCGCTACTACAAATGACAACTTCATTTCTGTCAATGGTGGTTAGTGGACCAGTGGGTGCTGACACAGACTGCATTCTTAGCATCCAGTAATGCCACCTGGCCCCATTAATTTAATGGCCAGGAATCCCCAGGCATGTAAACAAAGGGATGAAGATCTACCTTGCCAACCATTCAGTGTCTGCCACCCCTCTCTGCCAATCCCTCTACTGGCATCCCATTGCCCAACAAACAAAATTCAAAACATTAACAATAACATACAAAGTAATTTAGAACTCTTTTCCAAACTACACCCCCACTCATGCACATGGTATGGTTAAGGAGGAAGGGGCCTCATGCTCATCCTTTGCCAACCTGTCACGCTGCATGCTGATAAAGTCATTTAGATTTTTTGGTTTATTTTGTGTGTGAGCTTACCTATTAAAATTTATACAAGACCTGAAGATTCTGGTATGGAACTTGGAGGTAATTTTTTATATTTCACTCTAAGCATTATTTAAATTGCTGTTCCAATCTGAATTTGTACATGATTTACAAGGCTACGCACAGCCCCCCATACCATCTCATTTGACAATCCTTTTTTTATTAGCCTAGAAAATGGCCATTGCTGGTTTTACCATTCAGTTCCCAATAACCACAATGGAGTTTGGATTGGGAACCTGAGCTTCATCAAAGTTCCTCAAACCCACTGTGTAGATGATTTTATTATTGCATTAGAAATGGAACAAAATAAATGTGTTTTAACTTCTTGAGACCCAGGGCAATTGACAAATGACGGCCACAAGGTGGCTCTACAGGTCCGGGAGGCCATTTTTTTACGGCCTCGGCTCCTCCGGCCACTGGGGGGCTTGCGAGCGTGCCTGACGCGTCACTGAGATACCGATGCGTGTGCCTGGTGGCCGCGATGTCCGCCAGGTACCCGCGATGGGCCGCTACACAGCCAAGGACGTGGATCTCTGTGTATAAACACAGAGATTCATGTCCTGTCAGGGAGAGGAGACCAATGCTGTGTTCCTTGTACATAGGAACACAGATCGGTCACCTCCCCCAGTCAGTCCCCTCCCCCCACCGTTAGAATCACTCGCAGGGAACACATTTAACCCCTTCCTCTCCCCCTAGTGTTTACCCCTTCCCTGCCAGTCACATTTATACAGTAATCAGTGCATATTTATAGCACTGTTCGCTGTATAAATGTGAATGGTCCCAAATATTTGTCAAAAGTGTCCGATGTGTCCGCCATAATATCGCAATCCTGACAAAAATCGCTGATCGCCACCATTACTAGTAAAAATAAAATAATAAAAAAAATGTCATAATTCTTTTTTCCCTATTTTGTAGCCGCTATAACTTTTGCGCAAACCAATCAATATACACTTATTGCATTTTTTTTTTACGAAAAATATGTAGAAGAATACGCATTGGCCTAAACTGAGAACATTTTTTTTTTTTAATTGGCATATTTATTATAGCAAAAAGTAAAAAATATTGTGTTTTTCAAAATTGGCGCTGTGATTAACTTCTACTTGTCAGGTCACCTGAGGCCAAATGACAGATGCATGACGTTGGGGTCAGGAGTGCACCGCTAAGTTAGTGGATCTTACGGCTGACTGCCACGGATGAGGCTCTGGGTGGTTCAGGAAAGAAGGTCCTCTGGATCACCGACAAAGATCACACTGGGAGCTAGAGCATGAGATTCCCCAGGGCGTGTTAAGAGCCATCAGGTGTTCACCAGAGCCCTTAGTGGTGGGGATGAACTTCGCTGCAACTGGCTCCAGGTCACATCCCCCAGGGTCTCCCATCTCATGCTCAAGTTGGCTACTGAAGGATAGAGATGAAGCAGCAGATCAGGACAACAAGGGATAATCAGGAGATAGCCAAAAGGTTGGGGCAACGAGCATACAGGGGTAGTCAAAGAACACGCTAAAGGTCAGGGAATGAAGCAGACAAGGATAGTCAAGAACAAGCCAAGGACGGTTAACAGAATCAGACATAGAGCACAGGGCAAGACACACACACGAAGCCAAACACACAATATTAATTAGCAAGGCTGGCTTGCAGTGCACAGGTTAATATAGTGTTCCCAGTTAGAGGCTGGGGTGGAGCCATGCTTGAGGGAAGATTATTTAGAAAGACAGGTGTGAAAGTGATTAGACCTGGATGTTTCTCAAGCTCACTGTTTTTACAATACGATGCTTCGTGTGGCTGGCCATAGAGGTGAAGAGAGACCAGATCATCTCTATGACCAAAGAGAACCGGAGCGAAGTCATGAAATCACTTCTAGTCTAGGACGAAAAGGTACTTTCAAAAGGTAGAGGAGAGATTTGGGGTCTTATAGACCACATATCTCTCCATAAAGAAGACCTGTCACTTTATTTTTATTACAAGGGGTGTTTACATTCCTTGTAATAGGAATAAAGGTCATCAAAAAATTAAGTGGCAGTGTAAAAATATAAAAAAATGAATAAATAAGAAAAAATAAATAAAGCACCCCCATCCATCTGTGCTTGCACACATAAGCAAATGCATAAGTAAGTCACAGACTCCCTGGTATAGATTTGAGACAGAGAAACCAGTAAGACACGGGAAGGAATTTACCAGCTGACCTCATTAGCACACACCATTTATCCATTAACTAAGTTTTCACAGTATCCCCAACATTTTTCCATGCATGCATTTGCCTGGCTTCCCCAGATGGGCTCTAGCTGCGTACTAAACTCCCTGGGGCCACATGGACACCCCTGATGTATTGCAAGGGCCTGCATGACTGGATACAGAGTGATTGGATAGATGGTGTGCCCTCCTATTATATAATTTTGGTAAATATAAAAGAGATTGTACAATCAGATTGTATAGTGTATAGCCACATTTATACACCTAAAATTACCTAGTTGCGCTTCCAGTGTCATTAATTGTTAACAACACACAAAACACAGAAGCAAACACACATTTTGCCACCTGAAATAACATGTGACAAACACAGTAAAAAACGTGCAACTCGCACCATGCCAAAATGTCCCATTAACTACCTTACCACGTGTAGCGCAGCCCATTGAAATCAAGGTGCTACCCTATGCGTGTCATGGGAAACAAGAGCCAAAAAACATGCGCTCCCACTACTTTCGGTGTGAATGGGTCCTAAAAGTGAAATTGGTGTGTTTACAGAAGAACAATGAGGCTCAATTCACATCTGTGTGTTCTCAAACACATTGAATACTGCACAGAAAATGCACACGTTGACATGCATTTCAGTTGCCAATGTGCATTGTGTTGTCATTACATGTTAAAGGCATCACAAGTGTGACAAACACACCAAAAACTGTGGTAACGCACCATGCTCCTCAAAGTTCTGGAGCTTCTGCGGAGTGATTGTTGTGTGCAGGGCAGCCCAATCAAGTGAAAATGCGTGAAAACCCTCCAAAACAACCAAAACAAACAAATATGGGAATGTGAGTTTTTGCTACGTGGAGATGTGAACAAGGCCTGACAACTGAGTGTCTCCATCCACTCCCTCCTATGTGCTTGTAAAAAGGTGGCCTGACATTATACAATCTTATTGTACAATTTTCTTCAGATCATCCAGAACTATGGAATTGGAGGACACACCTGAACAATCTATTCAATTTATATCAAATCAGACAAGCTTTTGTACTACATAGCTGATAGGAAATATAAAGGAGATTGTACAATCAGATTGTAGAGGAAGTGGGTGGAAGGTAGCATTGTAATGAGGTGTGGTCCAGAGTGGTAAACTCACCATATCATACCTTCTTCTGTGATGCAACAAGGAAGTGAAGGCTTCTGGGAGATGGCCTACAGGAAGTGAATGCTAAGAGAATCTACAGGAAGTGATGGAACCTGAAACTCATTTTAAAAATTCAAACAAACCAAAAAGATTCTAAACCTCCTATGGAAAAGGTAAGTGAGAGAAAAGCACACTGGGATAGCTGGGCCTGAAATGGCATTGGAAAATGCTTCTATTTATTATGAAATGTGAAATTCTGCCTGAAAAGGTGAATTTATCCTTTAACTAATGTATTTAAATAATGTATTAGCAATAATTAAAATAAATAAACCAAATAGAAATATCCGTATTTCAGTTACTGTTTTATTTCTATTTCACAATAAATATTAATTGTGCTTTTGCCTACCATTTTAACTCAAGAGCCAGAAAAATAGAATACCCAAGGATGACCATCAGCTTCTATTACAGGAGCTGATGTTACAGGCTATTAAACTAAGGATCATAAAATTTGTTTATGACCTTATAATACTTTCTCCATATAGGCATCTGGAAGCAGAAATAAGAAAGATGTGCTCACTACAAGGAAGCAGGAAAACAAAGCAATGACTGACAGGTTTCATGACTGAAAGAAAATGCCCACAAAATAGCGGACAGACAGTGACATTGAGAGGGATTACATTTGTTCTAACAGAAAAAGCATTGTACACAGGTTTTGTTCACAAGCTTTCAAGATCATAGAGAACCACTTTAAAAGATTAAGTATGGCTTATAAAAGGTGTAAAATAAATATATTTAATCCTATGTGGTACAAATACTGTAGTTAGCATGTCACAACAAAACAGAGGGTACGTGAGAAAAGAATACTTAGAATTAATATTACAACTGTGACTACTAGTATTGATCATTATCATTACCACCACCATCATTATAAATACCATAGCACAGATGGACGGTAAATAGTAGCAAAAATACCAACATTAATTGCAACTATTATACCAGTTTTTTTTGTATGCACACTAAATTTACCTAGCTTTTAAATTACGGTAGTTATTTTTAGTAATAATATAAAATCTAGTTATAATATATATATATTTTTTTTAATCCAATCATTGATATTATTAAATGCAACTGTCGATTATAAGAATTCTATACAATGAAAATGAAAGAGCCCAATATAGGGATAGATAGAATCTATATATTGGTTTACTAGATTATCAGTAAAGCATGTTCATACAGTACGTAAACATATGTAGGTTCATACAATCTAAAAAAAAAAGGCAATGTGCAAATTGCAATGATTAGCGCACTAAAGCTATACAAACATTTTGTTTGTCTGTTAAGTAATTGTGCTAACCCCATAAAACACCAACATATGCACATTTGTTTCAGTCTGAATATAAATTTGGATGAATTGTTGGTTATTCAGGGATTCGGATGTATTCAATAAAATTTGTTTATTCCTTTGCTAACGAATTCCACAGTTCTGTGTGAAGAATAGCTGGTTGTGTACACCTTTTGGCTGCTGCCTCAGCAGCTAAAATGGAGTATTGATTTGGGGCTGTAAAACTGACTCAAACTCAGGGTTTTTTCCCCCTCCCAGCTTTATGTGTGAATGAGCCCTAATGCCGCGTACACACGACCGGTTTTTCCGATGGGATAAACTCCAACGGATTTTTCCGACGGAATTCCGTTCAAGCTGTCTTCCATACACACTGTCACACCAAATTCCGACCGTCAAGAACGCGGTGACGTACAACACTATGACGAGCCGAGAAAAATGAAGTTCAATGCTTCCAAGCATGCGTCCACTTGATTCTGAGAATGCGTGTGTTTTTTTCTCCGTCGGAGTTCCTTACAGACGAATGGAATTTCCGAAAGAAATGTTCTCTTTCTAACTCCGTCGGAATTTCCTACGGAAAAAGTCCGATGGAGCACACACACACGGTCAGAATATCCGATGAAAAAATTCAGTCTGACTTTTTTCCTCGGAAAAGTGCCACTGCAGAATGCAACTAGGGGCTCATTCACAAGTGCAGTAGACTGCTGCTTCTTTGAGTGTCCGGTGATCTTTGACTTCTCTCATATTGTTCAGGTAGATCTCCAGCTCTTTAAAGTTGCCTACCCCTGGATCACATGTTTTGCTTTTTGAGGTTATGATAGATTTTTGATCCATAATATAGACAGGTAAATATGCAAAAATCAAATGTATATGTGAAAATGTACACACTGCCTTTTCAAAATAAATTAAATAGCATTTTATATTCATTGCCCATTAAAAATGAAGCATACTGTATTTTGATATTCTATGCCACTCAGCTTTATTTTTAGTTGTCTGACTATAAATAGTACTTAATTAAGTCAACGTGCAGCAATGCTTTAATGACCCAGAATCATGGAAATTGGATAACTTGTCTGAAATATGAATGTGCAGCTGTTTAATTGTATGACAGCATACAGCTGGCATTGAAGTTTATTCAAATAAACTCTTACAGTTACAGTTGTTTTTGGCTTTTATGGATATCAAGTTGAAGAGCCTTTAGGGCCAAACTACTTTCACCTTTTACATACCTAATTTTCTATATTTTTGTTATTGAATTAGAACAAACCTTTTAGTACAGAACAGGATGCCACAGAATTCAGGCACCTTGTTATGACGGCACATACCTTTACATGACGTCTCAAGTCCTGAATGTTCTGGCTGCCCAACCACTGTGACGAGCAGCCTTGCTGAATAATATAAACAGGCAGAACAAGGTAGTAAACCTTAGCTCCAGGTAAAGCAATAAATACAAATTTCAGTCAAAGGCATTTCCTAAATATAACAAAGAAGCTCTGGTTGCTATACTCACCTGCTCTCCAGCACTGTCCCCCGTAGACTCATTCACTCAGTATTATTCAACTCTGCATCATTTAGAGTTCAACCACCAGCAGAGTTAGGGATAGAAATGAGGAACCCTGATTTTAGTGAACCTGGTTGAACACACCTAGAAAAAGGTATGTCGATTGTTTTTCTTTTTAAAGTCACGTGTTGATCCATGGGGGGAAAGACAAGCTCACATTTTACTTCAGGCACTATCAGGATGTGTCAACACTGACTTTTTTTAAAGGCCTGAAAATTGGGGAACTACTGGTGCTAGTGGGGTCATGTAAAGTAAAAAGTAGGCACTGTTAGGTGCATGCAATGAACTCCTGCTTCTTATATAATATTTTTATGGTACTGACAGGATTATTTAAATATAATAAAGTTAGTCACTCTGCATTTTACTGCATTCCCCCAGCTTTCCTGGTAAACAACATTTGAGAAAAGATATTGATCACAAAGGAAGACACTGTTTTCAGAGAACTGACAAATCCACAGACTTGCACTATTAGAGCTGTATAAAAATTGTATATAAAAACAGGAATCAGAGTTCATATACAGTATGTCATATGAAAAACAGATGGCCTTATGTACATACTGTAGCTAATTACAATATATATTTCAATCTTTTCTTGGCAATTACATTATTTGCAGCACATTGGGTTCTATTTACCAATGTTTTTACCCGATATATCACATTTTTCCTGAAGATTCACACATTTTCACATAGGATTCAATCAGGAAAGTAGGTGAACTATGGGTGAATATTGTGTGAATCTTGGTTAACAAGAAAATTAGAACCCAGTGACATCAAATGAGGTGATTGAAATGAAAATCACTCATGTACTTCAACTTTTAGCCAGCAAAATATATCTTTCTTATTACAATTAAGGAAGAGAACTATACAAGAATATCTATAGAGTGACAAATGAATGGCTGGAAGTTATGCTGAAACCGGAACCATTTACTGAAGTAAAAGAGAAAAGCGAAACAGCGGGTTCATACATAATTTTAGGGCCGAGGTGATATACTGAGGAGATTTAGACATGTCAGAGCTTACTGTGTTTCAAATAGGGCAATTTGTTGGTGCCCGCTTAGCTGGTGCCTCTGTGACTGAAGTTGCCAATTTATTTGCGATGTCATGAGGTACAGTATTAAAGGTTATAATGGCATATACAGTTTCCGTGAAAACATCATTCGCCTGTGTCCACAATAACTGTGCGGAGGGAACTCCATAAGCAAAATATTCACAGGGAGTTGCAACTGCCAAGCCACTAGTGACCCATATTAATGCTCAGAAGAGGAGAGAGTGGTGCAACACCCATATTTTGTGGACTATTGATCAATAGAAAACTGTAATATGGTCCAGTGAATCATGCTTCACACTGTTCCCAACCACCAGACATGTTTATGTGTGGCAAACTCCATCACACGCTTATGACCAGGACTGTCTTCTTCCAATGGTAAAGCATGGTGGAGGTGCAATTATGGTTTTGGCAGCCATATTTTGGTATTCTGCAGACCCCATCATCACCTTGAAAGGTAGAGTCACACCGACCATGTTAACCCCATTGTGCAGACATTGTTCCTTGAAGACAGCACCATTTACTAAGACCATAATGCTCTGATTCACACAGCTGGTGTTGTCAAATCACAATTTTGTCCAACGCTTGTAGTTAGCTTATTTGTTAGATTGATTTGCTTATATGTCAGTTTTATTGCATGGAGAAAATTGTAACACTTGTGAGGGGAGGAAACTGTCACAGAAAACATCAGGAACAAGAGAAATGGTAGATGCACAAACTGAATACTCACATGCCTCAAGGGCAAAACTAGAGGTGGGACATTCGTTTTGTTTGTTTTTTATTCGTTTTTTTTTGTTTTGTGGATTACAGTATATGATTTTCTTCTACCTTTTTTCATTTTATTTCTAGTCTTTTTTTATGTATGGTAATATGGTTTTTATTTATTTTTAATTTTTTTTGTTATGAAATTTTATTTTATCTTGTTACATTTTCTGAATTCTCTCTACTTTTATATAGTACAGATTAGACCAGGCACCCCTGTCCAACAGTACGACACCTGATGCTTGAGCAACCCCTAGGAACTTGTTAATAGGTACCTTATGCTTATGCTGTTGCCTATTTTCTAGCCTTAACTTTTATAACATATAATTTCAGCTAAAAAGGAGTTATCTGGTTGCACTGTCTGCAAAAAAAGTATTTCTTAAAATTTTGCTATTGAATAACACAACGTTTGTTTTTTGCAGAGAGACTTGAAGTCAGATTGTTCCTAAACAAAAATGAACAACTTTAATTGTGATTATCTTTTTTTCCATAACAGGCAGAGGATAAGTGTTTTCCTGATTATTTGTGTGAACAGAGATGCAAACATGCAGCATCCATATAGATTGTCCTTCTGTTTTGACATTGCAGATAAGCTATTCTTGTATTTATTTTTATGTAAATACCATGTTTACCAATAAAAAGCTATTGGTGTTTATTTTTATTTATTTCCAAATAAATTAAAATGATCTAATGATTTACCAGTGTTTTCAGTTCTATCTTGAAGAGGTTAGTTAAAATGCTATTCATATGCAAGGGGATCTTATCATTTGTTTTCAGAAAATGAATGGACTTTTCACGCTGAGTAAAGTGTAGTTCCAACTTAGCAGCAGAGAAAACTATATTCACACAGACAATAGAATAACTGGGATCAATTTGGTTTGAAATGAACTCTAAAGGTACACTGCTGTGATTACCCTACACACTCTAAAATTACGATGGATATGTGCTACATTTGCAATTTTGTGGCATGAAAAAGTTTCATACCAGCTGGAGTCCTGAAACATGCATAAAACAAATGAATCAAAATGGACATATATAATAAAAACAAAGAAATTATGAGACTTCTACTAAGCTGACATGTTTCCACTTTTAAGACACCAAAACTTTTGAGGGCATTTAAATGCCAGATGATTAAACTTACTAGCAGCTTCAGATGGCTAATATTATTTTAACCATGTAGACTTACATGGCTAACAAGAAACATTAAGCACTGAGATACCTCTAAGAAATAATCAGAAGATAGAAAAAAGTTTTCTATTGAAATTAACCACTTGACCTCCGGAAGGTTTACCCCCCTTCATGACCAGGCCACTTTTTGAGATACAGCACTGCGTTACTTTAACCACTTGCCGACCAGCCGCCGCCGTCATACGGCGGCAGGTCGGCACGGTCCCGCAAACCGTCGTAGCTGTACATCGGTCCCATTAAGCGGGATGCCGATGCTCGTGACCGGCAGTCGCGACGACTGCCGGCCGCGAGCGATCACGGGCACGAGAGGCAGAACAGGGATGTGTGTGTGTGTAAACACACACATTCATGTTCTGTTCTGTGAGGAAAGACAGATCATGAGTTCCTAATAGCTAGGAATCACGATCTGTCATTTCCTCTAGATCAGTCCCCTCCCCCTACAGTTAGAAACACAATAGGCAACACAATTAACCCCTTGATAGCCCCTGGTGTTAACCCCTTCCCTGACAGTAATCTTTTTACAGTAATCAGTGCATTTTTATACTGATCGCTGTATAAATGCCAATGGTCCCGAAAATGTGTCAAACGTGTTCGATGTGTCCGCCATAATGTCGCAGTCCCGATAAAAATTGCAGATCACCGCCATTACTTGTAAAAAAAATAATAATGAAAAAATGCTATAAATCTATCCCCTATTTTGTAGACACTATATCTTTTGCGCAAACCAATCAATATACGCTTATGTAGAAGAATACATATGAGCCTAAACCGAGAATTTTTTTTATTTTTTTTAAAATTGGGAATATTTCTTTTAGCAAAAAGTACAAAATATTGTGTTTTTTTTCCAAAAATTTCGTTCTTTTTTGTTTATAGCACAAAAAATAAAAAACTTTCTTTTGATGATATTTGACCACCACTGCGTTTTTTATTTTGTGCGCTATAAACAAAAAAAATCACACTTTTGAAAAAAAATAGATATTTTTTAACTTTCTGCTATAAAACATATCCAATAAATGTCACTAAACTAATGACACTGAATAGGAAGGGGTTAAACATTTGAGGCGATCAAAGGGCTAACTGTGTGTCTAGGTAGTGTTTTTGTGCACACTGTGTACTGCTTTTACTACGGGAAAAGACTGATCCTTACTTCTGCTTTGTAGAGAAACAGGATCATCCCTTCCTCCCCTGTCACAAATTACATACAGTATGCCTTGTTTACACAGGCATATCTCAGTTGATAGTGTTTTACTAATTATTGGTTCCTCTGAACTCTTAGCTCTTGCTTTGAATTATCACAGCAGAAGCAGCATGCCAGTGGTACGCCTGCGCCCCCTACAGGCGAAAATGGAGAATGACGTTTACTTACGTGATTCTGACCACAGCTGCCGCCCTGTAGCAGTAAAAGTACTATAGGGATGTCAGTAAGTGGTTAACACCCTCAAGATATTGAACTTGCAAGTTTTTCCCACATGTCAGGTTACAAGTTGAATTTTACAAAGACTGGGGCGTTAACTATTACCCTATCCTCAAACACCTTTTCACTGTTACAGTCTTGATTTACTTACCACTGGAAAACAGATAAACTCAAACACCTAGGGGTCTATTTAACACCTAAAATCTCCCAGCTTTATGGCGCTAACTACTCTCTGTTATTCAATTAATTTAACAACACCTTATCTAAATCGAAATGCCTTTGACTATCCTGGCTAGGTAGTATCCCCTCTATTAAAATAATCTACACCCCAAATTAGTCAACTTCTATGAAACACTACATATTAGGGCTCCCCCCTCCCTGACTTTAAAAAACTACAATGATAATCAACTACAATGATTTTTCCTGGGGAAGTGGCAGACACAGAGTTACCAGGTAGGCATTACTAGTGCACAAATCCCACAGAGGCTTAAACTTCCCTGATGGTACGAAGTACTGTTTTCCTGCCCAACTACACCACCTGACTTCTTGGTCTATGTTACATTTACATAACAGGTGGTAAGAAACTAATCACCTGTCCATATTAACTCAATATTGTGGTCTAGTAAAACCTGTGTCAGAGAAGCCCAAACTTTAACCTCTGTACTCCATAATAGACACATCTGGTATTATTGCAATGCTAAATTCCATCTATTCCCTAAGGCCTCTCAAATGACCTCTTTTTAGGTACTCCTTCATTCCCTTCCAGCCTTGAGTGACAGATGGCCTATCCATGGCTTTTTCTGCTTTCATGATATTGTAGACACCATTAACAGACAATTATTCCCTTTTGCAAAATTACAGTCTTCTTATGCCATGGTGCCTAGAAAGTTATTTACTTAGTTACAAACCAAACTTTGCACTATGCACAGTTACTTGCTGATAAATTTACATTTGCTAAATGAAATCACTTTGAAAAAAATTGTTTGGAAGGTCCTACGGATCAGAACCGAAATCTATAGATCCCTTTTTACTATTGACTCACCTCCTTTTCCTAAACATAATTATATGCTTAATTAGTTAAAAGCTCCCAGCTGTACCCTGGATTTAGAGGAGTGGGAGGATATCTGGGATAGCACTAACAAGACTTCTTTGTGTACTTTAAACCAATACAAGATTTTATTTCACTGGTACCTTACACCAGAAACCCTCCATGCGATTAATCCACTAATAGTTCCCACTTGTTAGATCTTTAACAAC
Source organism: Rana muscosa (assembly GCA_029206835.1). Lineage (NCBI taxonomy): Eukaryota > Metazoa > Chordata > Amphibia > Anura > Ranidae > Rana > Rana muscosa. The sequence goes on along the minus strand of CM055118.1, from coordinate 691,690,520 downwards.
ACAGTGGGGACCCTATACAATATTTGCTGGGAATGCACCAAGATATGCTCATTTTGGAAACACAGTAAATAGCTCTTAGAATCATTATTTGGTCCTCCATTCTCTTTAGATCTAGTATACTACCTTCCGATACTTGCTACCAAACTGATAAACCATGTCTCAGAAGATCTCTATAAACATATTCACGTTGTTTATAACATGAAATATTTGAATCCTCGGCTCAACAACACCTTTCCTAAATGTAATAAAATATGGCACCCTTGGCATCTTATAGCCTTGCTCTAACCCTATATGTAGTGATGTACCATCTTTTCCCTATTGTATTATATCAGGATATTTGGAACAATCAATCAGGAGGGGTGACATACTCTCTATACCCCCGCCCCCCAATTCTATCATCCCTACCTCTTCCTCTCTTTCTTTTTTCTTCTCTACATTTCCTGTTCTACTATTCCTTTATTTAAGTTGTAACTACTATTTATGGTATGACGAACTTGGTTATTTACCTTCACTTACTCCAGTGTTGGAAAGTATGCTTGCTCTCTCTCCATATAACCTCAGAGTAATATCATTACTACTCCTGTGAAATGTTTTACCTAAATGTTATTTTGAAACCCAGTAGATAGACTCCCTGATGGTCATTACTAGTCTGTTGTCATACTTTTATGCTGAAACCTGCCTCATATTGCAATGTACAACACTTTGGTCCTATATATGGTATATTGGTCCTATATATGGAATAAAGTGGTTATTTTCCAAAATGTAACAAACAATCAAACTTCAAACAAAAATTCAAAAACAAATCATAAAAAAAACATTTATTGATTACCACAGCCCTTTCTCAGAAGTACTTCACTCTTCATTTACCCTTTTTTATTAGTTATAGAGCAGGGGTATTATTATAACATGTCCTGAAGATTTCCCAACATGGTTCTTTTTTAATGGCGAGTATTGAGTATCATTACATTGTAACAATCTCTCTCATTTATGAATTACCCAACCTCAAGATTACAGGCACGCCAATTTATATTTAAGAAAAAAAGGTTAACATTGTAAATATATGCAGCCTTTTTGTACATATTGATCAGAGTAATTCATTGTCATTTTATTTTGAATTTGGTTTGTAATTTAATGATGTAGGCACTGTTGTATGGTTAGGATATTTTGCACTGCTCTTGCAAGGCTCCTCAGCTCTGACCTACAATAATAATACTGTTCCACTCTACAGATTCCTTGATCAAAAACTGACATTTGTGTTGAAGGATGCCAAATTTTATAGAGATTCTGTGATAAGGACAAATGTCCTCAAGGCACTTTGTTTACCAAACACAGCTTTTGTGCAGATTAACCCTGTCTGTACATGAATAGACACTGTACATAAGTCAAAATTGTTAATGAAGCATATCGCCAATAGAATAACAACATGTAACTGAAGGCAATATTACAACACAGTGTAAAAATTACTTTTTAACTAATGAATGTTGTTAGATACCCCAGCACTAGATACATTTTCCTATTGAATAATGCATTAAAAAACTGGAAACAACTACTGCCACCTGAATTGGCAATAACTTCCAAGAGCATGGTTTTATCATACCATATCTGTGCTGACTGTTATCTGTTAGCGTAAACAAAAACAGCATCTGTTAGCGTTGTCTGCGTTATCTGTTAGCGTTGTTCCCAGTGATGTCTCTGGACTACAAAACAACCCTGTATGAGAAGAGAGGGGAAGGTCATTTTTATTCCTGTTTTGGGCTTATAATGCTGCTTCTTCATAGCAATGTGTTACTACCAGATGAAAATAAAGGGAAAAGAAAGGCTAAAAAATGAATGCAGCTACAACATTAAAGAGCTATTAGAATGCAATATAGAACACATTTGTTTTTGGCTTAGGATACACTTTAAGGTAAGTGTGTGTGTGTGTATGTGCACTCTTTTATTTTAGGAGCATTAGAGCTATAATTACCATGTAGATGAACCACAGTAGTAACATTTACTGTTATTAGTTCAGTTCTTTGAAATGTTAAGTGTAATTGCATCCCTTTTTAAATAAGTTCTGTGAGACATGAAAAGGTAGAGAAAAAATTAGTAAAACATTTTTATCAACTCTATGTCTAGAAAGATTGTCTTTATATCAGTGGTCAACCTTTCTAAAGGAAGAAGGTTTTTTACCTCAATGCATTCTCTGTATTAAGCCAAAAAACCTTCTGCTTGCAATTTTCCCCCAGCCCCACCTTGTACTTGCCCAAGCCTGATCTCAAACCAGCTATGTGCATGAGAGCAATGGCTATCTCGACTCTCTCCCTCCCCACTGGCCCAGAGACAGCATCAGGAGCAATAAGCTCCTGCTGCTATCAATCACAGCCAGTAAAGAGGGAGCAGGGAGTAGAGTCGAGTCACGCCTTGCGTGTCAATGGAAACAGGAGAACTGGTGGGGACCTGAGAGGAGGATCATGGCTGCTGTGTGCAAAACCATTGCACAGAGAAGGTAAGCATGACACATTTATTGTTTTAATTAAAAAAAAAGATTGAGCATTTACAATCACTTTAAAGTGGAACTCCAAGATTTTTTTTTGCATGCTTAACCACTTGCCGACCGCCACACGCAGATGTACGTCTACAGAATGGCTCGGGCAGGCACACTGATGTACAGGTACGTCCCTTTAAATTTGCCACCCAGCGGGCACGCGCGCGCGCCGCTTGCCTTGTGAGCGTGTTCGCGGGTCTCGGGAACTTGATTATAAGCAGCCCCAAACAAGTTCCAAAGAAATTCATGCCATTCTGCAGGCTCAGGGAGCATCAGTGTCAGCGCAAACTATCTGTCGACATTTAAATGAAATGAAAGGCTATGGCAGGAGACCCAGGAGGACCCCACTGCTGACACAGAGACATAAAAAAGCAAGACTACGGTTTGCCAAAATGTACTTGAGTAAGCCAAAATCCTTCTGGGAAAACGTTTTGTGGACAGATGAGACCAAGATAGAGCTTTTTGGTAAAGCACATAATTCTGCTGTTTACCGAAAATGGAATGAGGCCTACAAAGAAAAGAACACAGTACCTACAGTGAAATATGGTGGAGGGTCAATGATGTTTTGAGGTTGTTTTAATGTCTCTGGCACTGGGTGCCTTGAATGTGTGCAAGGCATCATGAAATCTGAGGATAATTAAAGGATTTTGGGTCGCACTGTAGAGCCCAGTGTCAGGAAGCTGGGTTTGCGTCCGAGATCTTGGGTCTTCCAGCAGGATAATGACCCCAAACATACGTCAAAAAGCACCCAGAAATGGATGGCAACAAAGCGCTGGAGAGTTCTAAAGTGGCCAGCAATGAGTCCAGATCTAAATCCCATTAAACACCTGTAGAGAGATCTTAAAATTGCTGTTGGGAAAAGGCGCCCTTCCAATAAGAGAGACCTGGAGCAGTTTGCAAAGGAAGAGTGGTTCAAAATTCCGGGTGAGAGGTGTAAGAAGCTTATTGATGGTTATAGGAAGCGACTGATTTCAGTTATTTTTTCCAAAGGGTGTGCAACCAAATATTAAGTTAAGGGTGCCAAGAATTTTGACCAGCCCATTTTTGGAGTTTTGTGTGACATTATGTCCAATTTGTCCTGCTTTTTTTTGTTTTGTTCCAATACACACAAAGGGAATAAACATGTGTAGAGCAAAACATGTGTTACTGCAATACTTTTCTGTGAGAAATACTTGATTTTCTGGAAAAATGTCTGGGGTGCCAACAATGTCGGCCATGACTGTATATATATATATATATATATATATATATATATATCAATATATATATATATATATATATATATATATATATATATATACACACACGCAGTATCTCACAAAAGTGAGTACACCCCTCACATTTTTGTAGATATTTCATTTGACAACACTGAAGAAATTACACTTTGCTACAATGTAAAGTAGTGAGTGTACAGCTTGTATAACAGTGTAAACTTGCTGTCCCCTCAAAATAACTTATCACACAGTCATTAATGTCTAAACCACTGGCAACAAAAGTGAGTACACCCCTAAGGGAAAATGTCCAAATGGGCCCAAATTGTCAATATTTTGTGTGGCCACCATTATTTTCAAGCACTGCCTTAACCCTCTTGGGCATGGAGTTCACAAGAGCTTCACAGGTTGCCACTGGAGTCCTCTTCCACTTCTCCCTGATGGCATCATGGAGCTGGTGGATGTTAGAGACCTTGCGCTCCTCCACCCTCCGTTTGAGGATGCCTCATAGATGCTCAATAGGGTTTAGGTCTGGAGACATGCTTGGCCAGTCCATCACCTTTACATTCAACTTCTTTAGCAAGGCAGTGGTCATCTTGGAGGTGTGTTTGGGGTGGTTATCATGATGAAATACTGCCCTGCGGCCCAATCTCCGAAGGGAGGGGATCATGCTCTGCTTCAGTATGTCACAATACATGTTGGAATTTATGGTTCCTTCAATAAACTGTAGCTCCCCAGTGCAACAGCACTCATGTAGCCCCAGACCATGACACTCCCACCACCATGCTTGACTGTAGGCAAGACACACTTTGTACTCCTCACCTGGTTGCCCCCGCACACACGACACCATCTGTACCAAATAAGTTTATCTTGATATCATCATACCACAGGACATGGTTCCAGTAATCCATGTTCTTAGTCTGCTTGTTATCAGCAAGGCTTTCTTATGCATCATCATTAGAAGAGGCTTCCTTCTTGGATGACAGCCATGCAGACCAATTTGATGCAGTGTGTGGCATATGGTCTGAGCACTGACAAGTTGACCCCCACCCCTTAAATCTCTGCAGTAATGCTGGCAGCACTCATACATCTATTTCCCAAAGACAACCTCTGGATATGACGCTGAGAACGTGCACTCAACTTCTTTGGTCGACCATAGCAAGGCCTGTTCTGAGTGTAACCTGTCCTGTATGGTCTTGGCTACCGTGCTGCAGCTCAGTTTCAGGGTCTTGGCAATCTTTTTATAGCCTAGGCCATTTTTATGTAGAGCAACAATTTTTTTTTCAGATCCTCAGACAGTTTTTTGGCATGAGGTGCCCTGTTGAACTTCAAGCGACCAGTATGAGAGAGTGAGAGCGATAGCACCAAATTTAACACACCTGCTCCCCATGCACACCTGAGACCTTGTAACACTAATGAGTTACATGACACCGAAGCGGGAAAATGGCTAATTGTTGCCAGCGATTTAGACATTAATGGCTGTGTGTTGAGTTATTTTCAGGGGAAAGCAAATGTACACTGTTATACAAGCTGCACACTCACTACTTTACATTGTAACAAAGTGTAATTTCTTCAGTGTTGTCACATGAAAAGATATAATAAAATATTTACAAAAATGTGAGCGGTATTTACAGGTCTTATTACATCACTTACCCAAAAATAAGAGGAGCATTCTACATTTTAGAACAGTGAGAAGAGATATGCAAATGATTGAATTCTTCATGCAAATATGTACAACAAAATGGTAGTACTTAATTATTCAGTCCTGTTAAATGTGTAGCCTAGTCTTACGAAGAAAATAAAAATACTTGACATCAATTCACTCATTTTGTTGTATAACTTTTCTCAGATATAAGTGCTTGAGCTCCTGATAAAAAAGAAAAGAAACCTTGTCTGATGAATTTTGAATAGACATTAAATCAATCAAATGTAACTGTTTAAAAACCGAGATAACAAGTTCATGGTAAGTTCTAAAATCTTGTGTTATTTTAAAGCCATTTGCTTCGCTTGCAGGACTTTTACAGACAAAGGAGACATCTACTGGCTAAAGTAGAGATTGCAAATGTCTAAATTACAGCACAGCTTGCTATTGAAACAGAGAAACATATTCCATTGTGGGCAAGCTAAAGACACAAATTCATCATTTTGAATTTTTAAGAGTAAGAAAGAGTGCATTTTAACTGTTGAAAATACAATAAGGATTAATTAAAGTCAAACAAATACATGTACTGTTTTAATTGTCTTTGACTACAGTAGGTTTTAGTCATTACTAAATAATAAATTAAATCATTCAGGCTTTCTTAAAACATTAATTCCAAACACAGCATTAATGCCCAAGTGCCGGTTCACACTACAGCGACTTGGGATCCGACTTGTCAGACCTCAAGTTGCCCCAAGTCACTTGACATCAGAAATCCCATGTTAGTCAATGAGAGCTGTCTAATGTACACTACTGAAGTCGCTCCGACTTCAGAAAAGGTTCCTGTACTACTTCAAGGCGACTTCTAGGCAACTTGTACCCATAGATTTCAATGGAAGTTGCCTCCAAAGTCGGATCTCCATCTTAACTGAAGCAACTTTACAGGAAAAGAAAATAGTTTACTCAGGCAAACCCCTCCCTCCCACAGAGCTGATTATTCTGTGATTGGCCACAGCCAAAGTCGCCTGTCCTGGAGGCAACTTTAAGTCGCGTTGTAAGTTGCTCCAAGTCGCGCTGAAGTCCCGCTGAAGTCGCCTTGCAAAGTCGCGCTGTAAGTTGGGTTGCCCCTGTGTGAACCGGCACTAATGCAGGGCCATTACTGTAAAAAAAGTGTTTCTCACTCTTGTCTAGTCAATTCAGTTCAGGGTAGTTTAAATTTTTCCAAAATTCATGAACAAAATACAGATTTTGCAACACAAATCTGAGACAAGAAAACAATATTTTATAACATTGTTCATTCTCTATATTAACAATTATATGGGCAGTGTATATTTATCATTTCAGTATAATTTGAAAAAAAAATATTCTATAGAGTGATGAAGAGTTCAGGTTTGTGTTCTCACTAGGATAATTTTTCCTCCATGTCTACTCCAGAAACACATCAGGAAGAGGGAATCTCTCCAAAGCAGAGATACATTTGACAGCAGTGACAACTGTAACGTTTAATTTTCCTATCACTTTCTGAACTTTCTCCAATGTAGAAAAATGTGACATTAAAAAACTATAAGGCCTTTACTCCCTGAATCCAAAACTTCAAAACATGTTTTGAGTTAAACCTTAATCACTTGAAGACCAGGCATTTTTCTGACACTTTCACTCTCATTTCACTCCCTTTTTCTGACACTCACATACATCAGACAATACATACATACAGATCAATATTTGTTGCTAGAAAGTTACTTGAAAACCCCAAACACTATATATATATATATTTTTAAAGCAGAGGCCCTAGAGGATAAATTGGTGGGTGTTGCGATTTTTTTGTCACACAGTATTTGCTTAAAAAAAATAAATGTTTTATTATTTTATTTTTACACTGTACCTTTCCATTTTAGTTTTTTTATCACTTTTATTGTTATCACAACAAATGTAAACATCCCTTGTGATAACAATATTTAGTGACAGGTCCTCTTTACTAAGACATCATGAGTCTATTAGAACCCAGATGTCTCCTCTGCCCTTAACAGCTTCAGATCATACCAAGATCGGTATGAGCCCATGCTTTTTACAAAGCACTAATGGTTTGTTTACAACCTGCAAAACTGGCATTGCTTCTGGTTTCTTAGACCATAGGGATGATTAGGGCCATTCTGGTCCCCAAACAGCTCTACAGGTGATACTCGAAAAGTTTTCATGAGCTGTAAGCCATAATCATCACAATTATGACAAATCACGGTTGGAACTATCTTGCTTGGCATGTAATGAGTCTATCTCATATATTAGTTTCACCTTTTAAGTTGCATTAGTGAAATAAATGAACTTTTGCACGATATTCAAATTTTTTGAGTATCATCTGTATGGTCAGCCAGTGGTACTGGCAGTTACAATCCTGGGTTCCCCTGGTGGGACGGGAGAGCCTGGGAAGGCATCAGAAGGCTGCAGGAAGTCTTATACTGCTTGTAAAAGCAATCCAGTGGCTATTTAGATGCTAGGAATTGCTTTTACAAAAAAGTGCTCAATCAGCAGTAAAAAAACAATCCTGGGATGATACCCGCAACTGGAGGCATCATCCCAGTATAGCCACTCAAAGTCAGGCAATGTACCTGGAAGGCACCTGGTGTTAAGTGGCTAATGTTGAAAAAGGGAGGACAGACCATATTGGCCCCATAAAGAATGAGGAAGGAAATCTGGTTACAAAGGATGGGGAGATGGCAAAGGTATTGCATTTATTCTTCTCCTCAGTCTTCACAACGGAATCGAGGGGCTTCAGTAACCAAAACTGCAGTGTTTATCCTCATGACACATCACAGGAAGCACCCTCATGGCCAACAGAGGACAGCATTAGAGATAGACTTGGAAAACTTAACATTAATAAGTCAACGGGACCAGATGGCTTGCACCTGAGGGTCCTGGGGGAACTCAGTCAAGTAATTGCCAGACCATTGTTCCTAATTTTTACTGACAGTCTACTAATGGGAATGGTATCAGCTGATTGGAAAAAAGCCAATGTAGCACCAATATTTAAAAAAGGGCCAAAATACATCCCTGTGAATTACAGACCAGTTAACCTAACATCAATAATATGCAAGCTCCTGGAGGGGAATATAAAGGACTATATACAAGATTTTAGTAAAGAAAACAATATCATTAGCAGTAATCAGCATGGATTAATGAAGAATAGTTCTTGCCAAACCAATCTATTAAACTTTTATGAGGAGGTGAGCTGCCATCTAGATGAAGGGAGGCCCATAGACGTGGTGTATCTGGATTTTGCAAAAGCATTTGACACAGTTCCTCATAAACGTTTACTGTACAAAGTGAGGTCCATTGGCATGGACCATAGGGTTAATACATGGATTGAAAACTGGCTGATAAATGGGTAGTACTCAGAATGGTCAGGGGTGGGAAGTGGGGTCCCCAGGGTTCTGTGCTGGGAACAATCCTATTTAATTTGTTCATAAACAACCTGGAGGATGGGATAAACAGTTCAATCTCTGTATTTGCGGACGATACTAAGTTAAGCGGGGCAATAACTTCTCTGCAGGATGTGAAAACCTTGCAAAAAGATCTGAACAAATTAATTGGGTGGGCAACTACATGGCGTAAAAAATTTGGAAAAATGTAAAATAATGCATTTGGGTGGCAAAAATATGAATGCAATCTACTCACTAGGGGGAGAACCTTTGGGGAAATCTAGAATGGAAAAGGACCTGGGGGTCCTAGTAGATGACAGGCTGCTGCTAACAAAGCAAACAGAATATTGGCATGCATTAAACAGGGGATTAACTCAAGAGATAAAGCGATAATTCTCCCACTTTACAAGAATCTGGTCTGGACTCACCTGGAGTATGCTGTCCAGTTCTGGGCACCAGTCCTCAGGAAGGATGTAGCCTAGGTTCACACATATGCAATGCGGGAACCAGCATGATTCCAGCGCCGGTTCCCGCATCGCATCTCTCCTGTAGGCAGTTCACACTGCCCTCTGCAAACCACTGCGGGTGTCAATACAATGTTAATGACACCCCCAGTTCAGTTCACAGATTGCAGTGTGAACTCCCATGAGATCCGATTCCAGTGCGAGGGGGGAAAAAAAGTCCCTGCACTATTTTCCTGTGAATCCAATGCGAGTTCAGCCATACAACTGTATGGCTGAACTCGCATTGCGCAGAAATTGCATGCGATCGGCACCACAGTGGGGGATTGCGAATCACATGCGATGTCTGTGTTTACACAAATGTGAACCTGGGCTTAAAATACAGTCCAAAAAGTCAGGGGGAAAAGCCCCCCTTGTGCTGGAGGTAAGATATTGCGAAACTTAGAGGAAGTTTCCAAACAGGGCTCCAGGCTGCAAAACAGCGAGTATATTCAGCCACTAGGAGGAAAATATTCAGACTGTGGCAATTGGCTGGAGAGGTGGCCTGTAGAGAGGTGGCAGACAGAGTTTAGAGAATAGTCTATATCCGATCCGAGGTCATCAACAAGGTAATCCAATCTAGCAGAGCAGGGCAGACAAACAGGTAGCTTGATTAGGTATTATATACGCTATCACAAGCATGAGACTGCAGGCTTGGCTAGCTTAACCACTTCAGCCCCAGAAGAATTTACCCCCTTCCTGACTGGGTAATTTTTTGTGATACGGCACTGCGTCACTTTAACCACTTCACCCCGGGACCATTTTGCTGGCCAAAGACCAGGCCACTTTTTGCGATTCGGCACTGCGTCACTTTAACTGACAATTACGCAGTCGTGCGACGTGGCTCCCAAACAAAATTAACGTTCTTTTTTTCCCACAAATAGAGCTTTCTTTTGGTGGTATTTGATCACCTTTTGCAGTTTTTATTTTTTGCGCTATAAACAAAAATAGAGTGACAATTTTGAAAAAAAATGCAACATCTTTTACTTTTTGCTATAATAAATATCCCCAAAATATATATATATATATATATATATTGTGACAGCAGGAAGGTAAAGTCACCTGGTTGCATCCAGGGGGGTAGATATATTTCGCCCAGATTCAGGCTTTACGCTGACTTATACAGCTAGGTGGAGAGTTGTATAAGCCCAGCTGAGACTAGTGGGCTCATTGATGACTCATACCTCTAGGGAGAGGGCTGGGCGTCGTGCAGACAGGGAGTTGATGAGGCCAGCTGAAGCTTGTCAGCTCATTTAGGCCTCTATAAAAAACTCCCAGATTCATTAGATGTTAGCTCATGCCTGGAAGCAGACCTGTGTGGACTGTCTAGGGAGAGTGAACCCCTGTGCGGTGAGAGAAAGCCTGTGTGGCTATATTTTGCTTGGACATTTAAAACCAGGGACTAGGACAGCACTAGGCTGATCCCAGTCGTTAGTTAGGAAACCTGTAAGTTTAGTCAGAGGTCAAGTTGACCAGGATTTATTTTGTTTATGTTTTTTTTGCCTTGCTGTGTTTTTGTCACTGTAAATAGAAAATAAACCGCACCTTTTTGATTTTGAAAACCACAACCTCCGTCTGCTGGGCCTGTTTTGGGTGGGGAGCCCATCCCGGGGGTCACACATACCCGCTGCCGAGCTAGCCCCCTCACAGTTGGTGGAGAATGCGGGCAGTTTTTTTTTTAAGCCAGCATGGAGGAGATACTGAAACAGCTGGCTCTAGCAAATGCCAATCAACAGCAGACAAATGCAGGTTTGCAAAGGAGCCTTGCAGCCCAGCAGCAAGCTCATCAACAGAGCCTTGCAACTTTACAACAGAGTCTGGAGGCTCAGCAACAAGCCCAACAGCAATCTGAGGCCCGCTTCATAGACCTGTTGCAGAAGCAAGAGCAGAGACTACAACAACAGATGGAAGCAGTAATGCAGCAACGTCCGCAGACCAGTGAGGAAAGCCGTCCCACTAATACCGCGTCCTTTGGGGTGAGTCGTTTATTGACAAAAATGACTGGAGAGGATGATCCAGAGGTATTTTTGACCACATTTGAAAGGACCGCTGAAAGAGAAAAGTGGCCTGAGGAGCAGTGGGCTGGACTAGTGGCTCCTCTGTTAACTGGTGAATCGCAGAAAGCTTACTATGACCTAGAGCCTAACCAAGCAAAAGACTATGTGATGCTAAAAGCTGAAATATTGGCAAGGCTGGGTGTCACCCTGGCTGTCCGGGCTCAGCGTGTGCATAACTGGACTTTCCAGCTTGGAAAACCCCCCAGGTCTCAAATGTATGATCTCATTCACCTGAGCAGAAAGTGGCTACAGCCAGAGACTTTGTCCGCACCAAAGATTGTGGAACGTGTTGTAATGGATCGGTTTTTGAGAGCTCTTCCTACTGCCATCCAAAAGTGGGTAAGCCATGGAGACCCAGAGACGGCCGATGGTCTTGTGGATCGTGTGGAGAAATACTTGGCTACAGAGAACCTGACGGCCTCTTCCAGAGACACTCGGACTTTCCACCCTAAGACCAGACCATCCCCAGGGGCGGATAAGAGGATTCCAAGGGGTGAGGGTGGAGAGAGTGAGAGGGTGGGAGCTCTACCCCAAGTTTGGCGAGAACAGCCTGGGAAATCAGCGGCTCAAGAGGCCGCAAGAAGGATCGTTTGCTACCGCTGCCGGCAAGCGGGACATATTGCAGCAAATTGCCCGGTTGTGGAGGAACCCATGCAGTGTGACTTTCTGACGGGCAGACGTCAGTCGCTGTGTGCGACAGTCGCATGCACTGCCATTCGGGGAACTGAGAAACATTTATGCAAAATGTGTATTAATGGTAGAAATGTTGTGGTATTGCTGGATTCAGGTAGCCTTGTGACCCTGATAAAGGCTGAGTTAGTTAAAACAGAGGTCTCTGGGAATAGCAAGGTAGCCGTTATTTGTGTGCATGGGGACACCCGAGAGTATCCAGTGACTACGGTGTGTTTCGAGACCCCCAAAGGTACCCTCTCTCATCCAGTGGGCTTAGTATCTCAGTTACCGCATGACGCCATTGTGGGAAGGGATTTTCCGAAGTTCTGGGAACTGTGGGATGATCCTGAGCCCCCCACTGGTGCCCCTATGTACCAGGAATGTGATAGCCAGAACTCCCCTGAGAGTGGTGAGGACTCTCCGGAATTTCCCTTGTCAGTATTGGCAGGGGAGACTCAAGAAACTGGAGAGGAGCCCACCTCCTCAGACGAAAACCTACCGTCTGTGGAGTTTTCTGATCTTGAGGTTCACAGGGAAAACTTTGCCACAGAACAGTTGAAAGACCCCGCCCTAATAAAGGCACGGGAAAACGTAGTGAAAATAGATGGCGAGTTAGTGAACCCAGATAATACCTGCACTTACCCATACTTCAGCGTAGAGAAGGACCTACTGTATCGGGTGGCAAAAAGGGCAGAAGAAACCGTTGAGCAGCTTGTGGTGCCCAAACCTTACAGGAAGTTGGTGTTGGAGTTGGCCCATGGGCACATTCTTGGAGGTCATCTGGGGACAGAGAAAACCCGAGAGAGGGTATTACAGAGATTCTATTGGCCTGGGGTGATGAAGGACATAGAAAATTATTGTTCCTCCTGCCCTGTGTGTCAGAGGTCGGCCCCGATGCCACATTTCCGTAGCCCGCTGGTCCCTCTACCCATCATTGAGGTCCCGTTTGAGAGAATCGCAATGGATTTGGTAGGTCCTATAATCAAGTCCGCTAGGGGGCACCAGTACATATTGGTTATAATGGACTATGCCACCCGTTATCCAGAAGCGATCCCTCTCAGAAATACCTCGGCCAAAACCATAGCCAAAGAGCTATCTCTTGTTTTTACTGGGTGGGTATTTGTAAAGAACTGCTTACGGACCAAGGTACACCCTTTATGTCCCGGGTTATGAAAGAGCTGTGTAAATTGTTCAAAGTGACGCAATTGCGTACATCTGTGTATCACCCCCAAACCGATGGGCTGGTTGAAAGATTCAACAAAACCCTAAAACAAATGTTGAAGAAAGTGGTGGATAGAGATGGAAGGGATTGGGACTGTCTACTTCCTTATTTGATGTTTGCTATTAGGGAGGTGCCCCAATCCTCTACGGGATTCTCCCCCTTTGAGTTACTGTATGGGAGACACCCAAGAGGGCTGTTGGATATTGCCAAGGAAACTTGGGAAAGTGAGAGTTCTCCCCACAGGAGTGTGATTGAGCATGTCGCCCTGATGCAAGATCGAATTGCACAGGTAATGCCCATCGTGAAGGAACATTTGGCCCAAGCGCAGTTGGCACAGCAGAGAGTGTACAACCGTGGAGCCAAGACCCGTACCTTTTCCCCGGGGGATAGGATATTGGTACTTGTCCCTACGGTTGAAAGTAAATTCCTTGCCAAATGGCAAGGCCCCTACGAGATAATGGAAAAAGTGAGCGAAGTGAATTACAAGGTCAGACAACCAGGAAGGCGAAAGCCCGAACAGATCTATCACGTTAATCTGTTGAAAGCCTGGAGGGATAGAGAGTCCCTAGTCGCAGACACTTGGTCACCAGCTCAAACTGGTTGCGTGATTCCTGAGGTTGGAATCGCAGCCACCTTGTCACAACCCCAACAACAGGAGGTTAAGGAGTTTGTACTTCGCAACAAGGAGGTATTCTCTGAGCTGCCGGGACAAACATCTGGGGTAGAGCATGACATTATTACCCCGCCCGGTGAAAGGGTGAAGTTAAAACCCTATCGGATCCCAGAGGCCCGACGGGAGGCAATACGGGAGGAAGTACAGAGAATGCTGAACTTAGGGGTGATAGAGGAGTCCCAAAGTGATTGGTCTAGTCCCATTGTGTTGGTGCCTAAACCGGATGGGAGCTGGCGATTTTGTAACGATTTTCGTCAGTTGAACAAAGTTACAAAATTTGACACCTACCCCATGCCACGTATAGATGAGTTGATCGACCGGCTGGGAACAGCCCGATACATGACGACTCTTGACCTCACAAAAGGGTATTGGCAAATCCCCCTGGCCAAGTCGGCCAAAGAGAAAACCGCATTTGTAACCCCAGACGGGGCGTTCCAATATAAAAGAATGCCGTTCGGGTTACAGAATGCGCCGGCCACATTCCAGCGGAAAATGGACCAGATGCTGAGGCCCCATCGGAAGTATGCTGCGGCTTACCTGGATGACATAATTGTCCATAGCACAGATTGGGCCTCACATCTGCCAAAAGTGCAAGCAGTCCTGGACTCTGTTCGGGAAGCAGGGTTTACGGCTAACCCCAAGAAGTGTACCATTGGGCAGGAGGAGGCCAAATATCTTGGGTACACCATTGGGAGGGGAGTAATAAAACCCCAACTCAACAAAGTCGAGGCCATCCAGAGTTGGCCACGTCCCAACAGCAAGAAGCAGGTACGAGCCTTTCTGGGAATCGCTGGGTATTATCGGCGATTCATTCCCCACTTTGCTTCTAAGGCTGTGCCCCTAACCAACCTGACGAAGGGGAAAGGGTCGGTCATGATTAAATGGACCCCCGAGGCTGAGGCAGCATTCCAATTCTTGAAACAAGCCTTATGTAGCCAGCCAGTGTTGTACTCACCCGACTTCTCTAGAGACTTTGTCGTACAAAGTGATGCGTCAGATGTGGGGTTAGGAGCAGTATTGTCCCAGGTCTGGAACGGGGAAGAGCACCCAGTCATTTACCTCAGCAGGAAGTTGAAGTCCCATGAGGTAAATTACGCCACCGTTGAAAAGGAGTGTTTAGCGGTGAAGTGGGCTCTAGATTCCCTTCGGTACTACCTGCTAGGTAGGCACTTTGACATGGTTACGGATCACGCTCCGTTAAAGTGGATGGCTCAAAACAAGGAAACAAATAGAAGAGTGAATAGGTGGTTCCTGGCCCTCCAGGAATTCAACTTCACAGTAAAGCATCGCCCTGGCGTTCAAATGGGGAATGTGGATGCTTTGTCTCGAGTACATGAATGCCTGATTGCTGGTGTTCCAACCCCGAGGTTAAAACAAGAGGGGGGGGTATGTGACAGCAGGAAGGTAAAGTCACCTGGTTGCATCCAGGGGGGTAGATATATTTCGCCCAGATTCAGGCTTTACGCTGACTTATACAGCTAGGTGGAGAGTTGTATAAGCCCAGCTGAGACTAGTGGGCTCATTGATGACTCATACCTCTAGGGAGAGGGCTGGGCGTCGTGCAGACAGGGAGTTGATGAGGCCAGCTGAAGCTTGTCAGCTCATTTAGGCCTCTATAAAAAACTCCCAGATTCATTAGATGTTAGCTCATGCCTGGAAGCAGACCTGTGTGGACTGTCTAGGGAGAGTGAACCCCTGTGCGGTGAGAGAAAGCCTGTGTGGCTATATTTTGCTTGGACATTTAAAACCAGGGACTAGGACAGCACTAGGCTGATCCCAGTCGTTAGTTAGGAAACCTGTAAGTTTAGTCAGAGGTCAAGTTGACCAGGATTTATTTTGTTTATGTTTTTTTTGCCTTGCTGTGTTTTTGTCACTGTAAATAGAAAATAAACCGCACCTTTTTGATTTTGAAAACCACAACCTCCGTCTGCTGGGCCTGTTTTGGGTGGGGAGCCCATCCCGGGGGTCACACATACCCGCTGCCGAGCTAGCCCCCTCACAATATATATATATATATATATATATAAATTCCCTTATTTTAGGCCGATATGTATTCTTCTACATATTTTTGGTAAAAAAAAATTGCGATAAGCGTTTATTGATTGGTTTGCGCAAAAGTTATAGCGTCTAAAAAAGAGGGAATCGTTTTATGGCATTTTTATTAATAATTATTTTTTTTACTAGTAATGTCGGCGATCAGTGATTTTTATCGTGACTGCAACATTATGGCGGACACATCGGACACTTTTGACACCATTTTGGGACCATTGTCATTTTTACAGCAATCAGTGCTATAAAAATGCACTGATTACTGTAAAAATTACACTGGCAGTGAAGGGGTTAACCTGTAGGGGCGCTGAAGGGGTTAAGTGTGACCTAGAGAGTGCTTCTAACTGTTAGGGGGCGTGGCTTGCCATGACACGTCACTGATCGCTGTTCCCGATGACAGGGAACACGATCAGTGACAGTGTCACTAGGCAGAACGGGGAGATGTTGTGTTTACACTAACATCTCCCTGTTCTTCAGCTCTGTGACCCGATCGTGGGACACCGGCGGTGATCGGGGTTCACGGGTCCCGCGGGCGTAGCCACACTGCTCACATCTTAAAGGGGACGTATATACATGCCCATATGCGCAGCCGTGCCATTCGGTCAACGTAAAAGTGCGTGCCAGCGGTCGGGAAGCGGTTAATTGACAACTGCGTGGTCGTGCGAATCTGTGCCCAAACAAAATTTATGTCCTTTTTTTCCCCACAAATAGAGATTTCTTTTGGTGGTATTTTATCACCTCTGCGGTTTTTATTTTTTGTGCTATAAACAAAGAAAGAGCGACAATTTTGAAAAAAACACAATATTTTTTACTTTATGCTATAATAAATATCCCAATTTAAAAAAAATATATATATTTTCCTCAGTTTAGGCAGATATGTATTCCTCTACATATTTTTGGTAAAAAGAATCGCAATAAGCGTATATTGATTGGTTTGTGCAAAATTTATAGCGCCTACAAAAGAGGTTATTGATTTATGCATTTTTTTTTACTAGTAATGACGGCGATCTGCGATTTTTATAAGGACTGCGACATTGCGGCAGATTTATGATAAGTCCTCTATAGAAATGGTTGTTATGGGCAAGGGCTTATTCACAGTATCTATGCTGAGCTGTGTTGATCTGCATAGATCAAACAGACTCAACACAAGGGCACATTGAAAATACGTTCTCCCTATGTGCCCTGTTCACACCACAATGCTACATTGAGATGGGTTACAGTGCATTGCAAAAAACGCAGGCATTTTTTTACAGCACAACTCATCGTCATCACACTACATGTAACCATGTTGAAGTGCAGGACTGCGCACCAGTACACAAACAAGGTCCATAATAACATGGATGAGAGAGTTTGGGGTGGAGGAACTTGACTGGCCTGCACAAAGTCCTGACCTCAACCCAATAGAACAACTTTGGAATGAATTAGAGCAGACACTGTGAGCCAGGCCTTCTCGTCCACATCAATGCCTGACCTCACAAATGCGCATCTGGAAGAATGGTCAAACATTCCCATAGACACACCCCTAAACCTTGGGGACCAGTTTCCCAGAAGAGTTGAAGCTGTTCTAGCTGCAAATGGTGGGCCAATTCAATATTGAACCCTACGGACTAATACTGGGATGCCATTAAAGTTCATGTGCGTGTAAAGGCAGGCGTCCCAATACTTTTGGTAATTTAGTGTATGTTGACTTTCAAAGAATCTGGGCCTAAAAACATGCATGTTGTGCAAAGGTTGTGCATTTCTGCTTTGTAAAACATCTCCTATCATATAAAGGCATATTCAAACAGGTAAAAAGCAATGCATCAAGTGGTTTAACCCACAGACACAATTAGAATGCATCCTTCACTGAAATGTTCCAATAAAATGAAATTAGTAGCTTACAGATTCTTTAACAGAAAAAACTAAATTCATTTGGTATTTTATGCTAACAATGTTTTGGTATATGAATTTGTATATACATATGTTGAGTCATGTTTTTCACCTAGGCCCCTTTCACACTGGGGCAGGAGGTGCACTGGCGTTATAGCGACACTATTTTTAGCGGTGCTATACCGTCGATTTGCGGCCGCTAGCGGGGTGATTTTAACCCCCGCTAGTGGGCGAAAAAGGGTATAGCCGCGCTGTCCCATTGATTTCAATGGGCAGCAGCGGTAAAGGAGCGGTATACACACCGCTCCTTCACGGCCTCAAAGATGCGGCTAGCAGGACTTTTTTTCTCGTCCTGCCAGCGCATCGCCTCAGTGTGAAAGCACTCTGGCTTTCACATTGAGACTGCAGGGTAGGAGTTTTTCAGGCGGTATTTAGGTGCTATTTTTACCGCTAACACGGCTGAAAAACTCCTCAGTGTGAAAGGGGCCTGATAGATTCTTAATGTCTGCACATTATGGATATTTTACACAGATTAAAAAATAAGGAAACACAGCTCTAATGCCTTGTACACACAATAGGAATTTCCGATGGAAAAAGTCGGTCGGACTTTTTCCATCGGAAATTCCTACCGTGTGTGTGCCCCATCAGAGAAATTCCAATGAATTCCATCGGAGTTTAACCACTTCAACACCGGGCTTTTTTTACCACCTCAATACTGGGCCTATTCTGGCACTTCTCTCCTACATGTACAAATAATCATTCTTTTGCTAGAAAATTACTCAGAACCCCCAAACATTATATATGTTTTTTTAGCAGATACCCTAGGGAATAAAATGACGGTCATTGCAACTTTTTTTCTTGCACGGTATTTGCACAATAATTTTTCAAACGCCTTTTTTTGGGGAAAAAAATTGTTTCATGAATTAAAAAATAACAAAACAGTAAAGTTAGGCCAATTTTTTTGTAAAATATGAAAGATGATGTTACGCTGAGTAAATAGATACCTAACATGTCACGCTTTAAAATTGTGCACACTCATGGAATGGCGCCAAACTTCGGTACTTAAAAATCTCCATAGGCGACGCTTTGATTTTTTTTACAGGTTACCAGATTAGAGTTACAGAGTAGGTCTAGTGCTAGAATTGTTGCACGCACTCTAACGCACGCGGTGCTACCTCACATATGTGGTTTGAACAGCGTTTACATATGTGGGCGGGACTTACGTGTGCGTTTGCTTCTGATCGCGAGCTACCGGGGACAGGGGCGTTTAAAAAAAAAATGTATAATTTTTTATTTTTTTTACTTATTTGTTTTTATTTTTACACTTTTTTTTTATTTTTTTGATCACTTTTATTCCTATTACAAGGAATGTAAACATCCCTTGTAATAGGAATGGTGTGTGACAGGTCCTCTTTATGGAGAGATGCGAGGTCAATAAGACCCCACATCTCTCCTCCAGGCTGGAAAGCATGAGATCGTGAAAAAAATTTCACCGATCTCATGCTTACTAGCTGCAATGGCGGCTTTGTTTACTTCCGAGGACCCGGGCGTGACGTCATCACATTGCACTCGGGCCATCTGGTCACCAGTCATCTTTATGGCTCACCTCTGGCGTCGGACGATTCATTCTCCGGGCCCCCGATGGCACGGGAGAGCCTGGAGATGCACCGGATGTCCCCTCCCACCGCCTATAAGAATGATCAAGCGCCGCTATGATCATTCTTTTGGTGCGCAGAATCGCCGGCAAAAGACAAGGATATCTGAATGATGCCTCTAGCTGCAGGCATCATTCAGATATCCCCCCACAAAGCCCAGGACGTCATATGACGTTCACCCAGGATGGGAGATCCCATCTGTGGACGTCATATTACTATGGACGGGTAGGGAAGTGGTTAAATATAGAACATGTTCTATTTTACTCCGATGGAATTTCGTCGGAATTCCGATGTGCTTTTGGCCGGAGAATAGTCCGATCGTGTGTACGGGGCATAAGCATTCAAAAAGTATGTGGAGGTTTCCAATACAAATGAAAAAAGGAAAAATAAAGTACGGTCAATGCTTAGGTTCATATACTGTAGTTATAGACAAGGAAGAGATAAATCTATGACACTTCCAAAGGGATGCTATTAAAATAAGAGTACAATGATTTTCAATATCTGCAAAACAGCTTTCTAGGAAGTTTTTGCTTTCAAAGGAGGAAGTGTAAAGTATATCCCTTTAATAGGCTTCTCTAATTGCCAAATTTGCTGACACTTGTTTGACTTTTGTAGAATAACCATTTCATTACAAGTCAATATGACTTCTCACTTTGTATTGCACTGTTATTTCTTAACATAACTTTTCTCTACTGAAAACCAAGTGTATTCTCTAGGGAAATTATTGTCTATATCACCTCAGAAACAACTGCAATGAAAATGAAGGGAAATTAGAAATAGGGAATTGACAAAGTATAAATTCCAAGGATTGATTTACTAAAGTAAAAAAGCATGTTCACTTTACAAGTGAGTTTTTAATTAGCTTAGCGAATTTGGGGATGGTGTGCTAGCTTTAAAAATCCAATCGTGAGCATGCAAAATATCTGGTTTTCCTTTTCATTTTCTCTACATAATATTTATTTATTCTTTCTCTTTTAAAATGAAGATTCCCCTGCAGAATGAACTACTTTACTCCTTTAGATCTATCATCAACTATGTAGTGCAAGGGTCTGCCTTATTGTATACAGAGTGAATGGATAGATAGTTCTGGTAAAGCTAAAGGAAATTACACAGAGATTGTGCAAACAGATTGCATAGGGTATGGCCAGCTTTATACAAGTACATAGGAGGGAGTGGATGGTGACACTCAAGCCCCGTTCACATCTCTGGGTATCAAGAACTCACATTCCTGCATGCAAACTGGAAGTTTTTGAGCATTTTCTCTCGTCACGCAGAGAGCAGCCCATTCACTTGAATGGGCTGCCCTACACGCAACAATCACCCCAAAGAAGCTCCAGAACTTTTTTTCAGAGCAGGGCATTGTGCATTTTTTTACCATGCGTTTACAGCGAGTTTCCGAAATGCAAGGCAAAGCGTGCATTTTCTGTGTGGTTTGCCATGTGTTCAGAAACGCACAACAGATGTGAATGGAGCTTCATTGTTCTTGTGTAAACACACTTCACATTTTACTTTCAGTCCCCATTCACACCTGGTAGGAGCGCATGTTTTTTGGCGTGTTTTTCCTGTGACATGCGTAGGGCAGCCTGTTAATGTGAATAAGCTGAGCTACATGTGGCAAAGTAGCTCATGGGACATTTTGGCGTGTTGCAGGTTGAACATTCTTTACTGTGCTTTTTGCAGTGTTTTTCGCTTGTTTTTTCATAATGGCAAAATCTGTGTTTGCTTCTGTGTTTGGGGTGCCGTTAACAATTAATGGCACCAAAAACACAACCAGTTAATTCTAGGTGTATAAAGGTGGTCATACACTATACAGTCTTAATGTACAATCTCTGTATGATCTCCTTTAGATTTACCACAACTGTATAATAGGAGGACACACTATCTATCTCTGGCAGAGGAAGTGATGTCATCTCTCATGCGGCGCTCACATATACCGAGCGCCGTACAAGAGAAGACACACAGGTTAGTGCACAAACAGCACACTGACACCAGGACACATAGGCAGACAAATCGCCCCCCCAGGCCCCCCAGACACCCCCCAGATCACCCCCCAGTCACAGTGTCACTGATTGCAGTGACCATTTATTTACTGATCACTGCAATCAGTGACATTTGTGACTGTAAAAGTGTCACTACAGTTAGTTTTAGGTCCAGTGTAGCCCCCTAACCCCCCCTAATAAAGGTTTAACCCCCTGATCACCCCCCAGATAACCATTTCACCCCCTAGCACCGCCGTCACTAAGCGATCGTTTTTCTGATCGCTGTTTTATTGTCGGTGATGCCGATCGGTAGCCAGTTATTTTTTTGAGGTTCGCCGCAGGTTTTTATAGCGTCTGGTACCCCCATATATTACCTAATAAAGGTTTAACCCCCTTGATCGCCCCCAGATAACTCTTTCACCCCCTAGCACCACTGTCGCTAAGCGATCGTTTTTCTGATCGCTGTCTTATTGTCAGTGATGCCGATAGGTAGCCAGTTATTTTTTTTAGGTTCGCCGCAGGTTTTTATAGCGTCAGGTACCCCCATATATTACCTAATAAAGGTTTAACCCCCTTGATCGCCCCCCAGGTAACCCTTTCACCCCCTATCACCACTGTCGCTAAGCGATCATTTTTCTGATCGCTGTCTTATTGTCGGTGATGCCGATAGGTAGCCAGTTATTTTTTTAGGTTCACCGCAGGTTTTTATAGCGTCAGCTACCCCCATATATTACCTAATAAAGGTTTAACCCCCTTGATCGCCCCCCAGGTAACCCTTTCACCCCCTATCACCACTGTCGCTAAGCGATCGTTTTTCTGATCGCTGTCTTATTGTCGGTGATGCCGATAGGTAGCCAGTTATTTTTTTTAGGTTCGCCGCAGGTTTTTATAGCGTCGGGTACCCCCATATATTACCTAATAAAGGTTTAACCCCTTGATCGCCCCCCAGGTAACCCTTTCACCCCCTTTTACCAGTGTCACTAAGCGATCGTTTTTCTAAACGCTGTATTAGTTATGCTGGTGCCGATAGATAGCCAGTTATTCTTTTTTAGGTTCGCCGCAGGTTTTTATAGCGTCAGGTACCCCATATATTATCTAATAAAGGTTTTAACCCCCTAATTGCCCGTAGTTAACCCTGCGTCACACCCCAAGCAGCATCAGGTTAGTGCCAGTAATGCAAACACCCACGCGTGAAGCATACACCACCCTTAGTGGTATAGTATCTGAACAGATCAATATCTGATCTGATCAGATCTATACTAGTGTCCCCAGCAGATTAGGGTTCCCAAAAACGCAGTGTTAGCGGGATCAGCCCAGATACCTGTTAGCATCTGCGTTTTGCCCCTCCATCCAGCCCAGGCCACCCAAGTGCAGTATCGATCGATCACTGTCACTTACAAAACACAACACACATAACTGCAGCGTTAGCAGAGACAGGCCTGATTCCTGCGACTCCAGTGCTGTAGGAGGTGATTTCACCACCACAGTTAAAAAAAAAAACCATATATGCCGAAGCATTGGGGAAGCAGGGGCGGAGGAGCGATTTTGCTCCTAATGCCGCGTACATACGGTCGAAATTCCGACGGAGGCTTGCCCGTGGAAAAGTCTGACCATGTGTACGCGGCATAACTTTTGCGGGAAGATGCCCCCATGCTTCGGCATATATAAATGGTGCATGTATGCCCATCATTAGAAGTGGGTGGATGAAGGGCGGTATTCCAATGGTGGGCATACCCACTGATCAATCTTTTTTTTTCGTTCAGCCAACAGGCTGCATGAAAAAAAAGATTACAATACATGTCCAACAAGGACCAGCAACGTACTGGTATGTTGCTGGACTTTGAATGGTTATACCAGATTGATGCCTGCGGGTTTAGGTATCATCTTGGTATCATTCTTTTCAGCCAGCGGCCGGCTTTCATGTAAGAGCAATCCTAGCGGCTAATTAGCCTCTGGACTGCTTTTACAAGCAGTGGGAGGGAATGTCCCCCCCGGATATAAAAAGCGCCATTGGGAAATTGGGAAAGCATTTTATCACACCGATCTTGGTGTGGTCAGATGCTTTGAGGGCAGAGGAAAGATCTAGGGTCTAATAGACCCCAGTTTTTTTTTTAAAAAGAGTACCTGTCACTACCTATTGCTATCATAGGGGATATTTACATTCCCTGAGATAACAATAAAAATGATAAAAAAAAATATGGAAGGAACAGTTTAAAAAATAAAATAAAAAAGCAAAATTAATAATAATAAAAAAAAAGCACCCCTGTCCTGCCCTGCTCTTGCACAATGGCGAACGCAAGCGTGGGTCTGGCGTCATATGTAAACAGCAATTGCACCATGCATGTGAGGTATCACCGCGAAGGTCAGATCGAGGGCAGTCATTTTAGCAGTAGACCTCCTCTGTAAATCTAACGTGGTAACCTGTAAAGGCTTTTAAAAATGTATGTAGTTTGTCGCCAATGCGCGTTTGTGCGAAATTTTAAAACATGTCGTGTTTGGTATCTATGTACTCGGCCTAAGATCATCTTTTTTATTTCATCAAACATTTAGGCAATATAGTGTGTTTTAGTGCATTAAAATTAAAAAAAGTGTATTTTTTCCCCAAAAAATGCGTTTGAAAAATCGCTGCGCAAATACTGTAATGCAACACCCACCATTTTAATCTGTAGGGCCTTTGCTTTAAAAAAATATATAATGTTTGGGGGTTCAACATAATTTTCTTGCAAAAAAAAAAAAATGTTTATCATGTAAACAAAAAGTGTCAGAAAGGGCTTTGTCTTCAAGTGGTTAGAAGAGTGGATGTAAGCTTCCTAATGTTGTGTATAAAATGCCAGGACAGTTCAAAACCCCCCAAATGACCCCATTTTGGAAAGTAGACACCCCAAGCTATATACTGAGAGGCATGTCGAGTCCATGGAATATTTTATATGTTGACACAAGTTGCGGAAAAAAGACAATTTATTTTTTATTTTTATTTTTTTTGCACAAAGTTGTTACTAAATGATATATTGCTCAAACATGCCATGGGCATATGTGAAATTACACCCCAAAATACATTCTGTTGCTTCTCCTGAGTACGGGGATACCACATGTGTGAGACTTTTTGGGAGCCTAGCCGCGTACGGGACCCCAAAAACCAATCACCGCCTTCAGGCTTTCTAAGGGTGTAAATTTTTGATTTCACTTCTCACTGCCTATCACAGTTTCGGAGGCCATGGAATGCCCAGATGGCACAAAACCCCCCCAAATGACCCCATTTTGGAAAGTAGACACCCCAAGCTATTTGCTGAGAGGTATGGTGAGTATGTTGCAGATCTCGCTTTTTGTCAAAAAGTTTTAAAAAAATTGGAAAAAAAAAAAAGAAAAAAAAAAGATTTTCTTTCTTCATTTTCAAAAACAAATTAGAGCTGTAAAATACTCAACATGCCTCTCAGCAAATAGCTTGGGGTGTCTACTTTCCAAAATGGGGTCATTTGGGGGGGTTTGTGCTATTTTGGCATTTTATGGCCTTCAAAACTGTGATAGGTAATGAGGAGTGAAATCAAAAATTTGTGCCCTTAGAAATCCTGAAGGCGATGCTTGGTTTTCGGGGCCGCGGCTAGGCTCCTAAAAAGTCCCACACATGTGGTATCCCCGTACTCAGGAGAAGCAGCAAAATGTATTTTGGGGTGCAATTCCACATATAACCATGGCATGTGTGAGCAATATATCATTTAGTGACAACTTTTTGTAATTTTTTTTTTTTTTAGTCATTATTCAATCACTTGAGACAAAAAATAAAAAATATTCAATGGGCTCAACATGCCTCTCAGCAATTTCCTTGGGATGTCTACTTTCCAAAATGAGGTCATTTGGGGGGTTTTGTACTGCCCTGCCATTTTAGTACCTCAAGAAATGAGATAGGCAGTCATAAATTAAAAGCTGTGTAAATTCCAGAAAATGTACCCTAGTTTGTAGACGCTATAACTTTTGCGCAAACCAATAAATATACGCTTATTGACATTTTTTTTACTAAAGACATGTGGCTGAATACATTTTGGCCTAAATGTATGACTAAAATTGAGTTTATTCGATTTCTCTTATAACAAAAAGTAGAAAATATCATTTTTTTTTTTTTTAAATCGGCCTTTTTCCGCTTATATCGCAAAAAATAAAATCGCAGAGGCAATCAAATACCATTAAAAGAAAGTTCTATTTGTGGGAAGAAAAGGACGCAAATTTCGTTTGGGTACAACATTGCATGTCCGCACAATTTACAGTTAAAGCAGCGCAGTGCAAAATTCTGAAATCACCTCTGGTCCTTTAGCTACCAAATGGTCCGGGGCTTAAGTGGTTAATGGTATATTGGTAGATAGGGGAGCTGGAATTTTGAAAAAAATAAGAAAAAGGAGAATACATTCAAATCAACTAATCTTTCCTTATAGCTTGGGTCCTCCATGCCTTTTGTCAATTTTGCTGCTTTCTCTGCACTTCTGTCCAGTTCCCCAATAACCATCAAGCTCCCTAATAACTGGTGCCAAAAACTGTACTGAATATTCCATATAATGCTTTGCATAGGGATACAATGCTTTGCATAGTGGTACAATGTCAATGCTCTACCAGAACAGCAATATCCTTCTCGATCATTGACTTCCCCAAAATGTATAATGCATGCATATTTTTTAGCCCTCAAGTGCATAACTTTACTTTTATTTGCCATCTCAATTGCTGAACCAAACAGCGCATTCAGGTGTGCCTGTAAATTGGAGACATCCTGTAAGGACATTATTGAACTATATAACTTGGTGTTAAAAAGTAAGGGTCCCAACACTAAACCTTGGGATTTAGCACCAATAACCTTAGTCCATTCAGAGCAGTGTTTCCAACACCCCCCCCCCCCCCCTGAAGTGGACGGCACCAATTTTTTAATAGGAAAAATCATGAAATTTACTGGCAGAGCCACATTTGTTACTGACACTGCAAAAAAGTACCTAAGATGCCAGTTTTCAGTGCAAAACAGTGCAAATATCAATAGTTAAACTATAAATATGTAGCTAGCACTATTAGCA
Source organism: Rana muscosa (assembly GCA_029206835.1). Lineage (NCBI taxonomy): Eukaryota > Metazoa > Chordata > Amphibia > Anura > Ranidae > Rana > Rana muscosa. Next base: position 691,664,006 of record CM055118.1, on the reverse strand, counting down.
TTGTGTTTACCTAAAACAAAAGTCAAAAAACATATTTCTCCATTTACACGGTACAGGAGGGGGTCAGAAACTGTGTAAACATCGTACAGGAGGGGGTCAGAGGCTGCAGACATGCTATAGGAGGGGTTCAGAGACTGCGTGGACATGGTACAGGAGGGAGTCAGAGGCTGTGTCAACATGGTACAGGAGGGAGTCAAAGACTGCAGACATGATACAGGAGAGGGTCAGAGACTGCGCGGACATGGTACAGGAGGGGGTCAGAGGTTGGGCGGACATGGTACAGGAGGGGGTCAGAGGCTGTGCAGACATGATACAGGAGGGGGTCAGAGATTGTGCAGATATGGTACAGGAGGGGGTCAGAGGCTGCACAGACATGGTACAGGAGGGGGTCAGAGGCTGCATGGACATGGTAGTGTCCTCATCAACCCAACCCAGTAGGTTCCTTCTCTGTCCCCCTTCATATTACCTCTCCACATCAGTGTCCTCCTCCTGTGCCCCTTTCACCTCTCCACATCAGTGTCCTCCTGTGTCCCCTTCACCCCCCACAGCAGTGTCCTTCTTTGCCCCCTTTATATTACCCCCTCACATGAGTGTCCTCACTCCTCCTCCCAATGTATGTAGATACCAAACCTATATGTGTCTCCTTTATTTGGAGGTCTGTGTAGTGTTCTATTGGTGGAGTAACCTTGCTGTGTGATAGGCTCGGGTCTGTCTCTGTGGATGGCTCTGCTCTCTCTAGCTGCTGTTGTCCTCCCTCCTCCTCCATACTTGGCTCAGTATAGGGGAGGCTGATCAGCACAATACGCATGTTCGCCCTGGATGTTCGCAGTCACCGTTACGTTCCAGGCAGAGTCCTTCCTCCTCTGTAAAATGGCAGCGCCATCACATCACTGTGCATGCGCCCGCCCCGCCGAGCGTGTATGAGATTTCCCGAGCCTGGCAGGCTTCGGAACAGCGCATGTGGTGTTGCACTGTCGGCCCGCACCCATCTTTTAACGGGCACCGCTGCCCGTAATGGGCATTTACGGACAGCCTGAAAATGGGCTGAAATTTACGGGCTGCCCGTAAATGAATGGGCAGTTGGCAACACTGATTCAGAGTAGGAATCAATAATTATTAATCTCTAAAAATTGTCTTTAAAGTGATATTAAAGCTTCTTTTTTCTAATAAAATAACAAACATGTTATACTTACCTGCTCTGTGTAATGATTTTACAAAGAGCAGCACCCTAAGGCCCCTTTCACACTGGGGCTTTTTTCATGCGGTTTAGCGCTAATAATAGCGCTATTATACCGCATGAAAAATTCCTGCCCTATAGCCTTCAATGTGAAAGCCCGAAGGCTTTCACACTGAAGCGGTGCGCTAGCAGGACCGCTCCAAAAGTCCTGCTAGCCGCTTCTTTACAGCGGTAAAGGAGCGGTGTGAAATCAATGGGACACCACGGTAATACCGCCAGCAAACCGCGGCAATAGCGGTTTGCGGGCGGTATTAACCCTTTTTCGGCCGCTAGCGGGGGTTAAATTCACCCCCCTAGTGACCGCATACCACGGTAAGAACGACGGTATAGCAGCACTGCAAATCGCGCTGCTATACCGCCACCGCTCCTGCCCGCCCCAGTGTGAAAGGGGCCTAATTCTCCTCTCTTCAGGTCCCCTGCTGCCACTCCTGTCTCCTCCTCTTTGGCAAGTGCCCACATAGAAAGCTGCTTTTAATGGGAGCACTCATGCGGGCTCTGCATCTATTGATACAGACAGGATGGCTCAGCCTCGCCTCCCACTCCTTCATAACAGGATTTGATTGACAGCAGCAGGAACCAATGGCTCCTGCTGCTATTAGAGCTGGTGTGATCCACCAGATTGTATGACCATGACCAGATGAGCCTTATTCCTCACTCTTTATGTGAGTGACCCCTTGTCTGTGTCATTATACCTTCAAATAAACACTGCACTTAAAGGCGATTTTCAGCTTTTGCTCTTGTTTAATTGTCTTTACCATTACAGTTATTAAAGAAGAACTGCAGTCTGCTCACATAATTTGTAATAAAACATATTTGCCATTCTAAAGTATATTATTTTATACATACTGTGATTCTGTACTTTCCAAATATGCTGCAGAAATCTCCCTCCATTAAGTCTAGCTGCAACTATTTTAACTGTGGGCAGCTGAAGCCTGTTCACTTCCTGGATTTACACAGATACACAGAGGAACACCTCCAGCTCTGCAACTCTCATTGGCCCTCTTATGACTCATCCCCCTCCCTTCCTGGCAAACTCTCAGCAGAGTGAGAGAGAGAACTGTGTGTGATGTCATAAGCCTAGGTGTTTTATCAGACAAGAAACAGGAAGTGGGCTGTTTAAGGTATTTACTGGCAGAAAAACAAATGTTTTACCTATCCAAAGTTAAAACAACAAGGGCAGAAGATTTAATAGGTAGAAAGTTGAAAAAAATTACTAAAGTTCTGCTTTAAAGAGTCCAAAAAAAAAGAAACAATAGCTTTTAAATAACAGAGCTCAGCTCTTTAAAGACATGTAGTAGATGCCATCTGGTCCAGGTGCTTTATTTACCTTTATTTTGTCTAACTATTTCTGGACTATATCAATATTGAGCCATTGTGGTTCATTTGAGGCGGTGGTGGCAATATTATCCCCATTATAGACTTGAGCGTCACCATTTTTTCTGTAAATAAAGAGCTGAAAAAGGTATTTAATACATTTACCTTTTATTTTTCCCAAGTCACTCTGTTATCTTGTAGGAAACTTACATGTCTGGACCTGGTCTTTTTACTATTTATACACTTAAAGGAATGTTCTTTGTAGCATTAAAATTATAAAGTGTTTCTTTATTTTTTACATTCCTTAAATTCCCTTTTTCATTCTCTATGGCTATTTTCATTTTTAATATTGGATGTGGGCCACAAGGTTTTACTTTTAGCCTTTAACTCCTTGCCGCCGAGCGTACGCACCTATGCGTCCTCGGCTTTCGGGGGTTATACCGGGATGATGCCTGCAGCTGCAGGCATCATCCCAGTACTGTTGTTTAGAGCGGATGATCAGCTTTCCAGGCATAACAATCGATGCGGCTAAAAGCTGCTCGGTTGTTATCCCGGAGGACCGGGAGGGGACATCCCCCCTCTCGCTGCCTCCGGCCGCTCTGACCGGGCCTCCCATCCCACCGGGAGACCCCATCCGCGATTCGGCACTTCCGTCGCCTTGTGACAGACTGGAACGAAGCCGAAAATTCCAGTCTCCTGAATGTAAACACGGAAGCGACATCACTTCCGGTTTACTCGGCTGCCAATGGCGCCGGTTTAAAAAAAATATACAGTATTATATATATATATATTTTTTTAAACACAATTTAATAATGTACAAATAAATAAAATAAATAAGATTTTTTTTTTTTAAAGCTCCCCTGTCCCCGCGAGCTCGCGCAACAAAGAAAACGCATACGGAAGTCGCGCCTGCATATGTAAAGGGTGTTCAAATCACACATGTGAGGTATCGCCGCGATCATCAGAGCGAGAGCAATCATTTTAGTACTGGACCTCCTCTGTAACTCTAATCTGGAAACCATAAAACTGTTTTAAAGCGTAGCCTATGGAGATTTTAAGGTACCGTAGTTTGTCGCCATTCCACGAGTGCGTGCAATTATAAAGCGTGACATGTTTGGTATCTATTTATTTGGCGTAACATCATCTTTCACATTATACGAAAAAATTGGGCTAACTTTACTTTTTCCTTTTTTTTATATTCATGAAAGTGTATTTTTCCCAAAAAGTTGCGTTTAAAACACTGCTGCACAAATACCGTGTGACATAAAATATTGCAACAATCGCCATTTTATTCTCTAGATTCTCTGCTAAAAAAATATATATAATGTTTGGGGGTTCTAAGTAATACGTGTAGCGCCCCCCCAATATTTGGGGGCGCTATGTGTAAATTTAAGGGTAGTCTGAGCCAGTAATTGGGCTCATACCAATTGCTTGTTCTGGATTTGCTTCTGCTCTGGGTGTGATACTGCCTGGCAGTAGTGTTCCCTGTCTGCCTGTAGGTGGCACTGTCATCACCGGCATAGGTTGAACTACAGGGGGTATCACAACACCTTGGGTGTCCTTTCTCGGTCTCAGCCATATAGTGGGCGTGGTCTTCCCGCTGCGCATGCTGGGAGAGGGTACATAAGGGGCAGACGCCATGAATTAGGGTCGGTGTGCGCCTCGTGGCCCTCTTGGCACGGGGTGCGTGTGTGTGTTCTGGCCCCCGGGCACCTTTAGCCTGAGGCTACATCACTGCATGATAGACCCAGCTCTGCTGGCTGAGGCCTATACTTTTCAAAGGGATCCTCAGCTACCCACCTGAGGGAATCCACGCTTAGGGAAGGAGACCACGGAAAGATCTGCCCCGGAGGAGTCTAGCGACGGTACTGCTGTCTCGGGAGGAGGCCTGGAGCTCACCTAAGGAGGGATCCATCATTACAAACCCTGCAATACGCCAATCCGGCTTAAAGGTTCTTCACTATTGCTTGGCTGGGAGGTTCAGGACTTTTAACAATCCTGTGGCAGAGGATTCCTGATCGTATCCCTAGAAAGATTGATTTGTGCTTCATCCCGGCTGCTAGGACCACTAAACGGGACTATCCTGGTGAGCAATACCCACTCAGGCTTGAGTGGCGATGATTGGGACTTTAGTGTTGCGTGCCTGAACCTTCCCCTGTGTTTCTCTCGTTTCCTACTTTCCTCTAATGTTTTCCACTTCAGCAAAGTAAAATAAAGCCTGACTGTTTGGGTTTTACATTGTGTGGACATTGGCCTTTCTAAAGACTTTCTCACACCCTGACAATGGAAGCCTTGGAGGTAGTGTGCAGACCCAACAAAACCAGCCGGTCCCTTAAATGGGGGTAAGTGCTACATACAGATTTTAACTTGTAAACACCATATGTCAGAAATAGGCTTAGTCATGAAAGGGTTAAAACATATTGCCCACAGTAATATTTTTTCAGTGTGACTTCATACAGTGGATGTAAAACATTCCTATTTCTGTTTTGTGTTCTTTGATGACAATATTGCCTCCCAGTCTAAAAAATGGACAGCAGCCCTCCATTTGATTTCTTAACTTTTTTTATCTTTCCAGTATTTGCTTGTTGCTTACAAATTAAATGAAATTAAATAATGTTATGGTTACTGCTAGGGATGAGCAAAACTTCCCTGGGTTTGGTTGGTGCAAGGTTCAGAAAACATTAATGGTGTTTGGATGCAATAAAATATAATTTTCTGGCAATTTAAACTGTATCTTTTTTTTTCTTTGTAAATGTCACACTTTTGCTGTAGCACATCCTACTTCAGGGATAAAAAAAAGTTTAGAGTCCACACAAAATGCAGAGGGCACCTAACAGAAAAAAAAAAAGAGCATAAGGTCCCCCAGGAAGTCCATACAAGACCCTTCTGGTCTAGTATGGAATTCAATGAAAATCCCTACACAAAAAAGTGTAATCTATATTAGACCCTTAATTTAAGCATGTTGCCTGAACCATACAAGGCCACATGCTCTAATGGGGGGGGGGGGGGGTGGTACTTTCCCCCCTGGCAAAGCATCTTGTTTCCATACTGATGAGGATAAGGGCCTCTTCCAACCTTCTTCTTATCTTTCATATACCGTATATACTCGAGTATAAGCCGAGTTTTTCAGCACATTTTTTTGTGCTGAAAATGCCCCCCTCGGCTTATACTCGAGTCACCTTTTTGCGCCTGATATCCCGGACTTTGAGAACCGGCCGGCCGTAGGTCCCCTGGATCCCAAACTTGGCACACATGTAGCCCCACTCTTCCTCTACAAGTGTGCAAAGTTTGTTGTCTGGGGGACCTACAGCCAGGGAGCACCCATTTTTCAAAGCCGGGCACCCCTTTAATAGATTCCCATGTTAAACAGTAATTTCTCCTGTGATTTTGGGGACCCGGTACCGGCCGGTCCTAGATCCCCTGGACCCGGAACTGGGCACACATGTAGCCCCATTTCTCCTCTACAAGTGTGCAAAGATTGTTGTCTGGGGGACCTACAGCCGGGGAGCACCGATTTTTCAAATCCGGGCACCCCTTCTATAGACTCCCATGTTAAACGTCAGTCTAGTCATCCATGGGCACAGTGAGGCATGGGCACAGTGAGGCATGGACACAGTGAGGCATGGACACAGTGAGGCATGCAGATGGACACAGTGAGGCATGCACATGGACATCCTAGGCTTATACTCGAGTCAATACGTTTTCCCATTTTTTTGTGGTAAAGTTAGGTGCCTCGGCTTATATTCGGGTCGGCTTATACTCGAATATATAGGGTAAATATAATTACAGAACAATTGGCCAAGCTGCAAGCATTTGGATCTACAAACAAGCGACTATAAGCTCAGCACTATAGTTATTTTAGCAATAATCACAAAGAAATCTGAGTCTTGGATCCAAGTTGTATGCGGCAATCTATACTGCATAGTAAATGCACATGAATTGTTAAAGCAGATAACTTTTACAACTTATGTAGTTAGCATAGAAATCTCTCTTATGTGTATGTTGACCCATTTTCAGGGAGGTCTATATATTGTCCTAATTAAGTACTGTATGCAAGTTATGTGAGCAAGTACACAGCATACCTACTTAATTGTATACATTCTGCCATGCCATAACATTAATAATGTATACTTTAAATATGGTAACAGACTGTAGAAGTAATTAACACATCTGTTTCCTCAGATATATGTTTGTTTTCTTTTTCTTTTTTCTTTTACATAAGGGATAGAAACTGCATTTAATTTTTACTATATTTTGTGCAAGCAACAATTCGAAGTAAACAATATACTAAGGCTGCTTTCATACTGGGGCGTTTTGCAGGCGCTATTGCGCTAAAAATAGCGCCTGCAAACCGCCCTGAAAGAGCCGCTCCTTTCTGTCCAGTGTGAAAGCCCGGACAGACAGGAAAAAAAGTCCTGCTAGCCGCATCTTTGATGCGCTGTAGGAGCGGTGAATACACCGCTCCTACAGCGCCCCTGCCCATTGAAATCAATGGGGCAGCGCGGCCGTACCGCCTGCAAAGTGCCGCTGCAGAGGCTCTTTGCGGGCAGGTTTAACCCTTTTTTGGCCACTAACGGGGTTGAATTCCGGCAAAAATTACGATAAAGTGCCGCTAAAAATAGCGGTACTTTACCGCCGACGCACCCAGCGCCTCAGTGTGAAAGTACCTTTAATGTTGGATTCTACTTCAGTGACATATATAGAATGGCTTAGAATTGCTGTTATAAGTTTGGTACATACAGTATAAACAAAACTACAAATTTTATATATACATATAGATATATATCTATATCTATAGATATAGATATATATATATATATATCTCTCTATATATATGGATTCATTCTCTGTATAATAATGCTCAGTGTAGTTTTTGTTTTAAGATCTTAGTTAATGTATTTTTTTCCAGCTGGACACTTTACATGTTCTTGCAAGTATGAGAATAAATAATAAATGCATTTCATGGTGATCACAAAATTAAAAGGGCTGGTTGCCAATTGATACAGTGGTCAGTACTAAACAAAATATGCTTCTGCCTTGTTATCATCTTTACTGATTTTGTGCCTACTCCATGAGTAGCAACACTTGCAAGTATATAATACTCCCAGATTACAGCCAAAAAGACTATTGTCTTCTAGCAGCATTTATGATCACAACATTTCAAGCAAGTTGAGACAAGCTAACCAGTAAATTGAAAAAATTATATAAAATAATAGATATAATGTTTTATTTTATTTTTTTGGTTTTGATTTACAAAATTATAAATAGTGAATATTGCGCTATCCAAAAATAAACATGAATACAGTGACCTCGCAGCAGCAAATTATTCTGTGAGACACACACAGCTAAAGTCAATATTCCAAAAATAAAGTTGCTCTAAACTAGTGAAAAAATAAAGCAAAACAGTAAACACGCTGCAAGAAAAAAGTCCACACAGTGATGAAAGAAACAGTCTAACGGTGCACTACTAATCATCAGAATAGTGTGTGAATTCCAAAGAAAAACTTCTACCTTATTAATTGGCCGCTTACCAGCTCTTTATGACCTCCTATTACGGAAGGTCTATCCCGCTTGTGGTTATTTTACCCAGTCAAGGTCTTTTTTTCTTCCAGAGGAACCACGTTGAAGAGCACCCGCCACTCAAGGGAAGACCCAATCAAATGAGGACCCCCAAAAAAATATGAGGCTTTCATAGTGTAAAGTCTTAGACATTAAGTTTAATATAAAAAACGGTTGCACTTACAAAAGTAGTTAAAAACATGCATGAATAAGCTGGCCGGCTCAAATGTAGCAGCTTGTCCTTTTATATTAGATAGAAGTGACTATTTGGCAGAGATGCATAGGATTGCAGTTGATTGTGATACCTACAGTAGGTGCCGCCGATATTGTGTTTCTATCGCGCTCCCATCGCGATTCTCGGCGACAGGAGTGCCGAGATGTCGGGAGCAGGGTGGCGACACGTGTCGCGCTCGCTGCAATGGCGAGGAGATGCGACACTGTATTGAGCGGGGATCCGACGCGGATTCACGCCAATACCAGGCACTGCGTTTGGTATGAATCCTGAGCGGGAACTCCACGCCAATTTTTAAAGTTCTTTCTTCCGCCGGGCCTCACAGTCACATGCTCCGGGGCACATGTGCACATGACGTCACAGTCACATGCTCCAGGGCACATGTGCACATGTGCCCCGGAGCATGTGACTGTGACGTCATGGGACCATGTGACTGTGACGTCATGTGAAGCCTATATTAATCTCTGCGGACCGAAGATTTACCATTACTGCGAGAGGAAGCAACGAGTCAACATCGAGGAGGAGAAGAGGGAAGAAGACGCCGACGGCGACGACGGAGAAGACCGGCTCCTCCACTAGCAAAAGAGCTACAAGAAGTTAGTGGAGGGGCCGGCAGAAGGACAACGGAGAGCCGGACGAGGCAACGGAGAAGACCGGGCCTCTGCTAGCAAAAGAGCTAAAAAGAAGTTAGCGGAGGCCCGGCGGAAGAAAGAACCGGAGAGCGGGAGAAGAACCGGAGAGCGGGAGAAGAACCGGAGAGCGGGAGAAGAAGAAGAAGACGACGGAGAAGACCGGGCCTCCGTTAGCAAAAGAGCTAAAAAGAAGTTAGCGGAGGCCCGGCAGAAGAAAGAACCGGAGAACGCGGCGACGACACCGGAGACCCCCGAAGTCGGAAGAAGACCTCCGGAGCGGTGCAATAAAATACTTTTAAAAACTGTGTTGTGTTTTTATTTCCATTTATTTTCCACCAGGTGAATGGGTAGGGGTACGATGTACCCCATACTCATTCACATAGGGTGGGGGGGCCGGGATCTGGGGGCCCCCTTATTAAAGGGGGCTCCCGGATTCTGATAAGCCCCCCGCCCGCAGACCCCGACAACCAACGGCCAGGGTTGTCGGGAAGAGGCCCTGTCCTCATCAACATGGGGGCAGGGTGCTCTGGGGTGGGGGGGCCGCGGGTCGCCCCACGGCCCCAGAGCACCAAACCCCCCATGTTGAGGGCATGTGGCCTGGTACGGTTCAGGAGGGAGGGGGGGCCGCTCTCGTCCCCCCTCTTCCCCTGCGGCCTGCCAGGTTGCGTGCTCGGATAAGGGTCTGGTTTGGATCTTGAGGGGGACCCCCACGCCGTTTTTTCGGCGTAGGGTTCCTCTTCAAATCCAGACCAGACCCAAGGGCCTGGTATGCTCCTGGAGGGGGAACCCACGCCGGTTTTTTCTTTAAAAATTGGCGTGGAGTTCCCGCTCAGGATTCATACCAAACGCAGTGCCTGGTATTGGCGGGAATCCGCGTCGGATCCCCGCCTATCGGCAATGCGTGTCGCTCATCGTGAAAGGAACATTTTTCCTTTCACGATGACGAGACAGCTCGGCGCTGGCTCTCGCGACGGAGCTCATAGGGTGTCAATCTCGGCGGCACCTACTGTATATTCCCTTGAATGGAGATACGGTGTGGAAACCATAGCAAAGAGAGGTTTCAAATCTAATATTTGAAACAAAAAGGAGAAATTACACTTAGTGTCTAAAGCACCGCGTACCCCAATACTCTACTATATGCCCAAGATACATAAAAATCTTACCTGCCCCCCCGGGGCATCCTATAGTCAGTAGTATTTACTCTGTTACTTCCCAGGTGGGCAGGTACATACATTTTTTTCTTGCAACCTTTGGTGCAAAAAGTACCTTCATATGTTAAAGATACTCAGCATGTCATCAATTTACTTTCCAGGTATACACCTAGATAAGGAATGTGGTTGGTGATGGCCGACGTCATTTCTTTATACACGGTTATACCCCGTAATTTGGGCCTAGAAGCTGTAAACCATTACAGGTCCTTCTCAAAAAATTAGCATATTGTGATAAAGTTCATTATTTTCTGTAATGTACTGATAAACATTAGACTTTCATATATTTTAGATTCATTACACACAACTGAAGTAGTTCAAGCCTTTTCTTGTTTTAATATTGATGATTTTGGCATACAGCTCATGAAAACCCAAAAATCCTATCTCAAAAAATTTGCATATTTCATCCGACCAATAAAAGAAAAGTGTTTTTAATACAAAAAAAGTCAACCTTCAAATAATTATGTTCAGTTATGCACTCAATACTTGGTCGGGAATCCTTTTGCAGAAATGACTGCTTCAATGCGGCGTGACATGGAGGCAACCAGCCTGTGGCACTGCTGAGGTGTTATGGAGGCCCAGGATGCTTCGATAGCGGCCTTAAGCTCATCCAGAGTGTTGGGTCTTGCGTCTCTCAACTATCTCTTCCCAATATCCCACAGATTCTCTATGGGGTTCAGGTCAGGAGAGTTGGCAGGCCAATTGAGCACAGTAATACCATGGTCAGTAAACCATTTACCAGTGGTTTTGGCACTGTGAGCAGGTGCCAGGTCGTGCTGAAAAATGAAATCTTCATTTCCATAAAGCTTTTCAGCAGATGGAAGCATGAAGTGCTCCAAAATCTCCTGATAGCTAGCTGCATTGACCCTGCCCTTGATAAAACACAGTGGACCAACACCAGCAGCTGACATGGCACCCCAGACCATCACTGACTGTGGGTACTTGACACTGGACTTCAGGCATTTTGGCATTTCCCTCTCCCCAGTCTTCCTCCAGACTCTGGCACCTTGATTTCCGAATGACATGCAAAATTTGCTTTCATCCGAAAAAAGTTCTTTGGACCACTGAGCAACAGTCCAGTGCTGCTTCTCTGTAGCCCAGGTCAGGCGCTTCTGCCGCTGTTTCTGGTTCAAAAGTGGCTTGACCTGGGGAATGCGGCACCTGTAGCCCATTTCCTGCACACGCCTGTTCACGGTGGCTCTGGATGTTTCTACTCCAGACTCAGTCCACAGCTTCCGCAGGTCCTCCAAGGTCTGGAATCGGTCCTTCTCCACAATCTTCTTCAGGGTCCGGTCACCTCTTCTCGTTGTGCAGCGTTTTCTGCCACACTTTTTCCTTCCCACAGACTTCCCACTGAGGTGCCTTGATACAGCACTCTGGGAACAGCCTATTCGTTCAGAAATTTCTTTCTGTGTCTTACCCTTGCTTGAGGGTGTCAATGATGGCCTTCTGGTCAGCAGTCAGGTCGGCAGTCTTACCCATGATTGCGGTTTTGAGTAATGAACCAGGCTGGGAGTTTTTAAAAGCCTCAGGAATCTTTTGCAGGTGTTTAGAGTTAATTAGTTGATTCAGATGATTAGGTTAATAGCTCGTTTAGAGAACCTTTTCATGATATGCTAATTTTTTGAGATAGGATTTTTGGGTTTTCATGAGCTGTATGCCAAAATCATCAATATTAAAACAAGAAAAGGCTTGAACTACTTCAGTTGTGTGTAATGAATCTAAAATATATGAAAGTCTAATGTTTATCAGTACATTACAGAAAATAATGAACTTTATCAAAATATGCTAATTTTTTGAGAAGGACCTGTATTTGGAATGAGATTCAGACTCAGATTCAGTAGAGCAAGTAAGGTTTATTATGAAACTTTTAGAATTTGCCACAACGCATAATTATTTTTGGTTTAATAGACAGTTTTTTTGTCAAGATAGATGAGTAGCCATGGGGGTAAAATGAGGCCCCAGCCTTGGTAACCTCTTTATGGCTAAGTGGGAGGAGGATGTCATCTATGCCCAACAGAACCCCCATGTGGTGCATTGGGCTAGGTACATAGATGACGTCCTTCTCCTTTGGGATGGTAGTTGTCCGGACTCGGATGCTTTCATACTTTCTCTTAACAACAACAATGGGGTATACACCTTAATTATGAGGCAAGTTTAAATTAGGATTTAAACATCTCTTGCAAAGGAGAGAGTTTCATTACATCTACTTTTTTTAAGCCTACGGATAGGAATAATACATCCCTTTGGACAGTTGTCATCATGACTCATGGCTCAGGTCAGTGCCTAAAAGCCAATATATGAAGCTGAGATGCAACTGTACAGAGTTGGATGAATTTAGAACTCAGGCTAATATTCTGACGGGTAGGTTTGTAGAAAAAGGATATCATTTGGAGTCTCTCCAGTCCACTGTAAATCAGGTGGGTGCAATGGATAGGTTGAACCTATTGAATGAAAAACCCTCCATAGATACAAACAAGAAGGTAACCTCTGTTCCTTTTATCACTACCTTTTCGATACAACATCAGAACATAAAACACTGTATCCGCAAACATTGGCATATATTGGGTACTGATTGAGTATTAAAAACTATCTTACCTGATAAACCGCAGATAATTTTTAGGGGTGCCCCCTCCCTGAGGGATAGGATTGCTCCCAATGCTTTCAACCTTCCTATCAAGCAAGTATCCTTTTTTCAAAATCTTACAGGTTATTTACCAGTGCCGTAGATGTCAGGTGTGTTCCTTGAATGGAGGCAGGAGCAGGAGAATGAATGGCTTTGTTTCGGCCAGCACATCAACTGGCTTTGAGATTGAGCCATTCATCACAAGCTCTACTACGGGAGTTGTTTACTTGTGGCAGTGCTCCTGTGGGTTGCAATATATGGGCAGGACCAAGTGGGCCCTACAAGTATGGCTAAATGAACATATTAGTAACATAAGAAAAGGCTTCAAACATCATTCAGTGTCCAAACACTATGCCATCCACCATAACAGAGACCCTACTAATACCAGGACAACCTCATCTTGTGACGCGTAGGGAGGAGCGACGTGCTGGCGTCACTGCGTTTGCACAGGTCCCGGAAGGATGGGCTACTACATTTGAGCCAGCCGGCTTATTCATGCATGTTTTTAACTACTTTTGTAAGTGCAGCCATTTTTTATATTAAACTTAATGTCGAAGATTTTACACTATGGAAGCCTTATCTTTTTTTGGGGTCCTCATTTCATCGGGTTCTCCATTGAGTGGCGGGTGCTCTTCAACCCAGTTCCCCTGGAAAATAAGGCCTTGGCTGGGCACAAGCGGGATAGACCTTCCGTAATAGGAGGTCATAAAAAGCTGGTAATCGGCCAATTCGGTGGAAGCTTTTCTTTGGAATTCACACACTGTTCTGATGATTAGTAGTGCACGGTGGGTCTTTTTCTTTCATCACTGTGTGGACTTTTTGCTTGCAGCGTGTTTGCTGTTTTTCTTTATTCACTAGTTTAGCGCAACTTTATTTTTGGAATATTTTATTTACAACCTCCTTTAATTGCCCATGGAATCGCACATGTAATCATGTAACCGCACATATAATCATTAGTATCTACCTGATGTGGCTTTACATGTTTTTATTAGGGCAGTGTATTAAACAATGATGAGGTGTAATGTTTAGTTTTGCATAATAATGAACGGCCTCACCTTTCTGCAATTTAGAGCATAACAATGAATGATGGTAGGTTGCTAAGGGTTACTGCATGCTCTTTAGCTTATTAAAAAGGCCATAAAATCTAAACTGGATAGGATCACAGGCTAACACACATTTTGGTGCCTAGAATGTTAGACCTGTTCCTGGGTATATTTTACCCTCTGATTGCGGAAAATGGCACCAATTTTTCCCTATCAGCTCTAGTTTTTGAGATACAGCATAAATACCAAGCACTGCTCTTCACTGGTTGCCTGTCAAAATCAGGATATGAATTTAGCAAAATACATTGAGATGATTCAGGCAGCACCACCGTGAAATAGCCATAACCTTATGTGCTTAATCTGCAAAAGTGAAACAATATGAGTGGCAATATACACACACCTCCTATACAATCATAACTATAATACAGGTAATATCAATAAAAGATACTAAAATAACCTGGCCCTCTCTATTAGTATCACTCTGCGCTTATTGATAAAACTGTGAAGATAAAAACCCAGACTAAAATGTATATGCTGAAAGCAGCTGCTTAAAACCAAACGTAGAATGAAATGTACACACAGTGTTCAAAAACGTATATCAAAAGTTCAAAATAAAACTGTAGCAGCGCTACGGACAAATGTTCATATGTGCGTCTTCTATATAGTCATTTATATAGGTACTCTAGATAGTGAATGGTGAGTCTGGTTGTGATTGGTCCAAATCCTAGTTTCAGTGCTCCTTTCACCAAGGTCTGTTCACCACGTGGGGGGGGGGGGGTAAAAGTCCCCTTATGGGGATGCACTCACCAGATGTTAGATCAATACAGGCATAGATTTACCATCCTCATCCAGTATTTTTGTCTTCTTACCACAATATTTACTTTAAGGTGCCGCAAACATATGTGAGGGAAAATAACAGATCCACATAGGGCAGTACTGTATGGAAAATGTATTTGTAAAACAATCCCCCAATTACCCCCTTTACAAATGCGCGTACCATATATACATAATAAACAGGCGAATAAATAAAAGTGGGCGCTTCAGCACTTGTAACTTGCCCCTGATGATCGCCAGTATTTAGTTCCTTTTGGCATCTTCCTGGTTAGCAAGCCCTGGAGCGCAAGCGTCACTTCTGGTTCACTTGGTGTGTGCGGTCACGCCTTGATGTTTCGTCACTTCCTGACTTCTTCTGAGGGCGTGACCTACCACCATAGCAACCAGTGTTTTATACACACAGCCCTCCCGCCCACTGTACGACGCCAGATTGCTCTTCCTGCACGTACGTCGTCACGCATGCGCACTAGAGGATCCGCGTCCTTGTCAAGCTGTGGGCGGAAGTGCTTCATCGAACCGACCCGTGCTGCGCTGCCCTGATTGGTGCGCAGACACGATATGCAGTCCAATGGAACCGTGTGTTTACCATGTCCTGAGGATTAAGAAACGTGGATGGTATTTCAACTCATTCCAATTAGTGCAGTACGGACAATGCGTTATGGACTATTGGATTAGAATTGTGCAAAACTCTTCTAAACAGACATATAATCCAGCCGCCATTTAAACAGCATTATCTAAAAGGAGAAAAAACAAAAACATTTTCTAAAAGCCATATAAGAAACATCTGCACAATGTTCTTCGAAAAAAAATTCTCTCAAAAGCCATATCTGAAAATGTTTTGTAAAACCTTCCATAAAACCTTCCATGAAATATTTTAAACTACATTTCATAAAACGTTTAAAAACATTTTAAACACTTTGAAACATATTTAAAACTTATAAGACACATATGAAGGATGTATAAAACGTATATAGAGCCTATATGTAAAACCTATAAGAGAACTATCAGCCTCTCATCCCATATACCTCAATTTGCCCCTTTGTCCCTATAATGATGATATTTTGTGATTTTTTTGCTAGTCTAATGCCGCGTACACACGGCCGTTTTTCTCGTCGAGAAAAACTAAATTTTTTCCTTTCGACGAGAAAAACGATCGTCTGTGGGCTTTCTGACGTTTTTTTCGACGAGAAAAACGGCATTAAAAACGACGAGAAAAATTAGAACATGTTCTAATTTTTCTCGTCGTTTTTTTCGACATGTTTTCCGCGGCAGTGTTTCCCATAGGGAAACACTGCCGCGGAGCCCACACACGGTCGTTTTTTTCAACCAAAAAAAAAAATGACATTTAAAACGGCTGTGTGTAGGGGAACAAGCTGTTCCTCGTTTTTCAAGTCGATTTTCTCGACGGTGTTTTCACCGTCGAAAAAAAACGATCGTGTGTACGCGGCATCAGACACATATTGAGGGAATTTCTACTCAATGGATTGTGTGTTTTGGACCTCTGGTTGCTAATTGATCAATGTTTTTGTAGGACTAGGTTCCAAGACATCATATATCAATAAATGAGTGAGTAGTCTGCTGGGGGTTGAGGTGAGAATTCAATATATTTAGAGTAACGTTAAGAAAAAGTAGAAAAGATACAAAAAAATCCAGTGGGAGTGATGTGTCGAGAGGGGTACCTACTGGTTCGTTAGGAGTCACTTATAAAGCAATTAATGTCCAGTTCTACGTTGAGTCCTTTAGGTACCAACACCTCTGTTAAAAAAATCCATTTGGTTTCTTTCTTGGATAATTCACGTACCCTGTGTGAGCCTCTCCAATTCGACTTTTGTCTCTCGCACAACTATTTTTGGTACGCCAACAAATTCTATTTGCAACAAAGGGGCGTTGCAATGGGGGCAAAATTTGCCCCCAGCATCGCAAATCTTTTTATGGCGGAATGGGAGGATAAAGTGATTTTTAAAGACAGAAGAGCTGAACTCATTTTTTATAAGCGTTTTATAGATGACCTGTTTTTAATTTGGGCTGGTTCAGTTGAGTCTCTGCAAGAATTTTTAAAGGTTTTAAACACCAATAACAACAATATCAGACTAACCTCTGAATGGCACAGAGAAACTATAAACTTTATCGCCAAAACTTGGAGTTTGGAACTAAGGTCTTTTTTAAACCAACAGACAGGAATAGTTACCTTCCAACCACGAGTGGACACCATCCACAATGGTTAAGGAACATACCTAAAGGTCAAATCATACGGGTAAAACGCAATTGTTCAGATAATGACAATAATTTTCTCGCACAGGCAAAAGTCCTTACAGACAGATTCACAGCAAAAGGTTATGATCCCGAAGCCCTTCAAAAAATCGTAGAAGAGGTGGCACTAGTACCAAGGGAGGTATGTCTAAAAACAAAACCTAAACCAGCACTAGGTGGAACCAACTCGAAGGAATGGGGCTTCATATCGCAATTTCACGCTCAATACAGAGAAGTAGAGGCAATATTTAACCAACACTGGCACATACTACTACTGGACAAAAAGTTAGGTCCTGTCTTGCCCCCCAAACCACAGTTTTTATACTGGAAAGCTCCCAACTACGGAGATCGAAGTAGTTAAAAAAATTCTCGACCATCTAAGCAAACCTCAAACATTTTGGAATCAAAATGGCTTCTTCGCCTGTAGGAGATGCAAAGCATGCAGGGAAGTGGCACGGCCAATAAGAGGTCTAGAGAATTTAGTTTCCCCTTCTAACAATCAACAATTTGATATTGAACAGTTCATCACATGCAATAGCATTTTTTTAGTTTATGCTCTCAAATGCCGCTGTGGGCTCCTCTACATAGGACGCACCAAAAGATTGCTCAGAATCAGGATAGCAGAGCATATCCATAATATAAAGATTGGTTTTTAAGACCACAACGTATCGTTACATTTCAAACTCAAGCATAACCAGGATGCCTCAGGCCTGCAATTCTGGGGCATAGAATGCCTAGAGCTGAATTGGAGAGGCTCACACAGGGTACGTGAATTATCCAAGAAAGAAACCAAATGGATTTTTTTAACAGAAGTGTTGGTACCTAAAGGACTCAACGTAGAACTGGACATTAATTGCTTTATAAGTGACTACTAACGAACCAGTAGGTACCCCTCTCCATACATCACTCCCACTGGATTTTTTTGCATCTTTTCTACTTTTTCTTAACGTTACTCTAAATATATGGAATTCTCACCTCAACCCCCAGCAGACTATTCATTTATTGATATATGATGTCTTGGAACCTAGTCCTACAAAAACATTGATCAATTAGCAACCAGAGGTCCAAAACACACAATTCCATTGAGTAGAAATTCCCTCAATATGTGTCTTAGACTAGAAAAAAAATCGCAAAATATCGTCATTATAGGGACAAAGGGGCAAATTGAGGTATATGGGATGAGAGGATGATAGTTCTCTTATAGGTTTTACATATAGGCTCTATATACATTTTATACGTCCTTTATATGTGTCTTATAGGGTTTTAAATATGTTTCAAAGTGTTTAAAATATTTTAAAACGTTTTATGAAATGTAGTTTAAAATATTTCATGGAAGGTTTTACAAAACATTTTCAGATATGGCTTTTGAGAGAATTTTTTTTCGAAGAACATTGTGCAGATGTTTCTTCTATGGCTTTTAGAAAATGTTTTTATGTTTTTTCTCCTTTTAGCTAATGCTGTTTAAATGGCGGCTGGATTATATGTCTGTTTAGAAGAGTTTTGCACAATTATAATCCAATAATCCATAACGCATTGTCCGTACTGCACTAATTGGAATGAGTTGAAATACCATCCACGTTTCTTAAACCTCAGGACATGGTAAACACACGGTTCAATTGGGCTGCATATCGTGTCTGCGCACCAATCAGGGCAGCGCAGCACGGGTTGGTTCAATGGAGCACTTCTGCCCACAGCTTGACAAGGACGTGGATCCTCTAGTGCGCATGTGTGACGACGTACGTGCAGGAAGAGCAATCTGGCGTCGTACAGTGGGCGGGAGGGGCTGTGTGTAAAAAACACCGGTTGCTATGGTGGTAGGTCATGCCCTCAGAAGAAGTCAGGAAGTGACGAAACGTCAGGGCGTGACCGCACACACCAAGTGAACCGGAAGTGACGCTTGCGCTCCAGGGCTCGCTAACCAAGAAGACGACAAAAGGAACTAAATACTGGCGATCATCAGGGGCAAGTTATAAGCGCTGAAGCGCCCACTTTTAATTATTCACCTGTTTATTATGTATATATGGTACACGCATTTGTAAAGGGGATACTTGGGGGATTGTTTTACAAATACATTTTCCATACAGTACTGCCCTATGTGGATCTGTTCTTTTCCCACACATATGTTTGCGGCACCTTAAAGTAAATATTGTGGTAAGAAGACAGAAATACTGGATGAGGATGGTAAATCTATGCCTGTATTGATCTAACATCTGGTGAGTGCATCCCCATAAGGGGACTTTTACCCCGCCACGTGGTGAACAGACCTTGGTGAAAGGAGCACTGAAACTAGGATTTGGACCAATCACAACCAGACTCACCATTCACTATCTAGAGTACCTATATAAATGACTATATAGAAGACGCACATATGAACATTTGTCCGTAGCGCTGCTACAGTTTTATTTTGAACTTTTGATATAAATTTTTTAACACTGTGTGTACATTTCATAATACAGGTAATAACTTTAGAATCCAGTTGTCACAATCAGGGGTCAGGCTCAGAGACCAGGAGCTATAGCAGTAGCGGGACTACCACTGACCAGCAGGATAGGTGCATAGGCAGTCACCCTGGGGGATAATGCAGGCTCACCTAAAGTGCTGAGTCTAAGTACTAACTGGTGTTTACCAGAGCTCCTGATGGTGGAGATTGATTTTTCTGCATGTTAGTACCATGTCGCAGATCTCCCCACCAGGAGGTGAGCAGGCCAGGGTCCAGTAGCAGATACACAAGTAAGGATCAAACAGAATTGTAGTTAGTAAACAAGCCAAAGGTCAGTAATGAGTAGTTGCAGGTTGGGATCAGGCAGAAGCGCGGTCAAGAAACAAGCCAAGGGTTGATAATGAGTGTTAGCAAAATACGGATGGCAGCAGGGAAGACATAAGCAAGATACTGGCAGAAAGGAGCACAATAATCTGGCAAACAGGAAGTGCAGAGACATGGCTTAAATCAGGAATTTCATAGAAGTAACAAGGAGTTCAGGGTTCAAGACAAACAAGGCTCAAGGATCATCCAAGGAATTGTTCAGGGAGCTGTCCAGTATTTCAGGTGGCTCAACAAAAAGAGACCTGACAGAGCAGAGGTTTTGGGTTTAAATCCCATCCCTGACACCAGTGTTTCTGATGTAAAATTACAAATGGAAGTATATAAACTCTACCACTATATCTGCTACTTAAAGAACAAACTGATCTTCAAGATCTTTTTAAAAACTGACTAAAAACTATATAAATTTGACCAAATCTAGGAAACCAGCGCTGATGTAGTCTAGCTAATGCAATTTTCAGAATCAGTGCCCGAAATAACCCCAAGAGCAGATCTAAAAAACAGGGCAGCAAGAAAAAAATTATTGTTTTGCTGGGCTGTTAACCACTTCCGGAACCAGCTAGCTGCCATAACCCAGGTATCCTCTTCTTCAGTGAGCGGTCCGGTATAACATAAAAGTGGTCTCTGCAGCGGATTCGCCGCAAGATCACTTTTATCAGCGGCGAGAGAGGGCCCCCCTCTCGCCGCTCTCCGGTACCCTCCGCAGCTTACCAGAGCCGTCGGCAGCGGCGGAGGCGATCGGATCCTCTTCTGTGCTTGGTATGGAGACGAGTGAGGGGAAGATGCCCCCCACCGTCTCAATACCATTGCAGGGCGGAGGCGACGTCAAAATGTCACTTCCGCCCATAGCTCTTAAAGGGCCATTTAAAAAAAAAATCTGTCTAAATATGAGATCTGAGGTCTTTTTATAATAAATGTCATGCTTTTTTTCTATTACAAGTGATGTTTACATTCCTTGTAATAGGAATAAAAGTGACACCATTTTTTTTTAAAAGAACAGTGTAAAAATAAAAAATACAAGTAAAAATAAATAACCCCAAAAATTTTTTTTAAACGCGCCCTGTCCCGCCAAGCTCGTGTGCAGAAGCGAACGCATACGTGAGCAGCGCCCACATATGAAAACTGTGTTCAAACCACACATGTGAGGTATCGCCGTGACCAGTAGAGCGAGAGCAATAATTCTAGACCTCCTCTGTAACTCAAAACATGCAACCTGTAGAATTTTTTTGTAAGGATAAAAATAGGATTTTTTGTACTCACCGTAAAATCCTTTTCTCTGACATCCATGGACTGACACGGTGTCTCTTTACACTTTACACGTGGGTTATGTCCCTGCTTGCAGGAGAAGACCTAGGCAGAATGTGAAATGTTATACATACATTCTAAAAGCCAGAGCTGAACAGCCCCACCCAGGGGGCGGTCCCTCCGGACATAACCCTCCCACTACAGTCAGCAGACTTCAGTTCGTAACAAAGCAGTACAAACTTAAAAGGAAGGGTGGGTGCCGTGTCAGTCCATGGATGTCAGAGAAAAGGATTTTACGGTGAGTACAAAAAATCCTATTTTCTCTTACCATCCATGGACTGACACGGTGTCTCTTTACACGTGGGATGTCCCAAAGCAGTGTCAAGAGGGATGGGAGCAGTATAAATGGAAAAAACAAAACTTCACTCCAATAAGGCAGAGCTCCTCAACGGAGGAGTCGCAACTTTAAACAGCGGCCTGCAGCACCCTGCGGCCGAAGGAAGCATCCGAAGATGCAGCCACATTAACCTTATAAAAAACTTAAAAGGCATGAACAGACGACCAGGTCGCTGCCTTGCACACTTGTGCAACCGACGCTTGATGTCTGGAAACCCAGGAAGCACCAATTGCTCTGGTGGAATGCGCCATAACCGGAAAGGGAGGCGCCCGCCCTTTGAGAGCATAGGCTTGAATGACGGTTTGTCTGATTCCCCTAAAAATGATGGCAGACGAAACCGCTTGGCCCTGTTATGGATCAGAGACAGTCACAAACAGTGAGTCGGACTTCCGAATAGAAGCAGTAGCAGACAGGTACACCCGTAAGGCTCGCACCACCTCCAATATGTGCAGCGCAAACTCTCTGGGATGCGATGGGTGAGGACACAAGGACGGGAGGGCAATGTCCTCATGTAGGTGAAAGGTCGACACCACCTTTGGCAAAAAAGGAAGGTCGCGGATGCAACACCGCCTTATCCTTATGGATGACCAAATATGGCGACTTGCAGGACAAAGCCGCCAACTCAGACACTCGTCAAACAGAAGTGATTGCCACTAAAAAGGCCACCTTCTGAGACAAGACAAGAGGGGAATATCCCAGATATTCCCAAAAGGAGGTTCCTGGAGGACCGAGAGCACCAAATTCAGATCCCACAGTGGGAGAGGAGGCTTGACAGGAGGGAGCACATGGCGAACCCCCAACACAAGGTGCTAACCAAGAAAAATTACTCGCTAGAGGTCGCTGAAAGAAGACGGCCAAGGCCGAAATCTGATCCTTTATGGTACTCAAAGCAAGCTTTTGGGTCACTCCACACTGCAGAGGACGCAGGATTCTGGGGACGGAATACGTCCGAGGACTCCAGTCCAGCGCTTCGCACATGGCGATATAAGCTTTCCAGGCACGGTGATAGATCTGCCTGGAGGAAGACTTCCGTGTCCTTAACATGGTCAAAATGACCGAGTCCGAGAGACCTCGGTACCTCAACACCTGGCTTTTAACAGCCCTGCCGTTAAAGCCAGAGACTGTAAGCCGGATGAAACATAGGACCTTGAGACTGAAGGTCCTCCGTCATCGGTAACCGCCAGGGAACATCCGTGACGAGACGTGGCAGATCAGCATACCAGTGATGCTGAGGCCAATCCGGAACAATTGGGATCGCCGGAGTTTATATCAGGCGATAAGGACCCTATGGGGCCACCAACGCATCCGAGGCATCGCCCAAGGATCCCTGGATCTGGCCACAACCTTGACCCTTGCGATTGAGTCGAGAGGCCATCAGGTCCACATCCGGTGTGCCCCACCGTCGGTAAAGGAGTTGAAATATGCAAGGACCACTCTTCTTGGTCCGGTGTCTGGCGATTGGCGACTCAGATAGTCCGCCTGCCCATTGTCTATGCCCAGAATGTAAAATGGCCTACAGAGCCGGCACATTTCTTCCGGCCCACTTCAGGATACGGACTACCTCGGAAGCCGCAGCTGAGCTCCGAGTTCCCCCTTAATGGTTTACATACGCCACCGCCGTGGCGGTGTCCGACTGGCTCCTGATGGAGCGACCCCGTACTCTCTCCGACCTGAGGAGAGACACAGTCCGATGGCCCGTATTTCCAGAACAGTGATTGGTAAACGGGCTCGTCCGGAGTCCAAGGCCTGAGCCGACAGGACTCCCCAGACTCCACCCCAGCCCGTCAGGCTGGTGTCCGTCGTGAGTACCGTCCATTGGATGGGAGGGGAACGACTTTCCGGACCGAAGAGCCGAGGATCTCAACCACCATGTCAGGGGCGCCCTGACCAGGTGAATCACCTGGATCTGAAGATCCAAGGACAATGGGGATTTGTCCCAGGTGGACAAGATCTCTTTCTGCAATGCCCTGGTGTGTGATTGGGCATACGGAACGGCCGCGAAGGAGGCCACCATGAGTCTCGGGACTCTCATGCAAAAAACGGATTGACAACCATTTTTGGGATGTCAGCACCCGCACCGCAGACTGAAGTGTCAGCAACTTCTCCAGAGGTAGGATACCTTTGCCTCCAAGGAGTCCAGAATCAGAACTTAGATACTCCAGACACTGAGTCGGGACCAAGACTGACTCCTGAATGTTCAGGAACCACCCGAGTCCCTAAGGGTCTAATTGACGATAGTCACCTTTCCTCTAAGTCTGATCCACTTTCTGCTCTTAGCAGAAGATCGTCCAGATAGCCCACGACAGCAATACCTCGCTGTAACAGAAGGCTAGAACCGGAGCAAGCACCTTGGTGAACACCCTTGGTGCCGAGGCTAGGCCGAAAGGAAGAGCCACAATCGATAGTGGACTTCGCTGATCGCAAAGCGCAGAAACTTCTGTCCAAGGACGCCAGAAGAAAATCCCTTTGGTGGAGTGTAGCGATCACCGTGCGAATGGATTCCATGCGGAACTTCTTCACCTTCTCGAAGGCATTCAGGGCCTTGAGGTCCAGGATAGGTCGAACCACGTCCTATTTTTGGGACGACAAACAGATTCGAGTAGAATCCCTGAAAACTCTCCTGTGACGGAACCGGCACAATCACTCCAGACCTGATCAAATCCTGTACAGCCCCCAAGAGGGCTGCCCGACAGGTAGGAATGAGAGGAAGATTTGAGGGAAAGAATCTGTCTGGGGGCCAGGATCGGAATACTATCCTGTATCCTGAGGTGACCACCTCGCACACCCACCAGTCGGAGATTCGGGAGGACCACCGATTCGTGACCTGCGAAGTCGTCCCCCCACCCCAGAGTCGGGCGGAGGCAAGACTTCACGTGGAGGCGGGCTTGGGAGCCGCTTGTTCGGCTTACGCACCCAGGGGCACTTGTGCCCACCAGCCGCACTGCCGTCAGTCTGAGAGGGCCTCCCCGTGGACTGACTGACGAAAAAACCCCGTTTTGCTGGAAAGGAAGGCCCCTGTTTGCGGCGGGCCTCCTCACCCTTGCTAGTCTAAGGAAGAAGAGTGCTTTTACCTCCCATGACATCCATGACGATGTCATCCAGAGCAGCACCGAAAGGTCTACCACCTTTAAATGGTAGATCCGTCAGGAGCTTCCTAAGGCTAGGTCAGCAGACCAGCACTTCAACCAGATAAGACAACGCAATACCACCGCCGAGACAGAGGCCCTGGATATTAAAGGGGCCTCATCCAACGTGGCGTCGCACACATAAACCAGGCCCTGAACCAGTTGGTGGGCCAAAGCAACTGTGTCTGGAGGAAGATTATGCTCCTGTACAGCTAGGTGCAACATTTTTGCCCAACCTGTAAGTGTTTAAGACACAAGGGTCGCCGCTACCACAGGCCGTAGGGCGGATCCCAACAAGGCAAACATGGCTCTGCTCACCACTTCTGACCTCCTGTCGGTGGGGTCCTCAAATGCAGGAGTCCCCTCCATCGGGAGAGTGATGGCCTTGTTCATCCGGGCGACTGGAGGGTCGACCCTGGGGGAGAAGCCCACTTTTTAAGTAGGGCATCTTCAAGGGGTATCTGATAGACAAACGCCGCGGGACCATAAAAAAATTATTCTGCTGCTTTTCCCAGACCTTATCAATGAGCTGGTCAAAGAAAGTACATATGGAAAAACCTCTTTAGAAGGCCTGGCCTTAAAAGAACCAAAGGAGACTGTATCCGCCTGAGGTTCTGCATCCGCAGCATTTCAGCTTGAGAGTGTCCCTCACCGCAGTCATGAGTACACTAACAAGCGCCCTGTCATTTACTGACTCAGAACTGGAGTTTTCCTCATAAGGAATGTCCTGTTCAAAACCATCCAATACATTCAGAACTAGGGTCCTGAGCGGTAGTGGCTAGGCCCATATCTGAATCAGCGCACTGCCCTCATGAAGTAAAGTGGGGAGAGGGCGCTTTTTTGCTCCCTTGTGCTTGCACACAGCTCCTATCCTGGTCAGAAATGATTCCAGGACTGCCCACAACTGGTCCCTAGGGACCGCAGGTGCTGAAGCACTGCCTGTTGTCCACTGACATTTAGGGGAAGCTGGTGACAGAGACTCCATATTGCCCCCCTCTGAGACTCCTCAGATAAAAAGTCCACCCACAGGCTGTGCTGACTGAGGAGGGGGCGCCCAGGGGACTCACCAAACCAGACCAGGGACCGCTCAGTTCCGCTGTCTGTACCGCGCTGTGTCAGCGCTGGTGAGCTGTGAGGAGATTGTGAGGAGATTCGCGCTGTTACAGCAGCGCTAGAGGCCAAAACTAGTGCTGAAGAGCGCGCAGGCTACAAGAAAATGGCCGCCGCACTTCACTGAGGCGATCCACGGCAAGATGGCCGCCATGACTCAGCAAAAGTGAAAAAAACAGCACACACACAGCGCCACTCGGCGCTCAGGCCCCAAAACACACAAAAAAAGGCCCCAAGCATATCTGCAGACCAGCATTAGCCCCTCCAATAACAGTGTGACCCCCAGGCACCCCACACAGCACAGCGCCAGCAATGGTGACAGAGAGTGACAATGAAATACAGGGGGAGACAGGGAAAATCCCCCACAGAGAAACACACAGCCTTTTGTACTCACCTGCAGGCAGGAGAGTCTACTTACCCGTCCCCTGAGGGACCCACTGGTGTGTTTCTGACAGGACTATCACAGTGCAGTACTGAGTAGCTGTCAGCCCGGTCCACCGCGAAAGATACAGTCAGTCAGGAACTGTTCAGTCTTGAGAGGACCGTGGGAGCATGAAAGCAAACCCGGCCACCCCTGAAGTCATGGGGCCTGTCGTGAACTGAGTCTCACGCACACAAGGCGAGGATCAGCACGCTTGATGGTCGGACAGGGAAGACTACGAGGATATCTTCTACCCAACCTGTTGCCCAGCCGACAGTTGATAGAAAATTCTCAAGAATAAAATAAAAAAGAATTCCAGAAAAGGAATAAAAATAGGTCAGGAGACTGGCTCCTGAGAGAGCCATGTCTTCTCCTTCTGCTAGGCAGAAAAAAACTGAAGTCTGCTGACTGTAGTGGGAGGGTTATGTCCGGAGGGACCGCCCCCTGGGTGGGGCTGTTCAGCTCTGGCTATTAGAATGTATGTATAACATTTCACATTCTGCCTAGGTCTTCTCCTGCAAGCAGGGACATGACCCACGTGTAAAGTGTAAAGAGACACCGTGTCAGTCCATGGATGGTAAGAGAAAGTTTGTTGCCATTCCACGGGTGGGTGCCATTTGGAAGCGTGACATGTTGGATATCAATTTACTCTGCGTAACATTATCTTTCACAATATAAAAAAATGGGCTAACTTTACTGTTGTCTTATTTTTTAATTCAAAAAAGTAAATTTTTTCCCAAAAAAGTGAGCTTGTAAGACCGCTGCGCAAATACGGTGTGACAGAAAGTATTGCAATGACCGTCATTTTATTCTCTAGGGTGTTAAAAAAAAAAGGTACCGTATTTTTCGCACCATAAGACGCACTTTTACCCCCCAAAAAATAGGGAAAAGTGTCCCTGCGTCTTATGGAGCGAATACTGAGCAGGCTCCGCCCCCCATCGCCGCCGCCGTGTCAGAATACAGACACTCGGCTTCTCTGTGGAGGAGAGATGACAGAATGTGAGGAAGATACTTGCTGGGGCATACCAAGGGGGAGCGGGGGGAGACGGTCTGCCCCAGGTGCCAAAACATGGGGGTTGTCAGTGGTGTTGCTATAATGGTGCACTCCGCACCCAGGTAAGTTGACATCCACCAGATGTGACCCCATCCTGCAAACGACAAGAGCCCTGGATGGCTTTTTTATTCAGCTGGAACACCCCCGGCGCCGTGGTCTGGTCCAGTCTCACTTCCTGCCTCTCTCCACTTGTTGCTGCTGCTGCTGAAAACGATGTCCTCAGTCATTCATCCTAGCTGCTGCCTGGTGTATCTGATGCTGAGAGCCAGCCAGAGGGGGTTGTGGATTGTAATGGCAGTGTCCTCCACTGCCTGAGGTGAGTGATAAGGGGGTGGGAGGTGTGGGATGGTATCCACTGTTCATCACCTGAGCTGTTGTTATATGAGAGGCTGAAGGGGTGCTTGTGTCTGCCCTACCACCCTGAGCTGATCTGGGAAGGGGGGGGGGGGTTGCTGTGTGTCCACCACCAACCAGGTATAGTGTAGCTGAGCTGATTTGATAGGGGGGCTGATATTGCTGTGCGTCCACCACCCACCTATAGTAGTAATATAATATTAAATATTTTAGTACATCATTTGGTTCAGAATATTTTTTTTCTTGTTTTTCTCCTCTAAAACCTGGGTGCGTCTTATGGTCAGGTGCGTCTTATGGAGCGAAAAATACGGTATAATGTTTGATGGTTATAAGTAATTTTCTAGCAAAAAAAAAGTTTTTTACTTTCAAACAACAAATCTCAGAAAGAGGCTCAGTCCTTAAGTGGTTAATCACTCTGGGCAATGAGTTTTTACACAGCAAAAGGAAAAAAAACACACTGGGAGAGATTTAGTAAAAGTGGTGCACACAGAATCTTGTGCAGCATTGTATAGTAACCACTCAGCTTCTAACTTGAGCTTGTTTAATTGCTTTGACAATAAAACTTAGAAGTGTGAGAAATATTAGTAAACCCTGGCGCCAACCAAAAAATTACAATATTCTAAAAAATGTGAAGCCGCCCCTTTAAGTGAATAAACCACCTCTGAAAAGCGAACCAATGAAAAGCACGGCACTAACACATATGTGATAATTGCATGTGAACAAAGGATAAAAAAACAATACAAATACTTGAGGGTCCAAAGGTGAAAAAAAAACATTATTTATAAGAATTAATAATAAATATTGCACAGTCCAAATTTATTTACCTAAATCTTGCTGAAGAAAGCTCCAATCACCATTCTCCTGGTCTTAAAGGTGCCTCGGATACTCCTCATGTGTAATGTAAAAAATGTGTACAAAATGCACGCTTACCAACAGCATCTATAAGCACCTTTGGTGTCATAGGGGTACCACCCTTTTTGCCCTTTGTTTTCACAATGTCCCACCTTGAGAATGGTAAACTACCCCAGCTGATCTCTTTAAACATCAAAAACCAAGACCGAGGGAGAGATAATAATCCAGGATAGTGTGATACTGTTTTATTAAAAGTCAAAACAAGAATTAAAAATATAAATTTGCCACTCACTTTTCAAGGTGCTAT
Organism: Rana muscosa; assembly: GCA_029206835.1. Lineage (NCBI taxonomy): Eukaryota > Metazoa > Chordata > Amphibia > Anura > Ranidae > Rana > Rana muscosa. The sequence continues at coordinate 691,635,385 of CM055118.1, read as the reverse complement.
AGTCAGCACCAACACAATCAGCCTGTTCGATTATCCTGCACACCGCTCGGTCCGAGCCAGCGTGCGTTCCAGCGTGTGATTGCATGTGTAAAAAGGTTAAAAAACGATTCAAATATACTTAAGAGTCCAAAGGTGAAAAAAAATGTTCAAACCAGATCAAAAGACGGAAATTATGTCATCATGTATGGCGGACGCACAGTCTCAATGCATTTCGCTTGTCAACATCGTCAAGGAGCTTCCTAACGATGCTGACAAGCAAAATGCATTAAGGCTGTGCGTCTACTATATACTATATACTATATATCATTTCCGTTTTTTGATCTGGTTTGAACATTTTTTTTCACCTTTGGACTCTTAAGTATATTTGAATTGTTTTTTATCCTTTGTTCACATGCAATCATCACATATGTGTTAGCGACTTGCTTAATAAACCTTAGAAGCTGATTGGTTACTAGGCATAGCTGCACCAGATTATGTGTGCAACTGCTTTAGTAAATCTCCCCCATTATGTTTTGCTACAAAACAACAGAAATATTTTAACCACTTCAGCTCCGGAAGGTTTTACCAACTTCAGGCCATTGTTTGCTATTTAGCACTGTGCTACTTTAGCTGGTAATTGGTTGAAAAGGGGTATTTTGGAATTTTTAGTTTATTTTTTAAACTACTAATGGCGGTGATCAGTGACTTACAATGGGACTGACACTAACTGATGCTGGGGGGAACTGACTAACTGCCACTGACGTCGCCAGTGACAATAATACAGTGATCAGTGATAATAATTTACACTGTCACTGTACTAATGACATTGGGGTTAACATCTAGGGTGATCAAGGGGTTAAATGTGTGTCTAACAATGTGCAATGTGTGTAACGTGTGCTGCTTTTACTAATGGATCTCTTTGCTTCTTATCCCTGATTTGCACACTTTTCCTCAGTGTTCAATGTTCCTAGGATTTTATCCCATTTAGTATAAGTAGCATAGAGTGCAGTTTAGGGAAGTTGGATCTTTTGAAAACCAGTGTACTTGTGTTACCCTTGTGTTTCCTTTTCTTGTGATTTATACTGAATGTAATCATACAGACATGCACACAAAGTTTTAAAGCATATGCCAAGACAAAACTTCAATTTCTAGTTTTGGTCAGAATGGGGAAGTTTTACAACTCTTGTGGGGTTCTATTCACTCCTATCTGGGACTACGCTAGAAAGATTTACCCCCCCCCCCTTCTGTCCTTCTCACAACAATTTCACCAAACAGAAGGTAAGGAAATATCTAAAACGGCAACAGAAATAAAAATCTAACAGGGATTCTAGTCTTTCCCTATACTTCTAAAGGAAAGTTTTTTTTTTATTTCTGTCTGTGTTACTGTTGCACATTTTCCCCCACTTCCTGTCTCGTAAAACATTGCCAGCAGGACAGGACATATTTCTAATGGAGCTCACGATAGCAGTGAAAACTTGACAGGGATTCAAACCTTCCCTGACTGTATCCAAAATTGTCAGGAAAAAACCCTTTAAAAATAAATAAATATATGGAATATGCTGCAGTTATTAAAGTGTTGGCAGCTATTTTATCATTATCATTATAGGATGGGTAGGTACTGGCACTATTAAATGTGACAGGGAGATTACATTACTGGAATCTAGAAAAATAACTCAGTGGGTGAGCTATACATTGATGGGTGGATGTCATTCTGGATTTCTGGATGACCACCCAAGGCAATGCCCACTAGTGATGCTAAGGCTCCAGGACTGAAAGAACAGAAATACAGTGAATGTATGAAGTCAGGGATAATAAGGCTGGGGAGGAATGTGCAAAATCATTCTGGATGTCCGCCAGATAGAAAATAAGATGGGCTCTAGGTTGTTGCAGCTTCTAATTAACACTGTGAGAAGCTCATAGTACACAGTGAAATCAGAGTAAGCATTTTCAGTACAGAATAGGAGCCTGTACAACCGTGCAAGTCTAAAGTTAAAGGGTTTGTAAAGGAAAAAAACAACAAAAAAAACAACAAACATGTCATACTTACCTGCTCAGTGTAATGGTTTTGCACAGAGCAGCCCCATTCTTCCTCTTCTGGGGTCCCCCACCAGCGCTCTGGGCCCTTCCCCGTGCTGAGTGCATGCTCGTTCCTGAACCAGCTCTCTGTTAACATAAGACACAGAGAGCGCAGCTAAGCCCTGTCCTCTGCTCCCTCCTCACTGGCAATGATTGACAGCAGTGGGAGCAAATGACTCCTGCTGTTGCATCCCAGCCACTGAGGAAGAAGAGACCTAGGAGAGCTGCTGCTCTAGTGCACATTGCTGGATCAAGATCAGGCTTAGTTAAGTATTAGGGGGCTGTGGGGGGAGCTGCACTCTGAAGGTTTTTACATTCAGCTTTAAATATCTCTTCTGGCAACGTTTTTCCAAAATGAATAGGACAATTCATGGTGATTGCTGCAACCAAAAGCATTCACATTCGAAATTCCTTATGCAGAAAACTCAGAAAAATACTCCTGAAAATAACAGAACTTGCAAATATTCCCAGCAAAAAGAGAGCCTGGTAGTTAATGAACCCAGCAACCTACTGCCTAAAGGTCACAGTGATAACCAGCAGGTCACCAAAATGATCAACTACAGCCTTCCCTAATTTTTACAGTCATTCATATCCTCACATGAAAAATACTAACAGGGAAAAAAGTATACTTAAAGTTATTTGCAGTTTAAATGAAATGCCACTAAACAATGTTAAGCTGTAATCATAGAACCGCAAATTTATATCTATTTGTAATATCAATTGCTTTTGTTGACATATTTATACGGCTGTTATATTTTCAATTCATGCAGTTCTCCTTCACCGAAATTTACTTGTAAATGTGAAAAGATATCACAATGTACATTTTTGTTTCCTTTTATTACTTCCACTGGTTATGCAACTAAAACTGCCAAATATTTCTTTTTAACAGGACACAATGGAGATAATAATTTTAAGAGCAGCAAAAAGATAGTTGTGCATGTAACAAAATGAGCAGTTAATTAAAATGTTACTTTTTTGCCATTTTGCTGCAGATGGTATTATACACAATAATCTTATTTTAAGCACATTTCGTTTGCTAAGGATCTTGGAGACTTAGTGAAATAAATTGAGTATATATTTGTATTAAGCATTGCAACTAATGCCTTTTGAATTTGTGTTCATTTTTTTCTGTAATCATATTCTACTGAAAATAATAAAACAGCCATTGAAGGATGTAGCAGTATTATTTAAAAAAATCTATTTCAGTCAAACAAAATAGTAGCCAGTCAAATGTAATACACATGGGGGTTTATTTACTAAAGACATAGAAAAGTTCATGTTCACTTTGCTTACTAAATAAGACAAACCAAATCTTGTGCTAGGAAAAGAGCAAAGTCTCTTTTATATTGAATTTCCAACCTTTGTTACTTTTATTTGTTATATTTCTATCATACTGTATTTAAAGTTAACACAGTTTTCCTATATTTACTCTTGTTCACTATACCAAGACAACATTTAGTTTGCTAATTGAACAGTCTCTTCCTTTATTACCTCAGCCTCAATGTGTTTCTCCAGCTTCTAAAAGATATACAATATATTTGTAATCTAATGCATACCTTAGCTATGACAATAACAATCTGCTGCTTTGCCACATAGAGGCGAATATATCTCTCCACTCAACTAAAAAAGCATGTTTTTTTGCTGTTTCTTAGCCCACTGGATTTACTAACACTTCCTGTACCCTTCCACCAGGAGAGGTAGTATAGGAGCATGTCCCCACTGTGAACACTTTTTGCAGAAATGGAAGAGATAAGTACAACAGTGTTGTATTTATTGCTCCTGTGCAGAAAACATGGAATCTAAGTGTAACCCTTTTTTGGCTAACTTTTTAAAGATGCAAATTTTTGGGATGTCCCATATCCTTTTGTCAAGCATTGTAAAATTGTATATTTGTATAAAGCCTGGTGAATGTATCGAAGGCTTTGCAAAATCATTTGATTAAAACTCAAGGTTCTAATGTGCATGAGCCAACAGTGCAATATTAACAGGCAAAAACGAACTTGAAATATCAAGTACATAGGGTGTAGATAAGGTTTGATCTAATGATTGCCCTGAACATGAGAACATGAATGAATAACTCAAATGACTATATTCCAGGTAAGTTGTGTTTAAAACTTTGGAATTATTGAATGAGCTCTCCATAGAAAACAAGGAAGGAAAATGCAAAAGTTACACAAATAAACAAAAATGTTATTACAGTTACTGATTTGTGCATGTCTTTTGCAAACATTATAATGATAGACAAACACTTCTTTTAATAATGCTTCAGTGATTAACTAATCAAAATCTGAGTCTTTTCAAATGGCACTGAGACAATAAAACCAAAACAATCTCAATTTCAATCTTTCACTGAGAGAGATGTCAATGTGAGTGTCGCGTGAGATAGAAAATTACCAGTGTCATTTGCAATTGATTTGATGTCAGAATGTTCTGAGGTCACCATCATTATATTTGCTAAAAGGGCAAAAAGAAAAAAAAAACCCTGCTCATGATTTACCAGTAGCATTGCAGATTATAATATATACCAAGCATAAGTCACTAGTTCCCAGTTAACAATTACTAACCAAATTACTAATTGTATGTAATGAGCTTCAAAGACAGAAAAACACTGTAACAGTTTTAATCATCTCAATGTCCTAATTAGCATAAAGATATACATAAGGGAAAACATGCCACTTTCTGAAATGTCAAATCTTAATCAGGGCATATTTAATGTCACTGCGAACAATTACAAAGTCACTAAAAGTCCATGGGAGTTTAAAACGCACAGTGCTCTGGATATTTGTTTTTCATAAATACATTCAGCATGAAATGACCTTATAAGCAAAACAGAATATTGACAACTTGATTTTGCTCCTGCCTATATATTTCCAATCTGCCTCACAATTTATTTTCTTCTAGTTAACATGTCCTCCTATGGGTCCTTTCCATGTCCTTCAGTCTGCAAAGATGTTAAGTAATATTGTCCCCGCTATGATAGAAAAGGGGGAGACGGTTTCAATTTCCCCTTTTCTCATGGGAAGGCGGCAGGACGAGCAGTTTCAATTTCCCCTGATGAGCCTGCTAGGTCTCTCAGGGGAAACAGCTGTGACTCATATGTATTTCCCGGGTTTTTGTTTGAAACACCTGGTGATCACGTGGCCTGGGGATGCTCAAAGCATGTTTTCCCGGGTTTTCTTAAAGGAAGAGTGGTCCTGGGCGGGTGGTACCAGTTTGAACTAGCTAGGATAGGGCTATATAAGCAGGGTTCCGTTATAGGAGTCATTCGCCTCAGAAGACAGGATCTGTGGTGTTCTAGGAGTGTTACTCCATTGAGCAAACAGGGGTCTTCTGAGGCCGGAAGATGAGTCTCCTGCGGCGGCTAATTGAGCGGGCGGGAGAAGAAGGCGGCGAGGATTGGATTCGGCGATGCCTCGACTTACCTGCAGCGTCGTGTCAAGAGGCTCCGGTGGGAGCTGCTACAGCAGCAGTAGAAGCCCGAATCCTGACGGAGGATGGAGGTCCGTCTGTGGGTGTGCTGCCCGGCGCGGAGTCCATGATGCGCCCGGAAGAGGAAGGAGCGGCGCCACAGGAAGGAGTTCCCCATCGTAAGAGGATCACTGCCGCGTCAGCAAAGGGGAGTGGTTCCGCGAAGAGGAGGCGGGGCCCATGTCAGCGACTCTCTCCCTCCCCGCCCAGAGCTCCGGCAGCCAAAAGAACCAGTCAGACGGCGAGAAGAAGCAGGCCGGAGTCGGCAGGAGCAGCGGTAAGCAGGCATACTGCACCAATAGCGGCGGCAGCTGGAAGAGGCTCGGTAAGGGGCGTACCCGGTAATGTAGGCGGAGCGGTGAGCGGTTCGTCAACACAGTCGCCACGCCCCCTACAACAAAATTCATCTCCATGGAGACAAGACCAGCGGTCTGAGGTCAGTACTAGGCCGGCTGTCAGATCAGCTCCTTATGAAGGAATGGAGGAGCCTGGGGTTTCACTGCATGGTGAGTCTAATAATGACATTGCTTTACAGGTTATTCTTGAATCCATAGCTAGTTTAGCTAAGGAAGTACAGTTATTAAAAAATCCTGTTTCAGTCTCTGTCAATCCTATAGTAGATGTGTTTACGCCATCTTGTGGACAAATAGCAAATGACGAGCAAGTATTACATTCTATTGAGGGTAATATGTCCTCTGCTTATCATATTGCTAAAAATCAGAATTTACCGGAAACATGTTTAAAAGAAACTATTTCTTGCGAGTCATCTCCTTTAGGTTTTCACTTATCTTTGTCGATAAAAGAAAAGATATGGAGAGGTGAATTTTTAGATTTATTATCATTACTGCCTTCAGTTAAAGATTTTATTTTAAAGGATAAAAAAGAAGATGAAGATAGGAGGAGGCCTGTGACCAGGTCTTTTAATAACTGGTTGCAGGCTTTCTGCATTTTTTCAGGTATCCTTTGTGAAAAATTTCCGGACAAGAGTCCGGGGCTTTTTCAACATTTGGATATAATTTTGGAAGCTTATAGAAGCTTCGGTAGTACATCTTGGTTTTCATACGATGAAGCTTTTCGTCAAAAATTGGCGGTCCATAAATCTTTAAAATGGGGAGTAAAAGATGTGGGCCTGTGGCTCAATCTTTTTCTTCCCCAGCGACAAAACGTTGCTAGACAGAATTCAGTGTACACACAGCAAACTACAACCCAGCCTTCCGGATATAAAAAAGGCATTTGTTTTAACTACAATGATGGACAATGTAAATGGCTTACCTCTTGTAGGTACCGACACGAGTGTGCTTTTTGTTCAGGAACACATTCCGTGTCAAAATGTTTCAAAAGAATGGCTACTGCCAATCAACAGGGATCTGTTCAGAAAGGCTTGCACGCCAGTGAACTGGCGAAATATGCTCCCTTGGCTTCAAATTTACCCAGACAAGTCGAGGGCCCGTCTACTTCTGGAGGGCTTTAGAGATGGCTTTAAGCTTCCTTCCTTTTGTGGTAAAGGTTGCACAGTGGTAAAAAATTTGAAATCTGTAGATCAATTTTTTGAGATTGTTTTAGAGAAAATCGCTAAAGAGGTTGTGGAAGGGAGGGTAGCTGGTCCTTTCAGTTCTCCTCCATTTATGGATTTTCGGATTTCCCCTTTGGGAATCGTTCCCAAAAAAGTAAATAATTATTTTCGTTTAATCCACCACTTGTCGTTTCCTAGGGGCCAATCATTAAATGACCAAATTGATGATAGTATCTCCTCAGTTTCCTATGCATCTTTTGAGGATGCTTTAAATAAACTTAGGATTTTGGGAAAAGGGGCCCTTATGGCTAAAGCTGATATTAAATCTGCTTTCCGTCTCCTTCCGATTAACCCAATTTGTTTTAATTCGCTAGGTTTTTTCTTTAACGGTGAATTTTTCTTCGATAAATGTTTACCAATGGGTTGTTCTCTATCTTGTTTTTATTTTGAAACTTTTTCTTCCTTTTTAGAATGGGTGGTTAGCAAGGTTTCGGATTCAACTTTTTTGATACATTATTTAGATGATTTTTTATTTTTAGGTCCCCCTTGTTCTTCGGATTGTGACTTACTTTTGAATTCTTTTTTCAAAATCTGCAGCTATTTGGGTGTTCCTTTGGCCATCGAAAAAACATCCTGGCCTTCGACTTGTATTGAATTTCTGGGTATCACGATCGATTCAGATTTGATGGAGTTTCGATTACCCAAAATCAAAATAATTAAAATTAGAACTACTTTACTGTCCATCATTAGAAAGAAAAAGGTTTGCCTAAAAGAAATGCAGTCCTTACTGGGTTTGTTAGCTTTTGCTTCTAGGATTATGCCAGTTGGGAAGGTTTTTTCTCGGAGATTGTACCTTGCAATCTCTGGTTTAAAATCCCCATTTTCTCATGTAAGGATTACTAATGATCTGAGGGAAGACCTGTTAGTATGGCTTCAATTTCTTACATTTTTTAATGGGAAAGCGGTATGGCAGGAGCAATTCGTTTTAGACAAGGATTTGTTCCTGTTTACTGACGCTGCTGGGTCCTGCGGTTTTGCTGCCATTTGGCAAACACAGTGGTGTGCAGATAGTTGGGATCCTAGATGGCAGGCCAGAGGATTGCTTAAAAATATTGTACTATTGGAGCTTTTCCCAATTGTCGTAGCTTTGGAGGTTTGGGGACAGTACTTTCAGAATAAACGCATTTTGGTTAGGACTGATAACAAAGGTGTTATGTTTGCAATAAACTGTTTATCATCTAAGTCCCCGCCGGTTGTTGTCCTTCTTCGCCATATGGTTTTTAAATGCTTGAGTTTGAATATTTGGTTAAAAGCAACGCATGTGGCGGGAAAGGATAATGACATGGCGGACTCTCTGTCTCGCTTTCAGATGGATCGATTTTTTCAACTATATCCAGATGCGGATCCTGTAGGGATGAAGTGCCCTCAAAATTTATGGGACCTGGTTTGAAGCCCATTGCTGAATATATCCAGCATTCCATTGCACCATCAACCTTAGCTGGATATCGATCGGCCTGGTTGATGTGGTTGATGTTTTTAAATTCAATTGGAAGACCCGCCGGGTCATTTTCTGAGCATCTGGTTTTATTGTTTTTAGAGTTTTTATTTAATAAGAAGTATTCCTGGGCATATGTCCAGAAGACTTTATCTGGTGTTTCATTTTTTCTTAAACTTAATGGGTTTTTATCTTGCTTGTCATTCTTTTCAGTACAACAAGCCATGAAAGGATATAAAAGAATTAATTTCAAGAAAGACCAACGTTTACCAATTACCCCAGTGATTTTACAAAATCTTTGCTCAGTTACTTCCCTTATTTGTTTTTCTGATTTTGAAGCAGTTCTTTTTCGTGCAGTTTTTTCTTTAGCTTTTTTCGCAGCACTAAGGATATCGGAGTTACATTTCCTGCAAGCCTCTGATGTCCGAATTGCGGACGGTTCCTTAAAAATTTTTATTCGTCAGTCGAAAGCGGACCAGTTAGGTGTGGGCAGTTGGATAACTTTATTTTCTAGTCATAATCCTAATATCTGCCCAGTATCGTTAGTATCTCAATATATTATTATTAGGCCCCCACTAAATGGAAAATTTTTCTTACATGAATCTGGTTCTCCATTAAGTAAATATCAATTCCTTTGTGTATTTAAAAAGTGTTTAAGGAAACTGAATCTTCAGGAGTGTCATCTAACATCACACTCCTTTAGGATCGGTGCAGCTACTGAGGCTTCTAGGTTGGGTCTTGATACTGACGTTATTAAAAAGGTGGGTAGGTGGAAGTCGGACCGTTATCTGTTGTATATTCGTCCTAATCAATCTGTTTGATTTTATAGGTCAACGCAAAACGGTATGGATTATCGGACATTCGTATGTTTTTTGGGCACAGCGGAGAGCATCAGAAAGGTGTTATTCTGATAACTTGGGTTTGGATCTATCCAGGTTTAGAGTATTCTGGTTCGGTAAAAGGGGTATGGTGTGGTCTAGCTTGATGTTGGAAATGCATAGGCTTCTTATGGAATTTCCCCTTCCAGATGTTTTAATTATTCATCTGGGGGGCAATGACCTGGGGAAGTTCAAGACTTTAGATCTCATTTTCACAATAAGGGATGACTTGCTGAGAATTCAAATTTTATTGCCGAATACCATTATTATTTTTTCAGAAATAGTGCAAAGGCTGAAATGGCTGTCCTTGCCTGCCATGCGCCCATTGGAAAAAATACGGCGTCGGATAAATAGAGCAGTTTCTAGGTTATTATTTAATTTAGGTATGCTATCCTTCCGGCATACGGAATTAGAGGGTATGATAAATGGTTTATATAGAGATGATGGGATTCATCTGTCTGATGTGGGTTTGGATATTTTCAACGCTGACTTGGGTACGTGCGTTGAGTTGGCCGTGGTTGTGGGGAGTGGTGACAGGTAGATTTGGTTAAATCCACCTGTCTTGTGGATATTTTAAGTTTGTGAAATATGATATAAGCTTGAGCCGTAGTGGCTAAGCTAATTTTAAGTGTTATTTATTTATTTATATAATTATTAATTTATTAAATCCAATAATAAAGCAGCCACGGCCTTATTTATCCAAATTCACTGTGTTTGTAGTTATTTTAGGTAATTTAATAAATATTAAGTTCCTGCCTGCTTTCCCATGATAGAAAAGGGGGAGACGGTTTCAATTTCCCCTTTTCTCATGGGAAGGCGGCAGGACGAGCAGTTTCAATTTCCCCTGATGAGCCTGCTAGGTCTCTCAGGGGAAACAGCTGTGACTCATATGTATTTCCCGGGTTTTTGTTTGAAACACCTGGTGATCACGTGGCCTGGGGTTGCTCAAAGCATGTTTTCCCGGGTTTTCTTAAAGGAAGAGTGGTCCTGGGCGGGTGGTACCAGTTTGAACTAGCTAGGATAGGGCTATATAAGCAGGGTTCCGTTATAGGAGTCATTCGCCTCAGAAGACAGGATCTGTGGTGTTCCCCTACCCCCCCCCCAATTACATATACTTACTTACTTGTCGTGGCTGCTAATTATGTGGGAAGGTCACCTTTGTTGAAAATACAAAAGGGGGACAGTTTTTGTTTGAAATATTTATTATCATATAGTGTGGATATTTTAAGTTTGTGAAATATGATATAAGCTTGAGCCGTAGTGGCTAAGCTAATTTTAAGTGTTATTTATTTATTTATATAATTATTAATTTATTAAATCCAATAATAAAGCAGCCACGGCCTTATTTATCCAAATTCACTGTGTTTGTAGTTATTTTAGGTAATTTAATAAATATTAAGTTCCTGCCTGCTTTCCCATGTCATTCTATGTCATTCTCAGTACATTAATGAAGATGTCAGTTTCAGATACATTCAGAATGGAAAACAATCCATAAATCCTTTCCCAGTTTTAAGAACAGAAAGTTTTAAAGTGCTTATTGAAAGGCAGAAAATGCAAAGGAGAAGGAGATAGAACCAAGGCATACTATACTCAGTTTTGTTTATGTATTCCCTGATCAATACTTTTTCACCCTCCCCAATGAAAGTATATGTTTGCTTGGTAAAACACTTATTAAAATAAAGCTCAGTTTAGTTCTGGAAATTAACCTAAAAAAAGATTCCCCAATATTGGCTAAAATATAAAAAGCATTTTTGGCAGCTATACTCACCTGATCTCCAATTGCCACCCTAAAATTACCAATCCAGCAATGTGGCATAGCTTCGCTTCCTGTGAGCCCCTGGTGTTTTGGCTCCCTGACCTGAATTCACAGGAGAATACTGCAGAGAGCATTACCATGTCAATACAAGGCACAGCTCTATGCAGCATTTAGTACTTGTCTAACGCAGAGGAAGAAAAAGCTACAAGGATCGGCGATGCCATTGGACCCAACTGAAAGCACCTAGAACAAAGGAAAGTTGTGTGTTTTTTATATCTATATATATATATATATATATATATATACAGGGCCGCCATCAGGAATTTTGGGGCCCCTTACACAGCTTCTGCCTCCGCAAATTGAGAAGCAGGGGGGTGCCACGAATTGAGAGGCGGGGGGTGCTGCCGCCGCAAATTGTTGAGGTCGGGGGGATTTGGGTGCTGACAAAAACAAACAAACAAAAGAACAAAAAAAAAGGGGGTTGCCATCCGGGGCCCTGGGAAACTCCGGGCCTCTGGGGACCTCTGGGCCCCTTACAAAAAAAAGAAAAGAAATAAAAATAAAATTTATAAAAAAAAAAATTATATAAAACAAGGGGGGTTGCCATCCAGGGCCCTGGGCTCCTTACAAAAAAAATGAAAAAAAAATTAGAAAAAAAAAAAAAAAAATTAAGGGGGGTTGCCATCCGGGGCCCTGGGGACCTCCGGGCCCCTTACAAAAAAAAAAGAAGGAAAAAAATATATATATATAAAAAAGGGGGGTTGCCATCCGGGCCCCTGGGGACCTCCGGGCCCCTTACAGGTGTACTGCCTGTACCCCCCTGATGGCGGCCCTGTATATATATATATATATATATACATATACACCGGGTGATTAAAAGTAGCTCCTTTTTAAAAAAAAACTGTATACTTTATTTTTTAATCATTATTTTTACAAAAAATGAATATTAGAAGAACACACATAACATGGAGTTTAATTTAAAATTCGATATGTGCACCAGCATTCGCCTGCAACTTCTGAAGCCGCTTCACAGGAACTCTTGTGGGATGGCAGAAATAACTTCTCGTAGTCGCCCTTCAAGTTCTTCTAAAGTCTTTGGTTTCGTAGAGTAAACTTGTTCCTTCAACCAACCCCAAAGAAAAAAGACGCAGAGTGTTAAATCAGGGTTCTGGCCACTCATGTGGACCACATCAACCCAACCATCTTCCTGGAAAATCTTCATTCAACCATTCATGAACAATAATAGCAAAATGTGGAGGAGCACCATCTTGCATAAAAATCAAGTCTTCAATATTCGCCCAGGTATTGACAACTGGCCAGATTTCATCTTGCAGCATAGTGAGATACCTTTCAGCAGTATGTAATGCAAAGGGGTGCTGGGGTGTGCTGCAGGGATTGATGCTTACTGATGGGGATCTATTTTTGCAGGGGGGTCTATTGTTGCTGAGGAGGTCTATTGTTGCTGGGGGGGTCTTATGTTGCTGGGGAGTCAGTTGTTGCTGAAGGAGATCTACTGTTGGGGGAGGGGTCTATTGATGGCAGCCAGAGAGTCTATTAATGCTGGCTGTGTGGAGATCTGTTGATGCTCCCGGGAGTCTATTGTTGCTGGGGGGGATTTTGTTGTTTGGGGATCTATTGTTGCTGGCTGAAGGGGATCTATTTTACTGCTTTTCTTGATATCATTACCAAATTCCATACAAATTACTTAGCACCACAAAATGATACTTGGTTCTGTATTGTCTAAAAGGGGCGGTACTGGGAGGTGGGTAGGGGATGGAAACAAGGGACATTGCTCGGAGGTGGGTAGGGGGCAGAGAAAAGGGGTGACTCGGAAAAGGGGGAGTTCCTGCACCTATTGTCTGAGAAAAAGAGCCCTGTGTATATATATATATATACTGTATATATATATATATATATATATATATATATATTTTCAATGCCATGGTCTATTGGCTGGAGGTTCCATGTTGTTTTCTCATCTGGTTTTTAACATCTTTTACAAGTTCAGGGTCTCACACTTGACAGGCAGGATCAAGCTGTACATTTTGTGCTTTCTTCTGCTCTAAGATTTTCAATGACATCTGCAATGGCAAAAGCAAGATATCTCTATATACCAATGGTTTTGCAATGGCAGCAGGAACACCACTACGAGTGCAACATTCTGGAATTGCTTTTAAGAGAGCATTCATCAAATATTTGAATTCACTTAGAGGTTGGTGACATGAGGATTATTTCAATGAGACAGAAAGGAAAATATGCTCATAGCAGAGCACTGACTATCATAATAGAACTGAGTATGAGTGAAGATTGCCCCATATGGGTCCTAGACAGCAATAAGTGCCTTGCAGGAATAAAACCCCACTTTAATCTATCTAAATAAAAAATAAAAAAATTTTTGGGGTAGAGCTTAATTTTAATGACCTAAAAACAATTGCATAACACTGCAGAAACCACAAGCGTTGGACTTATTTGTTTATGTAAATCTGCTGGAGAAGCCTTAAAGGTAAAATGTCCTAGAGATACAAATTACCTATGTTGCCAAATTCATGATGTTGCCAAATGTTTTGGGAAATCACAAAAAAAATTATAGTTATAATTATCGCCACACTTTATATATTTATAAATATTTATTAATATTATTTATAATAATATTTTTATGCGTTGAACATGAGTGACAAGAGGGATGACAGAAAATAGCTCTTTGCTTTATACAGAGCATTGGAATTGTAGAAGGGCATCAAATGCTCTAGGGGACTGTTCCCACATTTCCAGTATTATATGTGTAACTAATGAGTCTTTCGATAATTGCATTGTCTAGATTTGCCAATTAAAATGATTAAAATTTCAGAATTATAATTTTCTTGAACAATATATACATACACATTTAAAAACAAAGCCATATATTTTGATAAAATATACCAATAAATGTTGGAATATGCATTTATTTTGTGCATGTTCACTGATGTGCTTGAACCAATCTACAATTTTCCATCTACTTGATTCCCAGCACTGCAGACAAACCACATGTAGATCACTGGTCTATAAGTAAACCTGTCAATCTAACATTACTTTTCCTGCTGATCAGATACACGGTTATATTATTTCCATCCCTGTCTCTGTATTATCTAAGATTAGCGTACTGTCATTCTTAATATTTTATTTCATAGTGCATCAGACAAAAGTGAATCCTGTGAAAATATTAGGAGAGATTAAGTCTACAGGTGAACCTTAGATTTAAAGCAATAATAGTACTGAAGACTCCAGGGAGCAGCTTTGAGAAGTTTATTTGACAGGCAGCTGTAAATGACAGCAGTGATTTTAGGAGTCATCAAGCTTTAATGCACTAAGCAATCAAGTGAACTGCAAAGCTTTTATACAATGGACTTCTATTAATGATGGGTCACGCTTGGTATTCCAAGAATTTTTTTCATGGGGAAAATGTAGTATGATTTGTACATAACCATATGCAGCTGTTTACCTTTTAAGCTGCTTTCACACTGAGCAGTGCTAGGTGTTGTTTTTGTGGCGCTATTCTGCTCTTTTAACCCCCGCCAGCGGCTGAAAAAGGGTTAAAAAGGGTTAAAACCGCCTGCAAATCGCCACTATGGCGGCGCTTAGACGGCGCTGCCCATTGATTTCAATGGGCAGGGGTGCTTTAGGAGCGGTGAATACACCGCTCCTAGAGCGCTGCACAGATGCAGCTAGCAGGACTTTTTTTACCGTCCTGCCAGCGCACCACTCCAGTGTGAAAACCCTTGGAGTGAAAGGAGAGGCTTTTTTTAAGGCGCTTTGCAGGCGCTATTTTTAGCGCTATAGCGTCTGCAAAGTGCCTCAGTGTGAAAGCAGCCTTAGGGACAAACATGGTTATTTTCTTTGGACATATTGATTTGGAAATAACTTTTCATTACTGTGGCAGAGCGAGGCTCTGTCCCAGTGAAAAAAGGGTTAAAGTGGACACAGAGTCTGCATATCGGCTGAGTGCAGAGCTACAGAGCGTAAATTTAAAAAAAACAGAGAAAACTGCTCTGGCAGTTTTCTCAGATTTTGCTATTTCTACGTGGGGCTTCTATGGCTTGGGGATCCTTCAGAGTCTTGGGTGGGATGGGATCTCCAACCCTGTGTCCGGGTCTTGTGGACAGCCAGCATGGTGTGTGCTCAGGTGCACACAACCAATATAATGAGGGGCTGGTGAGAGTGAAGGAGAGTGAAGGATGGTGAGCAGCTTGCTTACTGCAGTGGCTGCTAGTGAGTGTCTCTGTGTGAGGACAAACGCTGTGTGCGTTGAAGGGCTTTAAGCTGTGTGCGTCCAAGGAGCCAGAAGCTGTGTGCATTAAGGGACTTCAAGCTGTGTGCGTTTAGGAAGCCCAAAGCTGTGTGCATCCAAGACTGTGAGATTGGAAGATCTGGTGGTTTAAAGGTATCAGTACCTAAAGCAAGCAGAGGAACTGCTAACAAGAGAGCCAGGAGGCTTGGTATGTTTTTCTTATTTTTGGACTGCTAAAGGAAGTTAAACCCCTGCGTGGGAATCCTGAAGGGACAGTTTGCTTTTGTTTTTGTTTAAATAAACGTGGGCTACCAGGCCCTTAACTAGAATGCATGTCTGATATGGACTCACTGCATAAAACCGCATCTATCCACTTGAGCTAAAACACCCCAATATCACATTACTTATGACATTAATTAAAGTGATTCATACAGTATGCTGTTTAATAAGTACCTATATAAGCTAAAGAAAAAAAGAATAGAAATTAATAAAAAATATTATTCTTTTCAAATTTGGCCAATGATAATTTGATAATTTTAGGACAACCAGTGTTATTGAATCGTGCAATTCATTGTGTAGTGTGCCCTGTTTATTATGTTTCCGCCCTGCATAAGCACAGAGGGAGCGAGCCGCCGGCGGTGCGTTTTCACATCCACTACCCGGAAGTGCAGGCTCATGTGTATATATACATAATCTGTTGCACAGCGGCCTCCCTGTAGCAGTAGAACTGCTGTAGGGCAGCCGTGAAGTGGTTAAATAATGTGAAACAACAAATAGCAACTATGCAGTTCAATTCCGTGAAAGTAAAAACAATGCAGCACTTAAACACTGTGTTAAATATAAATCAACCAAATAAGAAAGTGTAACAATAACAAGTGTCCCTTTAAATAACATGGAACAGCAAATATGAAGTTCAGTTCATCCATATATCACATAATTGTTCAATATGTAAAAAAAGGTGATAAAATGAAGCGAGATACATGTGTCTGTGTATTCTTTAAATGTATATATCTGGATAAGTTCTGGTTCAATAGTACACTTCTCCACCGTGTGAACCACCACCAACACACTGCACTCACCAGAGGATGTGGCCGCTTAAGTTATAGGCAGCACATAGGCATTATAATATTTCCCAAACTAATAGGTCACAGCTTCTTATCATCAGGAGCGACTCTCTTTAAGGCAGATGACTTTTTGGTAATGGCATTGGTAAACTTATTGCTTCCAGGGCCAGCGGGATTACAGTGGATACAACACAAGGGGTTAATCAAGCGCACTCGGGATAAGGGTGTGTGTACAAAACTAATATGGGAACAGCGGTAAAATGATTAGGAGGAATAAACTCATAAGATCAATGTCATATTAGTCCATACTTATAAAAATGACTAGTCCACAAAGAAGGCTGCCGGCTGACAGATAGAAGGGATCTGAAATAGTACAAGAAAAACAAAAAAGCAGCGCTGCTTTTTTGTTTTTCTGGGATTACAGTGGAGCTTTATGGAAGAGGTGCTCACCACAGGAGCCAGAAGTACTCACATAAAGTAGTGTAGCTCAATAAGCCCCAAATGGAGTTCTAATCAGCCACTATATTGCCGAAGTCTGGTAGCAATTTTGTCGTAGGCTAAATACAAAAGAGATAGATCTAAATAGAGCAATGTGATTGCTATAATGTTGGAGTCCAGCAGACATTTTGTCGTAGTACAAAATATCACTTTAACTAGTGAATGTATTGTAAATAGTGCCCGCCATTTTCTTTGCAAAACGGCTGCGCAAATACTGTATGATATAAAAATTGCAATGATCGCCATTTTAATCTCTGCTAAAAAAAAAAAAAAATATCATATTTGGAGGTTATAAGTAATTTTTTAGCAAAAAATACTGATTTAAACTTGTAAACAAAAAGTGTCAGACAAATCCTGGTCTTCAAATGGTTAAATAGGGGGGAGCAGTGCTTACCAGTGGCTATAGATGATAATCTACTGTATATATTCCCCTATTCTAGCCAGAACTGAGCCAATCCCACTTACAATAAGTTGTCCTGGGGGATGTACCGGATCTTTATGCAATTTGGGTAAGCAGTCTATCACTTGAAATCTGGGAGAGGAGGTGATGAGGTAATCCTTTTCCTTTTTCTTCACTATGCCTTTTTTTAAACCCTTTTTCAACCAAGTTCTTTAATTCTCCTTTAAAACTTTTAGTAGGATCACAAGTTACAGGTAGATATGTCTCTGCATCATGTACAATCCAGTTCACTTCTTGTATATAATCACCTTTATCAAGTATCAATATCCCCCACCTCCCCACCCCTTTATTAGCTAGCCTGACTACATTACATTTCAGGATACTCTCAATCCTTTTTAATCCTCAAATTACGCTTTCTAGGTTTTACTTTAATTTTATCAAGGTATGACCATATCCCTAAATACAAAAATATAGGGATTGGAACTAGAGGGGCATTAAATATTGACGCATTCTTTAAATCAGTATGTTGCAAGCGTGAAGAGGAATTATCATTCCTCATTATAGGGTTAGAGGCAAAGTGTCTTGTTAAAGAAATCTTTCTTGTGAACTTGTGAATGTCCACATAGGTTCAAAATATATTCAGTCTAGCCATAGGGGCATAATTTCAAGCCTTGGCTAAGAGTTTCCACGTCAACTGTATACAGTTCAGCTTTACTTAAATTAAAAATACCTGCATTATTTACACTCTTCTCATTTTTAATCCTGTTGGTCCTTCTCCCTCCTCTCCTTCCTCTCCTGTATTAATACTTTTTTTCAGTTGTAGTATTTGCGATCTTAAAAAACGGTCCACTTCCACTCTGTATGTATGGAGGTGGTCCTTCGGTCCTCTAGACCCATGTTGGGATTCTGAATGATAAACACCAAACTTCCCATGTGGTTTTATGAATGCTGGAAATGGTTTTGATTATGATAATTGTCCCATTTCTAAAGTGAATGGTTGTATAATGGTGTGATAAGGGGAATGTGGATGTTTAACTACATATCTAGTACCTATGTCTTCATCCTCCAAATTACAGAGAAGATCATATCTGGTATATGCTGTGACACCAGAATTCCTACGTGGTGGCAAAAAAACTTTCACCTCTGCTATAAGGTTGTTAACTATAATTTCTTAGTTTATTACAGGGGTATTTAACTCCCTCAGTGCCCTTATTGGGGGTTTTTTAATGTTGTTTTAATTTTTCTACTTCAGGATGAATCTCTGGGATGTCAGCTGTCTGCCACCCCTGTAATCATTAAAAAACCCTATTATACTTTTTAATTTTCTTATATTTCTGCTCATTTTCAGTATCTTTAATAACCTTAATAAGTTTGCCAGATTCTATTCTATATTCATGCTTCTTTTAAGTGGACTCAATTTTTCTTTCACTTTATTAGTCTCAGCATCTGATCATCAGCATCTGGTGGAACATCCCATCTCAATGAGCATGGAACCAATTTCTCAGTGACCCACCTTTCTAAAAAAGAAATGTCCCACCAGGTTCTGACCTCAGCTGACATTATATTCCTCAAATGTAAAAATAAACCAACTTCATCAACATCTATGAAGAGTTTAGCTCTCATTTCAAAAATTTCCATCTTTAGATTTATATATTCCCCCAGCAGCTAGACCAGGTATATCACACTAAGAACTGACAAAAAAGTATAAAGCCAGCATTTAGTGGGAAACAAAACAGAGCAAGTAGGGCAGCAGCTGGCATAAAAAGGCCAATAAACTAAACTACAAAAAAGTAAAAGCAGCGCTTAAACCCACAGGAGTGTGTATCAGCTAAAAACTGAAAAAGTGTGGCAGTGACAAGTGTCCTTATGAATAGCGTGGAACAAATAGCAACTATACAATTTGATTCTGTAAAAGTAAAAACAATGCAGCGTTCAAACACCACATTAAATATAAACCAACCAAATAAGAAAGTGTAGCAATAACAAGTGTCCCTTTAAATACCATATGCAAATATGCAGTTCAATTCATCCACATATCACATGAATAAAGAAAACATTAATATCCTATACAATAAATGCCCGTGATGTACATTTAAAAAAAAAACGATTTCTCTACTGCAAGCTAACAAACATTTGTTACTGTAGTTGAGAATATATTGAAAAAAATCCAGAACTGTTATATTTCAGAATGAGCACTATAACATTGTTTTCACATTCACCCCCCCCCCCCCCTCCAGCAGCACATTCTTTAACTCGCTGATCCTTTCAATCACCTAGAGTACAGAAAATAAATCCTATGGAAGATCCATGTTGCTCTAGTCTGAAATTACAAAGAACTCTTTACCTGCAGTATGGGACAGTGCTGGGCCACTAATATAGGTAGGTGGGGATGAGGCATTAAAGCAAATCTATTGCCCTGCATGGTTGCTTTAAGTGTCAGTTACCAAAGTCCTTTTGCCCCTAAAATTAACATTTAGACCCCTTTCACACTGAGGCAGTTTTTAGGCGTTAGCGCTAGAAATAGCGACTGTAAAGTGCCTGAAAACTGCCTTCCATGCTGCCCGAATGTGAAAGCCTGAGTGCTTTCACACTGGGGCGGTGTGCTTGTGAGACATTAGAAAAAC
This sequence comes from Rana muscosa, assembly GCA_029206835.1. NCBI lineage: Eukaryota > Metazoa > Chordata > Amphibia > Anura > Ranidae > Rana > Rana muscosa. Next base: position 691,615,370 of record CM055118.1, on the reverse strand, counting down.
TCCTGCAAGCAGCATCTTTGGGGCGGTTTAGGAGCGATGTATACAGCAATGAATGGGCAGCACTTCCGAACCGCGTGAAAAGTGCTTCAGAAGCGCTGCAACACGGGCGTTTTTAACCCTTTCTTTGGGGTAAAAAGGGCTCTGCTAGCAGCCGAAAAGCGCCGCATAAACAGTGTTAAAGCGCCACTAAAACAAGCGGCTCTTTACCACTAATGCACGGGCAGCCCCAGTGTGAAAGGGGTCTTAACTTTTCCCTACATTTATTATCATTTTATATACAATTTTTTGATAGGCTGTATATTTTTGGAGACACCCTTACAGCTACATTTATTCTAATATTTATATACTGTATTATTTTATGCCTTCTCTGATATGTTTGATATTTTAGAGACTTCCTTACTACATTTATTATATTATTTATGTCAATTGTATGCTGTCTCTGATACATTTGATATATGAGGAACTTCCTACTGCTACATTTTAATATTTGCCCATTTCTCCCAAGCATATTTGATTACTCTTTATATGATGTAAGTTTTTTTAGACTGTTTTTTGTGCGTTTGAGTTATGCTAAATACCTATTGTACCCTATGACAACTTTTAACTCACAGACCCAAATTTGTATCACCTTGCCACTAGGTAAGTGCCTATTTAAAGGCACACAACATCTTTTATCCAGTGAAATAAAGTGATTGGATGTTTTACTAAAGCAGATGACTCATGCCTATCCTTTGAACAGCCACATCAGGCACCTCTACCAATCGAACAACCTAAGGGCCCTTTTTGCACTGACTCTTTCTACCACATATTACAATTATGGAGATTTCTTTATGTCATAATGTATGCCATATCAAAACATAATAATTTGCAGTGAACCTTTGTGAGTTTTCCCATTATAGAGCTTCAGGGTAAAACTCATCCAAGCCCAAAAGGGATTATAAGACTGATCTCCCCGGAAAACTTTATAGCCTTTATACAGACTTAATATAGCGCCAACAGTTTCCGCAGTGCTTTACAAAGTAAAGTGAGGCAATACAATTACAATACAATTAAAAAAGATGATTAGGAAGGCCCTGCTCATGAAAGTTAACAGTTTAAAAAGGAGGGGCAAGAGATACAAAAGCTAATAACTTAGTGGGATGAGCTGATGAAGGAAGTAAAGTACAGTTGTTAGGTGGAGGCAAGATAAGCTTCCCTGAAGAGATAAGCTTTCAGGGAACACCTAAAGACAGAAAGAGAAGACGATAACCAAAGAAGACTGGAAAATGTTGGATGGCTTTGCATTTCGCTGTTAGCATTTTACATTTTAGGGCCTCAAAAAATGAGATAGGCTATCATTACATCAGGAATTATCAATTTTCACATATATTTAAATAGTTTGTAGACTACATAACGTTTACACAGACTAAACAATATTCACTGATTTGGATTTTTTTGTGGCAGAATACATTTTGGTTCAAACGTATGAAAAAGATTATTTATTTGCAAAATTTTACAATAGAAACTAAGAAAAACATGTTTTTAAAAAAAATCTGTATTGTTAAATTTACATAGCAAGAAATAAAAAAAAAAACTGTAGTAATTAACCCCTTTGCAACCACACTATAGCCGAATAACGGCTACAGCACTGCAGTACTTTGCCGGTAACACAGATCGGGGTACAGAGCCAATCACAGCGGCTCTTTATCACGTGATCAGCGGTGTCCAATCATATTCCTCGGATCAACAATCTGTGATGTTATTACTCATAAATGTTAAAATCCAGTTATATTATGTACATTAAGGAATGTATACTGTTTTTCTTTAACAATCAACTGAAATAGAAAAAAATCCATGTTTCAATAATATCCACCAACACTACGGTAGTCCTTAATTAAAATAATTTAGCCATGTAAGGTCAGAGCACTTGTATATTCTCTTATTAATTCATTAGATTAAGTAAGCATGGAAGATATCTTATTGAAATTAAGTATTCCACAATTCAACACAATTTGATCACAGTTTCATCTTACTTATCATTAAGAAAAGTTATAATGTTATTTTCAATGTAGTACAGTTTTCATTTTTTATGTTTTTCTGGTTAGTTACATAATTTTCAGAAGAGTTCAGCTTTTGCTACTTCAATGGACAAGAAGGGTATAAAACAATTTCATTAATAACCCTCAGAGCCCATTAGAGTATGAGGATGCAGTCTGACAAAGCCATTCTACCATACTGAAATCTGTAAATCAATAATTTGCATGCTAGACTACTCAGATTTAAAGAACAGCAGCAAACCACACAACAGCAGTACTTAATAATGGTACGTTTGTGTACATTTCCTCAGAAATGTGACATTAGTAAAAAAAATTGCTGTACAGAAATATAATGCAGAGAACATTTTTTATAAAATTATTTCTACCTGTATCAATTTTGAAAAATGTGAGAAATCCGGTAAATTACATATATGGAATTTGATTGTCTTAATACAAAGTAATGTGTGGTTGCTATGGAATTTCTAAATTAGATTTTACTCTGATTTCCTGAAAATTACATTCAGAAATGTCAAATGAGCCATTCTTGCTCTACATCAAGAGAAAGCCAGTGGCTATAAATACTAAATATTGTATACAATTCTGCACACATTTAGGTAGTAAAAGGTTTATAATTTCACTTTTGTAATAGATATGCAAAGGTCATATGTTATCCTTTGGTAAATGTGGAATAACAATAATGGATGAACATCATGCAGTAACTATTAGAAGAAAGGTAAAAAATATAGACGTGTGGGACTGTCAAAAAGTTATTTGGTGTATAGCACATTATTGTATAATGCTTACATTAGTTGTACACACCTAGGTGTATTTTTATATGCTCTTTAGCCTCCAACTTAGCATCGACACAACAGTTAAAGTGGAGGATCCTAAATTGATAAATATGTTAAAAAACTTTTCTATAGGAATTTAGAAATCCAACAGCTGATATTTCAGGAGTATTATTATGTTTATAAGTAAAGGATGCTAAATTTTAAAGCCTTTTTCTGCTTCAGTGCCCAAGCTAACCTAAGTGTCTGTGTACTCAGTGCTTTCCAACACAGGGTATGATTAAAGCAGTCCATAGATTATGTGATTTTCTTCCCTACCAATATGAGTGGAAGGAAAGAAAATAGCTTGATTTCCTCATCAACACAGTTGATGTTGATGGGGGAATTGCTCCAGCAGCATTATTGTGTTCTGCGGATGGGGAGCCTTCTCAGCCTACAGAACACAATGATTACTGCTAGCGGCGATAGCTGCTGGCATTATTTGCATATAAAAAATCAGACAGGTTGGTTTTACCCAAGTTGATTGATGGATTGACTTGGGCACAACCAGCCTGCCCATAGATGGATTGAATCTCGACCGGTGATTGCTGATCTGGCCGAGATTTGATCCATCTATGACTGGCTTACGTCTTCCCCAGAGAAAATAAAGGTCTTCAGTGGATAAAAGTGTTAATAATTAGTGTTTAGGACTATTGCTTCAGATACAAAGACTGGCCATACTTGTGTTGCTTGTTGAGACGATAACAAAGAAAGGTTCATTGAACATTCAACTACAATTCAAGGAATAATCAATGAAAACAACACATTTTTATTGAAAAGATCATAACTGAATAAATAATATAAACATAGTTTACATTTGTTAAATGTGACTCAAATCTTTTTCCTTTACTTTTTCCAATTTGCAAATTTCAAAATTGTGTTACATATTTCCCATACATTATAGAGCATTACTAAATTCATCCATACTTGTGCTTCAAGGAACTTACAATCTAAAGTCCCTACCACACAAATACATGTTCTAGGCCTAATGTGTTAATGTGTCACTTAACCCACTATTATGAATTTGGCTTGAGGGATAAAACTGGAGCAACTAAAGGAAACTCGCTCAACAAGAGAACATACAAACTCCAAGCATGAAGTAATCCTGGTCCTTTTGCTTAGTTCACCGTCAATGTTTTATACTCTAGTTTTGCCATGCTTTTGGTATTAGTTACTAAATGCTTCTTTTGTGCAGCAGATTCTATATTTTCATTTAGGTATACCCTTTTTATGAATGTAGTTGTTTTTGGTAACCATTGTTTTCACACCCATACACTTTTCAGCTACTCTAGTGTTGGAGTCTGTGTCAAGTTTGCTCAAATCTGAACAAACAGGGAATCAAGTTATCTGGCACATAAAGTGGACTGTGTCTGAAATACAGAAATTTCCAGGTAACTGCCACAAAAAAAAGACTGATACAGTCATTGCCTGTAAAAACATTAGACAACCTTTGAAATGATTTGTACAGTAGGATTCTCATTGCAATGGTAACATTTAGAAATTCCAGTCTGAACACGATTTAAAAATAAGCCCTCTATAGGGATTACATCACCAATAAATACTACAGATTTGACCAAAACAACAGACTCATATACAGTATGTTTAGATTGATTAGTTGTAAATTGCATATAATTTTGCAGGCTGCACAAGATGTAAATGATTATAGGTATTTCTAAAATGAATTGACCACAATGTCTTTACCACATATCCTTCACTTATTAGGAAGTACCGTATATACTCGAGTATAAGCCGACTCGAGTATAAGCCGAGGTACCTAATGTTGCCCAAAAAACTGGGAAACCTCACTGACCCGAGTATAAGCCGATGCCCCACTGTTCCCTAGCTCGCTGTTCCCTGTAAATAGAAATTTTTACATTGTAATTATTACCTGTAAAGAAGTAGCGGCTGCGGCGTCCATCGTTCGAATTTCGCGGCGTCCATCGTTCGAATTTTGCGGTCTCTTCCTGTTCCTTACTTGATAGGCGAGTCTCAGCAGACACTCTCCGCCTATCACGATCATTCTCTCATCCTTAGTTTTCCCAGCAGACACTGTGTTGGGTATTCCGCCAATCACAGACGTCTGCTGGAAAACTGAGGATGAGAGAACGTTCGTGATAGGTGGAGAGTGTCTGCTGAGACTCGCCTATCAAGGAAGGAACAGGAAGAGACCGCGGAATTTTGAACGATGGACGCCGCGGAATTTGAACGATGGACGCCGCAGCCGCAACTTCTTTACAGGTAATATTTACAATGTAAAAATTTATATGACTCGAGTATAAGCCGAGGGGGGGACTTTCAGCCCCAAAAAAAGGGCTGAAAATCTCAGCTTATACTCGAGTATATACGGTATGTATGTGAACATGAATTTATAATGCACTTCCAAACCTTGCTGGATCTATTTATCATCAACATCATCTGAAGAACACCATATCCTGAAAACCATAGCCATCACATTTCCTTTCAGGAGAAGACTGTATTTACATTGCTGCTGTAACAGCAGCCTATCATAAATAACGTACCTTGGTTTTGTTCATTTTCATACTGCTGACAATGCATGTTAGATGCCTATTGCCTTAAGCTTGCACATGAGTTTGCAAGAATGTCTATTTTTTTTTCTTTAAAATACTTTTTATGCATCTTTTGACTTTTTAGACTACAAAAATAAATGCAAACAAGAAAATAAGCAGCAACAATACTATGGGGTTGATTTTCTAAAACTGGAGAGTGCACAATCTGGTGCAGCTCTGCATAGAAACCAATCAGCTTTCTTTTTTTTTGTCAAATCTTCACTGAACAAGCTGAAATTAGAAACTGATTGGCTATCATGCACAGATGCACCAGATTTTGCACTCTCCAGTTATAGTAAATAAACCATCACGTGCTCAGAACCCTTTCTGCTCAGAATCCATGTAACCCCACTTACTTTGAGGGTTGAGTGATTTAGGGTGAGGTTGGTTAAAAAAAAATTGACATAAGCAGTTTCTACTATTTCTATTATGAGGAGAGTAGGTTATCTTTCCGTTGATCTCTCAACTACGTCTTACTGTAATGGAAATTATAGAGGGGGTAGATCTTGTATTTAAACCATAAAACAAAAGTATAATATATTGGAACTTACCAGTCCTTGGATGTGGTGACTGCAATAGTTTGCTTTTTCAGGCTATTATACTTTTTTCCCACCTGATGATCCACCAAACAGCACACATCCTGTCCTACGGCAGCACAAAGTGTGCTAGTTCTACAACAAAACTCCCCCTTTCCTCATTTTCAATTTTCATTACATAGGGGTGATGTGTTCCTTAGTTTATAAAGTTGAACTGGGCAAGGATGGTAAGACTACTTGAAACAACACCACAAAGTGCATAGAAACCTATGAGCTCTCTCTGAGCATCTAACAGGATTAACAGGTTACTCTTTTTAACTTATCAAGCAGTTACAACAAAACTCTTTCAATTTGTGTATGTAATGTGGGATTGGGAAACCATTTTAGTACTGCTCCAGCACAGTGCAGTGCAGCATATATTTAATTATTTTCCTAAGTGTCAGATGAAAACACAGAGATGAGAGATTCTTGTACTCACCTCTGTTACTCTTGTTATGGTATTAGTATACAATGTACAGTATCTCACGAAAGTGAGTACACCCCTCACATTTTTGTAAATATTTTATTATTTATTTTCATGTGACAACACTGAAGAAATGACTCTTTGCTACTTTGCGAGTAGTGAGTTTAAAGCTTGTATAACAGTGTAAATTTGCTGTCCCCTCGAAAACACTCAACACACAGCCATTAATGTCTAAACCGCTGGCAACAAAAGTGATTAAACCCCTAAGTGAAAATGTCCAAATTGGGCCCAATTAGCCATTTTTCCTCCCCGGTGTCATGTGACTCGTTAGTTTTACAAGTTTTACAAGGTCTCAGGTGTGAATGGGGAGCAGGTGTGGTAAATTTGGTGTTATCGCTCTCATACTGGTCACTGGAATTTCAACATGGCACCTCATGGCAAATAACTCTCTGAGGATCTGAAAAAAAAGAATTCTTGCTCTACATAAAGATGGCCTAGGCTATAAGAAGATTGCCAAGACCCTGAAACTGAGCTGCAGCATGGTGGCCAAGACCATACAGCAGTTTAACAGACAAGTTCCACTCAGAACAGGCCTCTCCATGGTCTACCAAAGAAATTGAGTGCATGTGCCCAGCGTCATATCAAGAGGTTGTCTTTGGGAAATAGACATATGAGTGCTGCCAGCATTGCATTACAAAAATAGAGCGACAATTTTGAAAAAAAAGCAATATTTTTTACTTTTTGCTATAATAAATATCCCCAAAAAATATATAATTTTTTTTTTCTCAGTTTAGGCCGATACGTATTCTTCTACATATTTTTGGTAAATAAAAGCACAATAAGCGTTTATTGATCGGTTTGCGCAAAAGTTATAGCGTCTACAAAATAGGGGATAGTTTTATGGCATTTTTATTAATATTTTTTTTTTTTACTAGTAATGGCGGCGATCAGCGATTTTTATCGTGACTGCGACATTATGGCGGACACATCGGACACTTTTGACACATTTTTGGGACCATTGTCATTTTTACAGCGATCAGTGCTATAAAAATGCACTGAATACTGTGAAAATGACACTGGCAGTGAAGGGGTTAACCACTAGGTGGCGCTGTAGGGGTTACGTGTGCCCTAGTGAGTGATTCTTACTGTAGGGGGGATGGGCTGTGTGTGACAAAACAGCGATCACCGCTTCCGATTACAGGAAGCGGTGATCACTGTCATTGTCACTAGGCAGAGCAGGGAGATGCTTGTTTACATCAGCATCTCCCCGTTCTAACTCACCGTGAGATGATTGCGGGTATCCCCACGGCGATCGAGTCCGCGGGACCCGCAGTCGGGCTCACGGAGCTTGCGCGCGTCCACCGCGCGTCCACAATGCCGCGATCTGAAAGGGGACGTACAGGTACGTCCTTCTGCCTGTCCATGCCATGCTGTCGACGTATATCGTCGTGTGCTGGTCGGCAAGCAGTTAATACTTACATTAAAAAAAAAAAAAAGTATACAATATCAGCTTCTGAATGTACGCTCAAAGAAAATCCCCTATTTTATTAGTTTATCGGATTACATGGTACATGCTGAGTGTTTTCCTCATTTTAATGAAGCGATATTATAGTAAGAAGATAATTATTGGGATTATAGTTTTTAATCTTCTTGGCTGCACTCTATCTTAAAGCAGCAATGCATGTAAAAAGTCAAGCTAAGCAAGTGTGATGCTGCAGGGAATTTTGTTAATATATATCACTCAATAATTGTGTTTCATTTAAAGATTCCATTGTTTAAAAAGTACAACGTTACAAATAATAAACAAAAACGGAAGTGAGTTCAATTGTCTTTATCTAGCTCTGCCTTTTCAGAGTAGCAGTATCTTATAAATATGCCGTCTCCATGCATGCACCTCTAAGGGACAATGTTATAAAGAGCTGCAATCTTAAAAACAAGATATGTGCACATCCCTTTTTTATAGCCTCTGATTCCATATAAAATGAATGGAGGAAAAAAACTGTCCTTTACCGCAGTAAGCAAATGCCATGCTAAAGCATGTTGTTTATTATCCATTGCTACAGAAACATGCGGTAATGCACATGTCTCATGCATTCAGGGTTATACCAATTGGTATTTACAATAGCAGACACAATGGTAACTAGGAATCTTTCAAGGCACACAAGCTTTCCCTAAAAACTGGAATTTAGCAAATTAACTCATCATACTGTTTTATTTTTATTTTATTAAGGTAGCACAAACAGCAATGTGACTTTGCATAGTCCAGTGATCTGTAGCAACAAATCAAAAATGATCCTGTAATATCTGACTACTGTTTTTTGTATTATTTTGATTGCTGCACACAACATTGCTCTTTGTACTGTCTCAGTAATATAAAGCTGACTGGTTCATAGGAGTTCCTGCACTTGAAACATCATTGCCCCACTCACCAAGTAAAGGTTTTAGGAGCATAGAACCCTTTATAGAAGAGAAAATGGTAAGCATATACCAGATATCAAATATTGCATTGCTAAACATAATATGGTAATATACCTTAGTAATGTGAAAGTCCTATTCTTATAGAACAGTAGAATCTTACTCTTTATACCTTATCTAGGAATCAGGGACCCAGATGCATAAAGTTTTACTTAAAGCGCTAGTAAAACACAGTTTTTTTTTAACCTGTAAGGCAAAGCCATAATGTGTTCGTATGCATCGCATACGAACACATTATGTGAAACTTATCTTAGAACGAAGCCTTCCAGTGATGAGCTGTCACTCTCAAGGCTTCTATCTTCACCTGGTCTTCCTTCCGGTTTTGCGGACTCCGGCTGTGTGAGTGGCCGGAGCCATGATGACATCACCCCAGTGTGCGGCTGTTTACGGCACAGGGGCAGCCGTTCCTTCAGAGCGTATGCATCGGCGCCATCACCAGCTACATTAACATTAAATATCTCCTAAACAGTGCACGTTTAGGAGATATTTACAGTACCTATAGGTAAGCCTTATTATAGGCATGCCTATAGGTACAAATTATGCATGAGAGTTTACTTCCACTTTAAAATGATCAAGCTATGCTTTTTATGAGAGTGGAAGCACTGGGGCAGAGCATATAAGACTGTAATTTATGAATGTGCCCCAATTGTAATAAATATGTTTTATATATATATATATATATATATATATATATTTTTTATATTAAACACTTTAGCAATAGAGCATTTTGTTTTTCATTTTTTGCACACATGAAAATATCGACCTTTTTGGCCATGGATTTACTTTTGCCCCCAGAACAATATATATTTTCTGAAAGCAGAGACCTAAAGAATAAAAAGAAGATAGTTGCAATTTTTTATATTGCATGATATTTGCACAAATGTTTATCAAATGCCAATTTTCAGGAATAAATATAATAAAATGTATTTTAATGCACACACACACACAATATAATACCCATTTTTTGCTAAAATGTAAAAGATGAGGTTATTTTGAGTAAATAGACACCAAACATGCTAAGTCTTTAAATTGCATGTGCATGTGATGCCACAAAAAAAATACAGTACCCAAAAAACTCCATAGGTCATGCTTTAAAAGCCTTTACAGATCATCAGTTTAGAGTTAAAGTGTTTGTTACCCTAAAAAATATATATATCCTGTTCCTTGAAAGCATGAATAACAGCACAGTGCTTGTGCTGTGTAATTCCCCCCCCCCTGTATCACCTAAAATACCTGACTGATCCTGCTTGGCTGTGTCTTCTTCCTGTAAACTGACCACGGTTAATCATGGCTGCTGAGCCCTGACACAGTGGTCAGTTTACATGCCTCTGTCATCCACAGCTCTCCTCTCTGCTTTCCTGTGTCCTCCTCTGTCCTCCTCCCCTTCCTCCCTGCCTGTCAGCTCTGTGTGTTACCTGCCTCTCCCCTTCTAGCATCGTTTCGAGCAGTGCAAACATTACTGCACACAATCACTGCCAGCCCCTCCAGGATAACCTGTAGTATGTACTGTATGCCGTTTTGTAAAATGTATCTTCTAAATATAAATAAGCAACAGATTGGGACTTTAAATGAAGCATGTTCAATGTGACCAGAAAATTTGTCAATAATAAAAAAAAGAAAAAATATATATATACGTATGTATTTATTATCTGGATGGTAAAAAACAGTCTCGTATTGAATACAATTTATAAACATACAAAAAATATATATTAAAAACCATTGTCCTACAAATAGATCAAAGCATAAAAGTACACTGCACAATGTGGCATAAAATATTGTCCTCCATGTTTATGTGACTTTCGAACAGAGTGGTAAAATAATAATAAATCCAACTGAGCTAAAATCAAATAGACTGTCTATGCAAGACACAACATGCATCCAGATATTGGGCATATCTGGATGCATCTTGTGTCTTACATAGACGGTCTATTTTATTTTAGCACATGGAGGATGATATTTTATTCCACATTGTGCAGTGTACTTTTTTGCTATGATCTATTTCTTGGACAATGGTCTTTAATATTACATTTTTTGTAAGTTTATCAATTGTTGTATGCAATATGAAGCAGTTTTTGCCATCCAGATAATAAATACATATATACAGTGTGTATATTGACTAATTTTCTGGTCACATTGAACATGCTTCATTTAAAGTCCCAATCTGTCGCATATTTACATTTAATTTGGGATGGAGACATAGGCTTTCCTGCGTCTCATTTAAAGTTCCACATTTTCCCACCCCCTTTTCCCCCCTCTTTCTTGTCATCTCCTAAATACCTTAATCCTTCTCCCCGATAAGCGGTCACGTGACTGCCCATCGCTGTCTTCCTCTGATGTATGTACTACAGAGAGAGATCATGTGACCACACAGCAAAAGTCAGAGGGAGATCTCGACCCCTCCTTCCCTAGTACATACATTGGAGAAAGAGAGCGATGGACGGTAACGTGACCACTAATCGGGGAGAATAAAGTATTTAGAAGATTAATTTTACAAAACGGAATACAGTATGTTCTAAAGGTTATCCTAGCAGAGGGGCTGGCATTGATTGTGTGCACAGCCCTAACAACCCCTTTAACTGTGAGCTCTGGTGCTAGAATTATTGTTCTCACTTTAACATTTGTGGTGATACTGCATGTGTGGTACAATTGCGGTTTTTAAACCTGTGTGTGCCCTGGGCTTGATTTTGCATTTACGGGTGTGTGAGGGGCAACAGGGGTTACTGTTAATTTTTTTATAAATTTTATTTTTTTACCTTTTTTATTTATTTATTTTTATTTTATTGCTATCACAAGGGGTTAATAAACCCTCATGCGATAGCATTGGGCAAGTGACAGGTACTCTTTATGGAGACAATAGATCCCCAATGTCTCCCCTACCCTTCATGGCATCTAACCAAGCACAGATCTGCTCAGTTAGATACTCCCCTGGCTGTACCAGGCAGGGAATGGAAGATCTGAAACTGAAAGTGACAAAACCACTGTTGCTTCTGGTTTCATTCAGTACAAGAAGTTCAAGGCATTGATGTGCCTCAATCTCCTCCTGCTTTCCATCCTGAAGCCACTGGATGTGGTCCTGGGCTCCAAGTAAGAGAGGAAGTGCCCAGGAACCACATGGGGGTGATTGGCGACATAGCATTAAATAGTAATTTGTGCCATTATTTGTTGTTAATCACATATGTTTGCATGTGAAAGCGTAAATAAGCAATCAATATATTACATGGAACTGTTTTATGCACTAAATCAAGTCTTAGATCCATAAAATATATACATTTTCTTCACACTATTCTTCACACAGAAAGAATAATTATTAGTTCCACTAGAATGTTTCCGTTAAATAAAACCTGTGTTCTGCCATTGTGAGTAAAACCAACAGGTTGGCATAATTATACACCACAGAACATACTCATTTCTTTTCTCCTTTGCCACTCAGTTTAATTACTGGCACAAAATAAACACCCATTAATTCAAGATATGGAGAAGCACCTGACAGTGGTTGTCACATGGTGTGTAAACACCAGTTGCAATGACTAATGCCTCGTACACACGACCGGTTTTCCCGTCGGAAAAAAAAAACAATGGTTTTCCCGACAGAATTCCTCTCAAGCCTGCCTTGCATACACACGGTCACACAAAAGTCCAGTGAACTTTTGACTGCCAATAACGCGGTGACGTAAAAGACTATGACGAGCCGACAAAATGAAGTTCTATGCTTCCGAGCATGCGTCAAATTGTTTCCGAGCATGCGTGTGTTTTTTTCCCGTCGTAAAAGCATACAGACGAACGTTTTTTCCTCTAGAATTTTTTCCTGACGGGAAAAAAGAGATTCAGCTCTCTTTTTTCTGGCAGTTTTCCTGTGGGAAAAAGTCCGATGAAGCATACACACGGTCGGGATTCCCGACGAAAAGATCTCATCGCAGTTTTTCCAACAGGAAAAACATCAGTGCTTGCAGATGGTTGTTCTTCTTTCCTCCCAATGGCTAACTAAGTGAGCGCAGATGGTGTCGGTGTCAATAAAATAAATTCACTTTAAATGTTATGTCTTTCTTCATGTTCTAGAATAGATCATCTCTGTAAACATTTCACTCATTTAAGTAAAGGGATGCAACCAGGTTTTGTAAAGTTGCTAGTAAAGATAAATAATAAATCTCCAGATAATCAGTAAATAAATGAGGATAGATGATTACGTAATTCATATCTGAGACCTTAGCACCTTTTATTACATTTAAACAGTGTACATTCTACAATGTCTTCATTACAAAACTGAAGGGAACCATTCCCCACACTTTGTGTTTGTTGAATCACTGTCCTTGAAGTGAGACTGCAAGGAATACATGATTACCATAAAACTTGACTGAAATTCTATTGATTTCCAGTAAAATAAAAGATTCATCAACTTGAGGTTTTGTATAATATTTTTGTCAAGTATGTTATAATAATGCATCATCTTTGTAGAGTAGAGTAGACGTTCAGGGTCATAAAGAACAGTGTTTCTCCAAGGTAGCTTTTTTGTCAGTAGTTTGAAATACTGTCTCATTTTCCAAAAAATGAAATGTTATGAAGTTTTTTTTTTCAAAAATTTCAACTTATTTGATTACAAGTAAAGAAAATATACTTTTAACATATGTTGTGTATATGAATAATGAAGCGTGACAGGAGGTGAGGGAAGGAGCAGATGTTGGGACAAATTCCAAGATACCATAGAAACACAGCTTAACATATTTCTTTTCTTTGTAAACAAGACTGAATGCACTTTTATTAATGACTTTGACAATGACAATTTTTAAAGAAGTGTGAAATATTCTAATCTGTTCAATCATTCCCTCTTCAAAACAAGATTAATTCAGAGGATTATGATCAAAATAAGCAAACTATCCACCATTTTGTATATTTGACACTGAGTGCATGTAGTCATAGCCAGTAAGGCCCCTTTCACACTGGGGCGTTTTTCATGCGGTTCAGCGCTAATAATAGCGCTGTTATACCGCATGAAAAAATCCTGCCCTGTGTCTTCAATGTGAAAGCCCGAAGGCTTTCACACTGAAGCGGTGCGCTAGCAGGACCGCTCCAAAAGTCCTGCTAGCCGCTTCTTTACAGCGGTAAAGGAGCGGTGTGTTCACCGCTCCTTTACCGCGGTCTCCCATTGAAATCAATGGGACAGCGCGGTAATACCGCCCGCAAACCGCGGCAATAGCCGCGGTTTGCGGGCGGTATTAACCCTTTTTCGGCCGCTAGCGGGGGTTAAATTAACCCCCCTAGCGACCGCATACCGCGGTAAGAACGACAGTATAGCAGCGCTGAAAATCGCGCTGCTATACCGCCACCGCACCTGCCCGCCCCAGTGTGAAAGGGGTCTAAATGTTTATTTATTTTTAAAAGAAAGGAGACTTGGCATGGGATCAGCAATACAGAAGACTGTCTGTAGATGGGTAGATGTCTCATTGAGACTGACAGGTGGGGAAACATGTGCCCAATTGCACTTGGACCTGCCTTTGAAATCACACAACTTGCCTTTCTGATTGAAACAGTGAATGTGTGGTTCACTGTTTCCAGTGAGTGAGAAAAGGGAAGGATCATTCAGGTTGTTTTTACTTTCTAATTCAAAAGTAATCATTCATGCCTTTAGTGTGTACAGTTATAAACACTCTGATATTTGCCTGAGTAGAGTGGGAGGGAGGGAGATCATATATTTTATGGCTACTCTTAGTTTTTATTGGTTTGTTTAATGAATGGGTAAATAGGACGCACTCAGCCATGGTGAAATAAGTCAATATTCATTTAGAAGTGATTATATGTAAGCAACAACATGTAAGCAACAATAACTTTTTGTGATCTGGAGGTTCCCAGATTTTTTTTATATATTTTTTCCATTTAAAGGGGTTGTGATGCCAATGCATTCAGCATGACCCTATAAAGATAACCCTATTCTTTTCTGTTGGACTACAAAAGCACTTCTGTGTGGAAACTTTTGTCTTTTGAGGTCACTCTCAAAAAGTTAGTGTGACTCAACTTTGATAGAAACAACATGTCAACAGGACAAGCAAAACCAAAAGTGTTAATAAAGGCAAAACTAAAAATGTAATATAGTGCAGCTTACCAAACCTTAGATGTGAGGCTGCATAAGTTGTCTTTTCTTATGCCGCGTACACACGGTCGGAATTTCCAATGGAAAAAGTCTGATGGGAGCTTTTCATCGGATATTCCGACCGTGTGTGGGCCCCATTGGACTTTTCCCGTCGGAATTTCCGACGGACTTAGATAGAGAGCAGGTTCTCTATTTTTCCGTCGGAAAAAATTACAATCGGAATTTCCTATCGTGTGTACAAATTCCGACACACTAAATTCCGACGCATGCTCAGAAACAAATCAACGCATGCTCGAAAGCATAGAACTTAATTTTCTCGGCTCGTCGTAGTCTTTTACGTCACCGTGTTCTTGGCAGTCAAAAGTTCACCGAACTTTTGTGTGACCGTGTGTATGCAAGGCAGGCTTGAGCAGAATTCCGTCGGAAAAAGCATCCAATTTTTTTCCGACGGAAGTTACGATCGTGTGTACGCGGCATTAGGCTTTTTTCCTTCTGTTTTCACCTGGTGATCTGGCCAGTAACACACCTTCTGTAATTATGTGCCCCCACTCTGGATGAACAAGGACTGGGAGCAAAGAGTCTGGGAGAAGGGGAGTTTTAGATGTATTAGCATATTTAGTTACTCTAATAAATTGAAACAAAACTCCAGCTAATACATTATAAGCAGTTACAGTAAACAGTTTTTATTTTCCTTTTGGGATAAAGGTTTTACATAAATGATAAAAAAACTGATTATTGTAAGCACCACTGCTAGTGTTCCCTCTCTGTAACTGATACACTCTGCTGGAGAGGTTGTTCTTTTGAAAAACAATAGATTTACTGGCCAGATCACAAGATGAAAGAAAGCCTAAAAAAGAAAATAAACGCAGCCATTACTTCTAAGAAAATGTAAGCTGCAACCTAATAATTGTTTGTTTTTGAGTTTGATACTACTTTGACCAGATATAAATTGAATGTATTTTTTAGGTAGCTACATACTGTAATTGAGTGGAAAACTAAAGAAGATTGTAGAATCAAATTGTAATGCATGCAGCCAGTTTACAATGTAAAATATGAAACAATTTGTAATCTATGATTAACAAAAATTATTATACACATACAATCTACAACATAAGTTGTTTAATATCCCCTTAACAACATGGCTCGTATACTTCAATCTGCTCAATGTATTAGGCATATTATTAAAAATTAATGATGAGCTGGGTTTGGTTTGAATATGGTCCAAACCGCAATCAGTAGCACCCGTGGGAAGTTGTTACATGATCGCATCGAGCGCATCGCATGATTGTTATGCACTAAGAATATGCATGCATCATACATACTAGGGGGAGTACAACTGGCGGAATCAATGGTGGAGAAGGATCTGGGGGTTTTGGTAGATCATAAGCTCAATAATGGCATGCAATGCCAAGCTGAGGTTTCCAAAGCGAAAGTCCTTTCATGTGTTAAGAGAGGTATGGACTCCAGAGAGAGAGAGAGATATAATTTTGCCCCTGTAAAAATCATTAGTGAGACCTCATCTGGAATATGCAGTTCAGTTTTGGGCACTAGTTCCCAAAAAGGATATTGGGGAACTGGAGAAAGTGCAGAGAAGGGCAACCAAACTGATAAGAGGCATGGAGGAGCTCAGCTATGAGGACGGATTAGAGGCACTGAATCTATTCCCTCTTTAGAAGAGGAGGTTTAGGGGGGATATGATCAACATGTACAAATACATAAGTGGTCCATATCGTGAACTTGGTGTTGAGTTATTCACTTTAAGGTCATCACAGAGGACCAGGGGGAGGACTAGGGGGCCTTCTTTACGTCTAGGGGAAAAACGATTTAATCTCCAAATACGGAAAGGTTTCTTCACAGTAAGAGTTGTGAAAATGTGGAATAGACTCCCTCCAGAGGTGGTTTTGGCAAGCTCAGTCGGTTGCTTTAAAAAAGGCCTGGATTCTTTCTAAAAGTACACAATATAACTGTGTATTAAACATTTATAGTTAAAGTTGATCCAGGGAAAATTCGATTGCCTCTCGGGGGATCAGGAAGGAATTTTTTCCCCTTCTGTAGCAAATTGGATCATGCTTTGCTGGGGTTTTTTGCCTTCCTCTGGATCAACTGTGGGTGTAGGTTTGTGTATATGGGATTGTATTTATTTATTTATTTTGGTTGAACTTGATGGACTTGTGTCTTTTTTCAAACTGACTAACTATGTAACTATGCATCCTCATCAGACCAATCTCCTGTGGCTGGGGCTATCCCCACCTCACAGCTTCACATACACAAAAATTCATGGATGCTTATGCTGTCATTGATCATTGATCTCACAAGCATCCCTGTATGTGAAACTGTGGGGTGGGGAATGCCCCAGCCACAGAAGATTGGGCCAGTGGTAGCTTTCCACAGGTTCTGACAAATTTAGGCCGAGTTTGGGCTCAACCCACCTCATCCCTACTAATAAACAACTACGTTTTAATACTAATCTTTGGAATATATTAGTGTTAAGCATGTATTTTAAAGTGGCGTACAAAGTTAACTTTACAGATTCAATGCATGGTGAAAATGTTTTAGATATAGTTTATCGTAATACACTCTCTATAACCTTATTAATGGGCTTTGTATTAAGCAGCATCACTATCAGGAGGATTCTTGTCGCAAACATGTTACACTTTTAAGCTTTTTACCAATGTTCCTTGCTATTCTAGCTTTGAATATGGAGAAGGCCTTTTACAATGTATCTTTTCTTTGGCCCAGAAAAGTGTTGAAAATTATGGGGTTTTTGAGGTGCTCATTGCCAAAGTGAAAATGTTGTTTCCGGGATTCTTTCCTTTGCCAAAATGGCAAACATGACAGAATACCTACTCTCCCCCTTCCTGTTAGTAATTTGTTCATCCAATAATAATCCTTGACATCCCCAGGCTTATCTCAAGAAATCAAAACAGTTCACAATAAAATTGGTTCTGTATGTGAATATGTGTCATGACATTTTTAAGTCTCACCATAAATTATAACTAAAACATATGGATCATTTTTATCCTAAAATTTCTCCAAATATTCCTGGATACTTGAATGGGACATCAACATAATGTATGACTTTTTTTAACTAGATTTTAGCTATTTTAGGGATGCAACTATAAGTACTGAATTTTACTCCAGAAATAGAGGAAACATTTAAAAAAATTAGTGATCAATCTTTTCCCTGGGGAAATGCCAACTGATCAAAATATGTTTTATCTTTTGAGTTTGACCCACACTTAACCCTGCTTTTAATCAAAATAAGAAACTAAACTTAAGATCTATATGTACAGTAATAGCAAAAGTCCAGGATAACTTTCCACCAACTCTCTGTAAATATCTTGAGGTATAACATTCAAAAATGCTAGCACTTAAAATATTTTCCAGCATTTTTATTGTCACTACCACATTATTCCAGAGAATTATGTTTTTTACTCAGCATTTTAAAGCAAAAAAAGTCCCTCCCTCCATTGCATCTAAAAAGAAAACTGTTAACTAGAGACACAATCTTGACATGAGGAAATGTTAGAAAATTCCTAGGTCTGATTTGCAGATGGGAAAAAAATAAAAAAAACAGGCAGTCTGGCCACATTTTTGCATTTCCTTGACCGCCTAGCAGAGATCTTCATTTATTTTAAATGCAGTGTGGAAACAGCTGTGCACGTGCTAGTGTTTACAGAAAATATATATGCCGGCGTTAATCAAAATATAAGCAGATTACATATTAAGTTTATGTACACACAAACCAATAATCAAGGTATAATAATATTTTATACAGCACTATAACAAAGTGAAAAATCACAAACTATTGTGTCAACATAGCACACATGTGAGTCCAAATGTGCAAATGAGATCAGAAAAACTGCAGTTTGTTTACACCAAGAAATATAGCAGTATCTCTTCACTAATCATCCGAAGTGAAAACTCACCAGAAATAAATGCTGCCAAGCAATAAGCAGCAAGAGCAGCATATACACTCCACCCAAACTTTTGCATGGTACAAAGGCACACTCACCCAAATGTATGCCACCAAATTATAAGCAGCACAATAGCATAAGAAGTACTGCAAGTAAACTCTAAATATTGTCAATCCTCTTCTCCTCCACTGGAGGCAGCGGTCCTCATACACTTGTGTTCATGCCCAAGCAGAAAAATATGAACTTATAGTGTAGTAATTTATTGCACACTTGAATTACATAAAAGATTTCTTAGGGAGACATCTATAAATAGTAGATAAAAAAATGCCAGAACAGTAAAATCAATAAAAGCTGCTCCTAACTTACATCAACGGCCACAACAGCAATCAACTACCATTTTCGGCGTGGTGTAACACATCCAAGCTCCACCCAACATGTTTTGCGCAAGCACGCATCCACAGGTGTGAGTACAGGCCACCCTATTTATGTAGCCTATTACTGGATTCATGCACTCCACCCCTTCCATGTGGGTGCCAATTTGTAATAATCAAGTTTTCAAAGGAAATGGCGCAATTTTCTTGTAGTCTGACAGTATTACAACTATAACCACTAGATCGCAAAATACAAGCGCCATTTTCTAAGAGCCAGTTTATATGAAAAACGCAGTCATAGATATATAAATCTGCTTTGGTTTGTACATAATATAATATATTGTGTGCATGTATTCTTGCTCTATTCAATAGCTCACTCTTTGGCATTACAGTCCAAATTGTTAATTTAGCCCAGGTTCACACTGAGCTGCGGGAATGAAGCCGTGCGAGTTCAGCTGAACTCGCACAATTTCACTCCCGCATATCAGTCCCTATTTCAGCCGCGATTTCGGAGGCATCTGTGAAGGTTTCTGCTCAGATGTCAATGTAAATCACAGCCCCAAATCGCAAAAAGTAGTACAGAAACTACTTTTTGAAATCGGTGCGGTGCCGCAAATGCAGCGTCGCACTGATTAGGACGGTGCCATTGCCGGCAATTGCTGCCGATTTGACATGCATCGTATCAATGTGAACCAGGGCTTAGACATTTACTACTGTACTGTGATTTAATTCACTGTACTGTATAATATTAAACTGCAGTAACAACACAACAATACACATTTTATTTTTACTTATATGTACTAAATAAAACAGAACATGGAGTTTGGAGGACTTAAAAATAAGTCTTAGATTCTAAACTGATGGTAGCTTGTGCGCTCCCTTTGGAATGCAGCCAGCAAATACACTACCCCAAGTGTTACCTACAATAAAAAAACAAACAAAATAAAAGCCACCTTAGATGTCTTAGATTATATCTGTAATTCTGAAAGACCTATGGCCCATGCAAGATCTTAGACTGCTATTGAAGTACTCAGGCAATGGTATATGTGGGAAAACTATCCAAAGACCTATAAAGTTTGTATGTATAAATGTTCTCTAAACAAATTCAAAAATCTAATCAGATGTCATGCTACACCTTGTCTTGATGGTCAGGCAATATAGCTGACTCTGTGTTCTTCACCTATTGCAGTCCCCTTTCCCATAAGGCAAGCGGGCCTTACTCATTGGGATCATTAATAAACTCCGGGGGGCAGAAAGACCACCCTTGGGGTGTGGCCTGGCTGGGGTCCAGGCTGAGACTGCCGCTCACTTTTATACCGCGGTCTTGACTTGATGTGGGGTTCCTGGGACATCCAGTTATTTTGTACCATTGTTTGTAGCATAGACTTGCTCCCTTCCTGGCCAGTACTCACAGAGGTGGACACAGGACTTCATTCCAATGCAGCCTGAATTGCTCACACACATATCCTTGGTTCGCAATATTATGGTGGCCCTGCTTTTTCTACTTTTGATTAAAGAAAACCCTGACAAAATGATCAAACATCTTTCAAGTGGGGCACAGAATTTTTTTTTTTTTAGTAAAGTGGGAAAGGGTTCAAACTTTTAACAGTGTATTATTGCTGTCTATCAGGGATGAGCCGAACACCCCCCGGTTTGGATCGCAGTAGAACATGCGAACAGGCGAAAAATTTGTCCAAACACGCAAACACTGTTAAAGTCTATGGGACACGAACGTGAAAAATCAAAAGTGCTAATTTTAAAGGTTAATGTGCAAGTTATAGTCATAAAAAGTGTTTGGGGACCTGGGTCCTGTCCCAGGGGACATGTATCAATGGCCAAAAAAGTTTTAAAAACAGCTGTTTTTTTCGGGGGCAGTGATTTTAATAATGCTTAAAGTGAAACAATAACAGTGAAATATTCCTTTAAATTTCGTACCTGGGGGGTTTCTATAGTATGCCTGTAAAGTGGCACATTTTTCCCGTGTTTAGTACAGTCCCTGCACAAAATGACATTTCTAAGGGAAAAAAATAATTTAAAACTACTCGCGGCTATAATGAATTGTCGGGTCCCAGCGATACAGATAAAAGTCATTGAAAAAAATTGCATGGGTTCACCCACTAGTCCATTACCGGGCCCTTTGGGTCTGGTATGAATATTAAGGGGAACCCCAAACCAAAATTTAAAAAAAAAATTGCGTGGGGGTCCCCCCAAATTCCATACCAGGCCCTTCAGGTCTGGTATGGATATTAAGGGGAACCCTGTGCCAAATTTTAAAAAAAAATGGCGTAGGGGCCCCCTCAAAATCCATACTACCCACCGTGACAGCTCTTAAATAGCTGAGGGCGGGGCCACCCATCACGTGTGCGGGTGACACCGCCCCCCTCTGACGCCACATGTCACTGGGTAACCCCGCGGTGTTTCCCTGTGTCGTCAGAGGGGGCGGGGTCACCCGCGCACGTTCGACTCAAACTATGGTCTCATCCCTACTGTCTACACCCCCAATTTCTTATACAGGCATCACAAAGACAAAAAGTAAGGGAAAACATTTTTATGGAGTCACAGACAGAAATAAAAAGGCTTTTGGATGGAGCTGGACTTTAGTCTTAAAGAGGCATACTAGAAATGGAAAAAATATCCAATGAGGAAATGCTAAGCAATGACATATAAACTTTAGATGGTTGTCTGTGATCAATTTCAATTCAAATCTCCTATAGCAGCTTATAATTAAGAGGAATGCAATGTGAACATTATAAGAGATTGATTATAAGAGACATGAATTGCACAACTAGATCACATTTGCATTTGCAGAATAGGTCTACATGGTTGATGTTTAATGCTGCAATGCAACAATTCAGATACATAATGAAAAGCCTTTTCTTTTCCTCTCACTTTCATATAGTTGAATGGGAAAAGAATATTAATAATGGGCCAATAGCTCTATCATTGATACCCACGATCGTCTCACGGAGAGGAAGAATGGGGAAATGCTGATGTAAACAAGCATTTCCACATTTTTCCTAGTGATAGGAAACTGATCACAGCTCCCTGTAATTGGGAGCGGTGATCAGTGTCGTGTCACACGTAGCCCATCCCCCCCACAGTTAGAACACATCCCTAGGACACACTTAACCCCTTCAGCGCCCCCTACTGGTTAACCCCTTCACTGCCAGTGTCATTTTTATAGTAATCAGTGCATTTTTATAGCACTGATCGATGTATCAATGACAATGGTCCCAAAATGGTGTCAAAAGTGTCCGATGTTTCCGCCATATTGGCGCAGTCCCAATAAAAATCGCTGATCGCCACCATTACTAGTAAAAAAAATATTAATAAAAATGCCATAAATCTATCCCCTATTTTGTAGACGCTATAACTTTTGCGCAAACCAATCAATGAACGCTTATTGCGATTTTTTTACCAAAAATATGTAGAAGAATATGTATCGGCCTAAACTGAGGAAGAAAAACTTTTTTGTTATATATTTTTGGGGGATATTTATTATAGCAAAAAATAAAAAATAATGCTTTTTTTTCAAAATTGTCACTCAATTTTTGTTTATAGCGCAAAAAATAAAAACCGCAGAGGTGATCAATTACCACCAAAAGAAATCTCTATTTGAGGGGAAAAAAGGACGTCAATTTTGTTTAGGAATCACGTTGCACGACCACGCAATTGTCAGTTAAAGCGACACAGTGCGGAATCGCAAAAAGTGCTCTGGTCTTTGGCCAACCAAATGGTCCAGGGCTTAAGTGGTTATTGGATGACATAGTGAGCTAAACATTTTGATCTTACATTGACAACAATCCAACACACTTTAATGTCATCAGTGTTACCTAAATACACATAACATCTAGGAAGGTGCAAACCTGGTGGAGTTCAGTATAAGCTGGATTTGGTGGACCCAGCAAGAAGTCTACAGGCCCAAAATTAGCCCTAAACCCCACTGAGGTTTATGAAAAGAAAAACTATTTTCTCTGCCCTTTTTTGATGCTAATAGGCAAGCACTTGCTGAAAAAAAAGGACATGGGCAGGGATGGACTGGCCATCGGGACTACAGGGAGTTTCCCAGTGGGCCGATGGCTCAGTGGGTCGTTCAAAAAACAATAATTTTTATTTTTTTGTGAGCCGTTTTATTATGCAGAGTTCGGTGGCAGAAAACAGCAGCGGGGATTCGGGGAAGATGGCCAGTGAGGAGGGCAGTTGGATGTAAAAGCCGAGGAGAGAGAAGAGCTCCACCCCCTCCCTGACCACCGAAGAGGCAAACAGGAGCGAGCGCGGCCACCCGGCGTGCCCAGAACTTCGATTCCTCCATCTCCTCTCTGCTCCAGGAACCATATACCGCTGTAAGGAGCAGAGCAGCGAGAGCACCCCCCGGATCAAGAGGGAGAATTGGCGCTGCCGCTGCTGGCCATCAGGTACCCGGCATCCTACACAAACATGCCAGAACACTGAGACAGTGGGGGGTGAGCAGAGGAGGGACTGCAGAAAGGGACAGTGCTATGTGGTCTGTCTCAGCCCTCCCCTCTGTCTCTCTGCCCCCTCTATCTCTCAGTCCCCCCTCTGTCTCTCAGTCCCCCCTCTGTTTCTCAGTCCCCGTGTCTCTCAGTCCCCTCTCTTTCAGCCCCCTCCTCTGTCTCTCAGCCCCCCACTATCTCTCAGCCCCACCCCCACTATCTCTCAGACCCCTCCTCTGTCTCTCAGACCCCCCTCTGTCTCTCAGTCCCCCCTATGTCTCTCAGTCCCTGTGTCTCTAAGTCCCCCCTCTTTTAGCCCCCTCCTCTGTCTCTCAGCCCCCCTGTCTCTCAGACCCCCCTCTGTCTCTCAGACCCCCCCCTCTGTCTCTCAGACCCCCCCTCTGTCTCTCAGCTCTGTTCTGTCTCTCAGCTCTCCTACTCTGTCTCTCAGCTCCCCCCTCTGTCTCTCAGCTCCACCTCTGTCTCTCAGCCCCCTCTGTCTCTCAGCTCCCCCCTCTCTCTCAGGCCCCTCCTATGTCTTTCAGACCCCTCCACTGTCTCTCAGCCCCCCACTGTCTCTCAGCCCCCTCCTCTATCTCTCAGCTCTGCCCCTCTGTCTCTCAGCTCATCCCTCTGTCTCTCAGCTCCCTCCCTCTGTCTCTCAGCCCCCCTCTGTCTCTCAGCTCCCCCTGTCTCTCAGCTCCCCCCTGTCTCTCAACCCCCTCTGTCTCTCAGCTCCCCCCTCTGTCTCTCAGACCCCCCCTCTGTCTCTCAGACTCCCCTCTGTCTCTCAGTCCCCCCTCTGTCTCTCAGTCCCCCTTCTGTCTCTCAATTCCCGTGTCTCCCAGTCCCCCCTCTTTTAGCCCCTCCTCTGTCTCTCAGCTCCCCTCTATCTCTCAGACCCCCCTCTGTTTCTCAGACCCCCCTCTGTCTCTCAGACCCCTCCTCTGTCTCTCAGACCCCTCCTCTGTCTCTCAGAACCCTCCTCTGTCAATCAGCACCCCCTCTGTCTCTCAGCTCC
This sequence comes from Rana muscosa, assembly GCA_029206835.1. NCBI lineage: Eukaryota > Metazoa > Chordata > Amphibia > Anura > Ranidae > Rana > Rana muscosa. Next base: position 691,590,642 of record CM055118.1, on the reverse strand, counting down.
CTCCCTCTGTCTCTCAGCCCTCCTCTGTCTCTCAGCTCCCCTGTCTCTCAGACCCCTGTATCTCAGCCCCCCTCTTTCTCTCAGACCCCCCTCTGTCTCTCAGACCCCCCTCTGTCTCTCAGCCCCCCTCTGTCTCTCAGTCCCCCTCTCAGTTCCTGTGTCTCTCAGCCCCCACCTCTTTTAGCCCCTCCTCTGTCTCTCAGCTCCCCTCTATCTCTCAGACCCCCCTCTGTCTCTCAGCTCCCCCTCTGTCTCTCAGCCCCCCTCTGTCTCTCAGACCCCTCCTCTGTCTCTCAGACCCCACTGTCTCTCAGCCCCCTCCTCTATCTCTCAGCTCTCCTCCTCTATCTCTCAGCTCCCCCCTCTGTCTTTCAACTTTCCCCCCTCTGTCTCTCAGCTCCCTCCCTCTGTCTCTCAGCTCCCCCTGTCTCTCAGCCCCCTATCTCTGCCCCCTCTGTCTCTCAGCTCTCCCTGTCTCTCAGCTCCCCCCTCTGTCTCTCAGACCCCCCCTCTGTCTCTCAGACTCCCCCTCTGTCTCTCAGTCCCCCCTCTGTCTCTCAGTCCCCCCTCTGTCTCTCAATTCCCGTGTCTCCCAGTCCCCCCTCTTTTAGCCCCTCCTCTGTCTCTCAGCTCCCCTCTATCTTTCAGACCCCCCTCTGTTTCTCAGACCCCCCTCTGTCTCTTAGACCCCTCCTCTGTCTCTCAGACCCCCTCCTCTGTCTCTCAGAACCTTCCTCTGTCAATCAGATCCCCCTCTGTCTCTCAGCTCCCTCCCTCTGTCTCTCAGCCCCCCTCTGTCTCTCAGCCCCCCTCTGTCTCTCAGACCCCTGTCTCTCAGCCCCCCCTCTTTCTCTCAGACTCCCCTCTGTCTCTCAGACCCCCTCTGTCTCTCAGCCCCCCTCTGTCTCTCAGTCCCCCCTCTCAGTTCCTGTGTCTCTCAGCCCCCCACCTCTTTTAGCCCCTCCTCTGTCTCTCAGCTCCCCTCTATCTCTCAGACCCCCCTCTGTCTCTCAGCTCCCCCTCTGTCTCTCAAACCCCCTCTGTCTCTCAGACCCCCTCTGTCTCTCAGACCCCTCCTCTGTCTCTCAGACCCCTCCTCTGTCTCTCAGCCCCCTCCTCTATCTCTCAGCTCTCCTCCTCTATCTCTCAGCTCCCCCTCTGTCTTTCAACTTCCCCCTCTGTCTCTCAGCTCCCCCTGTCTCTCAGCCCCCTATCTCTGCCCCCCTCTGTCTCTCAGCTCCCCCTCTGTCTCTCAGCTCCCCTGTCTCTCAGCTCCCCCTGTCTCTCAGCCCCCTATCTCTGCCCCCTCTGTCTCTCAGCTCCCCCCTCTGTCTCTCAGCTCCCCCTCTGTCTCTCAGCTCCCCCCTCTGTCTCTCAGCTCCCCCTCTGTCTCTCAGCTCCCCCCTCTGTCTCTTAGACCCCTCCTCTGTCTTTCAGACCCCTCCTCTGTATCTCAGACCCCTCCTCTGTCTCTCAGCTCCCCCTCTGTCTCTCAGCTCCCCCTGTCTCTCAGCTCCCCGTCTCTTAGCCCCCCTGTCTCTCAGCCCCCCTCTGTCTCTTAGCTCCCCCTCTGTCTCTCAGCTCCCCCTCTGTCTCTCAGCTCCCCCTCTGTCTTTCAGCTCCCTCCCTCTGTCTCTTAGCTCCCCCCTCTGTCTCTCAGCTTCCCCCTCTGTCTCTCAGGTTCCCCCTCTGTCTCTCAGCTCCCCCTCTGTCTCTCAGCACCCCCTGTCTCTCAGCTCTCCACTCTGTCTCTCAGCTCCCCCCTCTGTCTCTCTGCCCCCTCCTCTGTCTCATTAACTCCCTTACTCTTAGGCTGCTTTCACACTGGGGCGGGCATTGACGGTAAAACGCTGCTAGTTTTAGCAGCACTTCACTGTCATTTTAGCTGCACTATTTGGCTTCTAGCAGGCGCTTTTAACCCCGCTAGCAGCCAAATTAACGGTTAAATGCACCCGTGTAGCGCTGCTGCTGAAATGCTTTGCAGGCGCTTCATCAGCGGTGGCCATTCATTTCAATGGGCAGGAGCGGTGTGTACACTGCTCCTCCACCGCCCCTAAGATGCTGCTTGGAGAACTTTTTTTAATGCCCTGGCAGCGCCCCAGTGTGAAAGCACTCGGGCTTTCACACTGGGACTGCAGCGGAGGCGTTTTTCAGGCGCTTTACAGGCGCTATTTTTAGTCCAAAAGCACCTGAAAAATGCCTCAGTGTGAAAGGGGTCCTACACTCACCCCCTCTCTTTTACACTCACTCCCTCTCTCTTACACTCACCCTCTCTCTCACCCACCCCCTCTTACCCCCTTTCCCTCAACCCTCCCTCTCTCTCTCTCTCATTCCCCTCTCTCTCACCCTATCATGATATACAATAATGGATGTAGGGGCCTTTTGGTGGGCGTGATTTTTTGGGGGATGGTGGGGGGCAGCATTTTATTGAATTAAAGTGGGCCGGTCTGGATGAAGTCCAGGGCCAAATTTTTGTCCCAGTCCAGCCCTGGACATGGGTAGCTGGGCACTGCCATGAAGTAACATGTACCAATGCAAAAAAATAGAGATGTTTTCACCATGTCAGAAGGTGGTAGATAGTTGCTACATCCCTGATATATATACTGATGCCATCCTCCACTGTGATCCTTGCGATTTCTGTTTACATAGCTTAAATAACACTGCACCATTTATTCTATCTAACTCTGGTAGGTGTTCCATCAGCATGGTCTGTGTCCATACCTTATATGCTTGCCACTGTTTATTTCACAATGTTATAGGTGTGTTTTTCCTTTTTTTCATTAGACAATCAATTGAATATATATTCTCCTATCTAAATACCCCTGACAAAAGGCTTGAACCTGAAATGTGTTGAATACCAAAGAGTTGTTTTCAGACTTTGGAGAGTAATACTATATAGACCATATTTTTGTATGCTTGCAAATCATCAAATGTGTGTTTTTGCTCTGTTTTTACAAGATCATCACATGTGTGTTTGATCTATTGTATATGTATTAAGAAACATTTGATTTTATTCTACATTGGTGGTGTTGTTGCCGTTAAAATCCCATTGAGGGGGTATCTCCCATCTTTCAATGCAAAAAAATAAACAAAAACCTACCATCCAGCAGGGAGAGGACATTATTGTATGCAGTTTAAAGGGAGCATTGAAAATACACAAATCCTTTAAATAATATAGCTGTGGGATTGCTGTGTTTGGTGTTATGGAACAGTACAATGTTGTCCTTGAAAAAAGTACAGTACAGTACACATTAACGAAAATGGTTTCCCCTAAAATTCCACCCAGACCCTTATCCAGGCATGCAAAAAGGGTGGCCAGAAAATGGAGGGAAGCTAGTGTCCCCTCCCTCCCTCCTGTACTAGCAAGATTACATGTCTTTTAATATTGGGGGGTACCTTGTTCCATTGCTGAGGGACAAGGGCCTCTTCTCTGCATCCAGTCTACCAAAAAAGAACAAAAAGAATGTGGGGGTTATTGGGGAGGACTTATAGCAGAATTTGGGAGCCAGGGCTACAGATTTTCTTCCCCTCCCAGAAGAATGATTACAAAAAAAGTCACTTATATATATCTATTGTTAATCATGTCATCAAGCAATGTAAATCCATTTTCAACCACAGCTTTCAGCAATGTAAAACAATCAATCATGGCATCCACAGATGTAACTGATTTGTCAATCAGGACAATTGAACACCTGCCACGCTTATCCCACTGTGTTGACATTACCACTGCACCAGGGATCTGTCATTTAGTGGAGGTAGTTCAGCAAATGTACATTGGTAAGCATCAGATTGTCACCATGATGATGCTTCCCCACCGCTTGTTCTGTCACAAATAACAGCTCCCCTGTGCTGCTGGAATATAAACACTGTGGTGGAGATGCCAGATGAGGTCACTGGCCAAATAAAGTCATGACAATATTTGGTCAGTGATATCATTCAGGATAAACACTGTGTTTACATTACATAAGTATTGGGAGTTCAGGCATGCAAATAGCCAAAAACATCTGCAATGGTTTGGTAGGTCTCTAAATGGCGAATAGGCTGCTTTTGCTTGAACCAAGGTCCATAACAGCAGCAATGGCTTTTCAGAGTTATATTAATTTTAAAAGCAGCAACTGAATTAAGTAGGCACTACTTTTTAGATTTTAACTTACGCTGACAATGCACAATGACATTTTTTTTTAATAAGATCTGTCAGGTCAGCAACATTTACCAATATCAATTGTGTTGTCAATTTTATTAAATTAATTTTCTCTAGGTAAGCATTCACACTATATATATGTTGGTACATTTTATTAATCTCATAAATCACATATACAAGGAACTCTTAATGGGTAAGGCCAACTTAAAGGACAAGTTCATTTTCACATAAAGTGCACTTATCTTTCTTGGCTAGCCCCTGACCTGAAGTACCCCACCCTCCCTGAACTCAGATGCCTACTTATGTTAATCTTAGATGCATGTCATGCTGCAACATTGATTTATTTTTCTTTGCTTGCTGCTGTCTATGCAGTTTATCCCTGAAGACCTCTATGAGACCCTTTGAAAAAGCTGTCACCATTAAAGCTGGCTATAGCGATTAGGCTAGGTATGCACCAGAGCCTGAGAAGTGTGGATAGCTTTAGGTCAGGGGAGCTAGGCTGGAAGCACAAGTGCACTTTATGTTTAAGTACCCTAAGACCCCTTTCACACTGGGGCGTTTTTCAGGCGCTTTTGGGGTAAAAATAGCGCCTGTAAAGCGCCTGCAAAATGTCTCCCCTGCAGTGTCAGTGTGAGGCGATGCGCTGGCAGGACGTTAAAAAATGTCCTGCAAGCAGCATCTTTGGAGCAGTGAAGGAGCGGTGTGTACACCGCTCCTCCACCGCTCTTGCCCATTGAAATGAATGGGCAGCACGGCCAAACCGCCGGCAAAGTGGCGCTTTGCGGGTGGTTTTAACCCTTTTTCGCCCGCTAGCGGGGGTTAAAAGGTCCCGCTAGCGGCCGAATACCTCTGCAAAAATGACGCCGCTCCCCAGTGTGAAAGCAGCCTAATCCTTCCATGCCTAACTCTGGGTCCTCCCCCTATTCAGCCCCCACCCCCCTTTAAAGACCCATGGAACATGCAATATAGATAGATAAATAGATAGATAGATAGATATCTCAGTGTTTCTCAACTCCAGTCCTCAAGGCGCTCCAACAGGTCATGTTTTTGGGATTTCCTGCAGATGAAACAGCTGTGGTAATTACTAAGGCAGTGAAACTGCTCAAATCACCTGTGAAAATCAATGAAAAACATGACCTGTTGGTGCGCCTTAAGGAATGGAGTTGAGAAACACTGATCTATCTATCTATAGATAGATAGATATCTATCTATATCTATATAGATAGATATATATCTATATTGATATAGATAGATGTATATATATAACTTTTCCAAGCTTTATTGAATAGGTCTTCTGACATGACTTTGCCCTGGTATTCCTGATGCTAAATGCTGCAGAGAGTGGTGCCATATAATGATGTGCATTTTCATGTGGGTCCAGGGTGAGGGTTGGAGCCTTGAAGTCCTGGGCTGAAATGAGGTGGGTTGAATGATGCTGGATGTCATTTAACTGGCAGAGGAGTGGTGCTGCATCATGATATAAATCCATTGATTTATATCACTATATACAGTATCTCACAAAAGTGAGTACACCCCCCACATTTTTGTAAATATTTTATTATATCTTTTCATGTGACAACAATGAAGAAATTACACTTTGCTACAACGTAAAGTAGTGAGTGTACAGCTTGTATAAAAGTGTAAATTTGCTGTCCCCTCAAAATAACTTAACACACAGCCATTAAAGGGTAAACTCACCTTTACAGAAAACTCTATAAGGTGAACTTACACAGGTCCCCCTCTTCGCCCCCCCCGATCCCGCTGACTTGGATTGCGGCGATCTCTGGTTCTAAGCCCCGGTATAGCCGCGCCATGAGTCCGGGGCTTAAAAAGCTCAGGGGATTTCTAAGCCCAAGACTCCTGGCATGACTATACCGGGGCTTAGAACCGGAGATTGCTGCGGTCCAAGTCAGCGGGACTGGGGGGGGGCGAGGAGGGTGACCTGCGTAAGTTCACCTTACAGATTGTCTGTAAAGGTGAACTTACACTTTAATGTCTAAACCGCTGGCAACAAAAGTGAGTACACCCCTAATTGAAAATGTCCGCATTGGGCCCAATTAGCCATTTCCCCTCCCCGTTGTCATGTGACTCATTAGTGTTACAAGGTCTCAGGTGTGAATGGGGAGCAGGTGTGTTAAATCTCTCACTCTCTCATACTAGTCACTGGAATTTCAACATGGCACCTCATGGTAAAAAAACTGAGGATCGGCAAAAAATTATTGTTGCTGTTGCTCTACATAAAGATGGCCTAGGCTATAAGAATATTGCCAAGACCCTGAAACTGAGCTGCAGCACAGTGACCAAGACCATACAGCAAATTAACTAAACAGGTTCCACTCAGAACAGGCCTCGCCATGGTTGATCAAAGAACTTGAGTGCACATGCTTAGCGTCATATCCAGAGGTTGTCTTTGGGAAATAGATGTATGAGTGCTGCCAGCATTGCTGCAGAGGTTGAATGGGTGGGGACCAGCCTGTCAGTGCTCAGACCCCACGCCACACACTGCATCAAATTGGTCTGCATGGCTGTCCTCCCAGAAGGAAGCCTCTTCTAATGATGATGCACAAGAAAGCATGCAAACAGTTTGATGAAAAAAAGCAGACTAAGGACATGGATTACTGGAACCATGTCCTGTAGTCTGATGAGACCAAGATAAACGTATATTTTTCAGATGGTGTAAAGCGTGTGTGGTGGCAATCAGGTGAGGAGTAAAAAGACACGTGTGTCTTGCCTACAGTCAAGCATGGTGGTGGGAGTGTCATGGTCTGGGGCTGCATGAGTGCTGCCAGCACTGGGGAGCTACAGTTCATTGAGGGAACCATGAATGCCAACATGTACCGTGACTTACTGAAGCAGAGCATGATCCCCTCCCTTCAGAGACTGGGGCGCAGGGCAGTATTCCAACAACCTCAAGCACACCTCCAAGATGGCAACTGCCTTGCTAAAGAAGCTGAAGGTAAATGTGATGGACTGGCCAAGCATTTCTCCAGACCTAAACCCTATTGTGCATCTCTGGGGCATCCTCAAACGGAAGGTGGAGGAGCGCAAGGTCTCTAAAATCCACCAGCTCTGTTATGTCATCATGGAGGAGTGGAAGAGGATTCTAGTGGCAACCTGTGAAGTTCTGGTGAACTCCATGCCCAAGAGGGTTAAGGCAGTCCTTGAAAAAAATGGTGGCCACACAAAATATTGACACGTTGGCCCCAATTTGGACATTTTCACTTAGGGGTGTGCTCACTTTTGTTGCCAGTGGTTTAGACATTAATGGCTGTGTGTTGAGTTATTTTGAGGGGACAGCAAATTTACACTGTTATACAAGCTGTACACTCACTAATTTACATTGTAGCAAAGTGTAATTTCTTCAGTGTTGTCACATTAAAAGATATAATAAGATATTTACAAAAATGTGAGGGGTGTACTCACTTTTGTGAGATACTGTATTATTATATACCGCATATTAATATTTGATTGTGTCGATTTTATTGTGTACTGGTATAACATTTGTTTTATGACTAGTTTATTTGATTTAGTTTATGATAGTGGCTTCAAATATATAAATATATATATGCATACATTGTATACAGAGAAATGTCTTTACTTCTGCCAAATGCAAAATGAAAACTGTTCAATCTATGGGTAAAGCTAATTTAATTTCTAGCTCAAATAGCATGTAATTGTGCTAATAGAGAGGAGTGCTTTGTTGCTTTATCTGTAAATAAAGTCTATTAAGAAATTCACTTCCCTTGTCGAATGTAGATCGTTGGTATATTTTACTAGCTAAGCATGGGAATCTGTGTCAGAGTGATTACACCTTTTATTCACTGTGAGCTCTCTTTTTAGGTTCTTGAAACTCTTTAATTTCCCACTTCAGCTAATTTAGCAATAAAATTACAGAGGTTTAGTGAGGTTAGCTACTAAGCAATTGGAGCATGAATGTTCTTTTAAGTTCAATTCAATGAAATTGTATCATCTATAAGAATGAACTCATTAAACAACAATTAGGCAGAAATGGATCAGTGATAAAATATATACAGTTTGATAGTAAAATTTATTTATTTTTTTCAACTGTATAGAGCATTTGGTAATGCAACAGATAAAATGAGATTTTTGAGGTTCATTTAATCTGTGATATTTGCAATACAAAAAGGAGATGGTTGATCATAAAACCACATGTCTCAGCCACGACATAAGTAGAAATTGTTGTGGTCTTATGTGTGCACTATTTTAAAGATTATAACTACTACACTGGTCTATACAGGGAGTTATTAGTTAGGACTTATACAATATACAAGTTAAATTAAGGAAAGTTTGTTTTATATTTTAGAAATTGCAAGACGTATTCAATAGATGCAATGAAAATGCTGGGCAGTAACTTTTGGCTGTCAACTGAAAAATCATCACCAGAAAAACAAAACTGAACAATCTAAGATTGTCTTTGCATTATAGTTTTATTGGATGTCTTAGGTGCTATTTCCAGTAATATGGGATGACCCATGATATCCTAGATTCTTTACATTCTCCAATGGACACAGATTGACAGTTATTGGTGGAAATACAGAATGCTGAAAGCTGAAGGCAATAGAGCATGTACATTCTATTGTGTGAAGCAGGCCTAAAAAGCTGTTCAACTTTGAAATTAATTTTCATTGGTCTGTTGATATTGAGATAATGCAGTACTAAAATAAATACATTTTAATGACAAAGCACAGAACCTTATGTCTGCTTCTTCCATCTAATCATGTTAGGAAAAAATAACAAGAAAAAGAAAATAGAATTTTGTTGGTGAATGTTGGTTAACTGTGCTACTACACTTCAACAAAATAATTTCCTATTAAAAACTGTACAATAAATGTTCAGACCTTTTTTCATGCTAACCTATCTATGGCTACATTTGCTTTCCACTTACAAATGTTACTTTCAACTGAAGCATACATCAATCTTGCAAAATGGAAAAAAGTCCTGGGTAAAAATTGTATCTTTAAAGACAGTTATACATCAAAGCATCTATCAACCCTTAATAAATCGTCTGTTGTCTTTAACAGTTTCTGACAGTCTCTGACAAAGATAGGACATGGGAGCTACTTCTGCTTCTGTAGCAAAGAGTAACATGTATGGCCAGTATTTTACAGTATTTTACTTTTTCTTTATCTAAATGCTTTACAAATTAACAGTGAGTATAAATACAAGACACTGTGCAAATATGCATACTCACATAAAGAGTATCTTTTTTTTATTTTAGACAAGATTTGTTTAAATTAGGAAGAGCTTTTTCAAAACCCCCAAATTTGAATTTGCTTATTACTGGTAATATTAATTTAAAACACTGGTAGGGCTTCATTCACACGGGTGGTCGCACCCATACTATATGAATGAGGCATTGTTTTTGCACCTTAGGGACTGATGCTCCCGCTCACGCTCTTTCTGCCTTATCTCACTAACTATCTAAGTTTAATTACCATTGCTGTATAAGTTTGTGTCTTTTTTTTATTTTTTTATTTCTCAAAGTCTGTCTTACTTAATATTCTGCTCAAAACATTGTGTATTAGTACTGCTTGGGCCTTGAAGAAAGAGAAACACCTCAAAAGGTTGTCCTGAAAATTTGGAATTTAGTACAAATAAAAAAAGTATCTGGGACAGTACTCAATTGTACTTTTTGCACCTGAAACCTTCCTTAGCTGCATGTAGGCATCCTATGGAAATGAATTTCAGGTGCAGCTATATAGACACAGCCACATGTCAACATTTTCCATGTCTACATTCAAAGCCATGCACCCACTCCTGCATAGCGGTGGAAATTTGACATGTGGCTGTGTCTGTGCAGGTGCTGCATCTGAAATTGCTTCCATAGACTGCTTTCACACTAAATTTTTTCTAAGGTTAAAGACAAAAATGAATGCCTTCTTCAAGCAGTGCAGGCCCCAGCGCCATTGTGAATAAGGCATCTATATTGCTGTGTTTTGTTTGGTATGCAAGTTTAAACATTTTTCCTCCCAGTCTATGCTTTAAAGGGTTATTAGGAAACATATCTTTTTTTTCCCTGTGTGTAGTCCTTTTGTTATATATTGATAATAATATTACCTTGCTACCCTGATCTAAAATAACCAAGCAGCAGCAAGTGACCAATCTTTTTCCTTAATATTTAAATGGAAATATAGAAAATTGCTGCCAGGTAGGATTTATTGCAGAAGAGATTCTGTATGTTTCTTCTGCAATAAAAGCTTCTGCTCATCCTGCCAGCAATATGTTTCCTAAATGTTCAGCTCCACAAACATTCTCAGCATTCTTGGGTGCCAGGATGAGCTGTCATCCTGGGTCAGCTAATCAAGATATCCGAAGATTTCAAATCCAACAGAAGAATGGGTGAAGATGTCAGTGGCAAGGAAGTAAGTATAGAAGACTGTACTTCCACTTTAAAGGTTGGTTCACACTACCACTACCTGCTTGGTAAACCCCAGGTTTTTTCCATGCAGAAGTTCTGCTTCTGGCCAGGGCTCTGGGCAGTGGTGCCTTGTGTTTTTAAAGCACACATGACTGTTTACTTATTTAACTTGAAATATCACAGTATGGTATTTTATTAATTTCGGTATTTCTAAAAAATAGACAGAAATTGAACTATGAGTGAGCTGTGGTGTGGTGGGACAGAACAATGCAAACATGTTGCAGATTTTCTCACCCCAGCTCACTTGTTTTCTGTGTGCCCTTTACGGAGACCAGTGTTTTTCTAGCGCAGAAATGTGCCAATCTTCACACAAGTGTGAACAAGCCCTAAGAGATAGGGCTATGGTTTGAGTTATGGGCTCATTTGAGGGTTAGAGCTAAGAATAGAGACAGATTTTAGAAAAGATTTATGGGGAATACTAATGCCGCATACACACAATCGGAATTTCAGATAACAAATGTTCGATGTGAGCTTTTGGTCAGATATTCTGACCGTGTGTAGGCTCCATCGGACATTTGCTGTCAGAATTTCCGACAACAAATGTTTGAGAGCAGGTTCCTCAAATTTTCCGACAACAAAAGTTCTTGTCGGAAATTCCGACCTTGTGTAGCCATTTCCGACACACAAAAGTGCTACTCATACTCGGAATCAATTTGACGCATGCTCAAAATCATTGTACTTAATTTTTCTCAGCTCGTCGCAGTGTTGTACGTCTCCACGTTCTTGACCATCGGAATTTCCGAGCAACATTTGTGCGACCGTGTGTATCCAAGACAAGTTTGAGCCAACATTCATCGGAAAAAAAAACATGGTTTTGTTGTCGGAAATTCCGATCGTGTGTACGTGGCATTAGACTAAGGGTTTACTGTATGCTCTGTATGAATTATTTCAGGGCTTTTTTTAAAACAATTTACATTTTACACTTATTGTTTGCATTTATTTTTAGCTAACACATGGAAAAGCAGATACCTGGGTATAATACCAGAAAAAACATATCTAGTGAAAAAATATACCGAAATTCAATTCAAAATTCAATAATATATAACATAAAGTATAAAGTTATAAATAAGTAAACTGACTACATGCACACTCCACAAAACTGCTATGAGGTATTTTTGTCACTTCCAGTGGCTGAACCTAGTGAGTATGTGCTGCTGGAAGAGTGGAGTGGGGTTAAAAGGATAAATGGGGAAAGCATGTTTTTTTTTAAATGTAAACAAATATTGTATTTGTAAGTAGCTATATATACAACATGGCACTTTATGTGGTGTTAGTCACTTTTTCTAATGTGATGCATTTATAAGATATCAGCATACATAATAAACCTTTGCCTTTTGACACCTTTTTATTTACCGTAGTTGTCTTTATTCGCCCACCCGGTTGTGTACAGGTCCAGCCTGATTTGTTCATTAATAAGTCACAGTCTTCCCCTTCTAAACATGGAAGCATATCACACCACTGTTTTGTTCTGATAATACGTGCTGTAGAAAGAAGAAAAAAATGACATAAGTATTTTTGTTCTGATCACATGCTTTTTTTGTATAACTTGTTGCATTAAAAAAAATATTACAATTCATAAATAAAAAAATTGGTACAATTAACACATTTTTGAGTTTTTGTGTAAAAAAAGTATTCAATTTTATATTCTAAAATATAAATTATATTCTTAAATATAACTTTTAAAATAATTATTTCAATAGCAACGTGCAGCATACATGTTATTGCTTAATTAGAATAAGGTATTAAAATAGCCTAAGGGCTTGTTCACACTTCACTAAACACACGCTCCTATAGCGTTTGTATGGCATTAGTATGGGCGTCAGACAGGTGACATGGAGCTTTAGAATAGGGCGTTTTAAAAATGCTCCCTAAATGCCCTATACGTGGTTTTGTAGCATTTGATGAGCGTTAAAACTGCTCCACAATGGAAAGTGGCAGAAATACACAAATTTTAATGTGCCGCAACCGCACCAAAAGCGCGCCAAAAACAGCTGCCAGAGCGTTTGCAGAGCGTTACCATAGACTTAAATTGGAGGCGTTGAAAGGCTGCAAATGCCTCCTGACTCGACATGAGGCTTAAATTTTGAAGTGACGCAGCGCTAATGCTTAGTGTGAACAGCACAATGTGCTGTCTATTATGTCTTGTACATAGGCGTTTGAGGGGCATTTTTAACGCCTGTCAAATGCCTCTCAAATGCCTGCTCTTAATGCCAATGGGAACTCAGCTTATTTTTCTCCACAATTTTTATGTTACATTCTTCCAAAACTATCCCTTTGCACATTTGAAAGACAATATGTTTCTTTAGTAATTTACAGCTTGCATGCTGACGATGCAAACAGTATATAGTAACATAAAATAATTCAATCCTCATTTCAGTTAACCAATACATCTAATTTCAGCTGAAGATTTGCTGCAAACTGTTTTCCAAGCTCCATATGGCACCAGATTTCACTTGAGCTCTTTGACCATCTTGCTTAATTCTTAAACTGGTGTTGTCAAAATATGTGCGTTTGCTTTGCTCTGAACACTGCATTTGCTGATCATTCATTCATACAGTCACCAACTGCCAGAAACATGGTAAATCTCCCAAGTGGGATAAAGAAAAACATTTTGACAACAAAAAGTGAGATAAAACTTGTGTGACAGCCATAAATCAGAACATTCTTAGCTTCATGTAAGATACGAATGATTGAAATATACATGAAGATATTCTCCAAATCCTGATTGCAATATCTGACTAGGAATTAAGAAGATTGTATGTTACAACTGATTGTATGGTGACAACTGAAACGCTAAAGCATTAAATTCTAAAACTTTGTATGGCAATGTTTTTTTTTATGGGTAACCTGTTAAGAGATTTCTAAAATGAAAACAAATAAATCAAAGCCTTTCTATTCAGCAAACCAAGAGTAATAGTTAAGCTATTATAGATTGTATTTAGATTGCTATTGCTATTTAGATTGTAAAGTGTATTGTATTTGTACTGTCTACCCTCAAGTTGTAAAGCGCTGCATAAACTGTTGGCACTCTATAAATCCTGTATAATAATAATAATAATAATAATAATAATAATAATAATATAATAGTTCACAAAGATCATGGATCCATTTACTTTAGTAAGCAACACATTTATTTTAAATTCTTTTGAACCTAGAGGGCTAAATTACTTAGATCATATGTCAACTTCTCTTGGTCTAAGCCTTGTCAATCTTTAATTAATCTGTTAACCAGGTACTGTGGAGATAGGAAAAGGGGGAAGTATTCAGTAGCTTTGGAAAAAAAATGGGGAAGGCTGATGTCTTTCGTTGTATTTTCATCCTGGTCAGTCCACAAGAGGAAATTAGGAACTGAGTGCATTTCTGGCAGATCTACAGGTATTGAAAGAATTTAGAAAGATATACATACGTTTCAGATATTTTGTATCAAATAGATAGGAAGTCACAAGACTTACTCTAAATATGCTGCTACATAGCATGCAATACACATAAAATAGACATGGCAGATATACATGGTAAAATAAATGAAATGAAGAACATATGTAATAGAGACAGGTAACTGTTGTCATCTAGTGGCACTCGACATGTTTCCTGGCATTTCAGCCATTCATCAGGAGTGTTATAAAGTAATATACTGGAAAGAAAAATAGACAAGAGTAAATAATAATGCCTTTGAAATAGGGGAGGACAGGGACTAAGTCCCAACAAGGTGGAGACAATTGGGAGACTTACTATACAGCCTCAAGGCCAGGTCTGGTATCTGCCAAGGAAAGCGGGGGAGACATCATGCCCGTACCCCACTTTCCTTGGCAGATACCAGACCTGGCCTTGAGGCTGTATAGTAAGTCTCCCAATTGTCTCCACCTTGTTGGGACTTAGTCCCTGTCCTACCCTATTTCAAAGGCATTATTATTTACTCTTGTCTATTTTTCTTTCCAGTATATTACTTTATAACACTCCTGATGAATGGCTGAAATGCCAGGAAACGCGTAGAGTGCCACTAGATGCACTCTACGCGTTTTTTAGCAATTTTTCGCAATCAGTGTCAACAGTTACCTGTCTCTATTACATATGTTCTTCATTTCATTTATTTTACCATGTATATCTGCCATGTCTATTTTATTTGTATTGCATGCTATGTAGCAGCATATTTAGAGTAAGTCTTGTGACTACCTATCTATTTGATACAAAATATCTGATATGTATTTAAGATTGTAATAAATAAATAATGTACCGTTACTTAATTTTTATGTTATTATTCTCTCTTGACATGGTGTTCCCTCATTTAAAGTCCCACAAACCCTTCTCTTCTATTTATCAAATCAGGGATGGAGGCCGCCATGTGTTTTAATAGTGTGTGTGTCGGGTCACATCCATTTACTATATATATATACATACGTTTATTTGTCCTGCATACACAAAAAGAGCTGTATAGCCTATTTTCTGTTGGTGCATTTATTTAATGTAAATTTATTTTACATTATTTTTATTGGAAAATTAGAAAAACTTTGTCCAAACTTATCACATACTAAGGCTTTTGTGTTACAATCATCACAGTCAAAATTAGATAAACAAAGAGTGTAATATTCAGTAACCCTAGGTAGAGGCAGAAGTAACAATCCATCAATGAGAAAGTACAATAGAATCACTTGGTAACTATACAGTACATAAGTAGAGATCATCTCACAACCAGCAATTAACCTGTATGAACAGCATGTAGTTACAGAATAGTAGGATACAGAACATGAGTCTGTGTTTCTCATTCTTATAGTATAATCTAAAGGCTGTATTTTATCATATAAATCAACAAGAAGAGAGTTTTAAGAAAGGGAAAAAAGAGGAAAAAAACAGGGGAAGAAAGAAGGGGAGAAGAAAACTTAGGCAGAGTATAGAAGGGAATGTAAGGGGTAGGCAGCAAGGGATCACTGGGATGGGTGGGGCAGCTGCTACAAAAAAATTCAGGTAGATCCCTCAAAGCAGGTCCAAGGGTCCTAAACCCATTCTTAAATATGGAACATATTATTTATCTCTGGCCATAAGAGCTTCCATGAGTTTCATCTTTTGAATACAGAAGTGGAACTCTATTATAGATGATCCTTGTGCATATTACCAACAACTCGCTGCTGTTAATACATGTTGGGCCAGTCTTTTAGCATTCTTAGGAATACTGGGTGGTGGAATACCAAGCAGGAATATTGCTAGATCAAGCTTAACTGTTATTTGTAAGAGATTGTGTAAAATGGATGATACTTATAACCAAAAGGGGCACATCCCTGTGCATGTCCAATACTTATGGAACAATGTTCTTGGGCATTGTCAACATCTCCAGCAATGATCTGGGATTGTAGGCTTGAACGAACGAAAGAAAGAAGGAGTATGGTACCAATGGCAAAGGTAAATATTTTACATGCTTACTGCTAAACAGTTATTTGAACTAGGCTTCTAGAGCAATATTGCTTTATTTTCCCTAACAAATGTTAAGATAAGATATTGGATGAATAGGCAATGGACTGTTTTCTATGAGTCAATCGATCTTTGGGATGGTAAACCCCAAGTAGTGCAACAAAGAAAGATATAGATAAAATTATACATAGTTATAAACGTTTTGAAGCACTAACACATAATAAATCTGCTTACATTACACTGATCTGGTTTACATTAATTTTTTTTTAAGTATATGAAAGATAATTAATATTGTTTTACATACATTTTGTTATTATATTATGGGAAAATTAATAAATAACATGTTTAAATACCGTATTTATCGGAGTATAACACGCTCAGACGTATAACACGCACCCTAACTTTAAAAGGGAAGTTTCAGGGAAACAACTTTCCACGGTCCCCTGCCTATAACACGCAGGTACAGTTTACCCTCTATTTTCAGGGTAAAAAAGTGAGTGTTATACGCCAATAAATACAGTATATATTTTTATATATGAAACATGAAATATTGAAGATGACTCATCTGTACTTTAACTATTAAGGATAGTTTCACCATCTACTGCTCTCCTGCTATGGATGAAAAAATCCTCAATCACTTTTTATCTCAATTACATTAAGGCTGGGTTCCCATTGCTGCCGGATAAAACTTGCAGCAGGGGGTCCATTGCATCCCTGTTCTCCATTTCAAGGACGAATCAGGGCCGAATTTTTGCCTGAATTTGGCCCTGAAACTGAGCCAAAGGACATATCTTGGAAAGCTGACAGCACTGTTATAACAAGGATACAAGTTTTAAACAGGATCAACAGTATTTTTTGTACATGCAGAAAATGTTTTTAGCCATAAAAAAATAAAACTGAAGCTTGTTACACAGTTTTCTTTTTTTCAACCAGCAAGCTGAACACAAGTGAGGTGGATGCAAGAATCCTCGCTAATGTGCTTTTGTATTCTAACAGTGGGGACTCCACACTGTCAGAATACACTGGTACGCACTGTAGCTGAATAGCTGCAAGCCACTGATTAAAGAAGATTTTCCAGCAGGACCATTCAACAGAGGCTGATCTAATAGCTGGCTTCTTTTCAACCGGGAGGGCTACGCACAGATCGGAATTCAGTCAGTCCCTGCTGAATTGGCAATTATTGATCCATATGTATCCAGCCTAATGCTGCCAACCACATTAATAAACTTGTAAGCAATAGAAGAATAGTGACTAATGTGTTGGAGCCCATACAGCCATGTACATTTCAAAAGTGACAGCTACTGTGGGGGGAGAAGAACCCCTGCATGCTGATAAGGGGGGGGTGCAGTTTTGGAGATGAGGGGGTTAAATTTGCACCATGTTACATGTTACAATCAAAAAATGGGTAACATGAAACATATCCCAAGAGATTGAGTTAAACTTTAATGCTGGTTGCATTTATTGTACTGGACTTCTCAAGATGCACATCATATACACGTACACACCCATTCCAAGTACAGTTCTATATTATTGCAGCAGATTTAAAAACAAGTTACTACTAGAATTCCAGTCAACAAATGCCACTCAGATCTATCACCAGGAGAGACAATTCTCGATGTCAGAGGTGGAGTTTCCCCTCATTTTAGGGAATTTTTCACTTACTTCTCAAAGTGTCTCTGGGGTCAAGGAGAGCAGCCAAATCTCCGTGATGGAGAAACAGTAAAGCAATAATAAACTGGCAAAGGTTCTACTTCTTCCCCATTATATCCCAAACTAAAAAATCTCTCACTGGATAGCGGATAATGCTATACAAAAGTTTCTATTTACTCCAGTCACGTACTCAGTAACAGAAACTACTAGATAAAAACCCCAAGTGAATGATGCCTTGGGGTTGATTTACTAAAACTGAAGACTGCAAAATCTGGTCCAGCTTTGCACAGAAACCAGAAACGGGGGGATTTTTTTGTACTCTCAGTGCTTACTACAGCCTGAGGCTCCCATCTGGGCATTTATGCACACTGGCCGGATGGGAAAAGCTTAAGTAAATGACTACTTTAATTTTGTTTTACTTTTTTACCCGTTGTTGTATCTCAGTGCTGGTATGCCACTTTGCAACCATTTCTTATCTATGTGCATGTGCTTCAGCAATAGCTGCATGGCATTTCTCTAGACTAAGCCTGTGTATTGTTTGCTTTAAAGCTGAATTTCAGGAATTCAGCCACTTTGTAAAATCTGTTGGGGTTGAATAACTAAAGGCAAACAGACTGTGCAATTTGCAAGTGCAGTTGCACTAATTTTCTCCACAGCTTAGTGAAAGTGAGGAAGCTCTGTTGATTTTCATCATCTAAATCATGTGCAAGCAAAAATGCAGGTTTTTTTTTTTATTTCCCTTCCACCTGATTGAATATTCTTTACAAAGTGAAGCTTCACTACATTTCCTAAGCTCTGGGAAAAATAAGTGCACTTGCAAAATCAACCCTCCATGAATTAGGTCCAAAGAGGTGCATGTCACCTCGTGAATTTATCTCTTTTCTTTACAATTGACAGTTTTACAAAGCTTTGGGGGTACAGCTATAGCTACACTCCTAGAGCTCTGACAGGAGAGATGTTGCTCTCTTACACAGGAGCAGTTCTGCCCACCTTTTCTATCTGCTGTCCATTTACAGAAGCCTAAAAATTTGTTCACATAACCCTAAACATTTTGTGAATAGCCAGGAGGAGGGGAGGGGCAGGCACAACTGCTACTTGTAGCAGTAGCTGAGATAAGAAAGTCAAGTGTCAGTGCACCAAAACTAAAGTGATAGCTATGTTGCCAGCACTCAGTAAAAATACAAATTGGGACTTAAAGAGATACGTCCATGAGGTGGCATGCACCTTTTTGGACTTAACCCCTAATAATCTAGCACATTGTACAAAGTGGCTGAATTCCTGAAGAATAGCTTTGACATAGTGACAATGCAGTAACCTAATTTGGAGATTAGGAAAGTCCCTATAGCAGAAAATGCCTGAGCATGGAAATTTAAGCTACAGGACAGTGCTCTGGGGGTACAGCTATAGCTACACTCCTAGAGCTCTGACAGGAGAGATGTTGTTCTCTTACACAGGAGCAGTTCTGCCCACCTTTTCTATCTGCTGTCCACTTACAGAAGCCTAAAAATTAGTTCACATAACCCTAAACATTTTGTGAATAGCCAGGAGGAGGGGAGGAGCAGGCACAACTGCTACTTGTAGCAGTAGCTGAGATAAGAAAGTCAAGTGTCAGTGCACCAAAACTAAAGTGATAGCTATGTTGCCAGCACTCAGTAAAAATACAAATTGGGACTTAAAGAGATACGTCCATGAGGTGGCATGCACCTTTTTGGACTTAACCCCCAATAATCTAGCACATTGTACAAAGTGGCTGAATTCCTGAAGAATAGCTTTGACATAGTGACAATGCAGTAACCTAATTAGGAGATTAGGAAAGTCCCTATAGCAGAAAATGCCTGAGTATGGACCTTTAGGCTACAGGACAGTGCTGAAACATGAAAAGGGTGATCAGTGATTTTAATTTTCCTTTTTAAAAGCAGGCATATGAAAAGCAAAAAAACTGGAACGGGCTTTAATGTGAGGTCAAAACAAACAATCTAGTAATAAAATTCACTTGATAAACAGCAAAAAGTCATATTCATAAACCAAACTCTCTGATGTGCACCAACCCCCAGTCTTATGGCCACCAACAGTTATGGGGCACTCAACACTGATCACCAACATTTAAAAATACACTCACCATTGACCACCAAATTTAAAGGGGCACTCATCACTGACCACTACCATGAGGGGGCACTAACTTCTGTCCATTAAAACATGTAAGCTGTCTTGCGCATTACATGGTCCTGGCCCCTGCCCTCTGACTTCTGCATGTCCTAAACAAAACAATGTTGGGAACATTTTAAGGCCTCAAGAAATGTGATACTTCAGGTTTTTAAAAATAGTTGGTAATTTTTCCTTGTCCGTCAAACTATCACAGCAATAAAAATAGCCTGGCAATAAAAGAGTATTTAAAAATAACAGTGTACTAAAGAATAAACCGCCCCCTTTCCTTAACACACTCCACTGCGCCTTGGAGAAACGTCTGATAAATTCAGACTGAATTACCCTATCAGCTGCTACTTTAAAAAATAAAAAGTGAAAAATAATTTTGAATAACCAAAATAGTAGCGCTCAGTGTCTTACAACACAAATCTAAATATAAACCATATACACTCCGTGTGATAGTGCATAAATGCGAATGTTCATAAATATACACCCTGTAAAGAAATGTGCATACAATAAACTCATGAAGTGTCCATAACGTTCATGACAGTGATTTAAAACAATTGATATAAAGTGTTTAACTGAAAATGAGTCCATAAAAAAGTGCACAAAATAAGTCCATAAAAAGTGCATCCAAAAGTGACTTCAAATGAAGATGATGACAAATAAAACTTTCTTGTGTTTTCTTCAAACCTTCACCACACCAATGTGCTCAGTGATTCCACTCCCTAAGGACTTGCACTCACCACAAGAATATGCCTCGCACTCTCATGCTTGGCTAATCAGCTTGATTACCCCCCAGGGTATCACAAACGATTCCAAAATGATGAAATTAGGTCAGTCAAGTCTCCCACATGAAAAAACAAATGCTTCCAATAGTGAAGTATATCAAAACTTTTAATTAAAATAACACAGCACAAGTGACCATCAATGGTTACACTCACATTTAGACAGATCAAATTGGGCACTTCAAAGCAAACATTTCCAAACGCCAGGCAAGTTTATAGTAGGCTGCCGCGATGTATTGCGGTCTCGGCGGACCATATAAGCATGTATGTCTCACCCTCCTTCATGTACGCTTGCCTCTCCACTGCAATCGAATCACCGCAGACTCCCGCCCAAACACCAAACTGTATATTCGACGAGTGGTCGAAAGATCCAAACGCTGTCACCTGGTGTGCAGCGTTTGGATCTTTCGACCACTCGTCGAATATACAGTTTGGTGTTTGGGCGGGAGTCTGCGGTGATTCGATTGCAGTGGAGAGGCAAGCGTACATGAAGGAGGGTGAGACATACATGCTTATATGGTCCGCCGAGACTGCAATACATCGCGGCAGCCTACTATAAACTTGCCTGGCGTTTGGAAATGTTTGCTTTGAAATGCCCAATTTGATCTGTCTAAATGTGAGTGTAACCATTGATGGTCACTTGTGCTGTGTTATTTTAATTAAAAGCTTTGATATACTTCACTATTGGAAGCATTTGTTTTTTCATGTGGGAGACTTGACTGACCTAATTTCATCATTTTGGAATCGTTTGTGATACCCTGGGGGGTAATCAAGCTGATTAGCCAAGCATGAGAGTGCGAGGCATATTCTTGTGGTGAGTGCAAGTCCTTAGGGAGTGGAATCACTGAGCACATTGGTGTGGTGAAGGTTTGAAGAAAACACAAGAAAGTTTTATTTGTCATCATCTTCATTTGAAGTCACTTTTGGATGCACTTTTTATGGACTTATTTTGTGCACTTTTTTATGGACTCATTTTCAGTTAAACACTTTATATCAATTGTTTTAAATCACTGTCATGAAAGTTATGGACACTTGATGAGTTTATTGTATGCACATTTCTTTACAGGGTGTATATTTATGAACATTCGCATTTATGCACTATCTCACGGAGTGTATATGGTTTATATTTAGATTTGTGTTGTAAGACACTGAGCGCTACTATTTTGGTTATTCAAAATTATTTTTCAATAAAAGAGTATTGCATACTGAAAGAGTATTACAGGCTGGTAAAGAGTATTACAGTGAACCCATAGTGTTCTAGGAAGTGCTGCTAGAAATTGTAGTCTTGTACCTGCTGCTGTGAGTGCTGGATAGGAAGGAGCCCTTCCACACTCTAGACCAGTGGTTCTCAACTCCTGTCCTCAGGACCCACTAACAGGCCAGATTTTAAGTATTACCTTGGGGAGATGCAGACTAGAATACTGCAATCACTGAGCAGCAAATGATATCACCTGTGATGTATTTCCATTATCTTGCAAACCTGGCCTGTTAGTGGGTCCTGAGGACAGGAGTTGAGAACCACTGCTCTAGACAATGACATATAAGAGCTGTCATCCAGTGGGGGGGAGAGAAACGCATTGGGGGGTGTGGCCTGGCATGGGTTCCAGGCTAAGACTGTCGCTTGTCCCTAACGGGATGAACACCTGTTCCTTATAAATGTCCTTCTCAAACCTGCATTAATTGTATATTCTGATACCCACTTCTTGTTTGACTGGCAACCCCATTGACAGAACCCAGCATGCTGTTTGTATTTTCAATGCTTTTAAAAAATCGCATCCAATGAAATATTCATCATTCTTCTACTACATTTATAATACGTAAGTGAATGATTACATGTATATACATCATATATAAAGAAAACTTTTTGTATATATTTGATAACAATGTTTTAAATGCATGTAATTAACTTTATGTATTTTATGCTAAGATGAACTAATTGTCCTTCTCTACACACCCCGGAAGAAGGTTACCCCGAAACGCGTCGGGTATAAAGAAGGTTTTCATGTATTTACCTATATGGTGACAATCTTTGGAACTGTATATTTTAATTTAATATTTCATTTTTTCATAAATATGTATAATTGTGAATAAAAACTATTTTTTACTTCAATATCCTGTATATTTGGAATTAATACTATCAGTGCCTTAAAAGTCCACCCAGGGGAACCCCTTTTTTCTTTTCGCTTGTCTATACACAGCAGGTCTTGTTCTGATGTGCGTGGGATCTTCAGCTCTTATCTATCAAAGAGTATTATAGGCTGGTACTCATGTCGTTACCTAACTGTACTAATCTAGCCCACCTCCCCTTCCTCAGCTGAATAGTTACTGAGTTCTGGTAACGGGTTTCCCTAGGGCTCTGCTGCATTGTTTACATTTGGACTGCTGTCTTCTTCTTCATGCACAGTACATCCTCATCAAGTTCTTTAGGTAGGGAGATGGATAACAGGCAACAAATGGCTTCAAGTGCCATAGCACGGTATTAACATCCTAGCATGTGCAATCACAAACCAACAAAGTGGACTTTTAAACAGTACTAACGTTTTTATTTTGTGTTTTTACATAAATATACTGTATTTCAAAGTGTAAATCTACCTATAACTTTTGAAAAGTTTTAGTGGCACTTTGAATTTTATCAGGTATTATAACTATTGAAAAGACTTCTCTTCACTTCTTGTCTTGTTGACGACTGTGACGGGAAGTAAGGGGAACCTACAAGATGTGACTTCAAGCAATTAAAAACTAACATACATTTAAAAAAAAAAATTCTGATAAAAAAGTGTTTATTTTTGCTGCATGTGTCAATATTGTATCCATGATCTGTTACTGGGATAGGAAGATAAATGTCCCAAAACAGGGATACATACAGCAATAAAACTCTAACATAATTTCTAGTTCCCACCTCCCCAAATGGTGATATGTTTACTATACCGGTACTTTTATATAGGCTTAGAATTTAAATAAAAGGGTCAGAAGTGAATGTCTAACTGTCAGTTTCTGACCAAATACAAGCAATGATGGACTTTGCAAAATTACTTTGTCATTACGGTACAAGATATATTTATATATTATATTTTAAATGTGGTGAATGGCATTTTTATACCATTAGCAGGGATTAACGCAGTAAAACAATAATCTCTGTTTATCAAATATAGTTTACACAGATTAGACCAGTTAACTATTGTTATTACCTTAATTTAGCTACCTAGGCAGTGAAGGAAAATGCCTTTCTTCAAGAGATACTAGCTACCCCTAAACCTGACTTTTTTCCCTAGATTTGTAGAAGCTCTAAAATAACAGCATAGTACATCACACATTCAACTTTTGCTTATTCCAGTATTTAATTTACTCTGTAAAAGCTGCCTTATCCTAGACTACCATACTATATTTCAACGCAACGCTATGTCTTCACAGGCAATGGTGCGGCTCATATCTGTACTTATTGTAAATTTTCAAAAGGTCCTTTCAGCCTTTTTAAATGATCTATAATCTAATAATCTTGATATAGTACATTCACATACAATGCCAAGTGTTATATAAATCAAGTGTGACATATCACTAGTGGCTCTATTGATACAAAATTTATCTCTCCTTCTGACAGATGACCTCGTCACTGAGAGTGCTCTAGTCCACTAGCTGTGGAGGTCACCCCTAATGTGCAAACATAGATGTGAGCTAACAAATATATCATTGTATAAGGTAACATGTTGCACTTGCACTGATTATTGGAAATGCATATTGTAAATTATACTTAAATTCCCAAGACAATGTGAGGTGTCTGCATCATAAGGCAACAAAACATCAGAGAGGCACAAACTTTATATTGGACAGCAAACCATTGTCATATTTTTACAATGATTTTGACAGATAAGAACCTCATTTAGAAAACACATTAATTTTGTGGTTTTATGAGCCTGAAAATCCATGGGGGGTTTTATGAATACTTATTCTGTACTGTGCTGACTGGTGGGGGGTCTTTATTTTGTGTCTTGAAAAGCATGATTCAAAGTGCTTCATCCCGCTGAGAATTCATATACCCTTCATGCTTCACTTTAAAATACGCACAGCAGGGAGCAGGAATAAGTTCATGGATCAAACTTTCATACAATCGTAGAATTACAATAAAATGGTAAATTTACTGAGTGTCTTATGTGTGCACTCTTAACAGAACATTTGACTTTATTAACATATTATGATAAAATCTCTACTTCAAAAGAAAAACAAGCTATAAATCAGCTTTTTTGCACTTATTTAATGTATTACATAAATTACCGTATTTATCGGCGTATAACACGCGCCGACGTATAACACGCACCCCAAGTTTAGGAGGGAATTTTAGGGAAAAAAACTTTTAGGAGGGAAGTTTAAGGAAAAATAACTTACATTTAAATGCAGCCTGATCAGTGTCCATTGCAGCCTTGTCACAGTGCAGCCTTGCCCCAGTGTCCATTGCAGCCTTGCCACAGAGTCCATTTCAGCCTTGTCACAGTGCAGCCGTGCAGCCTTGCCCCAGTGTCGCCTTGCCGGAATTTAAAATTGGCGCTGAGACTGGGCGGAGCGGGGCGAACGCCACCGAGAATGCAGGGACTGGGCGGAGCCGAGATACACATAGCCGAGTGTACTCAGCTATACTTGGCTTTTCTCGGCTCCGCTCACAGTCACGCCGAGTCCCGCCCTATGATGGACATAACACAGGTCCAATGGCGGGACTGGGCGTGACTGTGAGCGGAGCCGAGAAAAGGCGAGTATAGCCGAGTACACTCGGCTATGTGTATCTCGGCTCCGCTCACAGTCAGCGGAGACCGCCCGGGATATGTGGGTATTGGCGTATAACACGCACCCACGATTTTCCCCTGATTTTAAGGGGAAAAAAGTGCGTGTTATACGCCGATAAATACGGTACGTAATTAAAAAAGTTACACTGGCTTAGCCACTAGCTGACCAGCCGCCGTCATTCTACTGCGGCAGGTCGGCTCTCCTGTGCAAATCGGCATAGCTGTATGTCGGCCCTTTAAACAGCTATAGCAGACGTGCACGCGTGCCCACTGCGCGGCGGGGGACCCGATGTGCGTGGACGGTGAGCATGATGTCTTTCCCGGCCACATGTGATCGCAGGCACAAGAGCCAAACACACAAATCCCTATTCTGTCAGGAGAGGAGAGACAGATCGTCTGTACCTACTAGCTAGAAACAGCGATCTGGCTCCTCCTCTAGTCAGTCACATTCCCCCACAGTTAGAAACACACACGAGGGAATACATTTAACCCCTTGATCGCCCCTAGTGTTAACCCCTTTACTGCCTGTGACATTTACACAGTAATCAGTGCATTTTTATAGCACTGATCGCTGTATAAATGTCAATGGTCCCAAAAATGTGTCAAAAGTGTCCGCCGCAATGTTGCAGTCCCACTAAAGATTGCAGATTGCCGCCATTACTAGTAAAAAAAAATCATAATAAAAATACCATAAATATAGTCCCTATTTTGTAGACGCTATAACTTTTGCGCAAACCAATCAATATACGCTTATTGCGATTTTTTTTTTACCAAAAATATGTAGCAGAATATATATCGGCCTAAACTGAAGAAGAAATTCATTTTTTTATATTTTTGGGGGGGATATTTATTATAGCTATTTTTTTGTTTATAGCGCAAAAAATAAAAACCGCAGAGGAGATAAAATACCACCAAAAGAAAGGTCTATTTGTGGGAAAAAAAGGACGTAAATTTTGTTTGGGTAGAGTGTTGCACGACCGCGCAATTGTCAGTTAAATCAACGCAGTGCCGCATCGCAAAAAATGGCCTGGTCATTAAGGGGCAAATCCTTTCGGGGCTGAAGTGGTTAAAGAGCACCACCAAAAATGTAAAAACTATGATAAGGACACACAATTTAAAAGGGACATTTGTCTTAGGCTGGGTACACAAAGGGCGAAAACTGGCCAAAAACGGTCGCTTCTGCAGGAACTGCCCGACTTTTGGCCTGTGTGTAAAGCTCCCTGTCTGATAGCAGACTGTCTTAAGACCAGCTTCTGTTGAATGAGCATGCTGGAAAACCAGCATCCAATCAGTCCTCGCAACAAATGGCTGTGAGTGCTGATCAGTGTGTTCTGGAGGGGGGTAGTCCCCCTGTCAGAACACAATAATTCAGCAGGGGAGATCGCCAGAATAACATTGCTTGTCTGCCCACTGGGTTGAACACATTTTTTTTTATAGTGCATACCTAGCTTAACCTCCCCAGCGGTAATCCCGAGTGTGGCTCGGGGTGAATTATCATTACCAAAAGAAGTAACTCTGAGCCACACTCGGGATTGCATAGCAGGATCCAGGAAAAGTTACATTGTCCCCAGGATCCTGCTTTGTCTCCCTGCTGTGTGTGCAGGCTTTGTCCTCCACTTGATCCATTACTGTGCAGGGCTCTGTTTCCTGCGAGCCAAATTCAAAAAGGCCAAAAAGCATAATACATGCAGTACACAGTAATCTTACAGATTACATTACTGTATCAAATAATTTAACCTCCCTTTTGTCCCTAGTGCTTGCATGTAGTTTTATATTATATATACTGTTCTTTCTGCCTGGAATCTTGAGAATGTCCATGGCAACCAAAAAGTGTCCCTTTACGTCAAAAGCGGTTTTAGACCAGCTAGAAAATAGCAATAGTAAATTAGAATCACTTGCAGAATTGAGCGATAGTGATTTGTGGGGAAATTCGTCATCAAACACTGAAAGTAACGACAGCGACAATTCTGAAACTGAGCAAATTTCAGTGTTTTGGATTTGATTACGTTATTGAATACATATTATTATTATTATATTATTATTTGTTATAATTATTTATAGTTATTTATTATATTATAATTTATGATTTTGTGTTTCAAACTTTATCATACCCATGATGTCTACTAGACTCTGGTTTGGTCAGATTTAAGTGAGTTATTCCTAAGAATTACAGGCCTACAACATAAAAATGCCAAATTTCCATGCAAAACAATGTATTGCTTTCAGCATCAAAAAACAGACATAATCATACCACCAGGGAGGTTAAAGCTCATCAGACAAGAGGTGCAACCAAAGAGTAGCAAGCAATGGCGTTTGGATTTTGATACTGTAATAGAGCTCATATATTCTTCTTTTGATGGTTCAGGAAGATAAGAGACCAGTTGTTTTAAGTAGACCCAGACTATGAACAATAAAGTGTATTTCAACTTTAGCAGGCAAATTGGGATAACACCTACTTTATATTTGTTACCTGTTCCCATTAACATAGCATGCTGATTATATTTTCAAGTTTTTTTACTAGCTTAAAAAGTCTTATATATGCTCCCTGCTTTGTGATGTTTAGGAGGGGACTTTGAATGACAATTGCGCGGTCATGCAACAGTTTAACCAAAATAATTTATCATTTATTTATCATTTTATTCACACAAATAGAGCTTTCTTTTGGTGTTTTTTTTATCACCACTGCTAAAGAAAAAACATTAAAAAAAAGGTTTTCTTAGTTTCTGTTTTAAAATTTTGCAAACAGGTAATTTTTATCCTTTACTCATGTGCATTGATGATGCTGCACTAATGCCACTGGTGGGCACTGATGAAGCGGTGGGCACTGATGAGGAGGCACTGATGGGCATTGATGAGACGGCACTGATGAAGCAGCACTGTTGGGCACTGATGAGGAGGAACTGATGAGGCTGCACTGATATGGGGCACTAATGGGCACTGATAAGCGGTAATGATGGACACTAGGGATGGGCCCGGTGCTCGATTCGAACCCATGTTCGAATCGAGCACCGGGCGTTCGCTCGCTCGTCGAGCCCAGAACTATTTGGGCCGTTCGCATCACATTCGTGTGATGCGAGCGGCCCCGCAATGCATTGCGGCCGGCGCGGCCGGCGCAGTGCATTGCTGGCTGATGATTGGCCAAGCATGCACTGTGACCCCGCATGCTTGGCCAATCACAGCGCCCGAAACTCGGAGAGCAATAATTGGCTACAGGCAGGACGCCTGTAGCCAATTACAGCTCAGGGGCTTTAGTACACGCCCCACCATTTAAAAGGCCGCCACGCCATCGGCCCCGGTCACATGAGTTCCGGCTTTAGGAGAGATTAGTCTGCTGATTCTGTCTTTGCTTGATACTGAAAGATTTGCTCTTCTTTGCTAAACCATTGGCTATTTCTTTGCTAAACCATTGCTACCTAAGTCATTGATCGTTCATTGCTGCTGATTGCACAGTTAGTGTGTTATTAGCTGCTGCTGGGGATTAGTCTGGTGCGTGCTTACTGTTAGTACAGTATTGCAGTAGTACCAACCGCAGTGCTGTTAGCACAGCATTGCACCCCAACAGCACCCATAGGACTTCTAGTGTGTTAGTGGCAGCAAACAGAGCTCCTATATTTTCTTCTCAGCAGCACCCATAGGACTTCTAGTGTGTTAGTGGCATCACACAGAGCTCCTATATTTTCTTCTCAGCAGCACCCATAGGACTTCTAGTGTGTTAGTGGCAGCAAACAGAGCTCCTATATTTTCTTCTCAGCAGCACCCATAGGACTTCTAGTGTGTTAGTGGCAGCAAACAGAGCTCCTATATTTTCTTCTCAGCAGCACCCATAGGACTTCTAGTGTGTTAGTGGCAGCAAACAGAGCTCCTATATTTTCTTCTCAGCAGCACCCATAGGACTTCTAGTGTGTTAGTGGCAGCAAACAGAGCTCCTATATTTTCTTCTCAGCAGCACCCATAGGACTTCTAGTGTGTTAGTGGCATCACACAGAGCTCCTATATTTTCTTCTCAGCAGCACCCATAGGACTTCTAGTGTGTTAGTGGCAGCAAACAGAGCTCCTATATTTTCTTCTCAGCAGCACCCATAGGACTTCTAGTGTGTTAGTGGCATCACACAGAGCTCCTATATTTTCTTCTCAGCAGCACCCATAGGACTTCTAGTGTGTTAGTGGCAGCAAACAGAGCTCCTATATTTTCTTCTCAGCAGCACCCATAGGACTTCTAATGTGTTAGTGGCATCACACAGAGTTCCTATATTTTCATCTCAGCAGCACCCATAGGACTTCTAGTGTGTTAGTGGCATCACACAGAGCTCCTATATTTTCTTCTCAGCAGCACCCATAGGACTTCTAGTGTGTTAGTGGCAGCAAACAGAGCTCCTATATTTTCTTCTCAGCAGCACCCATAGGACTTCTAGTGTGTTAGTGGCAGCAAACAGAGCTCCTATATTTTCTTCTCAGCAGCACCCATAGGACTTCTAATGTGTTAGTGGCATCACACAGAGTTCCTATATTTTCATCTCAGCAGCACCCATAGGACTTCTAGTGTGTTAGTGGCATCACACAGAGCTCCTATATTTTCTTCTCAGCAGCACCCATAGGACTTCTAGTGTGTTAGTGGCAGCAAACAGAGCTCCTATATTTTCTTCTCAGCAGCACCCATAGGACTTCTAGTGTGTTAGTGGCAGCAAACAGAGCTCCTATATTTTCTTCTCAGCAGCACCCATAGGACTTCTAGTGTGTTAGTGGCATCACACAGAGCTCCTATATTTTCTTCTCAGCAGCACCCATAGGACTTCTAGTGTGTTAGTGGCAGCAAACAGAGCTCCTATATTTTCTTCTCAGCAGCACCCATAGGACTTCTAGTGTGTTAGTGGCATCACACAGAGTTCCTATATTTTCATCTCAGAAGCACCCATAGGACTTCTAGTGTGTTAGTGGCATCACACAGAGCTCCTATATTTTCATCTCAGAAGCACCCATAGGACTTCTAGTGTGTTAGTGGCATCACACAGAGCTCCTATATTTTCTTCTCAGCAGCACCCATAGGACTTCTAGTGTGTTAGTGGCAGCAAACAGAGCTCCTATATTTTCTTCTTAGCAGCACCCATAGGACTTCTAATGTGTTAGTGGCATCACACAGAGTTCCTATATTTTCATCTCAGAAGCACCCATAGGACTTCTAGTGTGTTAGTGGCATCACACAGAGCTCCTATATTTTCTTCTCAGCAGCACCCATAGGACTTCTAGTGTGTTAGTGGCAGCAAACAGAGCTCCTATATTTTCTTGTCAGCAGCACACATAGTACCTATAGTGTGTTAGTGTCAGCACCCATAGGACCTACAGTGTGTTGTGAGCACACATAGGAGTTCTATTTTTTATACTATATACACTACCGACTACAATGGCTGGAAGACCGCCAAGGAGAGGCAGAGCGTGCCGAGGCAAGAACACAGGGCAGGCAGGCTCTGTTTCTAGAGACAACAGTGCTGGCCGTGGACGTGGTCGTGCATCGTCATCAGCACGTGGCCATGGGACACGCTTGTCTTTGTTTTCGGCAGCTGGACATGTGGAGCCGCATCATGCCGAAGGCTTGGTAGAATGGATGACCAAGCCCTCCTCATCCTCCTCATCCTCTCTCACCCAGGCTCAGGGTACTGGCAGAGCAGCTGCCAACGCGTACTCAATGGCATCATCAGCCACCCCTTCCCTAGACCCACCATGTCCTCCTGAGGAGTCCCCCGAACTGTTTGAGCACAGTGTTGGGTACATGCTCCAGGAGGATGCCCAACGATTCGAAGGCTCGGATGATGATACCCAGCTTGAGGAAGTCAGTAGTGTGCGCGCAGAGAGAGGGGATGCTGAAGGACAGCAATCTGGCAGTAGTGTTCCACCAGCTGCAGCTTACTGCCAGGTTTGCTCTAGTGGTGAAGAGGGAGGGGATGATGAGGTCACTGACTCCACGTGGGTGCCTGAAGGGAGAGAGGAGGAGGAGGAGGAGGATGCAGCGTCACATGTCCAACGAGGCAGGATGCCCCCTGGAGGCCAGCTAGAGGCCAGCACAGCAACTGTACCACACCGCAGAGCTCCGCCTGTGCAGGGCGCTGCCTCTGCACGTTATCACAAAAGTTCTTTGGTGTGGGCCTTTTTTGAGACGAGTGCATCAGATCGCACCACTGCTATTTGCAATATTTGTCTCAAGCGTATCTCGCGTGGCCAAAACATCAGCCGCTTGGGCACCACAAGCATGAGCAGACATATGTCGACCTGCCATGCAGCTCGTTGGCAAGCACACATAAAAGACCCACACCAAAGAACAAAGCGGACCTCTCCTTGCTCCTCATCAGCTGGGATCTCCATCCCCACTATATCTTCAGTCCTCTCTGAAAGCTGCTCTGAGAGGACTGAAGGTGTAGAATTAGGTGTGTCACAACCAAGTACTTGCAGTACACCGACGTCCGATTGTAGCAGGCAAATTTCCCTGCCCCAGCTGCTGGACCGTCGAAAGAAGTATACTCCCAGCCATCCACATGCCCAGCGGTTGAATGCTAGCTTGGCTAAATTGCTAGCACTTCAACTGCTGCCTTTTCAGTTGATAGACTCGGCCCCCTTCCGTGAGTTTGTTCAATGTGCGGTTCCTCAGTGGCAGGTTCCCAAACGCCACTTTTTCTCACGGAAGGCGATTCCGTCTCTCTACTGGCATGTGGAAGGCAATGTCCATGCCTCGCTGGACAGGGCGGTCAGCGGTAAGGTGCATATTACCGCTGACTCATGGTCCAGCAGGCATGGACAGGGACGTTATCTTTCTTTCACGGCCCATTGGGTCACTCTATTGGCAGCTGGGAGGGATGCAGGACAAGGTGCAGTAGTGTTGGAGGTTGTTCCGCCACCACGCCTCCAAAATGCTACTACTGGTTGTGACACACCTCTCTCCTCCACCCCCTCCTCTTCTTCTTCCTCCATGTCCTCTTCGAGTGCTCTGTCCTCGGAACCAGCGGTGCTCCGTAGGCGTACAAGGGGCTACGCGAGTACGCAGGCAAAAAGATGCCATGCCGTGCTTGCGCTGGTGTGTTTGGGGGACAGGAGCCACACTGGGCCAGAGGTTCTGGCAGCTCTGCAGGGGCAGGCCGAGAGGTGGTTGACGCCACGCCAGCTTAAGCCAGGAATGGTCGTTTCTGATAATGGCACCAACCTCCTCTCCGCCCTGCGACAGGGGCAGCTCACCCATGTGCCCTGTATGGCTCACGTCCTCAACCTGGTGGTGCAGCGGTTCTTGGGCAGGTTCCCAGGCTTACAGGATGTCCTGAGGCAGGCCAGGAAAGTCTGTGTGCATTTCCGCCGATCTTATAATGCCAGTGCTCGGCTGACTGAGCTGCAAAAGGAGCTGAACCTGCCCAAGAACCGCCTAATATGTGACATGCCCACCAGGTGGAACTCAACGTTGGCCATGCTGCAGCGACTGCACACGCAGCAGAGGGCCATCAATGAGTACCTTTGCGACTACGGCACCAGGACAGGGTCAGGGGAGCTTGGCTTTTTTTCCCCACGCCAGTGGAGCATGATCAGGGATGCATGCACTGTCCTCTCACCATTTGAGGAGGCCACGAGGATGGTGAGCAGTGACAGTGCATGCATCAGTGACACTGTACCTCTTGTCCACCTGTTGGAGCATACGCTGCGTGGGATAATGGACAGGGCACTTGAGGCAGAACAGAGGCAGGAAGAGGAGGACTTCCTTGTCTCTCAAGGCCCCCTTTATCCAGACAATGTTCCTTCTGTCCCACCCATCACACAGGAAGAGGAGGAGGAGGAGGAGGAGGAGGATTGTGTGAGCATGGAGGTGGAGCCTGGCACTCAGCATCAGCAGCAGCAGTCTTTTAGGGATGATGTACAGTCCCAACAAACCAGTGGACTTGTACGTGGCTGGGAGGAGGTGGCTGGCGATCATGTCATCCTCAGTGACCCAGAAGACTCCGGACCGAATGCCTCAGCTAACCTACGCTGCATGGCCTCCCTGATCCTGCAAAGCCTGCGGAAGGATCCTCGTGTTCTTCGGATCAAGGAGAGTGACCATTACTGGCTGGCCACTCTCCTTGATCCACGGTACAAGGGTAAGGTTGCGGACCTTATCTTGCCGTCGCAGAGGGAGCAGAGGATGAGACATCTCAGGGAGGCCTTGCAGAAAGGTCTGTGCAACGCGTTCCCAGAAACTGGGAGGTTACAAACTCCTGGTCCTGGACGACGAGTTGCTGAGGCTTCGGTCAGTAGCAGAAGGAGCGGTGGGGAAGGTGGACGTCTGACCGATGCGTTCAGACAATTTTTTAGTCCGCAGCCCCAAGGTATGATCGGTTCCAGCAACCATCGCCAGCGTCTGATATACATGGTGCAGGAATACCTAGGGGCAAGGTCAGACTTGGACACCTTTCCCACCGAAAATCCTCTGGCTTACTGGGTCCTGAGGATGGATCACTGGCCAGAGCTTGCACAGTATGCAATTGAGCTACTGGCCTGTCCTGCATCCAGCGTTCTTTCCGAACGCACATTCAGTGCTGCTGGAGGATTTGTCACCGATCATAGGGTGCGCCTGTCCACCGACTCGGTTGATCGACTGACCTTCATAAAAATGAATCAGTCTTGGATCACCACCAGCTACCAGACACCTGAAGCGGATATAACGGAATAATTTATAATGTCACATCCCTTCAAGACTGCCTATGCTGATGCTGAGTGACTGTCCTGTTATGTTCACTGACTATCCTCTTCCTCCTCCTCAATGATCCATGCCACCACACCGGTGCCTAAGGCACAATTTTTCAGCCCCTGTATAACAGGGGCGTGTAATTACAATTTTTTAAAAAGATGCTTCGCAACAGGTGTGACTGCTGTGCTCCAAGTACAGTATCTGTGAGGGGTTGCAGTGTTGTGGCACCAGCACCAATGCCTAAGGCACAATTTTTCAGCCCCTGTTTAACAGGGGCGTGTAATTACAAATCTTGATCTAATAGTTCACAGCAGGGCCCATTCCTGTGCCCACCAAGAGTAACTATGAGGGCCTACAGTCTTGTGGCAACACCGTCCACCACCACCACCACCACCAAAGGCCCAATTTTTCTGCCCTGTTCAACAGGTGCATGCAATTACAAATCTTGATCTAATAACTCACAGCAGGGCCCATTCCTGCACCCACCAAGAGTAACTGTGAGGGCTTACAGTCTTGTGGCAACACTGTCCACCACCACCACCACCACCACCAAAGGCCCAATTTTTCTGCCCGGTTCAACAGGTGCATGCAAGTACAAATCTTGATCTATTAACTCACAGCAGGGCCCATTCCTGTGCCCACCAGTCTTGTGGCTACACCAACATCTAATAGGGCAAAGTATCCATACAAGACCCAAAGGGGCTGGGGTGGGGGGGGGGGGGGTGATGGGGTAGCCATGCCATTTTTCTCAAGGATTTTCAGCCATATGGCGGCCAGGACAAGACATGACATTAAAGCCGCAAGTGGTTTTAAATGGCTTCTTTTTTTCCTTTACAAATGTCATTTTGTGCAAGGACAGTTCTAAACACGGGAAACACATGCCACTTCACAGGCATACTTTAGACACCCCCCAGGTACCATATTTAAAGGAAAATTTCACTTTTTTTTTTTTATGCATCATTAAAATGACTGCTCCCGAAAAAACTTTAGTTTTTAAAATTTCTTTTTGCATTGATATATGTCCCCTGGGGCAGGACCCGGGTCCCCAAACCTGTTTTATGACATTAACATGCATATTGGCCGTTGTAATTAGCAATTTTGATTTTGAACGTTCGCGTCCATTATAACGAATAGGGTTCGAAAATTTGCGCGAACTTTCGGTCCGTTCGAAGGTTCTGGTGCGAACCGAACCCGGGGGTGTTCGGCTCATCCCTAATGGACACTGATAGGCGGCACTGAGAGGCTGCATCGATAGGCGGCACTGATGAGGAGGCACTGATTGGCACTGATAGGTGGCACTGATTGGCAGCACTGATGGGCACTGGTTGGCCGCACTGATGGGCACTGATTGACATCACTGATGGGTACTGATTGGCAGCAATGATGGGCACTAGTTGGCACTGATAGGCAGCACTGATGGACACTGTTGGGGCTGTACTGATCATCAGGACACTGATGATCAGTGCCCTGATGATCAGTGCAGATGTGATGTTCCCTTCCACACTAGTCGGTTACACTTGTCGGTTACCGGCTCTCTCCTCACTGTTAGCTAAATGTTCCTTTAGTCTGACCTGTAATTTATGAACCGTTCTTCCTACGTAGTGTAGCCCACAAGGGCAATTAATTAAATAGACTACATTCTTGCTAGTGCAGGTCATAAAATAATTAATAGTGTGAGACTGGGAAGTAGTATTGGAAGTAAAAGTTAAATAATTCCTATTTGTCAGAGAATTGATCTTACACACCTCACATTTTCTACAAGGGTAGAAACCTTTAAGTTCATCGAAAAAGTTATGTTTAACAGGCGGTTCAATGATATCAGGAGCTATTTTTAGTCTGAGAGGGGGAACCCCTCTGTACACCACCAAAGGGGTTTATGAGAGTAGAGGGCTCAAAATTCGGTAATTTTTTAGGATGTTCCAATGCGTCCTTAAGATTTTCTTAACAGAAAAATGTTGATTAGAGAAAAGTGTAAAGAAAGGGAATCTGGAGGAAAAATCCTCCATGTATTGGTATGTCTAGTCTTAGAGGCTAATATAGCCTCCCTATCTCTACTACCCACCTCCTCCAAAACCTTATCTAAGGGTCATAACCCTTATCCAGAAATCTCTTTTTAAGAAACTGGACCTCTTTCAAGTAGTTATCGGTAAAAGTACAGTCCCTCCGTAACCTGAGGAAGTGACGTTTGGGTACTGAGTGAAGCCATGATTGGTGATAACTGTTGGTCTCTATAAGATCATTTCTGTCTGTTTCTTTAAGGGGAGTTGAATGCTAATAATAGGGGCATTGTTCTTCAACATGAATCTAGCAGTGTAGAAATACACTTCTTGGATTTAAGTATTAAGGTACAAGACGACAAGGCAGATTCTCTCACACAGAGCCTAGCAACAGTCCAAAAGAAATCAGCCATGTTGCGAGACCTCCTGCAGGTAGGCCTCAGTGAAAATTAAGTGTTGCCATGGTCTCCATGTGTCACGGAAGGTCCCTGAGTTCATTGATTTTAGAGAAACAAAGAGACCTCGTGGGAGGGTGCACAGACCTCCAGCACAAGGAGATGCACCCCTTAGCCACATTTAAGAGCTGAATAGTAAGAGAGGCCTTGTATTTTTTGATGGGCTGCTGCGTGAGGTGCAGCACGCACAGCAGAAGGGGTGCACCGGCGGCACGCACACATGTCCCCTACCTGGAAGTTCAGAATATCCATGATTCTGCCCAGCGCAGCCGCCCTGTAGCAGTAAAACTACTATGGGGCAGTCTGAAAGTGGTTATACAAAGATACAATGTAGCATATTGTTATATTTGTATCTTTCTGTTTATTCATTTGCAGATCAAAGGGATGAATTTAAATCTGCGGATGATGCAAATTAAAGCAACCTGACATGTTTTTTTTTTTTTATAAAATGTTCCGTTTAACCCCTTATTAACCCTTAGTTTATTCTAATCAGCTGTAATTAACTCACTAGTCTCCTCTCTTCAACTATTGTTTTCTTACTTATTTTTTTTCGTTCTATTTTATTAATGATTTTGTAATAATTTTACACATTTAACAAAAACGTGAGTTTTTCCATTTTATGTTATGAATTAGCGTTTTGCTGCGTTTTTTTTTTAAAACAAGAAAACACAAGTTATGGGATTGAGACCACTCAAAAATGCCGGTTAGCCGAGTTTTACCATGTTTTACCACGTTTACCAGAATTGGAGGGTTTTTACAGCTGAAAAACTCCTCTCAAAACCCACTAGATCTTGGGGGTTTTTCCAGCCAAAAAAGTGCATGAACACATAGAATAACATGCTGGGGAGTTTACTGGCTGTAGAAAAAAAACCCAGGAGCCAAAAATGGCCTTAAGAATATTTAAATTGTTTAATGTTCATAGTAGGGACAACCTTAACGAGAGCATATGTACTATAGTCTAAAACACTTGGGAGAACTATTAGTGACAAGTAACATCCACCATTCAGATGTTCCTTTTTTTATAAAGTTATATTTTAACAAAATTCTAACACTTTTTTATACAATGACAAAGATACTTACTAGGTTAGATGATCATGCAGGTCATGTATAAAGTTTTGCTGTTCCTATTTTTATAATTGGTGATTTTTTTAACCAAATAGGCTTATGAATGCTAAACTGATAAATGTAATCTGATGGATTACAATAGTCATGGGCTAATTAGGAGGCAATGTTAAAACCCTTAGCAAGACACACCTTGCACCAAAATCGTTATGTTTATTCTGTTATTGGTAAATATTTCTCATGAAAACTGAACAATAATGCAAAATGAGAGCAAAAGCAGGAATATTTTTTTCTGCACCAAGTAATGGAAAAGAAAAAAAATGAATATGAATATGTATGCCGGCTTGTTAGGACTATGTGGATTTATTTTGTTAACTCTGACAAATATAATCTATCTTATTGTGTTTGTGACAAATATTAGGCAATGTACAATAATTATGAGTGTACCTTCTCAGCCTTTAAATACGACAGGAACATTGTGAAAGACAAAGTACATATACTTCGCTATTAGGTTAACATTGTGCATGAAATATTTTCCTCTCCCACATGTAAAGCTCACACAGAGAACACACTCATACCCTCAATTACAGTCTAGTTACAAAATTGTGTGAACAAAACATCAGCAGTGTATGGTGGCTACAATTTATACTTTACCAAGTGTAAGTAGTTTGCAAATGACAGTTTACCGCTATCTGTACAGGCATTATAAGTTATTTCATATGTTCAAAAACATAAATATTTTGCTGAGCCAAATCCATACACAAAAATGCTTATTAAAATGTTAAATTCTTATTGTTATATGACATTCACTTATATACTTTCAGTTTTAAACTGCTTTGAAATTAACTTGGGAAAATATAATAATAATGTCTTATGTCTGCTGCATTCCCTTCTGCTACAAACTCATGGTCACTTTAGAGAGCATGAACTTATAGCAAAAATGTCCCCCAGACTGTGAATAGCTGCTATCAGTGAATGAAAAGTCAGGCCACTTTCACACTGAGGCGTTTTACAGGTTTTGCACTAAAGATAGCGCCTGAAAAGCACCTGTAAACTGCCTCTTCTGCAGCCCCAGTGTGAAAGCCCGAGAACTTTCACACTGGGGCGGTGCGCTTGCAGGACAGGAAAAAAAGTCCTGCAAGCAGCATCTTTGGGGCACTGCAGGAGCGGTGAATGCACTGTTCCCAAAATGCCCATGCCATTGAAATCAACTGCCAGTACTGTTGAAGCGCCTGCAAGTCGCTTTGGTGGCGGCGCTTTGCAGGCACTTTTAACCCTTTTTCGGCCACTAGTGGGGGTTAAAAGTGCCCTGCTAGCCGCCGAAAAGTGCCGCTAGAACTAGCGGCGCTTTAGCACGAATTCAGTGTAAAAGTGGCCTTACTTATTGCAGCTATTCATCAAAAATGTGTAAACTGTATTTACCATGTTTTCAGTTTGTGAATGAACAAGAAGCCCCTGTACAGAGAATTTTCTATTTATGCATTCAGTGCTGCTGCAGCTGCAGAGAAGGAGACAGAGGACTCTGTGTCCCCCATCTCTCTATCTCAAATGTGAAACATCAAGGGTTGGTTTAGACCCCCTGATATATAACAAAAGTTCCTCCTCCAACAGGACTGTTAAAAAAGTT
Organism: Rana muscosa; assembly: GCA_029206835.1. Classification (NCBI taxonomy): domain Eukaryota; kingdom Metazoa; phylum Chordata; class Amphibia; order Anura; family Ranidae; genus Rana; species Rana muscosa. Next base: position 691,551,471 of record CM055118.1, on the reverse strand, counting down.
AAATAAATAAATAAATTATTATTATTATTATTTCACAGGATTTATATAGCGCCAACAGTTTACGCAGCGCTTTACAATATAAAAGGGAGACAGTACAGTTACAATACAATAAAATACAAGATGATTAAGAGGGCCCTGCTCAGAAGAGCTTACAATCTAATAGGGTTGGGCAGGTGGTACAAAAGGTTTTAACTGTGGGGAATGAGCTGATGGAAGTGGTAAAAGATTAGTTGGAGACATGATAGGCTTCCCTGAAGAGGTGAGTTTTCAGGGATCGCCTGAAGGTAGCAAGAGTAGGGGATAGCCGGACAGGTTGAGGTAGCAAGTTCCAGAGGATGGGAGGGGCTCTGGAGAAATCCTGGAGACGAGCATGGGAGGAGGAGATGAGAGAGCTTGACAGTAGGAGGTCTTGAGAAGAGTGGAGAGGATGGTTTGGGATATGTTTGGAGACAAGATTGGTGATGTAGCTTGGGGCAGAGTTGTGGATGGCTTTGTAGGTTGTGGTTAGTATTTTGAATTTAATTTGTTGGGTGATCGGGAGCTAGTGTAGGGATTGGAGGAGAGGGTTGGCAGACACTGAGCAGTTGGTAAGGTGGATAAGTCTGGCAGCAGCATTCATGATAGACTGAAGAGGTGATAGACTATAGAGAGGCAGGCCAATAAGAAGGGAATTGCAATAGTCAATGCGAGAGATAACGAGGGAGTGAATGAGGAGCTTGGTGGTTTCATTTGTTAAAAAGGGGTGGATTTTAGAGATGTTACGGAGGTGAATTCTACAAAATATTGACAGCGTTTGGACTTGAGGCTGAAATGACAAGTCAGAGTCTAGGACTACACCTAGTACCCTGGCGTGAGGGGAGGGACTGATGGTTGCATTGTTGATTTTGATGGAAAAGTCATGGAGGGGGGCACGGGCGGGGGGAATATTAGTAACTCAGTTTTAGAGAGATTTAGTTTAAGGAAGTGGTGCGACATCCATGCTGAGATGTCAGTTAGTAAGTTAGTAATGCGAGAGGAGACTGAAGGAGTGGGGTGAGGAGTAGACAGATAGATTTGGGTGTCATCGGCGAATAGGTGGTATTGAAATCCGTGGGCGGTTATCAAGTGACCAAGGGAGGAGGTGTAGATAGAGAAGAGAAGTGGTCCAAGAACAGAGCCTTGGGGGACCCCCACAGAAAGAGGCAATGGAGAGGAGGAGACAGAGTTGTAGGTAACACTGAAGGAGTGCTGTGATAGATAGGCAGAGAACCAGGATAGAGCAGAATCTTGGAGGCCAAGGGAATGGAGTTTATTGAGAAGGAGCGGGTGGTCAACGGTATCAAAGGCTGCAGAGAGGTCAAGTAGAAGGAGTATGGAGTACTGGCTGTTGGTTTTAGCAGTTAGTAAATCGTTAGTGAGTTTTAGTAAGGGCAGTTTCCGTGGAGTGCTGCGAGCGAAAGCCAGACTGTAAGGGGTCAAGAAGGTTATTTTCACTGAGGTAGGAGCCAAGACGGTTGTAGACTAGGCATTCTAGAAGTTTAGAGGTGAATGGGAGAAATGAGATGGACCTTAAGTTGTTCAGGTTGGTGGGGTCCAGTGAGGGCTTTTTAAGTATGGGAGTGATCTGTGAATGTTTTAGAGGGGAGGGGAAGGTGCCACTAGAGAGGGAGAGTTTGAAAATGTGAGTGAGGGAGCATAGGATAGAAGAAGAGGGTGACCATAGTAGTTGTAAGGGAACAGGGTCCAAGGGACAATTGGTTAGGTGGGCATCTGAGGAAAGTTTTGTAACCTCTTCAATAGTAGCCAATTCAAAAGAGGAGAGTGTTGAAAGTGCCGTTAGGCAAGTTATGTTTGGTGGTAAAGATGTACGGACAGTGGAGGTGTCCTCACGAATTGCATCAATCTTGTACTTGAAGTGATTGGCAATCTCTTGGGCAGTGAGTGAGTTAGCGGGTAATGTAAATAAAATGTAAAACAATTAAATAATTTTAAAAAAAACATAATTAATGGCTCATTCACATGGGTGCTGTGACCCATACAATGTGAATAAGCTGTTTGCCTGAAACTGCATGCAGGCAGCCTAGGTTACTCTATAGGGTACAGAAAATGGGAAGGTTCCACCAGGGGGATTTTTAAGCGGCATATAGTATAAAATTCAAGAATTAAGGATATGTATAAATCTGTTCTTATTTTATTAAATTAAACAATAAGTAAAAAATACAAGTAGATAAAATTGATCAAATTATAGGAGTGTATGTGATGTGAACGGTGTAATGAGTGGACGGATGAGAGTGTGGGAGTGTGTGTGCAATTGAATAGAATGGATGATTGCAAAGAAAATTGCAAAAAAAAAGGGGATGCAAAGAAAACTGCAAAGAAAATGCAAAGAAAAATGGGGAAGAAAAATGAAGTGAAAAATGTGGGTGCTAGATGAAGTGAATGAGAGTGAGCATAATGTGGTGTAAGTAAAGGAATGTGTGAGAAATGGGGTGAAGTGTGTGGACCAAAACTGTCAGTGTGGATATGTGACCCAAACCGTATTGGTAATTAGATGTTTGCAATATAGAATTAAATAAAAGCACTTTAGTGCTAGAAGCAATGTTAACAAGATTGTAGGGAAAGTATTTAGACATTATTGGCTGGTGGGGAGATAGGTTTAACGGACTGAATCAAGTACTTACATTTGTCCCAATCCTTTTGTGTGTGTATGATCTCCTAGGAACACATCCAGGTCTGAAGGAGATACAAGGCTTTAAATAGGGTCTACGCCCATTACTGACAGGTGACACCTCCCCTCCCTCCGTCTGTCCGCGCCGCCGTAATGGCAGCCCGTGTGACTCCCTCTGCATTCTTGTGAGCCTGCAGCTCCGACCACTGTCATCACCCCCGTCGCAAATGCGCAACGCCATGACGTCATGACACCTATCATACCCTTCTGGGTTTGATATAGCAATAGATATAATCCTAAGAATAGACTCAGTTAGACAATAATAAAATAACACCTTTATAATTTACTTGTCTCAATTCATGTTGAGGCCATTACCCTATAGATTTTGACATGCTGGTGGGGATATTCTAACAACAATATAATCTGTATTTGATGTTAGCATATAACTGTTTGAGTATATCAACAATCCATATAACTTACATAAAGTAATTTATTTAACTACACTACAGGTGTCGCCCATGCCTTCCCCCTCTGAAGGTCCACACGTGTGACCCCTTGTAAGCCTTATTCTGTTTGGTTCCCGTCTTGGAGGAGTGGGGGACGTCATGCAAGGATCTCCAGACCTATGTACATGTCCACTCACAATCTCGGGTTATGTGTCACATTCCGAATCTCATTATTTGAGCGGTAAATATAATTCCACTTTATGCAATATAGATGTCATTAATTGTTGGAATGTCAGAACCCTAACAATTCTCTGATATACCCCACTAGAGTACATCCCCTGAAGAAGACAGAGATGGTCGAAACACGTCGGGGTACTCATATGGATGCAAACTCATCAATTTCACACTATGTACTGTACCATTGATTACCTGCTTTTAATACCAATGATTGTAACCAGAGTGTATAATTTGATCAATTTTATCTACTTGTATTTTTTACTTATTGTTTAATTTAATAAAATAAGAACAGATTTATACATATCCTTAATTCTTGAACCTTCCCATTTTCTATAATTCTTGGGGTGTGCGGCTCCTGTACTCTGCCTATATGCGTTTTTTCCCATTTAGGAGGTCCTAATTTTACAGGCATGCAGGTGCAGGTGACTGATGTTGAATTTACACTGTCTGTGTTCAGGGCCATGCACTCGCACCTACACACCTGCCATAATATGATGCTACTATATTCATACATCCACTACATCCCCATGGACCAACATAGGCTGTCTGCATGCAGCTCCAGGTGGCTACAGTCACATAAACATGCTGCTTACTCATGCCATACGGGCCCATGTGAATTAACCTTGAGACCTCATTAACACAGAGAGTATATCTGTGCCTGAGAGACACGAGCAACAGCCTGTACAAATCAATGACAGGCAGACAGACACAACAGTTGTATGCATGGAACTGCATATCCTGGGTGCAAACTGGGTTGCTCATACATTCCTATATGCATGTGCGGTTACAAGCATACATCCATGAGTTTTGCCAGACTGTCACTGACTTGTACATGCTGCTGTCTACAGGGGTACACAAGCGCCTATTACTCCTGGGCACATAAAAATTTTCCTTTTTGGCACTATAAAGCCCTTTGTGGCTATGTGAACGAGGCCTAAAACACCCACACATACACTGCAGGGAACTGACACGGGCCCATTCACATCAGTTGGCATTAGTTATGGTGCACACAACCCGCATGTGCTGGTATGTTTGTGCCCTGCACTGCCCTAGCATTAATTCTAGGGCCATCATTCATGGTTAGCTCTAAACTGGTGATATATAAAGGCTTTTTAAAGCATCACCTATGAATGATATTGGGCACCAAAGTTCGTGCGCACTAAAATTAACTTTAGTGTTTAGGTTTAATAAACAATTGTGCTAATATTGTGAGTGGAATAAAAAAAATTGCAACTACCAACATTTTATTCTGCAGCATCCCAGCTTTTGGACAATATGTAACAATTTTGGGGGTTCCACTGAAATCTGCATTTTGACACGTTGAAAAAATGCAAAAACAGCCCAGACAGCAAAAATGTAAAAGCCAATACTATGTCCTGTAGCTTTCAACCATAGTTTAATACTCCCACATAGCCCCTTAATATTCTTCAACCACATAAGTCTTGGCAAATTGTTTCTACCCCTTTGCCTCAGACCCATGGCTCTCCTTAAGGCTTATGGTTCCTGAGCAGCAGGGCACTCTGGTATTTTCAATACTGTGTGACTTATGGTTGCCCTTTTTAAGAAAATATGTAACTCTGTACATCCATCTTATGAAACCTATGCCTGGTCCAAGTCTGCAGACTGCATTTTTTGATCGACCTCCCTTGTTCTCTTGCTCCAAGATAGCAAGGATAACTTGCCACAAATTTGTGGCAGTGTTGAATTGTAAGGCCTCGTACATGCGGCCGAGATTCTCGTTGAAAAAAACATGTCGTTTTTTTCGACGAGATTCCTGGACAAAAAAATTGTCCCGGCCGAGTGTACACACGCTCGTTTCAAAGAACCCGCGGTTCTTTGAATGGAGCGTACGCGGTGACGTCATCGACTACGACGAGCATGCGCTCGTCACATTCGATGCCGTCGCCGCCATCTTGGTATACCCTACGTATGCCTAGGAAGCTACCGCGCATGCGTCAAATTCATTTCGAATATGCGCGGGCTTCCCGGCGGACAGGTAAGTGTACACACACTCACTTTTCTCGTCGAGAAACAGGCTGACGAGAATCTCGACGAGAAAATAGAGAGCAGGTTCTCTATTTTCTCGTCGAGGTTACTTGTCGGTTTTCTCGACGAGAAACCCGATAGCCGCGTACACACGACCGATTTACTCGGCAAGACATCTCTGCCAGCAAGTTTCTTGCTGGTTCTTGCCGAGAAAATCGGTCGTGTGTACGAGGCCTAAGTCTGTTAACTTGCTGCACATTTTCACTCGCAAGTCATACACTTGCAGAGCACTTGAAGAACAAGTTAAAGTTGACACTTTTCCAATTTGTAGCAAATTTGTGTGGCAAGTCTCTAGCAAGAGCAAAGTTGCAGTGGTGAGTCTACAGCATGAAAACACAGCTACAGTGACCCCTGTGGTGGGATGACTATTGCACAACAACTAAACCAGAACTTGCAGCAGACTTGCAAAGTGTTTGCAAAGAAAGTTGATCTGGAGCCAAGCAATACAGATTTGCTGCAATTATGCAACAAACTTGTGAAGCCTGTCAAGTCCAGCAATAGCTTTGCAAGTCATTTTCAAACTTGCAGCACAATTGCTTGCCATCTGGGTGGAAAAAGGGGGAAAAAAGGAAGTGGGACTTTGAATGAAGCACATAGGTGTAAAAAGCTCAAACTTATTGCATAACAATAGTACATAATGGTAACTATGAATAAATATACAGTATCCAATACATTTCATATATACTGTACATGTACATACAATAAAGGCAAGTTGCCACATGATTGCAGACAGTTAATATTGCATAATACACATACTAAAGAATATCAATTAAAACACATGATGAATAGAAACACTGCATATAGTAGCTCTATGCATTTAGTCGATTAATCCACTCTTCAGCCTCGTACACACGGCCGGTTTTCTCGGCAGAAAACTGCTGGGAGAGCTTTTTGCCAAGAAAACCGGTCGTGTGTATGTTTTCCCGTCGAGAAAACTGCCGGGAATCTCGACGAGAAAAATAGAGAACATGCTCTCTATTTTCTCGTCGGGATTCTCTTCGGCCTGTTTCCCGACGAGAAAACTGTGTGTGTGTATGCGGCTACAAGCTTACCTGTTCTCCGGTAAGCCCACGCATGCTCGATGAGACTTTGTTGCATGCGCGGTAGCTTACAAGGGTAGTGTAGGGTGAAGCAAGATGGCGGCGACGGCATCGAATGTGACAAGCGCATGCTCGTCGTAGTCGATGACGTCACCGCGTTCTTGCCATTCAAAAGAATGGCGGTTCTTTTGAATGGCCATCTGTATGCACAGCTTGGCAAGAAAAGCTTGCCAGGAATCTCGTCAGGAAAAACAATGTTTTTTTCCTGACGGGATTCTCGGCCGTGTGTACAGGGCTTACAGGAGCATGCGCATGGATTAGATGAGTAATGTAATATGATAGAAAGAATTTCTATATGATCTGACCCTATCAAGGAAAAGAGGATAAACATGAAAAAAAATATAAAAATAAAATTAACTATGAAAGCCCCACTCCCTGAAATATTTACAAATGTAGCTGCATGATGGGAGTGTGGCATTAAAGATCAGAGACCCCCCAAAAATGGGCCTCACTACCGGGAGATGAGGTGGTGTGGTCAGCCTGAAGCCCAGCAAAGATAGCATCCAGGGAGGACAGATTTCCAAGAAGTGGAAGTAATCAAAAGTGACCGTGAGCGCTAAAACCAACAAGAGAGGACTTCTAAGGCAATGGCATGTTTGTTAAAAAAGTAACATGCAATGTGTCCTGTACTCGGTAAAGGACAGGATAGTTAAGATAATAAAGGGTGCCAGTGAGGTCCAAGCTAGTAAAAGTGAAAGGTAATAAATTTGTGGGAGATGAGAAACAAAATCACCAAAGATGATACGTTAAGATCAGGATCAATACCTTAGCATGCCAATTAAAACTGATAGTGAATGGTGAATACCAAATTACCTGAAACTAATGCATAAAAACCTAAAGTCCAGAGTGATTCATGAGGTGAGCCGAAGAGAACAGATAAAACCACATGCCCACCGATGTCACACTTGTGTGCAATGTGGAAGGGAGGCACCATCAACTAGGTGGGCAAGTTGCCCACCACCGGCGCTGAATTCGTCCCTCCGTCTAGCCGATGGATGTAAACGACGAAAGGCAGTGCCACCTCAGCAAAGAGCGTAAGGTTGATGCATGGTGCAGGGACATCCACCCACCCTAGGAAAAGCTTTCTATCTGGGGTTTTACTACCATCTGAGTGACTGTAGATCAAATAACAAAATGGAGCATTTTTTTGCCATCCTCTGGATCAACTGTCAGTAAAGGTATCTGCATACTGAAGTTTTCTTTTTTCCCCCTATTGGTTGAACTAAATGGACTTGTGTCTCTTTTTAATCTGCCTTAATATGTAACAACGTAATGCCATCAGCTAACTATTTAGCATCTTTGTTTATAAAACACATATTAAATCACAATGGTATTCCATCAGACATTGTCTCGGATAAGGGTTAATTAGTCTCCAATTTCTGGTGAGCCTTTTTGCTTTCTGCTTGGTTTAGAGGTTTGCCTTTCTTCTGTCTATAACCCCCATTCTAATGACTTGATTGAAAAAACATCAGCCCCTGCATCTTTTTCTTCAGGGTTTCAATCTGATAACCAACTAGACTGGAAATCCCTTTAGCAATGGGCAAAATGTGCTCTTAATTTTCCCCCTCATTCATCCTCTGTGGTGTCACGCTATTTTTACATCTACCGATAACATAAAAAATTCAGCTCCTCACCAATTTGTCTTCCAGTGTCCCGGTGCCACCATGCTGGTCCAAAACTTTGCCCAGTTTTGGAAGACAGTTCAATGTAATCTGACATCCATAACATCCTTCTATAAAACTTGTTCTTAAAATATCATTGCAGAAACTCATACTCATTAAGAGCCCATTCACACAGGGGCAACACGACTTCCAGCGCGATTTTATGAGGCAACTCAGACACGACTTGAGAATGAATCACAGCGTGACCTGGAGCTATTTACAAGGCAACTCCAAGTTGCCTGCAGGACAGGAGACATTCCAGTGGCCAATCAAACAAGAATCAGCTCTGTGGGAGGGAGGGGGGAGGGAGAGGTTTGCCTGATAAATGTATGTTTTCTTCCTGGAGAGTTGCTCCTATTAAGACAGTGAGAGGCGACTCCCATTGAAATGAATGGTTACAGGTCGCCTAGGAGTCGGATTGAAGTAGTACAGGGACCTTTTTTGAAGTCGGAGCGACTGCAGTAGTGTGCATAAGGACGGCTCCATTCACTTACATTGATTTCTTCAGCCAGCGCGACCTGAGGCAACTAGGGGCGACCTGGGGCGATTTGGAGTCGGATCCAAAGACGCCCCTGTGTGAATGGGCTCTCACTGGAATATTTAGAAAATAAACCCTATTTCTTTCTGTCTAATACTGCCTTTCTCCTTAAGTTTATTTCATATCACCATGCTGAAACCTGTGTACCCATGGAATGCTGTGACATCCAGATCTCCTTTACTAATGAATGGGCAAGAAGAATAGGAGGTGCAAATGATCTTGGACTCCAGAAAGGTCACAAATGACCTTAATTTAATGAAAGGGCTACAGCCCTAAAGATCACTCCTGGGTCATGGTCTGCTTGGTTCATACAGATCTTTGATATCAGTCGTATTTGAGAAGCCAGTTCCTAAGTGTATGGGGACCCTCCTAAGGCAGTTTATAGAGGGAAGCTTGTAAACTCTCCTCTCTCTTAGTGGCCCCCACTGTATTTTTCCACTGTGCCCTGGTTGTACGGCCAATGGACAATGGCATATCTCCTTCTCATGCTGCCAGCATGCATCCTGGTTGATGGGCAATGGTACAGGGCACTGCTTCTCCTCTTCCATCTTGCATCCTGGTTGTTCAAAAATGGGACACAGCCTCCAAGCTTCTCCCAATATTTGCTTCCTGTCATCCTGTATATTTCCCATTTGCCTGACCAATTGCTTGCCAATCACTCATGGCACATGCCCTTGGCTCTGGGATTAGCCCCTGGTGCATTAGGCATCTTATTTAAACCTCATCAATCTGTGCATCTGTGTCTGTGATAGCGTTCTTGCTTACCATGTGCACCCAATCTGTCATCGGTGGAAAGAATAAAATAAGGAGATGATCGCGTGTATGGGGTTTGAAGTTGTTTTAAGAATTTCAAGTAGTAAGCTTTTGTGAAACCATCTGGGCCTGGGCTTTTCCCATCAGGGAAAGACCGCACAGTAGCCCACAACTCCGCAGGAGAGATAGGGAGCTCTAAGTCAGCCTGCTGCTCGGAGGATAGGTCGGGGAAGCTGGAGGGGGAAAGATATAACTCTATGCGTGTTTGTTTTTGTGCCACTTCGGTGGGAGACGCGTTAGGTTATAAAGGGCTGCGTAAAAAGTTGTGCCTGTACAGAGCTTTTAATGAGAAAACATTATGTATGCTTTATAATAAAACAAATGTTTTAATGGGATTTTATCAAGCTCCAAAAAGTATTCTGAGTTGTACGTTACTATTACAAAGTATTTTTCCAAATCGAACTCTGAACTCTTTCATGAGGCTATATTTTCTCTTTACTTTATAAATCAGTAAGAAATGGAAAGTGCACACAAAAGCAAACTTTGAACTAACTAAAGCTCTCTTATTTTAGCACAAGTAATTAAAGAACGTAGTTTCAAGCTTAGTAAAAAATAAAAAAAAATGTGCTCACCATCTGCTCTGTATTGTGACAACAATATTTCTTCTATCAATCTGTGAAATTATTATAGATACTACCATAAAATGACACATGCATAATTTTGAGGATAGTCCAGGAGGGTCTTTTTGTAAATCATAATATAAGTCACTTCTCTCTTCCAGATATATTAAGGGTTATAGTGTATATATGACTTGTGGTCACTTTGTCAGTAGTAAATATTTAGATTTTGCCTACTACAATGCAAAAACTGCAGAAGCATAGGAATAAATCACTAAAGCAGAATTTTTTTACAAGCTCCCTTTTGCTATTTAGACTAAAGCACAAGTTCCTACTGACATAAAAACACCAATTAATGCACGTATGCAATTAAGTTAAATGTATTTTTTAACTGAAACTAGTATAAAAACCTGAGAGCAGAAGGATGACCTTACTGCTCAGTTGCTGCTCCTTTATTGTCCAATTAGCAAGGTGGGGTGTTTTGACCAGTGTTTTTCACCAAGCTGTACTGCAGGCTGAAGTTGTGGCTGGATCAAAAAACTGACTGCACTGAATTGATAGTCCTTCAATGGGTACGTATTTCACAAACAGTATATGCTTTCACCTCTGTGCTTAGCTGTGGTGGCTCACCCTTAAAGAACAAATCTGCTAAGAAATTATTTGGTTGACGTCTTCTGATTTGAACACTGGTAATTGTGAGATAAATCCACAAAGATGTGAACTCTCTGTTTTGGGTGTCAGCAGAACACTCATCATCAGCACTGTAAGGTCAATGGTTTAGGGCAGGCATTCTTAGCCAGGGTTCCACAAGAGTTTGCTAGGGGTTTCTGGGGTTGTGGCCAATGGACCTTCCATCTGATGGTTCCTGTAAAGTTTGGGGGCCAACGCAACTTGGCAGAGCCAGTGGCATTACAACAAGGACCTTTTTAACTGTGTATAAGGGGGAATTATTTACACCAACCAACCTAAGGGGCATTCTTCCCACTGATCCCTGATTAATTATTTTATTGGAGGGCTCCCTGTGATCTAAACATTCTTCAAAGGTTTCTATGGGGTAAAAAGGCTTATGAATGCTGGTTTAAGGAGATCCCTACCAAGCTTAGTACAGCTGTAACATGCTGAGAACACAGCAAGTCTGTGTTTTGTAACCAGCCTCAGCTTCACCTTAAACCATTTTGAGCATACACTAGAGTATGTACTCTTTTTATTAAACAGTCATGTTAGCATACTTATATATATATATGTGTGTGTGCTGTGCAAATTGATGGTGCTGTATAAGTACCTTTAATAATAATAAATAGTCTAAATATATTTATGAAGACTTGTCTGACCTGCAGAAAGTCATACCGTTCATGAATCATGATTTCCTGAATTGCATGGTGCTTGACAGATCTGTATGCAAATATAAGAACAAATCAGTGTGACTAAAAAATCCTTCAGATTCAATCATAACTATCAATGGGCTAGAGATTCCTCATTTTCTGTGATATGAAGTATGAAGGGTGCAGGTTTCTAAGGTAGCTTACACAATATTCCATATAGTATAACAAATAATATTGTGCATTTGTAAATAACATTAACACACAAAAAAATCTAGCAAAACAAATAACATAGGTGGATTTTGTAAAATTACTTACAAAAATAAATAAATATATATATATATATATATATATATATATTAGAAGGCCAGTATGGTGGCCTGAATTTATGGGGGGAGCCCGGGGGCGGGGGGTATTTAAGCAGCTCACTCACCTCTCCAGTGCACGATACCCTCCCTCCTATCCCCTTTACAGGGCACTTCCTTCACATCCCTCTTCTACAATCAGCCATTACTTATATTGGGTATGCCCCCTTTTTGGTGTACCGACCAGCTGACACCTCAGGTCTATGTTATATTGTGAGTCTTGTGACGTCTTTATGTGGTTTCACGTCTATCTCGGTTGGAGGGCTCTGGCCATAAATATATACTGTGTATATATATATATATATATATATATACATACACACATACATATTTATTTATCACAGGCACTTTTATAGCACCGTCAATTTAAACAGCACTTTACATATACATATATTATACATTCACATCAGTCCATGGCCTGAAGGAGCTTACTATCTAAGGTCCCTAACTCACAATCATACATATATTAGGGCCAATTTAGACAGTATCCACTTAACCTACCAGCATGTAGGGATGAGCTTCGAGTTCGAGTCAAACTCATGTTCGACTCGAACATTGCCTGTTCGCCCGTTCGCCAAACAGCGAACAATTTGGGGTGTTTGCGGCAAACTCGAAAAGTCTATAGGAGAAATCTAAAGTGCTAATTTTAAAGGCTTATATGCAAGTTATTGTCATAAAAAGTGTTTGGGGACCCGGGACCTGCCCCAGGGGACATGTATCAATGCAAAAAAAAGTTTTAAAAACGGCCGTTTTTTGGGGAGCAGTGATTTTAATAATGCTTAAAGTGAAACAATAAAAATGAAATATTCCTTTAAATTTCGTACCTAGGGTGTGTGTAAAGTATGCCTTTAAAGTTGCGCTTGTTTCCCGTGCTTAGAACTGTTCCTGCACAAAGTGTCATTTCTGAAGGATAAAAAGTCATTTAAAACTCACTCGCGGCTATAATGAATTGTCGGCTCCCGGAAATACATAGAAAAGTCATTGATAAAAAAAAAAAGCGTGGGGGTCCCCCCAAATTCAATTACCAGGCCCTTCAGGTCTGGTATGGATATTAAGGGGAACCCTGCCGCAATTTTTTTTTTTAAATGCGTGGAGTTCCCCCAAATATCCATACCTTCAGGCCTGGTATGGATTTTAAGGGGACGAGAGAGCGCCCCCCCATCTGAACCGTACCAGGCCACATGCCCTCAACATGGGGAGGATGTTTCCATGTTGATGGGGACAAGGGCCTCATCCCCACAACCCTATTAAAGGATATATTTCACTTTTATTGTTTCACTTTAAGCATTATTATAATCACTGCTCCCGAAAAAACGGACGTTTTTAAAACATTTTTTTGCATTGATATATTTCCCCTGGGGCAGGACCCGGGTCCCCAAACACTTTTTAGGACAATAACTTGCATATTAGCCTTTATAATTAGCACTTTTGATTTTGAACGTTCGAGTCCATTGTATTTAATAGGGTTCTAAAGTCCACGCAAACATTCTGGCTGTTTGCAGGTTCTGGTGCGAACCAAACAGGGGGGTGTTCGGCTCAACCCTACCAGCATGTCTTTGAGTGTGGGAGGAAGCCAGAGTACCCGGGGGAAACCCACGTAGGCACAGGGAGAACATGCAAACTCCAGGCAGGTAGTGTCATGTCTATATCGATAGATAGATAGATAGATAGATAGATAGATAGATAGATAGATAGATAGATAGATAGATAGATAGATAGATAGATAGATTGTATGGTTTATTTTCTGTGGGTAATACACAGTGTGCTGACTTGCTGTTTTGTCACATCTATGTGTTTTTGTTGCATGGACACGTTTTCTTATTATTTTTTTAAAATTAAGCTTATGCAATATTGTTTCATAGAAGAAATTTGTCTCTTTTTTAACATATTCCTACATGGAAATTTGATTGAAGGATGATGGAAAAGGAGGGAGACCAATTTTTCCCACTATTTTATTGTTTTCTTTCTGTAATTTATATAAAATTGTATGTTAGATACTGTATAACTAATGTATGGGTAGCAGATATTCTAATCCTGTAGCATGCAGTATTTTAGAATCTATAAAAATTATCTATAGAACTTGTAATTTTCAGCATCACAATGCAATGAAAAAAGCAAGACTTGCACATTAATTATCTGTTTTCTAAGACAATGATCTAAGTGTAACACAACTAGAAGAATTAGGCAATCGAAGATTGTAAAACAATATGCATTGTGTTAAAAATTCTTATGAGTAACTGAGAATTTTACTATAAGGGCATAATATGCACAGTACTATGCATACTTTTGGGGCTTGTAGGAACAGGGAGCATATGCTTATTCTTCTACCACAAGTGCGGAGGTATAAAAAAGCCTGGTGTCAATCAGAGCTAGGCTGGTGTTTTTGTGTTTTTGGAAAAGTCTATTTTCTTGTAGTACTATTGAACAAGGTTCAGGTTAGTGTTAGCTTGGTAGTGGACCCAAAAGATCAGGACCATTTTAGTGGGGGGGCATATTGGTCTTTATGAAAGATGTACCATGTAATTTAATGGAAATGGGTACTTGTGTGTAGACATGAGCACCAGAAATCTATGTTTGAGGGTCACATCTGCTGATAAGAGGGTCAAATCTTCTAATAAGTAAGTACCCATGGTAAAATTGGGTATTAATCTGGGTATAATTTTCTAGAATCGTGTGCTCCATTTACTATAATAAATTATTATGAAATCAATTTAGACTGCATAGAATCCTCAGAGTGAAGATGCTTATGTGATATTTGAAGAACTCAGTAGTTTAAGGGCTGCTGTAATATTAAAGGGCCAGTGCATTTAACATGTATGAAATATATAGCCAAAACGTTTTAACTTTTTTCTTTTTGTTTTGTCTAAAGTACAAAATGGTTAAAACCCCTGTAATTTTTTATTGCTGTCTGTGTACCATGGGGTATATTTCCTGCAACAGGAACTTAGAGGTATTCTCCTAAGTGCAGGGAATTCCCCTTTTAGACAGTTGTGTTGTGTTGTTTACTTTTATGGTGACAATGGTTGCCATTGCACATAGAAGGTTGTATCCCCCCAATGTGTACACAGACAACAAAAAACTTGAGAGAGGATACAAACCTTTCCCACGCTATTCAAACCAAAAAAGGATTTTCCTAGAGATGCAATTTAACACAATGTTGTTATGTGAATACTAGTTTGTATTGAGCTAATATTTAATGCCATTTCGAAAGAAAAAATAAATAAATAGACCAAGCATTATTGTAAAACCCAGATGTCGGGAATAACCATTTCAATAATAAATTGTTGAAAAAAGGGGTGTTTGCTTTTTTTTTTTTTAAATAAGACATTTTTAAATGGAATATTTTTTTTTTACACATACACAGACACACATGTGCGCACATGCACATTCCTGGACCATAGAATTGTCAACTCATTTCTTGACAGCATAGATTGCTGCTTCAAGGATAGTTTGTGCATCCTTGTTACCCTCTCACTGTCAAGATACCATACAGTAGCTATTTGCTTGTGTTTCTAGGTTATTATCTTTTTTGTGGAAAAGAAATGTAATATTTAAATAAGCTTTTTTTTTTTTTAAGTTAAAAAATATTCAGGGTGCAGACTTTTCATTTGTTTACAGTCTTAGACTTTCATATATATATATATATATATATATATATATATATATATATACAGTATATATATATATCATACATATTCTAGTCTGGACATGCTTCAAAGAAGATCTGCAGGAAAGGCAATCAGTACATTAGTCCTTTTTCTAATATATACCGGTACATATTTGGGTCAGGTTCAGTAGCAGTAGTCACTTAAAATTTAAAAAGAGTTATAGTGAGTACCTCGACTGGTTCACCAAGCGCTGTTACCTCACTTTAGTTACAAAAGATCAGATACATAAGCTGAGATCTTCAGGTTCTTCTTTTGCCAGCAGGGCAGATCTTGGAAATTGCACAGTTCCATTCTCAAATAAAGCAAACAAGTGCATTGTGCATTCACATTTACATTTGCCTGCAGTGAGAAAATGGATACTTCTCTCATATGACATGACAATGGAAAACATGTCTTGTCTTTCTCTCCCCACCCTATCTTTAGCACAGTTTTATATGTGCATGGTTCCATACACAAGATGTGTACTATTTTGAAATTATGTGGAATGCTTGGTTTTAATCAAGGATGTATGAATAGCAACACACCATTTTTTTTTTTGTTTTTTTTACAGCCGTCAATTATTTCTTTGTTTTACATTAGAAAGGATCAGATCACACTATGGGGTTGATTTACTATTTTTTTTTTGTCAAAGCTTAATTGAACAAGCTCAAGTTAGAAGCTGATTGGCTACCATACACAGCTGCAACAGATTTTGCACTCTCCAGATTTAGTACATCAACCCTTATGTATTTATAATATGACATACAGTTACTCTTTGACGTATACATAAATAATTCTAAGAAGGCATTAAATACATTGCAATTTATAATAACTGAAATCTAGTAATGATTTAAATGCCCCAAAACATAAACATATTTATAAGCAAACTGTTATAGACAAATGTTAGACTTTAAATTAAACTTGAAGTTAGAAAAGTGTTAGTATACACATTTTCAGGTGAACTCTACCAATTTTTTTGTGGTTTTGTCTTTTTGACAAAGGGACAGATGCCTAGAAACGCATTACCTGCCCACCCCCACTTTCCAGTTGTGCGCTGAGTTCTGGAGCATATTGCAAGTACCGGTGAGAGCTCTATTTCTTCTAACCTGTCAGCTCAGATTTCTGTGAGGACCTGTGCTCAGCACGGTCTGGCTACCACCTGTACTTCCAGTGCTTCTATATGCCGATCCCAGTATGTTTACATGTAGGTAGATACATTGTTTTTAATTTAATAAAATTTCAGGAAACTGATACACCTCTGTGCCCTTGTCATTTTTCATTGAGTTTTATTGGACTATGTGAAGTTATGATTTTCTCAAATATTGCTTAACATAAAAATCGTACCATAAAGTTTGTGAGATTGGAAGCTCCATATTTTTTTTTCTTTTGCTTTACATTAGGTGCCATTATTTTTTTAATTTTTTTATGAGCATCTGATGCCTGAACTCTTATGAATTTTCAATGAGACCGCCCCCTATATTCTCTCCTAAAAGGTCAGCATATCATCTAAAGAAAAGCAAGGGGTTTGCCAACAATTCAAAAACGACCCTTATCTAGATATGGGGCCTGGCTGGCCAGGAAAAGTTGACCCTCTCCTAAAGGATATCAGGTCACATGCCATCAACATTGAGAGAGTGCCTTTCAAGGAGGGCAGCAATGCCTAGCTTCCTTGCAAGGCACCTTGTCCCCACATTTTGTTACACAAAATTAATGTGGGGGTTTGTGGGGGCAATATGACCCCCACATTAATGCAAGCCCCTTATATCTTAGAGAACAAAGAGTCTCTAAGATATCTGTCCTCCAACGTGAATGAGTACAGGGTACTCAGGAAATAGTAAATTAAAACAAAATTATTCCATGTCTTTACCTGATTTCCTTGGTCCCTTTGTTTACAAACAGAAGCTGGAGTACATTGTAATGCATACACAACTCGTACTGCATGAGCAGTTTGAAGACACATGTCAAGCATATGCTTATTTTAACAAATGCTTGCAAAAAATGCCAGTAAAAATAACAAGTCATCTCTCATGGACTTCATAGGGGTTCAGCTGTATGTTTTGGTTTAGCTATTTTTTTTTCCTGGGTTTGTTGAACCTCTTACAAAACACATTTTGCATGGTTTACTCATCCCTACTGGCTACCAATACCTCTACCTTCTGTAAGCCAGTAATGGCAAACTTTAATTTCTGAGTTTTCCACAAAGTAAAATAAACAATTAAAAAAAGAATACAGAAGTAAGCCACCCAGTCTGGGGGCAGACAGTGACTGGTAGCTTGAGGATTTTAATCTGTATAGGAGTGTGCCCAAATGTTGTATATATGAATATAATAGTTATTTTATTCTTTTAGCTTAATGTGACCCTGATAGTACAGGGTCACTTGTATTCTAAAGCATATCACTAAAACTGAATATACTTACCTTTCCAATGGCCTGCATGATAAAATGCCACTGCTTTGCAGGTCACCAGCCACTGCATTCATTCCACACTTCCATGTGTATGGAACACAAGCTACCTGCCACATGCAGTGGTTTCTCCCACTGGCTTGCATGTCATTACACAATGAATGAGCCAGTTGGGGAAACCCACACCTTTATTTTTTATTTCTCCTAAAGCAACAGTCTGCGGTGGGAGAAACTGGTATTACACCCGCCTGAAGGTTTGAATACTTGCAGTGGCCAGGGTGCAGCAAAGAGGTGGCATTTCAACACATGGACTGTTGGAAATGTATATTCACTATTATTTTACAGGTATGCTTTTAGATACAAATGACAGGGTAATTTTTTTACGCTTTTGGGTAAACTCAGTCTTTCAACATACACTCCAGAGCAGTATGTACTTTTTAAGAGATACAAAATTAGCAATAAAATCTTTACAGCATTACTCAGTGTTACTTTGATTTTGGATCCCAGGTCATTTTTACAATTTTTTTTCCTGTACTAGACATTGTGCAGAGTGAGTGGTGTCTAGTCTGAAAAAAGTCAATAAAAAACTGGCAGTTTGAAAGTAGTTCAAAACTTAAAAATAAATTACATTCATTTCCACGGTCTATAAAACGTCCACGTTGTAATTTGAATACATTTCACAATCCTAAATTACCCTAAAATTTAAAAATTGGACTAGCCTAAAAATAATAAAGTATTTTTGATATATATGGATATCTGAAATAGTCTGGGTGTATAGTCGCCCAGCCTAAGTAATGTATCAATATATTTTCTTTCTTGTTACACTATGTATAAAACACTTTCATCTGAAAGTGACCTACATAAGTCCCAGTACAGTACATCAAATAATCCATTATTTAACAAATCAGTGAAGCACCTCCACAGAATGAAAGCAACCCATAGCTTTAATCCCGCTTCGATTAACTTCCCCCTCTGCAGAAACCAGACCTTAATTTATATCAATTTGCAGTAATCTTTGCAAGAAAATGCAACTTCACTTACACATGCTGTTTGACAGCAAAATGAATTTCTTTGGCTTGCAGATGCCCTATGATGGTGCTTAATAAAAATTGCTCTTGGAAACAATGAGGAAGGCTGAACACTTTTTGTATGCTTAAACAGTCTTTGTGGTTAGATGGATGATGAGAGTTAATGATGTATGTTCTGTCTTCCCGCCACTAACATATGCAAGCATCACTTTGGTTACCAACAAGACCTCAAGGACACGTAGTTGGCAGTTGGCTAAAAGGTATGATTATAGGTATCCAAGTATTGCTCTTATTTACTTTTTTATATTACAATTAGACAGAAAACCTATCCATCAAAACTTATGGCCTGAATAGAAGTGCATAACAGAGCACTGATGTGCTTCAGCTCATTCAATTAAGCTTTAGCAATAAAACCTGGAAGCTGATTGGTTACTATGCACAGCTGCACCAGATTCCATGTGCACCAGTTTTGGTAAATACCCCCCATAGTCTAATAAGTCTAATAAGGTGACCCAGTGTCTTAATTATCAAAGTTAATTGATTTTGAATATTGTATTATAATTTATTTGTTATATTAATGTGGTAATTATTAATACTGATTAACCCCTTTACCACACGGTAACACATATATGCGGCATCCAGGAGGTGGGCTTTAAACCTGGGCACTGCATATATTTGTTCTTGTGTTTGTGCTGGGAGTGAAATTGATCCTGCACTCCCAGCACAGAGACTGTTGTGGGTGACAGTCCAGGGCCTCCTACTAATGATCAGGATCCAGAGAAACTGGATCCCGATTATATGATTGCTGAAATAGCCTCTGATTGGCTATCACAGTGATCATTCAATCTGTAGCCCACCCCTGTGTTGTTTTTGCTTTTCCTCTGTGAAGAGAATAAACAACACACTTTCCCTTAAGGCTCAGTTCACACTGGGGCAACTTGTGAGGCGACTTAGCTGCCTGACAAGTCCCACTCCATTCAGTGCAATGGAACCATTTTAATCACTCCAACTTAGAAAAAGGTCCCTGCACTACTTGGGGGGCAACTTCAGAGCAGCTTGCATTGACTTCTATTAACCACTTAAGCCCCAGGCCATTTTGTAGCTAAAGGACCAGGCCCCTTTTTGCGATTTGGCACTGCATCGCTTTAACTGACAAAATTGATGTCCTTTTTTTCCCACAAATAGAGCTTTCTTTTGGTGGTATTTGATCAGCTCTGCGGTTTTTCTTTTTTGCGCTATAAACAAAAAAATATATTTTTTTTCCCTCAGTTTAGGCCGATACGTATTCTTCTAGATATTTTTGGTAAAAAAAATCGCAATAAGCGTTTATTGATTGGTTTGCGCAAAAGTTATATATAAAAAAATTCTAGTAATGGCGGCGATCAGTGATTTTTATTGTGACTGCGACATTTGACACATTTTTGGGACCACTGTCATTTTTACAGCGATCAGTGCTATAAATATGCACTGATTACTGTGAAAATGACACTGGCAGTGAAGGGTTTAACCTCTAGGTGGCACTGTAGGGGTTAAGTGTGACCTAATGTGTGATTCTTACTGTAGGGGGCGTGGCTTGGCATGTGACATCATTGATCATCGTTCCCTATGACAGGGAACAGACGATCACTGACATGCCACTAGGAAGAATGGGGAAAGGTTTGTTTACACTTACCTCTCCCCGTTCTTCAGCTCTGTGACCCGATCACGGGTCACCAGTGGTGATCGGGTCCGCGGGTCCTGTGGGCGCGGTCATAAAGCTTCGGACCGGGTCGCGAGCACGCCGGCGGCGGTGTGCGCGCGACCCACGGACGGATTCTTAAAGGGGACGTACCTGTACGCCCTTGTGCCTGTCTGTGCCATTCTGTCGACGTACATCTTCGTCCAGTGGTCCTTAAGTGGTTAAAGAAGTTGTTTGCGAGCCGTGCTGAAGTCACGCTGTACGGGATGGCTTCAGAGTTTGACGACTTTAAAGCCGCCCCAATGTGAACCGAGCCTTAGCGAGGAGGGTTAATATACATTGTATTTTTTCCTCCTTGCTAGAGGACATATCTGGAAAAAAAAATCTGTTGAAGAAAAATAAAAGTTTTAACTCCTTCAGTGCTTGCTCTAGCTTAGTGAGTGTAGGTATCATGTTAGGGACAGTGTAGGTGTCAGTGTTAGTGCCATTTAGTTGCAGTCTGTCAGTTAGTGTCAGTGTGCCAGTTACTGTTAGTGTCAGTTAGTGTCAGTGTAACTGTGAGGTAGTGTCAGTATAAGTATCAGTTAATGCCTGTGCAGTTTGGGGCTCTGATTGGAAATTACACAGATTAGCCCTCTGCTGCAACCTCTGACCTTGTGAGATGCTATACAGTTACAATATTGCAGTCTGCACACTGGGGGAGAGGAGACTGAGAAAATGCTTCTTACTGCGTGCAGCAGACATCACAGTAAAGGCAAAGTCATGATGATGAGAAGGTGATTCAGTAGTAAGGCAGAAGATCATGGGGATACGTCGGTGGAGCAGATGTGCAGAGAGGTACAGTGGTGGGGCAGATGACAAAAGGAGTACATTTATGGGGCAGATTAGCATCTGGGTTGCAGTGGTGGGACAGAAAAGCAAGGGGGTAGAGTGGTGGGGCAAATGTGCAGGAGGTACAGTAGTGGGAGGGATCAGAAGGGGGTTCAGCGGTGGGACAGAAAAGCAGGGGGGTACAGTGATGGGGCAGATAAGCTGAGGGTTACAGTGGTGGGATAGATGAGCAGAGGGGGTTCAGTGTTGGGGCAGATGAGAAGGGGGTTCAGTGGTGGGACAGATGAGCAGGGGGGTTCAGTGTTGGGGCAGATGAAAAGGGGGTTCAGCGGTGGGACAAAAGAGCAGGGGGTTACAACAGTGGGGCAGATGTACAGGGGGGTACAGTGGTGGGGCAGAGGAGAAAGGAGGTACAATGATGGGACAGATGAGCAGGGGGAACAGAGGTGACAGATGTGCAGGAGGTACAGTGGTGGGGCAGATGTGCAGGAGGTACACTGGTGGGGCAGATGAGAAAGGGGGTTACAGTGGTGGGGCAGATAAGCAGATAAGTTCAGTGTTGGGACAGATGAGAAGATGGATCAGTGGTGAGACAGAAAAGCATGGGGGTATGGTGGTGGAGCAGATGTGCAGGAAGGTACAGTGATGGAGCAGATGAGAAAAGGGGAACATTGGTGGGGCAGAAGAGCAGGGTGGTACAGTGGTGGGGCAGATGAGCAGGGGGTTACAGTGGTGGGACAGAAGAGCAGGGTGGTACAATGGTGGGGCAGATGTGAAGGGAGTTACAGTGGTGGGACAGATGAGCAGGGGGTACAGAGATGGGGCAGATGTGCAGGGTAGTACAGTGGTGGGGCAGATGTGCAGGTGGTTACAGTGGTGGGACAGATGTGCAAGGGGTTACAGTGGTGGGACAGATGTGCAGGGGGCTACAGTGGTGGGACATATGTGCAGGGGGTTACAGTGGTGGGGCAGATGTGCAGGGGGCTACAGTGGTGGGACAGATGTGCAGGGGGTTACAGTGGTGGGACAGATGTGGGACAGATGTGCAGAGGGTTACAGTGGTGGGACAGATGTGCAGGGGGCTACAGTGGTGGGACAGATGTGCAGGGGGCTACAGTGGTGGGACAGATGTGCAGGGTGTTACAGGGATGAAACCAGGGCTGGTGCAAGGATTTTTGACACCCTAGGCGAAACCTAATTTTTAACTCCACCCCTTTTCCCTGCCCATGTATATCCCACCTTTTTAATGAAGCGCCCATCAAGTGCAGCCTCACCAGCGCCCATCAATGCAGCCTCACCAGCGCCCAATAATTGCAGCTTACCAGCACCAATCAATGCAGCCTACCAGCGCCCATCAATGCAGCCTACTAGCGCCCATCAATGCAGCCTCACCAGCGCTCATCAATGCAGCCTCACCAGCGCCCATCAATGCAGCCTCACCAGCGCCCTTCAATGCAGCCTACCAGCGCCCATTAAATGCTGCCTCACCAGCGCCCATCAATGAATGTTTGTTTGTTTCCATTCATTCGGGAGTCGGGACACAGACACAGTCCTCTCCTGCTGCTGCGCCCCTGACACTATGTGCAAATGGAGCGGCAGCTGCCTGCTGATGCTGAGACTTAGCTTAGAGTAGGAACACCAGTGGCCGGGCGCCCCTAGGCAGCAGTGCACCCTAGGCGGCTGCCTAGTTTGCCTAGTGAAACAGATTTGCAGGGGGGGTAGTGATCTGAGGTGTGAATGTGTAGGAATTGGGGCTGATCTGAGGTGTGACAGGGCAGGATGTTTATTTCTCACTACTACTAAGTAGTTTACAGCATTTACTTTATAAAAAACCCTTTATGTGATTGAGAGTGTGAAGTTAAAAAAAAATTGTTATATAATCGTCACTCAATTTCTTTGAAAATATTTTTTGGCGCACTGTACTCAAAAGGGTGATGTCACGTCTATATTCAGGTCTGCAGTCCAGATTTGTTTATTTATTTTTTATCCAATGTATAAGCAGCTTCTTTCTCCATATCGGTAGTAACTGTAGGAGTTGATTGCTGCATTAATATACATATATTTTATATTAATCAACTGGGCTGGTTTACTGGTTGAATTTTAGATATATATATATTTATATTTTCTATTTTAAAGTTTTTATCATGTATTTTGGTTGCCTTTGGAGTCTTTGTGTGGATATCTGGCTCACGGGGACACTTCCTGGTTGATGTCATGTGATTCAGACGTCCCTATCGGCGTCATGTGACGCTGCATCGTGTCTCCATAGTCACAGGCGCCTTGTTGCTATAAGAGCGGGTGTCTGGCGTTCTTCCCATATCCGCTGATGAAGTCCCGCCTACCGGGACGTAACGTGCGTACGGATGGGAAGTTCGTGACGTCACCCGCAGTTCATTCACAGTCTCACCAGACGCGCTGTTGTACCTCGGCACTGGTTTAGTGCCTTTTAAATGTAAGTGCACTACTTTCGTTTTTCATTAAATTGTTTTCTATTACGGAGAAACACTATGGTCTGCTTCTATATTTTCCACATGTAAACACTGCCCTATGAACTTAATACCTGGAAGTTTTTGAATGATCCTGATGTTATATGGAATTGATGACCCTAATCCTTTTGGGGAAGTTTACATCTTCATCTGCTTTGGATTAACCCGTAAGGGAAAGTTTTTCAGTGACCCTCTATAATTAAAGGGTCCATGTTGGAAGGTGAGCGGCCAATTTATCTGTTGGTGGAGGTCTCTCACTGTGTGTGTGTCTGTTACCACCTGCATGCAATCAAGAGTCCATGTGTCATCTATGAAGATCACGGGGATTATATACTGATTTACTGTGCTGTTTTTCTATCTTTGATATATGGACTTTTAAAGCGCTGCACTATTTATTTTTATGTTATACTCAGGGATTTTGATTATTTGACCCTTAGTGTTCAGCTGCTTAGTAGTACATTATAGTTTATTGCGCGGATTTGTTTCTTTTTACATGTATTTCATTTAAATCTGTAGTAAGTCAAATGGTTCAGTATAAATATGTGATTAGTAAAGTATCCATTTAATATAGTATAATATGAATACAGAGAATAGTTTCAGTCTTTACTGATGCTGCAGTCCTCAATTTTGTGCAGGCTTATAAAATAGATTTATATAGAAATATTTGTCCAACTCTGCATAAACTGTGTGCTTTTTTAGCACACATGTAAATATTCTTCCTATCTCACTTTACATTGATTACTTATGAATAGATTAAAATCTGTTTATTTAGCAGAAACTGAATCAATTGTGCATACAATCTGCATAGGAACAATAACAGCCAGGCAAAAAATGTAACTGTGTTGAAGCAAATTGTTGAATACAAAGCTACCCATATGGGCTATCCATACAACATAATAAATATTGCATAAGATTCATCATTTCTTCATTACTGCCATAACAAAATTGTTTGTATACTCGAAAACTACAGAAACAATGTAAATATAATTTGTGGAGTATCAATATGTAGAAAGTAAACAACACAGCAATTAGAATTCTTGCATGAAAAACATGACACAAAAACAAGATGTTCATCTATAAAAGCCCAGATGTATCATCCGCAAAGACAACAGGTGTGAGAATACTTTGCCGAAGCATCTATTATGATTGTATTTCTCTTAAATGTAGGACTTTGTTTCATGTTATTTATCTTCTATTTCTTTGTACATCTCCTTGGTTACAAAAAGCTAAATTGTTACTAAATTTGTACTTGTACGAAAGAACATCCAGCTATATCATTTGTCTACATATTTCTTATATGCTGTCTCTGAAGCTCAACAGATTTTATACTGTCCTTTTGTACTTTTTCTATTTGTATGAGTAACTTTATGTAAGATATACTAATATTATGTGTTCATTAGAATAATAAAGGGATACTTAAGCATCTGTTTGCAACAAATACTATGCTGCACATTCAGTACATGATAATTGTACAATCACCATCATTTGTGATGTTTAGGCAGCATTCTTTACTGAAAAATAGGAGATGTTCCCATTGTGTGCACTGAATAAGCTATATGTAACCTCAGATACATTCCATTTTTCACTCCTGGAACAAAATCAAGTCAGGTTGAGCACTGCTCATCCATTCACATGGAGCTTTGTATTCTATGAATACATACAAAACTTCCTCTGAATGGCTGAGTCAGAGTTAGTGACATCATCCACCTGCCTCTCTGCCTCAGCCAATCAGAAGAAGCTTTGTATTCATTCATAGAATACAATGTTCCCTGTGCATGGCTGAGCAGTGCTTAGCCTAACTTGATTTTGTTCCAAGAGTGAGACAAAAAGTCCCCATCTCACAGCCAGAGTACAGTGCTGTATACTGATGTAGATGAGGCTACATACAACTTATACAGTGCACACAGCGGGCACATCTAGTAGAGAAGGAAATAGTTTGTTTGGACCAGCTTGGAGATTAGCTTTAACCTAAACATAAACCTGAACTCCAGGCACAACAAATGTTCTCTAAATACAAGAGGCTTGTATAGTCCTTTGTGTCCTATGTGAATGTTTTCAATGTCTGTAAAGTAAACCAGAATGAAACAATTCCTGCACTTTGCCTCTTTGCAGAAGTGTTATGAAATAAAGACAAGTCAATGTTGTTTTTTTTCTTCTTGTGTGTGTTAACTGGCCTTGTATTCACCTTCCTGTTGTTTTCTGCAGGCAGTCTGTAGCAGGTGGATCCATCCCATGGCTGCATGGGCTACACTTGCAAACCAGTGATGATGTCACTGCTCCTTTTTACATGGTAATATCTAGGTTTGTAAAGTCATTTGGTGCACGCAAAGTCATCTTTGGCCATTGATGAAGATATCTAAATGGGTGTTTTTTTTTACTATAGCTCAGCTTTAACAACTGAACTGTTTACTGTACTGTTTTTGCACTGGCAGTTCCATAGACTCATTCCAATATCAGTAAGTTATAAAGTCACCCCTAGTGACCAACAATGAAATAAAAAATCTACTGTATAACCATCTAAAAGTGCTATCTGCCCCACCTATTGCTCTTGCTTCCTCCCAACTACATAACTTTAGAGTTAGTTTGACCCTTCACCCCACTGAATATTCAGCACAGTCATATGCCTAGCCAAAGCATTTTGTTTTTCTTATTATATTAGCCTCTCACCTTTGCTGGAAGCTATTCCATTAATCTACTGGCCTTTATTCAAATTAGTAGCACTTTCCCAGATTCCCCATGAAATGTTATGTATATAATTTAGCAGTGTAATTGACTTCCTTTAGCTTGTCCAACTATGCGAATAGCAAACATATTGCTTAATTCATCTCTCTACAGCCCAACAGCAGGTTTCAATTTAATTTAAGCGTATTTACCAGACATAGAAATGGCTAAAATGGCAAGTGTCTTATCATCATGGCCCTTATCATTGCAATCATCTTCACTGAAATGATGTAAACATGGCCAAAATCTACCAAAAATGCTCATTTTTATTATTGCAAAAGCAACATAAACTATTGCTGTGTTTAGTCTGATGTTCAAGTCTCAAAATTGAAGCTATTAATATTTTAAATAAAATACTTAAATAAAAGCAAGACAGGGTAGAGGCGTTTGCAATGTAGATCCTTTGATGAAGAACTTTGGGACTTCTTTCTTTATGTGTTTTTCACAAGAACTGTATTTATTGTCTCACAGCAGCAAATTAACCTCAACCACTTATTCCCTAACTGTCATTTCCCAGTGCAGGTTTGAATCTAATTTGCTGCTGTGTGGTAATACAGGCCATTCTTATAAAGAACAGTTTGAAAAATTATTTAACTAATCTGCAGGCAGAAAGTAGAAGAGCAGATGTGGTAGCATTAAAAACAGGCAATGAGAAACCTGCCCACCCCTGCAATCACAGCCCATCTGTACCTACCACACTTGTGCTGTCTGATTTGATGTTTGATACAGTGAAGAGATCTTTCCATTTTTAATTAGAAAAATAAAAAAAAAAGATCTTCAGTTGTTTGCTCAATTTTTAGCATACAGGCTCTCCACACTTAATGACCAGGTTCCGTTCTAATGACCAGGTCGTTAAACGAATTGGTCGTTAAACGAGGAGTCACAAGTAATAAATATTTTAAACATTCTTATCTACTGTACTGTACTGTATTGTGAAAAAAGGTCTAAACACAAAACTCCAGCTCAGTAATGTTGTTTTAATTTGCATAAGTACAGAATATAAATGAAAATTTTGTACTGTTCTGTGCAATACAATGATGTACAGCACGTTGTTCGGGTGGGGAAAGCTGGTCGTAAGTTAGAGAGGTTGTTAAACAGGTAAGTCTTTAAACAAATAGTATCTGTACAGGAAAAGCTCATAAAGTCATAATGAGTACAGCTAATGCAATATATTTAGAGCTGATTTGCACCAAGGAGCATTGTGGTAGATAGCAATACATGCAATGCATGTGCTGCATCACATTTGAATATGTTTTGTGGTATGCTGAAGTGTGCTGTAATGCCGGTGCATCCTGAAAGTGAGCTAGGGCAGTGTTTCTCAACTCCAGTCCTCAAGGCGCACCAACAGGTCATGTTTTCAGGATTTCCCTTAGTTGAAACGGCTGTGGTAATTACTTAGGCAGTGAAACTGATCAAATCACCTGTGCAAAATAATGGAAAGCCTGAAAACATGACCTGTTGGGGCGCCTTGAGGACTGGAGTTGAGAAACACTGAGCTAGGGTACCATTCCAAATGAATGAACTCATCACACTTTGTCATATGCATTAACCTGTGAAAATATATACCAAAAAAATTGCGCTTTTTGGGGATAAGAACATATAAACCAACAGCTGCCCCCTTTAAAGTGAACAAATCACTAAACTGTGTAGAATTATAAAGTAAAGAATAAGGCGCTATACATGTTTATTTGAAAAACTGGCACAAAGAAAAAACTCTGTATCAAACTTAAATGTGCACATTAAAGAAAAAATAAGCAAGCATAAAGTCCATAAGTGAATAAATCCCAACACCAAAATGGAATGCTCTGAGATAAAACTTCTAGATCTTCCACCACGAGTGCTCAGTATGAAGATGCCCACTCACCAGAACTGTTTGACCCCTTTTTACAGGACGGTCAAAAAATGCTTTGGGAACACCAGATTGGTTCCGCTAATGGCATAAATCCTCTCCAATGGCCACTCAGGAAGGAGCTAGAATGTAAAAAATTACTCCACAGGAGACACGGATAAAAGTCTCATAGTGTAGTAATTTTTTAATAAAGTAAAAACAGCAGCAATGATATCAGTTACACTCACATGTAATAGTGCCTGGCCTGGCACTAGGTGTAAACAGTGTGTGTGAGTCAGCTGATCCCTGGGGGTGACGTGTGTTACAAGTCTTGCTCCGAAGGGCAAAGCCTGATGTGGGGTATCAAATATGGACCCGGAAATTATGGATCCTCTGCTCCAACATATGTTTCGCTGTGATTGGCTCTTCGTGAAGTTAAACTGCATTATGATAACCTGCGTGTTTTACCACACATTACTACAACAGGCCATTTAGCCTTAGGCTATGGTTACATGGATGATAACACATATTTGCTACTATAAAATGTTATCTTTTTTCCAAAAATATGATATTCTCATTTATGTTTGTAAGTTTTAGCCTGTGTATAGGTGTCTTAATTAAAGGGTGAAGAGCCCATGTACCTATTAGTGAAATATATGTAAAATGAGTTGTTAAAATCAGTATTAATTAATGTTTTATGGGTTGACTTGCTGAAAGAGTAATGGTTAAATTGACCCTGTGCATCGCTCATCCTGAGCAAAGGTTAGTATAAGCCCCCTCGCAAATAGTACATACTTACCTTTTCTTCACTTTTCCATCACTTATTTTGGTAACTGGGGCAGAGAAGTAACCATGACTTCTAAGCATGGAATATTGAAATATGGTCAGTGATGAATGGTGATTGACCCACAACAGTCACATGAGGGGCAGAGAAAGCCTGGAGTCCTGTGTAAGTTCTAAAAACTCAGTTGGAACTGTACATAGAACTCTCTTTCCTTGCTATGGACATCTAAACAAAGTGTGTGTTGTTATTTGCTAATGGATCTGTGCATGCATAATTATGTTTGCCCTAGGGAACTCAGTGGTGCAAATAAGCCTGTGGGCAATCTTAGGGGAGATGTGTAATCTGGAGCATAAAGATGCTAAATTATCAAACAAATGTAAATGATTTAATTATAAATTACTTTAATCAGCAACGCATGCCCAGCACCATTCAGCTGCCATCCAGGAGATCCCACTGCCGACAGCTGAAAGTAAACAAAGAGACAGGTATTGGCTGACATCATTGTCCTGGGACAAATCATTCATTACTATGCAGCCAATAGTGTCCTAGCTAACAAAGGGTTGAACATGCACTGAGGTTTCCCTGAAATGGACACTTCTGCCTCAATGCTGCCCCTCCTTCATGTAACAGATTCATGTACCTGTCCCCAACAGACTCATGAATCTGTCAACCATACCTACATAGTTACATAGTTACATAGTTAGTCAGGTTTAAAAAAGACACAAGTCCATCTAGGGAGTCTATTCCACATTTTCACAGCTCTTAGGCCTCGTACACACGGCCGAGATTCTCGTTGAAAAAAACATGTCGTTTTTTTCGACGAGATTCTTGGACAAGAAACTTGTCCCGCCGAGTGTACACACGCTCGTTTCAAAGAACCCGCGGTTCTTTGAATGGAGCGTACGCGGTGACGTCATCGACTACGACGAGCATGCACTCGTCACATTCGATGCCGTCGCCGCCATCTTGGTATACCCTACGTATGCCTAGGAAGCTACCGCGCATGCGTCGAATTCATTTCGAATATGCGCGGGCTTCCCGGCGGACAGGTAAGTGTACACACACTCACTTTTCTCATCGAGAAACAGGCTGATGAGAATCTCGACGAGAAAATAGAGAGCAGGTTCTCTATTTTCTCGTCGAGGTTACTTGTCGGTTTTCTCGACGAGAAACCCGATAGCCGCGTACACACGACTGATTTACTCGGCAAGACATCTCTGCCAGCAAGTTTCTTGCTGGTTCTTGCCGAGAAAATCGGTCGTGTGTACGAGGCCTAACTGTGAAGAAAAGTTTCTGAATTTGGAGATTAAATATTTGTTCCGCTAGACGTTAAGAGTGCCCCCTTGTCTTCTGTGATGACCTTAAAGTGAATAACTCAACACCAAGTTCACTATATGGACCATTAATATATTTGTACATGTTGATCATATCCCCCCTTAATCTCCTCTTCTCAAGAGGGAATAGATTCAGTTCCTCTAATCTTTCCTCATAATTGAACTCCTCGATGCCTCTCCTCTGAAGTTCCCCCCTGTGTCTGCGGGCTGTGTCCTCTGCCCAATGCTGTGTGCCGGGGTCCGTTCCCTGCGAGCGTCACAACTCATTGGGGTGGAGCCCAGCCGTGAATTCAAAAAATGAAAAATACATAACACATATAGTACACTGTAATCTTACAGATTACATTACTGTATCAAATCATTTCACATCCCTTTTGTCCAGTGCCCTGCATGCAGTTTTATATTATATATACTGTTCTTTCTGCCTGGAAACTTGAGATTGTCCATGGCAACCAAATAGTGTCCCTTTATGTCAAAAGAAGAATCACTTGCAGAATTGAGCGATAGTGAATTGTGGGGAAATTAATTGTATTATTATTATTATATTATTATTTTTTATAATTATTTATAGTTATTTATTACATTA